>JAWNNO010004737.1:1209132-2418264 GCA_035044985.1 Lordiphosa fenestrarum
CATAATTTATTTCGATTACGCCGCAGCACGCAATTTGCGCAAACACACCGAGAAGGAGAGAGATATCCTGTGGGAGAGACAGACCGAGATAAGTGTGCGCGCAATTTCCGTTTCCGCTTAGCTTACCGTTAGCCGGAGCTGATGCTGCGAAAATCCACTAAGCAACAATTAAATCAGAGCCGGAGCCAGAGCTCTGCGACCGATTAAAGAGCAGATGATTCAGACGCCCAGGAATTCGAGAATCAATTTTCAAACAAAAGAATTTGGGCAGGTAGCCCATGAGTCATTTAACTAATCGACGCAGTCGCTTCACTTTCCTTGGGTGGATGCCATTTAAATGCCTTAAAAGTGCAGTTTCTTACGCTTAGAATTTATAAATATTTATGGCACACATAATGCAACTTGCAGCCCGTTAAGCTGGGCCAATAATTTTATTTTATTTTTTGGGTAGGAAGCTGCTATCAGCGCGCTGTGTGTGTATTTTGGGTGCAGCGAAGCAAGCATTTTCCACTGCTGAAGGATTTATGTGCGCTGACATGCAACTTAAAAAGCAAAGGACAACAAATGCGCTGCAACAGCAACAGCAGCGGCAGGATCTTTCTTATGTGTGTGTGTGTGTGTGTGGGTAACAATTGAGAAAAATATGCTGAGCTCGAGGATTAGGAGCAAAGGGAACGAAAAAATTTATGTGACTTTTGCATGTGCCCGGGACTTGGCCAGACATTAGTACAATTTCCGGCCCAGGCCACAAAATATTCAATAATATATTAAAGGGAGCAGAAGAAATAGATATCAGACCCACACACAGAGGAATCGACAACTCAACTGAAGCGTGGCAAGCTGGATAAATCTAAATAAGACGTGCTCGAGCCAGAGTCTTGTGCAATGAAGTGCAAGTGAACTGGTCTACCTGCTGCTCGCCTCGCCCCGTCCCGTCCGGACATAAAACAAAACGGAAGCAACTCCCGGAAATCCCCAACCACGTTTCTGGCTGTGTTCAATAAATTTCAACACTTTTAAATTGGCCATGCAATGCATTGGGCTTTAAGCGACTCGCAGCAAATTGATAATCAATCAAATGCATTGCCCAGGCGCTGACTCAATGTCCAGTCAGACACTTAATCACTGTCTGGTTATCCTTTTTTCAGTGTTTTTATATGCTTTCTGACGGTACGTGAGTACACTGGACGAGGAAGAAGTGAGCATATCTATATTTGGACCCATACTCAGAGACAAATTCAAATGTATATTCAGATTCATATTCTGCTTCGGGAATCTTATTCTTCAATATTTCAAGTTTTGAAACTGATTACAGACTCAAGTGGGTCAAGTTGAAAATTTAAGAAGAGTTATAACATATTAAAACATAAGTACTCAGTACTGAATCATAGCAGAATCGGCCCGGAATGAAAGATATGAACTTAACACAGACACCTAAGCTGATTTCAGGCATGATTTCAGAACTAAACTCATGGGTGAGTTTCCGGGAGAGTATTATACTAAAAACAGTACTGAAATCAGTCATGAATTCATTTATATCTACTGTTCAGGTCTGAAACCTTACATACATTAATTTGAATTAGAAAGGCTTTCATTTTAAGTTCGTCTATTGGATATTCTACCAAAACATAGCAAATTGGATACTTTCGAAGGTTCAACTACAAACACTTCGTAATTTTTTCAACTTATTTCTCTAAGTGCAGCAACTCTTCCCATGCCATTTGCTTTTATCAATTACGCTTTCTGACTGGGGACAAAGATGAATCACAGGAAATCAACATTGAAATACTTTTTGTTTAATTTTTATGTTGATTAATTTAATTAACGCTTGGGTGATAATATTTAAAGAATTTGTATTTTCGATTCCATGGCCTTCGCTTAAAGGTTCATAAGCTCTTCAGGCCTGCCCCTTCACACACAGATATCTAGCTGATTAAACTCTCAGAGGCAGGCACTTTGTCCAAGCCCATAAGCACAATTTTGTGGTCAGCATCAAAGCACTGCAATTGCACTTGAGCATTTGTCAGCACCTCCCCTACTCCAAAAACCAAACCTAGGCAACCCCAAAAAAACCGCAACACAAATTTCAACAACTATGCAAATTTTGCCCAACAAAGTGAGCAAATGCAATTTTCATGTGAGAGAGAGAAAGAGATTCACAATTGATTGAGCAATGAGGAGATGTTGGACAATTAATAAAATGTCCAACTAAATTGAGCCCAACCACAGCAGACGACGGAGGAGATGAAGAGTCTTGACATTGCCTTTGGTGGCGTCATCCAGCAGGCGGCGCTGGTTGCGGTTAGGAAAAGTGCAAGTTCAATCAACAGTCGGGGCAATCAAGTTGTCCAGGCAACCACAGACCTGACTTTGAACGCATATTCAATTACACAAAAGCTCTGAAATTTGCTTGCATAATTCGGCAAAAAGACGCACTTGGCGGGGGCGTACACAGAGGGCGTGGTTCATAAATCAAATAGCAAAAGCATACAAAAGGCTGGTGGGATCCAACAGGAACAAAAAAAACACGCTGAGTCTAAAATTCAAATAGGAACCGCGTTGTGATGAGACAGAATCGACTGGTTGATATCCTGCTGGGAAGTCTATGCAGAAAACTAAGGAAACTAAAACTTCGGGAAACAATCCTTTTAACAATCGGAGTGATGGAAAGTAATGCCAATACATCTTCGGTATGCTTCTCTTCCAAATATTACTTCTCATTACCTCACAACTCCGTTTAGTGCTTTACAAACCAAATCTTCTGATAAATTCCGTTTATCGTTCATTTCTAAATTTAAAGATAAATGGTTCTCTATCTTTCTTATTGGAGTTACTGATAGATAGTCTGCTAAAATTTTTGATACTCCAACGTCAGGCTGATAGCCCAGCGAGTCCATTTGCTTTTTAGTAACACCAGCAACATACTTTAGACTCGTAACTACTAAAACCGATCAACCTATGGCATTATCATAGAGGATAGCAAAAGCTCGCTGAAAATTATGAAATTTTCATAGTTTGAGCCAAAGACAAACACCGACACAGACACAAAACGCAGCGCAACGCAGCCAGACAGGAGTCAAATAATTAATGGCCAACCCGGGGAAAGCAAACAAACAAAACCGAAAGCTAAAAAAAAAACAGAAAACATGCAAAACAGATTTGCATGAACAAAACGCAGGGTCAGAGCCGGCATGTGAGTGTGCAGGGAGGGGAGCAGGGAGCAGCCAGTCGGTTGCCTTGGATGCCGCTCTGCTTAGTCTAGACTTTAAGTTGGCTAATAGCCGATGTGGGCTGCATCCTTTCCCCATTTTTTTATCCTCCATCTGCGGACGGTCCAAAATTTGTAGTAAACCGAATCTACGCTTTTGTATTTTACTTATTTGCTGGCATTATTTGTACGGATGTGCTCAACCGGGGCGTGCTGAGCTTGGCTTTCGCTTTTATTTGGCTTTCGGTGGCCAGCGTAAAGCTTACAGCACACAGCCAAAGGACTACATTTGGTCGTTCGACGTATCCCTCCATACCACACTAAGAACTCCAGCGAGAAATCATAAATTAATCCGATTTAAGCAGCTGAGTAGCTTATTTTTATACTGTCGCCGTGAACAGAGAGCAGATTTTGGTCCCGGCCAGTTCATTTGGTAAGCTGTGGCAGTAGCAAAAAAAGCTGACATGATTGGATGCGTTGATGATTTGTTGTCAAGGTAAGACTTAAGTGGCACTGAACTAAAACACTGCATCCTGGCAACGACGGCTCATTACGAGCCAAGTTCTTGCGCCAACATTGGAGCATCCTTCTCGAGCTGCAGCTTAAGTGCACCATTCTAAATTCAATTGAGCTTGAAGTGTTCAAAAAGGCAAGCAAGTAGATGTGTTCCAGGTGCCTGGCAAAGTGTAAAGTTGAACTTATGCGCCAGCAAGACAAACAACCAAACTGACAGAGAAGACAACTAAGAGTATGCCATTGGGGTTGAGCGGAAGCAAATCCTACTTTGCATTTTGTGTTTTCATTAGTTTAGTCCATAAATATTTTCTATTGTTAAATCAAAATTGCATGTTTATTGATTACATTAAATCGGTTGATCATTTAATCAGCCAATCTTAATGTGATTATAATCATATGCGGCGGGAATACACACCCCAAATGTTTTGAAGCCCTTGTAGCTCTTAAGACAGGCTCTTAGAACATGCTCGGATCTGCCGAAAAATTCGAAACAGAAATAGATTTCCTATTATTCGAAAATTCCCAGGGGACCTGATGATTTTGTAACGTTCAGTGGAACGGGACCAGACGATCTTAAATTTGTGAAACGGGTTGCTATATTTCGGCAAGAACGATTCTTTTTTTATTCAAAAAAGAGTTGAGTTTCTAAACGAACACTTAGAAATATCGGCTGTCAGAGCTCTAGATCGATCGGAATTGAATTTATTCCGTTATTTAAAGTAGGAAACGTTCTAAGACCCAAAGGTACCCTTGATGCTATTGAAATGAGAACAAATATTCTTAAATTAGAAACTCATCGTACTTAGAGAAAGCTGAGAAATGTAAATTTAACCACAGATTATCTGCTCGATTCAATAAATGTTCACTTATCGGTATAATACGAATTGTGGCCGAGTGTTGTGCAGCTGGTAGTGTGTGTATGCCTACTGGGCAAGAGATCGTGGATATTTTAGAGATATCTAGATATGAAAAAGCTTCTCAAACATTGCCATTCGTATTCGGCGTTAAACTGTAAAACTAAATCCGATTGAATTAAAAAATACGTTTGCCAGCGTGGCAAATATTCATCAAAACCACAGCTCGTATGTTTTTTCTTTTAATTTTTTTGACAAATTGACACACATTGTTTTGCTCCGAGCTAATTGGCATCGATGGGTTATATTTTGAGCATTTAATTGATTTAAAAACCGAACAAATTTGATATTCATTCAAATTGAATTCCATTCTCTAGCGATGTATACCTACGTACTCGCTTGTGACATCGTATTTTTCAAGTAGAGCGAACAACTGTTTAAATAGAAATTGCGCATTTTGCCAAACCCAATTGAACTCATTTGTAAGGCCAAAAGCAAACAGAATGCTTTGGATTTGACAACGAAATCAAATATTTACGAATGGAAAAATGTGGAAAATGTGTACCAGTTCTACACACAAAAAAAGAACACACACAAACAAAAAGTCTTGACATTGGCTTGGTGCTGCTCTGATTAGGCACATTCATGCGCTTATCAGCTGCCAACGGACTGACTCGGAGACTGTGACTCATGTGTATGTCAGAATGGAAATTGAAACAGAAAACGTTTCCAGTCCGTGGGAGGGGAAACGACTGGTCAGACATAACATGCCTGATATGGCCTTTGGTCAGACGTATGCATATGATTCATGAAATGCTTCGCAAGAAATTCACTTGCAAATTCAAATTGAGATAAATCTGGCTAAATTAAATGGAAATTGAAATCGCATAATTGCCGTATTAAATTACTAAAATGTTTACATAGTTTCTAAATTTCTTCCAACTTGGGAGAAGCCAAAAAAAATTAAATTCCATAAATATATTTGCCTTCATGCGAAATCCTTTTAAATAAATGGATACATAATCCATTTGTAATCCTATTGGATAATTTCCTTTCATTTAATGTTCCCATCTCCCATTGTGTCAAACATTAACCACTCAAATATTGACATTCGGATAAGCCACAAACTAACTAAACCGCATATGAGTAATATGTTTACATAACTATACTACATATATTTCATATATATCCATGTTCGTGCTTGTGTGCGCTAGTTTATATAAGTAGCACTCATAAAATTGTCAAAAAGTTTTCAAAATGATTTAGCAGAAATTGTGCGCCTGTTTGCCAGAAATGTAAAATTGTGTGAAATAATTTATAAATGTATAACAATTTGTTGGATAACTCAGCAAAATGGCAGCAAAGGAAATTTGTTGTTGAACAATTTTTTTGGTGGCGTAACGTGCGCAAAAACCGCGCGCAAAAAACACACACTAAACGGATTTATTTTTAAATTAACTGTTTAATAAACTTTCGCCTTGGAACTTACCTTTTGCACTAGCAGGGGCTGGGCAAAGTCCACACCGCCCTGCAAACGAAAACCCCAGGGTTGGGCATCGAAACGTGACAATTTTACTTGCAGCAATTGTGGTTGGGCCATTTTCTATTCGCACAGACTGTAATGGGAATAAATAGAAACAAATGAATATGAAATACATGTCGTATACTTGATATCACGTACGCAACTAATTAATGAAATCAAAATCAACTGCACACAAAGTGATTGCTCCTTTTTGGCCACTAATAAAGACATTATTCAGCCATGTCCATGCTAATCCCTGCACCCAAGCATGCCCCTAACTATGTGCTATCTGCCTGGCCTGATCTCTGCGGCAGCTGCAACTGCCTGCGCATTTTCGCAGGCAAACAGAGGAGAAAAAAAAAGAACACGCTCTTTCGAGTGCCAAACTGCCAACATATTCGGTTGCTGGGCTAACTGCAGCTACGCAGTGTCAAGTGTCGCATGATCGACTTAAAGCATACCCTGAATACCTGAAGAAAGAACAGAAGAAACAGAAGAGAGATGGACAAGAGAAACTGCACAAAGGCTGAATACGAGACATGCCACAAATAATTTAGTCCAAAACAACAACAATTAAAATTTAAAGGGAAATTTGGCAATGTGGACCTTCGATTTTAATTTGTGTGCACATTTGTGTGTATGTGACCAGGGATAAAAGTTCTTAAACGAAAATCCAAGAACTGCTTACTCATCATTAAGCATTTTTATCGTACTTGCTTAAACTCGTGTATACGATAGTTTTTATAATCTTCTTTAAGGATTTTTGACCAATTTTTCGATTTCTCGGTATGTTTTTGGCATTGCGCAAAGTAATTTTGAAAATGGCGTTCTGAAACTAATTCAATTTCAATTAAAAATGTAGAAAACTACAAAATTTGAAGGGAAAATACTCATTAGCAAAGTATTTAAAAAACTAACAAGCTGAGAGTCAGAGTTAAGAAGAAAAAAGTTAAGACATATCAATTAAAGGTGGAATCATTTGAGGCTGATTGAGAATATACCCTTTAGCTTTCGCTTCCTGCTGGGTAGCAACATAAAACGAGTTAAACTTTGTTAGATATCGCCTTTTTTCTCGCACACTGGCATCTCAGCCACCCATCCACCCACTTTAGACCAGGCCACAGTGTGTGTTGTAAGTAAGCGCACATGGGGCTTGGGCTTTGGCTCTGTTGGCTGTGTTGTAAGTGTGGCTTACATGGGTTTTTTTTTTGTTGCTGGTTATAGTCGTCATAGCTTTGTAATTTGTACTACGCCAGCGAGTATCTCTCCCTGTATGTGTGTTTGTGTGCGTCGTGTCTGTTGATTTAGTTTGCTGCATAACAATTTTGCTGAGTGTTGTGTTTTTTATTAGCAAAGACACATTCGCTTCGTGTGCTGCTCCATGGAAGACACTCAAAGTGGAAGTAACTACATTAAGCTATTAAAACGACAGCAGCTGGCAGCCAACTCCAGTTCCAGGACGCAGGACACGGCAATGCCAGCTCTCACACACACACATGGACAGAGACATTTTAGCACACACAGCAGTTTAATTAACGTTAAGTGCGGGTGGTAATGGCACCAACTCGATCCTCCAGCTCTGAGGCCATAACACGTTGGCGGCAACACAAGCATCGGCAACGTCGGCATTTGCATGTAAATACTTTTGTTCGCCCTGAAGTTGGCCCATTAGACGCCCGGTAAAACGTATGCACATGCACAGAAATAATTTAATTAAAATATTATATAAATGCGCCAAGCCAAAAAGAGCCACAACACCAAGTGCCAAGTGCCAGCAAACCCATTGTAAGCTGGCTAATTGTGGGCTTTGAAACTTTGAACAGATATCCATAAAGATAAAGAATCAAACAATTTGTACTGATTTGTATAGAATGCAGGCGCACACATTTGCAAGGACTGCATGGAGAAGAAAGAGGAAGTATTTGAAATGAAGAACACTTATTTATCTAGGAGCAGTAGTTAGCCGAAAATAAAGAGGGAAAATGTAATCCATTTGGCAGAGGGAATTGTTGAAAAATTGTGTCTGAGAGCGGCATTGTAAAAGCATTTGTAAAGTTAAGCCAAAATTCCAGCTAAGCTAATTTGTGGCCATTTATTTTTACATAGAAATTTAGTTAATGCAAATCCATTTGAATAATTTATATGTTTTAGTTAATATACAACAATTGAGCAATTTATGCAAAGTGTTTGCATAAAAAGCTTGTAATGTTGCACAAGTGTACATTTATCTGCGAAAATTTAAAATCCGACATTAACGTATAATATGTGCATAGGCAAAGGACAAGTTATTGCATTTTGGCCGAACATGTTTGCACAAACTTATATGCTTAAATTCATTTGTACCGAAATTGTACTTTCTGAATTCCTTATCGATTTTCGTATAGTTCTGAAATGACGAGCTTGGTGATTGGCTTAGGAACTTTTATTCAAAGAATGAAACTGTAAAATTAATTAGACGTTTCCCTTAATTTGAGTAGGAATCGTAGATTATGTATTATATTTACAAAACAAGAATAATGAAATTGAATAAGAAAGTCTAGTAAAAAAATCAACTTTGAATTCGATTCATTACCTAGAGTTAGTTGACCTACAAATTAGTATAATTTGTTAGTGCAAATAAATTTGTGCTAGTTAATTTGTGAAAATAATTTTGTACAAATTATTAAGTAAAAATAATTTTGTTTGTCTGACATTCTACTTCTTAGCTTGGTCATAAGGTAAAAAGAGGTATGGCAGTTTGTACAAATTGATTTGCCTATTTGAGTGGGTTAAATCAAATACGCTGGCATCAATTTCTAGCTCTATTCTTTGTTAGCTGTTTGCTAGTGAAGTAACTTTCTTTGCTGAATTTTGTGGTATAGAAAATCGACCTTGTTTCGTCAGAAAAGTCTACAGATGATAGTACCGAAAGGCTTTCAAATCAGCGGTATACTTAAACTACACACGTTATAATAAGAATCACTCATACTTATTTTCAAAAATATATGCAAATTTGGCTTATGCAGGCCTATTTCTTGAAACTGGTTTGTGCAAATATACAAAAATGAGAGAAACAAAAGTTATTTCTGCTGGAATTTTATTTAGAAATTTTTGTTTCCATGTATTATTCGTTTGTTGAGATTTCAGGCTTAAATAAATATTATGGCAAATTGTGCACGACGCAAAATGTTCATAAAACACAACATTTTGTGGAAAATTATGCAATATTTATTTGTTGAAATATTATTTCTGACCATTTTTGTATGCAGAAATTTTAAAAGAAACTTGGAAACTTGAAAACTGGAATAAAAAGTTTGTAAAACAAATTAGTTTCCTGCTTTGTGTAAGTCAATCAATTGATACACGCCCCAGGGGTAGCAGATCATTAATAAACTTGTCCTGATATTGCAATCGCTTTATGTCGGCTTTTGTGACTAATAACCAAAATGTCAGCTTATTCCGCACACAGAAACGTTCAACTTTATTTCCTGATACACCCGACATTTAGCAAAAACAAATAACAAAAGTTAACGCTAATAAGTCTCGCGCACACACGCACACACAATTGGCCAAGTACAATTTATTTATATGCAGTCCAACGGTCGATATTCGTCATGCCCATCCGGCACCACTCCACTCCACCACCGCTCCACCACTCCTCCACACTCACTCACACACACACCCACGGCTGCCTGCAGCTTGCAGAGCAACAAATCAATTTGCATGCGGTAGTTTTTGAAGATTTATGAGCCAGCCGCATTTTCGGGCAAAATAATTTCATTTAATAATACATAATTTTTAAGCCGATTTGCCCGGGAGGGAAATTTCCATTAGGAAAAAGCAGGTAAGTAGCATCAAATTGACTGCCATTAGCAGTTACTTTAAAAGTTCCCTCACCGAAAGAAAAGAAGAGTAAGAGAAAGATAGAGGGAGGGTAGAAAATAGACAAGAAGCCAACCGCAATCAAGGCATCAAATGCCAGAAAATGAAACTCAAGCCGATGAAGTTTGAGGCTGATGTCGATGCTGATGATGTCATGGTGGAGAGGGACGATTTGGCACGCTATTCAAATTGAAGCTGGAGCTAATGGAGTTCAATTTGATTTTTGTCTTGTTTTTATTATTTTTTTTTTTTTGCCGATTTGATTTCAATGATCACATTTGGGCGGGCTAAGGGGAGACTAAGAAATCAAAAAAAAAATCAATGATATTGCATTAATTTATGTTAACAATTGTCTTATGTATACAGAATCGACCTGCTTCAGAGGTTTGGGCAAACTTCAATGCTGGATGCATTCAGCAGAAGTTACAGGAAATTTATTCCCCCAACTTTTGGTGTCATTTGAAAGGAAGATGCGCTGATTTGATTCACTGGTCTTAAGCCAACTTGGTTTTTGCACCAATCCAAATGGCAGTTTTTGTTTGGTTCAGAGGTTCAGTACTTATGGAACCATTCGTAAAATTGTTTGAGGAATAACTGATTCATTGTTTTAATAACCAGAAATGTAGACCCTTTTTAACTTAATGATTTATAAAAAAAATATCTATTTCTCATTTGCTTATTTCTATGCCACTTCCTGCCTCAGCCTAGCGCCATCAACAGACATGTTTAGGGGCTATGTTCTCAATATTTTCTCATTTAGCGATGAGTCCATCTAATTATGTAAATACTGAATTATTTATAGACCCCTAAACAAACATTTAACACAAAACTTTCAACACGATAATAAAAACTGCATATGCTACAGCTCATTAAAAAAAATGCACTCCGGGTCCAAGCTTCAGCTTCATTCATGCGATGTCAAGTGGGTAAACCTTAAGAAGCACAGCTACTCGAGAGCTGGTGTTGTTGTCGTTGTTGTGGTTGTTTTTGTTGCTGCCTGGCTTTTTGGGCCAAACAAAAGTGAAGCGACATTCACCCACTAACAGTGCCGAGCCAAAAGGAAATTAGGGAGAAAAAAGCGTTGCCAGTGGCTGCAGCCACAGACGGTGGTGGGGGTGGGCGGCTTTGCTGTCGAGAAATAACAAGCCAGCCCATACATACAAACAAACATATGTGTGTGGGAGTGTGCGTGTGTGTGGCAAAGTGCTTTTCCAGCCGCCAGCATACGCGTTGATTTCGCATTTATGCAAATTTCACGTACACTTCAAACTGCGGCTGCTGCGCCACTTCTTTTGGTGGAGCTTAGCCAAAACTAAACTTTGAAATGATTTTTTGCCCTGTCCTGTGTGTTTTGACGTGACGTCATGTGTGTGCTCGTGCCTGCGGTGGCCGCCGCCAGGATATGCCTCTCACCTCTTCGCAGACTGTCTAATGCAATGCGCGTGCTAAATGGGCGTAACTCAACGGCTCGACGACTTTTTGCTAAAGTTTTTCACTCATGCTGCTGCCTGCTGCAACTGTCAGTGCATCAAAACACTCGAGTATTGAGAAGCGAGGCGGGGGGGGAACAAAAGCAAGTTTTCCCGTAAAATTTTTTTAATATTTCTGCTCGTTGGCACAAACAAACAACAGTGACACGTTCTAGTTGTTGTGGTTGTTGTTGTGATTATTTTTGCGCTTTCAAGTGCTCTGTCAACGACGTCGTCGTCGTCGTCAAAGTAAAAGCAAATGCCAAAAAAGAATGCAAGTGACATTGAAAGCGGCAATTTAGCAGTGAGCTCACATATGGAAAGCACTAGACCAGTGGTGACCAAGACACACAATCATAGACGGGGCGAAAGTATTGGTGCATTTCGGCTGTGAGAGTGCGGTGACAATAGGTGTGCGAGAGAGGAAGTATCTCTGCGATGATTAAGATTACAAGACATTAGAGAGAATGTTTTTTTTTCGTTTTATAATTTTGTGTAAATATTTTGCCAGATGGTTTTAATATTTATAGAGCCCACTACTTTATAAGCCAAAATTCTGCATGAATAAAACCCGACTGTAATATACTCTGTACCAACGATGGTGTTGCTGCTGAAAGCAGCTGCGAACATTCTTTTGCTCATAACTTGACTATTGCTCGTCCGATCTGTTTGAATCCCTAGGCAAATCGATTAAAAAATTTTGATTACTAAATATATTCAGAAGGTACAAACTTGCTGTCTATAAAATTGAAGGAGATATGCCGTTTAGGTTTTGGTGCAGAGTATCAAAACTATGTTAGATCAGAGATCATATAAATCGATTAGGTTTGTTAAATAACACTTGTGTAAATATGCTCATTTAAATACTCTAGCAGGTCTACTTATATTGAAGTTATTGAGTAAACAGTTGACGCGGATCTACCTGATCGTAACACTAATGATCGCTGTGGGTTATCTATTAAACTATTTTTAAAGCCGTAGGGTTAAATTTGATCTCGACTCTTCTGATTTGAGTATTAGAACAAGAAAGCTAAGCTAGCTTCGTCTGTGCCGAAGTTATTTTACCCTTGCATGTGCTCGCTTAAACATTCTCAAAAATAATTTTTTTTCCATAACGACCTATTTTCCGAGCGATCGTTCCTATGGGAGCTGTATAATATAGTCATCCGGTTATGACCAAAATTTGTAGAATTGGGTGAAATCATGTAAAACAAGCAAACACAAAATCGCAGGATGCTACTATTAAAAACAAACAGAGTTTTTAACTAAGACTGTTTTCCAGACCTATCTTTTGTATGGCAGCTGTACCAAATTGTTGTCCGATTTTCATCAAACTCGGCAGAATTATAAAAAAGCATAAAAAACCTATGAATACAAAGTTTGGAGACGTTTCCATTGAAAAGAAAAAAGTTTTTCGCACTAAAACTAGTTTTCCGACCGATTGTTCTCATGGGAGCTATGAGATATAGTCATCCGATCCGGTCGGCTCCGACATATTAGTTGCGTCCTCGAATCCAAAATACCCTTTACCCTTGGTTTCGTTCGTCTGCGCTAAGTCATGTAGCTAAATCAAGTAGCCGATACAGAACAGATATGTCAACTTTGCACATTAACAAAGAATTTAAGTCAAGAATACAATTTAATAAACAGAAGAAATTATTCTCTTCAAAATAAAATGTACATCCTTTCAGAAGTAATAACCGCAGAAAAATTGTTACAAATGTTATGCAAAGATAGAATAACTTAAAATGAGTGGACTTTTTTACTCACCCACCCAACATATTTCTTTCATTTAAAGAAAACTGTTGTTTTTTTTTTTGGCATGCGCTGAGTAAACAAAATGAAAACAATATACTACATACACACTGGCATATGCACAGCGCAAATATACATATTTATATAAAAACAACAATAAAAATGGTTTAACACATTCGACTAAAAGCTGAAAACTGCACGAAGAAGCATGAAATTGTTTTTGTCATACATTTTTTGCTTTGTTTAAAATAAAAAATGTATCTTTTTTTTCCATATTCAAGTAAATAAGATAAAAGAGTTCAAAAAAAGAATAACTGAATCGACTTTGTTGCTGCTGATAAATATCACCATAAATAATAACACAATAATGACATTATTTACCATTTACAGTGCTGAAAAACACCAAATGTAATTAAATATAATAGAAAACAATCAGAAAACCAAAGTCCATAAATTATATTGGGTGGTGGTAGGGGCGGTCGTGGAGAGAACGACTGTGATTTAATTTAAATGAAATCTGTCAGTGGAATAGTTAATGCCATATTAGTTTTTTGAGCTAATAAAGCGTAATTATCAGAGCATTTATTTAATTAGTCGCATGAAAAGTACACAGCAAATGGTCATTTAATGGGCGCCTGGGGGTGAAAAAAAGGGTGATTCCAAAATGCTTTGTTGTTCGAAAAAATATATAGAATACCAGAATATAAAATTGAATCTAGGACTTAGCAAATCTATTTGGCACTTAAGTAAGTACTTTGTGCCAGGTTTCAGAGCGTTTTTCTAAATGTCACCATTTGTATAAGAGATGCAGCAGTATAACATTCTGTCGTGAACATTATTTATGGCAAGTTGCTAGTATTATAATATATATACCACTTGGGTTGTCAATTTCATTTGCCAACATATTCAATTCAAAAATTCAGTTTGTGTTAAGCAAACAATAATTATAAAAGACAACTTTTGCTCTAGAAAAGATAGAAAGCTTTTTTTTAAGTATTTTTGGTCCTTTTTTGTCCTTTTTCCACCAGCACGCCAGGTTCGAGTCCTGTCGCCACATTAAGTAACCTTCTTAAATTTAAAACTTCTGGGATGGCTGTAAAAAGCAGCGGTGATCAAAAAAATTACCAAACAGTGACCAAACAATGACCAATCTGTTACCAAACAGTCACCCAAACAGTAACCAAACTGTGAAAAAACAGTGGTCAAAATAGTGGCAAAAAGGTAAAAAACACAGTGACCAAACAAAGAGCAATTAGTGACCAAACAGGTACCAACCAGTTACCCAAACAGTGACCAAATCAACAACCAAAACAGCTATCCTGCATACCCTTGGGCAGTATCAATTTGTGTAATTTCCAACACATGTATCAATAATGGTATATCTCCGTTCAAAAAAATCGTAAAACTAATGGGGATAGTTTATTTTAAAGTTAACAAATAGAACTTTAAGATACCATTAAGAAGAAAAAACACCAAAGTACAGGAATCCCACAGTACGGCCCTTAAAAGGGTTAAAAAGGCATTTTTAGCTACTTTAAGAAAGAAATATGTTTTCCATCATAAATATGCAACTCAATAATCTAGCTCTTTAAATACGTTGCATTTTAAGTGGTCAAGTTTCAACTAGTGCAACACTTAAGTGCCTTTAATTCATGAAACACCCCTTATTAACAATCCCTCGCACTCTTTCACTCAACTAAAGCCCTGTTTATGCAGTCAGGCAGATTATCTCTTGCCATTTGATGCACAAACGCAATTAAATTGCACACCAAATGCGATTAACCAGTATGCAAGGGGCATGAGGTCTAATCTATGTAGAGCCAATGACAGGAAGCAGATTGTCGAGTCAGCAGCTGCTGCCTCTGCCTGGTGATGGAGCGCCATAATGCTCAATCACACAAATAGAGGCTTCACTTGTTGCTTAGGCCTGCTCCCACTCTGGCTCCTGTTCCGGTGACACTTTACAAAGTGGCGCAAATTAAGTTGACAAACTGCTGGCTGCGTTTACTATACACTCTCTCATTATAAAACTTTCGTTTCCACAATTTGTCACAGCCTTAAAGTACATAAACCAAACATATATTAGTTTGTCTGAGAAATGCGGCTGTTCTTTTGTGTCTCATTTGGTAATCGGAGCTGCTGCTGCTGCTGCATAAATGCATTTTCAAGTATTACCCAACTGCGCCTGGGGCCTTTCTAATGGTAATTATTCAAAATGGAATTTGCAGCTGACGTTGGTCTTTCACTTTCGTTTGACAGGGCCACAAAAAATAGAAGACAAAATTGAAACGCCCACACTAAGCATTCCTGCTCTCCCCTCTCCCTCGCTCTCTTGGGCAAGACGTGTGCAAATTGTATTTATTTTTAATTCTCTATAGAATATATTTAATGACCTTCTTGCTGTGGCGGCAACTGTGTGTCCGTACTCCTGCTATCGCCGGGCGCAAGGGTAAGGTTATAAATTGTCTTCAAGTAGCAAAAGTAATTTTCATTGAGAAAATTTGATATTTGTGACTTTGGCATTGACGCTGTCTGCACAGCTCGCAGCAATGTTTGACGTCCGAAATAGACACGAAATATACTAGGTTGAAATATTTGAAAGGAAGGCCAAACAGCCCAGCAGACATCAAACATCAAAAACCATATAATTCTAGGAAAGTCTATTCAAAATATTTGGGGAAATTAAATCTCTCAAAATAAAATTAAATGCACGTAAACGTTGTGTCGTGATTTATGGGTCCAGGCTGTTGGCTTTTCAGGCTACTTATGATGCGGGCCTTAACAATTAGTCAGTCGGTCAGTCAGTCAGTCAACGACTTAACCCATTGTACGGTCTCAATCTCAATCTGAATGGGTTTTTGTGGTTTTTCGGAGGCGATGAAATAAAAATTGTTTGCCAGTCACGTTTTGTGGACTGAAGTCGTCTCAGTTTTTTGTTTGTTTTTATCTGCACTTCTTCATGGAAGATATTTGCAATTGTGGGCGTTGTTGGGTTTTTAGTGTTTTGTGGTTATATAATTGCCAAATTGGTGTATTGTGCAATGCGCGATTTCCAGTTTTGCGTGGTGCGGGGAAAGTGAAATGAGTTAAGGTCAGGGCTCCGCCATATACAAATTCGAGCAAATCGGGTCACTACAACACCCTGTGTTCACCCACATCCAAATGTGCTTGCCGTCTCTTTATGATTGTCTTAATGGTCTTGTTTTTCGCGTTGTTTCGCTTCAAGTTGTTTTCTGTATGACATACGAACCCTGAAATGCAATGAAAAATACATTAAGACACAAATATGCTCGCCTCAGCAAAGAGAGAGAGAGGGAGAGAGGAAGGAAAGGCAATCTACCATGACAGTTCGTGAGGGTTAAATTCTTAAGAAATGATTTGCTTTTGCGCTGAAAGTATTAACTTTATCCAACAGCATTACCAACTGGATAAAGCTTACACACTCTGGATCAACTTGATAAGCTGAACCTTCAAAACAGAATAACTAATTATATTTAATTTTGAATTTTAGAATTCGTATTAATTCCATAAAATTTCCCTGGCTTTTTGAATACCCGTTGGTGACAATCTACCAATCTATCCATCTTGTGCAAAGGCTGAGAAAAAGAAGAGGAAAAAGTACCTTTTCGATTTATATGTATAAGACTTGAACCATTTCAAAGTAATTAATGACTGGATGTTTTAAACTGGTTATAAGCAAGAAAAATATAAGAGAGTTAATCAACAAACAAACACACAAAATGTAATGTATGCTATGGAAATTAACATTATTTTTCTAGTAAAATAATCATTTTATATTTCCTTCAACATTAATTACTTCTGTTCAAAATGGTATATCTTCGATAAGAAAAATCGTGAAGGATTTGTGATACTTTATTTCAAAGATAGGAGGTACGACTTTCCAAGATTAGAGTCAGAATAAAATAATAGATAGTCTTTTTAAGCCATTTTAAGCTCAAATTACCAACAATCGATACTCAATGCTTAATATCCAAAATCAAATTTATGTTCGGCACACGAATACTCCCTAGAGTCACTACCAACTCTTCAAAGTACTAAAAAAGATACGATTTTTTGCTAGTTGTAAGTCAAGAAAATAAAGTTAGCATACTTTGCAGGGCTCCTGGCATGATATTCCTGTTGTTATATTCTGTTAGCTAAGACTTGGCTTATAGCTTATTATTTAAAATATACAACTTAAAGAAGAAAGAGGTGAAAATATTGAGAAAGAAGACAAAGAAGATTAAGCAAAGGAAAGCGCGAACGATTGAGAAGAAAGAAGCAATGAAAGAAGGACGAAGAAAAAAGAATAGATTTAGAGGGAAGGAGAAAGGAATGAAAAAGGAAGAAGAAAAGAAGGAGGTAGAATCGAGGTAGGAAGAAGGAAAGCGGAAAGACACAGTAAGGAAAGAGGGTGGAAGTAATAAGAATAGATGGATAGAGAAAAATAAAGTTGGCTGAGTGAGAGGGAGAGGGGAATAAAAGAATTCCAAACAAAAGAGAAAGGATGGAGAATGGAAAAGGAAAGAACTGTTAAAGTAAGGAGGCAGAAACGGGGGTAAAAAGAAGGAAGAAATGAGGAGTGAAGGGAGGAAGGAGAAAGGAAAGTGCGAAGAGCACAAAATGCAGAAAGATGGAAAGAGTTTGAAGAGGAAACAGGAATAGGGATAGGGAAACGAAGTATGTTGCATGCAGAAAGGGAAAAATTGCTTAAATTAAAGTATTTCGAGGATCAAGATTCGAAACTTAATTCATCCGATTCATGTTTCGATCCATTTGAACTAAATTTAAGTGTTTTTGGAATCATATTCATAAAATAAGAGACACAAAATCATCTTTCAGTGGAGCACTCTTTAAGCTTCGATAATATTTAGATTAAATGCTCAATTTCACCACCGTGCAGTGTATCCAAACAGCGGCTTGTTGCTCCATCTTTATATCTTCCGCTGCATTTATTCGCATTCTACTTGCCAACTAATTAAAATATACGCAAAAGTGGTATGCAATTTTTAGAGCATGTTACAATTTTTGCTGTTTTTTTTCTGGTTTTATAGCCAGCCATGAAATATTGTCACGCACAGGGAGTAGACATGTGAGAAAGATGCAAAGAAGGAATCTACTGTTTGCTGTGTGGTTAAATTTATGACTCTATTTTGCACTCTGACGTCAGTTTGTCCTATCAGTCTTGATAATTTATAGAGGACTGATTAAAATACTAAGAAGCAAGCCAAACAAATGCCACTGATTCAGAAGACCCCATCCACCTTATCGCTCCTTAGTACAATATTTTCATAAAACGGGGCGCACTTTTGATTAGATGATCGATGAGTGGGTAAGCTATAAATGACACTCTACACATAATAGAAAGGTGAATGATTAATGACAAAGTTCATTCAACTTGGGAGAATTGGGACCAAAATTATGAAGATGATTGCTGTGAAAAAGATAAAGACACCTATTACATCATAGGTGGTCGTGTTTGGCAAAATGGAATTTGAATTTGGAAAATTACGTATTGAGACGGGAGAGGCACATACACACACTCAAGAGAAAGAGAACTCGAACTGTGACTGACTGATGCGGGCTGAAAATAGATCAAGCAGAAATGAAAAGCGCAATTGCCAAGTCAAACAACAACAAATTGGCATAGAGTACAGTTTGCCAAGTGAAAGATACATTTCATATTGTCGGCGACCTAGAGCTTCATCAAGAAT
Source organism: Lordiphosa fenestrarum (assembly GCA_035044985.1). Lineage (NCBI taxonomy): Eukaryota > Metazoa > Arthropoda > Insecta > Diptera > Drosophilidae > Lordiphosa > Lordiphosa fenestrarum. The sequence continues at coordinate 1,228,032 of JAWNNO010004737.1, forward strand.
TTTAGAAACAGTCCTGTTAGACGACGATTATGATGGCGCCACCCAACTTTCGCAACTTGTCGTATACTTGGGCATACTTATGTATCTGGCAGATATTGTATCTGTCGAGCAGCAAAAAAAAATTCGGAAACAAATCCGCTCAGCAGCCATTTCGAATGTCTAAAAATAAACTCACCTTGAAAAGTTTCTAAAAATTTGTTGTATTTATTTCTTCAAAATATTTGCTCGTAGTTTTTCGGTATCCAGAAAATGCTGTTCGTAATATTTGGCCAAATTTTTTTTCAAAATTCGAAATTTGGTTTCGTAAGGAGTTCCTCCTTAACCTTCACAATTTAAGCACTCACAAAAATTTATATACAACAATTTTCAACACAAAACACTCGAATCGGGGGGGGCTAGAAAAGAGAGAGAGAGAGAGTTTTGATATTCACAAATTAATTTATGTTGTATTGCAATTTTGCATTAATTTTTTTAAGCGCAAACTGAATTTGCTTAGCCAGAAGTTATACACACTTTTCTGTTAATTAATCGGGATGGATTGTTTTTTTGGTTTTTTTTTTGTCAGGTGCCAGTTCTTGGGCGACGTTAACTAAGCGACGATTTTCTCTCAACTAAAGCAAAAACCGAAACCGAAAAATTTATGTGAATAATTTTTTTTTCTTGTTTGTTCGAATAGGAAAATCTTTTCAACCACATCGACGATGCGTCGACGTCGCTGCTTTTGGGCCGTGTGTTGTTCTCGTTCTCACAGCGAAAGCTACAAAACGCGGCAGACGGCGGCGGCGGCGGCGACTGCCAATGTCTGTCGCTCTGAAATATATTTTGTTATTTTGCTAATTGTTTGTATTTTGTTTTCAGTTGGCGCTGCTGCTGGCTTTCTAGTGGTATTTGTGTTTGTATTTTGTATTTGTAATGTTTAGAGAATCATTGCAGGTGCCTTCGAGGTGCTCTGTTTTCCACACAGTTTCCCGTGGTCTGTTTTCTTTCAACTGCAGATGGGTGCAGTCGAAAGCAGAACAAACGGAACTACAACTAATTAATGGAAATGGCATAAAATGTAATAGAAATGAAATTTGTATTTTTTGTTAAGCTGTTGGCATTGTCAATAGAGTGAGTTTGGATTAAACCTTTCAAATATAAGGACTTAACATTGTCTTATTAAATTGATGTCCTCAGAGGTTACCTTTTCTGTCGATTCGTGATGAATAATTGCAAAAAGGCTAAGGTGCTTATAAAATAAAATCAACTTGAGTCGAGCTCTTTCATGCTCTCAGCTTCGTTGAGTAATTTTTGACTTGGCTTGGCCTATCCTTATGTCCCATTTCAGCTTTTTTTTTCACTTTATTATCATTTTGTTTATGAAATCAGGTGCAGAAAAAGGCGGAAACAGGGAAATCAAACGGGAGGGCGACTTGTCGCTCTCAGCCAAGGCAACCTAACCTAAGGTGCACTGTACAATTAGAAATATCCCTACACATAGTCAGTAATCTTCCCCTACATGGCTGCCTGACTGCTGAGTGGTTATGGCTATTATCATCGCTAGCGTTGGATAGTCGCGTGAGCTAAGATGTTCTGCGAACATTGTTTTGCTCATAACTTGACTATAGATTGTGCGAACTCAGCCAATCTTATTTATTTGTTATGTCCATCTTTCTATAAAAGTGTCGGTGATTTGACGTTTTTTTCCAATTTGAGGGGGAGGGACGTGGCAAGTATCAACAAATCGAACGTCTATCTCTAAGCATCTATTACACAACAAAATTATCATGATAAATGCTCTTTAAAGTATACTATGCTTAATAATATTTCTAGTGCAGGAAAACAATTCACTGACTATTAACTTATTTTGTATACCTTCAATTAGTCCGTCAATCTTAGTGAATGCAAAGTGTGGATTATCTATGACGCAGAAATAACCCACTCTCAGTTGCTTATTAAAATTGAGAGTTGTTTAAGGAAATGAAGATGGCATACTTCTAGGGGCTTTTATTATGATAAATTGATTATTGTGTATAAACGGGGCATAAGAGATATGTATTCATATGCTCTTTTTCATAAAAGGATATTACATATTAATTGGCTTGCCAAGCCAATTGGAATGCTTTTTGCACCATGTCTGCTGAGATTCTAAAATCCAACTTCAATTCCTAGATAGGATCATAAAGGATATGCATATTTTCACGTACTTTGTAAAATTTTTGACTACTCTTTACATATATTTGGTGAATTAAGATGTTAGTGCTTTGGGCGGCCTTCAGCCCCTAAAGCTCCCTCCTAAGTCCGCTACTGGCAAACTATATCCATTGACCATGTTGTGAACCGAACTAAGCCTTTGAAGCAAGCCGGATTTTGAGTTTAAGCGGTTTTGCATCGCTGATATAATGTCCAAGCACAACAATCACAGACCAAAAACTCTACGACTCAACGAGATGAGTAAGGGTTTACATTGGGCAAAGTATTATATAATGAAGATACAATCGAAACAGCTGTTATAAACTATCTGTTTTTTATTTTAATTGTAGTTTTGAGCTGGCTTAAACTGCAAGACAAACTAAGCCAAAAAAAATGGTCTGAATTTAAAAGAAATTTGCCTAAGTCTGCAATTATATCCATTTAGCCAATTTCTCTACAAAATTGGATTTTTCGAAAACCATTTCAACACGAAGACCAGTTCGCTTTTACCAATTTAATGATGACAATTCATCATTCATAGATATTTACGTTAAATTCCCATTAAACATGGCCTCAATCACAAATTGTGCGAGAATATCTTAAGCGATTCAGGGTCAAGTCTATCGCAAAGTGGCGACCATCTCCAACCCAAAAATGATTCTTTCAAGTATGAGGCAACATTCCGCTTGGCTAATGGATGATGGCAAGGTTGGCCGCCCCATTGAAAATTTCATCTCATTTTTTCCTCCTCTCTCGAAATTAAGCTACACAATTTAAAATGTTGCCCAGGCAACTGGCAGGGAGCAAATATTTATATTTGTATATTTTATACATATGCCACATATCAAATTTTTGTGGCATAAAAAGCTCAAGCGTATTAAACAAGAACAACAACACGAAAAAAGAAACATAATAAACTCAGATGGGTAGAAAAACAATTTCGATTTCGGTTTGAGGCTTTTTAATTAAATCATGTAGCGCGCCGTGTAATTCAATCAAATCACAAAAACAAAAGCAACCATAGCACAAATTCACGAACTCTGCAATATGCCAAGCATGTTTTTCTCGATTTTGCCGAAAAACGTTATCAGTGGCATTTTCGCAGAAGTATTAGTATCTGGTACACACGGCAGCGATAAGCAGATAATTAAAGTTAAACTCGCTGTTTAATTACGTCGCAACAGTTGCACAATTTCTGCGGTTTTCACACTTTTGCTTTTCGGGAGGAGGCTGAGTCAGTTGGCTAGTTGGCTAGTTGGCTGACCAATGGTCAAATTTCGTGTATGAATCACTAAGAGCTGCAGGCATTCCCAGTGAATGAAACCGGCTTTAGATCTGGAGTTGGACCCAACTTGCCTACACTTGAAATTTGTTAACGTAAAATGCGAAAAACAAAACCGACGGACGACAAGTTCTGTGCGCGCACGATCGTTGCGTTCGAACGAATGAACTGAAATGAAATGAAATGAAGGCGAAGGCAAAGATCGGCGTTGAAGTCAGTGCCAAGCAGCACTCACACACACGCCGACACACCCACACAGACGCAGACCCAGCCGCTCTCACTTATAAATCAACAGGTAACCGAAAGGTGTGCAAGATACAAATGTATCTCACGGTGTGCGTGTGTATGTGCCTGCGAGTGATAAGATAAAACCTAAAATTTCTATCAAGTGAATTTATTTTGGCATTGCTTAGTTATTGCCATTACTTGTTATTGATTATTGATCTTTCGCCTGCCGTTGTTTATTTGTTTGTTTGTTTCGTGTTTGTATTGCACACATTCTATATTTAGGTTGCATGCCACATCACGCCAAACTGGTTCCTCCAGTTTCCTGATAATCTGGGTGACTCCACTGCTGGCTGTGCGAATTGTTGGCTGATTTTCCTTTTTAGCGCCAAAATAAAAAAACAAAAAGAAAACACACGAAACTGCGCAGTTTTGCGAAACCGGTTGGGAGGCCCTTTTTTGCCCGGACCACACTTTTTGTGTGGCTTGCAACCTGGGCTCAGCACCGGACCTGGATCGGGCTAATGCACACCAAAGCGGCCGTAAATCATTTACCAACTATTTTCGTTTTGTTTGAAACAACGCGCCGGCGCACAATCATCTGAGAAATGTCACGCATGCGCTGTTGGCATGCGCGTAATTGCAACGGCCGAGACCGAGCAAAGCAAAGCGGATGGCTAGAAAGGAGGAGGAGGATGTGTCGTCCGTCGTGTGGGACATTTTGTTTTACAATTTAATGAACAAATAAATTAAGGAATTCGAATACGAAAAGCCAACTGGCAAAAGACATCAAAAAAGATTAAGAAATGTTTTTGCTCAGTGAATCCTTGGGCACCAACTTGAGAAACTGCAAGGGGGCGTGGAAACTTTCGCTTCAGATCCTGTTAAATTCCATCGCTTAATAGACATTTGTTAAATATTGAGCAAAGACAGACTGACCAAAGATGAATCACTCTATTTTCAGAACCGTTGAGCAGAGGCTATTTAAACTTTCAGGGTGTCCCTTAACTAAGTTCTACTAAGCTATTTAGTTTAATTACTATCACTAGGCTACATGGTCCAGTATATTGAAGGATTTCAGGTGATTCTGCTTGATTTTTGTATGCTAAACCAGAATTTGTTTTATTTTGAAATGAACCATCACGTCTAATTTTGTGGTAATTTGATCCTAAAATTGCTTAAAATTCAGATTTTGACTCTTCTTATGCACATTTTGTGGGATTCCTTTTAGTTTAAAGTGACTGTCCTTGATATTCTCTTAAAAGATTACTTCTTAATTAATAAAAACAACCCCCATTCCAAGCAATTGTACCATTTTTTAGTAAAGATATACCAATTGGCCATATTTTGACCCGTTGGTTAATTTTCATATAAATTCAACACAAACGACATTCAATAGGCATTCAATCACATAAGGCAACAAACTTTGTTCTTTTCTTTGGTTGTTGTTGATTCTAGATGATATTTGGTACTGAATCCAGTTTTATAGTAATTTAAGCCCAAAGTTACATCAAACATCTATTATCACCCTTTAAAGACATGTGTTCTGGGGAAGTAATTTTATATATTTAAAGTACTAATTCTTAACTTTTAAATAAAATACCCCAAATGATTCAAATGATACCATTTTGAATAAATGTCTTCTAAATTACAAAGCCCCAAATATATGCTATTCAAAATCACCATAGTTTTCGAGCAAATGTATTCAAAATCAGATATCTTCGCCTAAAAAATCTTAGAAATATATGGAATAGTTTGTATGAAAGCAAAGAATTGTTGATGCAATAGGTATAGGTTCCTCATACAACAAGCCTAAAAAATGGTAAAAATAGTCATTTTGAAAAACTCTAAGCTCGAATTACTATACTATAATCTAGAAGTGATGGACCATTTCTGAAGATCGGACTATATAGTATAGATTCTCTTAGTAAAATGAATTGTTTGTTTTCAATTGAAACGACCTTAAAATTAGCTTATATTTATTTTAAATGTTTTTTTTTAACTAATTTTTTCATGAAAACAAACCAGTTTTCTCACTAAAACTACTTTTCAGACTTTACTTTTCTATAACAGCTAAAAGATATAGATGTCTGATTTCGACCAAACTTAGTGGAATTATTTGAATGCATAGCTAACTAAGAAATTCAAAGTTTGGAGGCGTTGTCTTTGAAAACAAAAAAGTTTTTCTCACTAAAACCAGTTTCTCGACCGATCATTCCTATGGCAGCTATAATCTATAGTCATCCGATTTTGACAAAACTTTGAAGAATCGTGTGAAAGCTTATAAAATAAATATATGCCAATTTTAAAAAGGTTTACATTGAAATCAAAAAAGCTTTCCTTACTAAGATTATTTTTCTATACAGATGTCCGATTTCGACCAAACTTGGCAGAATCATGGAGAAGCATTGAAAACTAATAAATACGGAGTTTGGAGACGCTTGCATTAAAAACAAAAAAGTTTTCTCACTAGAACTAGATTTTCGACCGATCGTTCCTATGGCAGCTATTTGTTATAGTCATCCGATCCGGCCAGTTCCAAAAAAATTTGCAGCGTATTTGTGCCAGAAGACTTTGTGCAAAGTTTGTTCGCGATAGTTTTAAAACTGAAGGAGATAAAAGAAAGAGATAAAATGACGGAGATAGCATAGAAACAGACGGACATGGCTATATCGACTCAGCTCGTCATGCTGATCAAGAATATATATACTTTATGTGGTCGGAGATGCTTCTGTCTATGCGTTACAAGCATATGGGCAATTTTAATATATCCTCTGCAAGGGTATAAAAGATATTGGCGACCTGGAGTCTGCTAAGTCCCAATACTCCCTAAACCAATAAAATCGTGGCATTCCAATGGTTTTTATATTATGCATACATATGTATATACTCACGTTTTAGTTTAAAAAGAAGTGTCTGCAACCAACCAACAAGCAGCAGCAGGGATCGTAGTGTAGACGTCAAATATAATTCTTTATAAGGCACGCCTATCAGCAAACGGTAAATTAAATTAAAATTAATTAAAATTTATTTTCAGGAAAACTGTGGGGAGAAAATTACTGGGAAAATTTGTGAAAATAGGTTGAATTTTTCCCTGTCTGGGGACGTATCGTGCATATGTGCACGTGAGAGATAGCAACGAATTTGAGTAACTTGGTCACACTCAACTAGCTTAACATTGCTGGCCTTATCAGTGTCGATTGCTTCACATAGGCTGGGTCACTGATAAGCTATTTTCTCAAAAACTGTGGGAACGATTTTCATAATTCTCATTTTTAAATACTCTTGAATGTGCCTTTTTTACGTTGATATAGCGTGCATAGCTGCACGACCTCTGAGAGTGAAGATATTAAGCGTAACTGGTCAACTTAATTTTTTATGCATATTTTGTATGGAAAACTCCGAGGTTGGTCTACTGTAAATTGATTTTCTTAAAAACTGTGGGGACGATTTTCATAATTTTTATTTGAAACACTCTTGAATGTGTCTACTTTGTGTCAATATACCGTGCATATCTGCACGACCTCTAAGAGTTGAGATATTGGAAGAAAGTCGTAAACTCAATTTTTTATGCAAATTTTGTATTGGAAAATTCCGAGGTTGGTCCACTGTTAACTGATTTTCTCAAAAACTGTGGGGACGATTTTCATAGTTTATATCTTAAAACACTCTTGAATATGTCTTTTAGCTTTTAGTGGATGTGCCATTTTTCAACTTGATATTTCTAATACCTGGAATTCTTTAATCCACCCAAACTTAAATTAAAACAGTAGTTTATGCTTTTCTTAACTTTTTGCAATTTAATTTGGGTCAAAAAGTTAAGTAGTTCCTGAGATATTTAAAATATAAAAAAGTTTTGTTCCCCACTCCACCGTTCCAATGCGATGCTAAAACAACGTCGCCATTTTGACGGACATCGTAGAAACGATAGCAAAAGCCAAAACTCTGCACTTATCGATATCGAGCTATCGATTTGGGGTCGCGCGACCCTATCTACACTGTCAAGAACTTATGTAGATAATAGGTCGAGTACGTGTATTAAATGGTGGCGCCCTCTATAAAACGATGTTTCCCCCTATTTCATCGAATGAGGCGCCCTCTACAAATAGTGTTTTGTTCGATTACCGTCTATTAAGCGATTGGTCGGTAATCGCTTAGCCAAGACACACGCACAGCTTTTACACCAGACGGCAAGCGCACGAAAGTATGTTAGAGTAATGTATAAAAACAGCTTTAAGATGAGAGCTTTCAGTGCTTTTAAAAAACAGCTTTGGGCAATGCTGCTTAATAGCTTTTGATTTATTTCCGCATCCGGCTAACTCAGTAACCTTATATTCTCCAATAGGCTAGCTAAGCAGTTAAAATTTGATTTGATCCTTTGTTCAATTCGCAATATTTGTATAAATTTGATATAAATTTCACTCACACCTCTTTCAATCATAGCTAAATAAAATATACCACTCTACTTTTTTAATATATGTGTGCTTGCTGAAAATGTTAAAGGCTGCTTTCTGCTCTCTGAAGTAAATAAGTTTTCGCTCAATTTCGAAAATACTCGGAAATGTATTCTGATTAAAGGTATATTAAAAGGTCTGTGAACAAATGCAGAAGATGTACGTGATCACATATTTTAAATTGGTAACAAGTCATCCTTAGTAGCTACATCAACTCGGTCTATAGGGGTATGCCCATTAGAGGGTCCATCAGAGCATCGAAATTTATCCGAAATTCAGAGGAAACTTTTAGGGAATCCATGAAAATTGTAAGTTGCAAGTATCATTGTCTACAGGAATGCGTTTTGCATCTTGAGTCTTTTCAGTGAACTGAACCAAACCGTCTCGTTTGGTGGTTTGTGGTTCGGTTCGCCTGTTTCCTGATTCTAACTCTACATTTTTTTCTGTGAATGCCCCGAAGTAGGGACGAAACCAACAAGTTTGGTCATGTCGTTTTGGTACGACTTGTGCAGTGCTATTAATTTAACTTAGGTCCATTAAAATTACATAAAACTTATTTACTTTGAGTCATTAAGGCATTTCACTTTCACAAGATTCAGCGAATTCGAATGTAGAATGTTGTTGTGGTGAAAAACTGATAGGGTAAATCGGTTGACCATGTTTGATGTTAAGATCGTCCTTTTCAAAGTTATTTGTAATTGGATGCCAAATGCGAAATTCCCAAATAGTTAATTAAAAATTATGTTTACAATACACGTCACGAAATTTGATTCGCCGGCTATACATATTCAATCGTATAGGTAGACTTTTACAACAATTTCCTTGGTGTGGACCAATTTCGAGGGGCCTCTTATTGGAAGCCAATGGGAATACACGAGATGGTCCTGTACATGCCGAATCACTGACAGTTTTAGTGCATTTTCTATGAAATCAATGAATGCTTCAAACCAAAATATTTGGCATGGTGTCCTTCAATCGATGGCCATGAATAAAATCTCTTAACTCATATCAAGTGACTTTTGAAGTCAAATAGTTATTACCCATAGCGAAACTTTGGGTCTTTTCTTAACCAACCGACCTTTCAAGTGTTCTTGCTCGTGCTGCTGTCCCCCAACTCAGCTCCCTTCTACTTACCGTTATCCTCTTTTCTTACAAGCCAACAACACAAATAACATCGAAACCCCTGCAGGATGATGGGCACGTGCCCATCATCGTTGGGACACACAACATCATGATAACAGGCGCAAACAATTTGACAATTTAATGTGGCGACAATCAACCTGCAAACGCAAAACTGAAAGCCGCAGGTTTCGCTGACAACATTAGCCGGGCCATCATCGCCGCTGAAGGAGCGCTTCCTTGCCTCCTCTATAATTATATTTCCATTACCATTATATCCCGGCGAAGGCGACGACACATATAAAAACAAAAGCAAGCAAATTTCAAAAGGTGCAGCAAGTCAAAGGACACTTGAGTGTGCGTAATTGCTCGGCGGCGCGAGCGAGAGGGAGCGACTCTGAGCCTAATGACGGACCCCTGGATAATGCGGGCCGCGAGCAGGTGAATCGGCGGCAAGTCCAATGCGGAAGTATGCGCATTTCGTTTGATTTGCGGTGACGGAATGTCCGCAGTTCCTCTCAGAATCGTTCCGCCTGCTTCAATTAGGAAGCGGAGATGCCTATGCCCTACAGCTGCCAGCCAGGGGCAGCAGCAGCTTCAGTCACGATTTTATGAGTGGAGCGCACACCGGGAGGGATCAACACGCATTTTCAGATAAGAATGGTCGAAACACACACCCGAGCCACCCAATTAAGTAGCGAAGGAGTCAGCTAGCTCATTTGCATCCATCAGGGCCATCACTCGCAACGGGAGTTTTAAGTGCAATGATGCCGCTGCCCAGATATCCACGTACTGGTATGCCCCGTGCGGAGTAGGCTCCTGTAAGACAGTTAAGGTGAGTTTAATGGCCAAAAGGTAAAGGTCAATGGCTTGGCACATTTTCGTGCTTGCGCTGTGTTTTTGGTTTTTTTTTTTGGCGAAACGTAGGATTTGTCGGATTGGTTCACATTTCCGCCGCCGGCCAATCATCAATAACAAACAATAAAAGCTAATTATGTAAATGTCACACAGACACATTTTCGTGGTGCTACTGTCGCCCTGCTGATTGCCTCCCCGGACGGCGAGCAGAGGAAAACATTTTAATTTTTATTGGTTCACTTTGGATCTTAACCTGTTGTCGAGAGCGTTCTAAATGAGAACATAACTGCTTCGGCTGTGGCTTCTGGTCGCTTCTGTTGGCTTGTCGGCCAATTAACCCCTTCTTCCTGGCCTGGCCGCGCGCGTTTTAACGGCTCCACAAACAGAGAAATCAATCTCGAAATGCGTTGACAAGACGACGTACGCTGCGTACGTACGTACATAACCAGGCTAACCCTTGAGCCCTCTTCGGGTGCATTTGAGTGCACCCATAAAAAATTGCTTCATTTGGGCAGGTAGAGGCAAGAAACCTTTGACTTGTCGACCTGGAAAGCGGAAGCAGGGCTGTCCCAAATTTTCACCACTCGCCATCGTCTAAGCGCGCTGCTCTGTCGCTGGCCAGCTTAATTGAATGCCATTTATGATGCTAAAGTCTTCTGTCAACCACATCTCCACAATGCCTTAACAATGTCAAACATTTGGATCTGCTAATCGCGTAAAACATAACACCATTACCGCCATCAAATAAATTTTCTGCCATAATATCTGTCGTTGCATTGCTCCGGGAGCCACAGGAGCCCTGCGAGGCCAGGCGGTGTTGCACAGTGGTCGATTTGCGCTCAATTGGATGTGTAAAATGTGGGAAAGAGACATGCTCTGCGTCTTCTGAGGACCGCGCACAGTGTATGCAAAACGGATCCATCTCGTGTTTAAACCTATAAAGATATATATGTATATAATGTATATATATAAAGAAACATCCACGTCTACACAGAAAACCAGAAAGAATTTCTAGGTTTCATGACGAATGTTTTATGAGTGTGAGAACTGCGGAACACCGCTAGTGACCTTTTGTGTATTCCGACCTGCCTACAGCCATGTACGGTTTCCAAAATAACTGGCCAACAGCTAGACAAAGTTATTGACTGTACTTAGCCTTATGAATGCTTGAAGCATCTTGGTCCAATAAACAGAATTAAAGAGATTCCTAACTTCTATTGCTGTAACTGGGCAGTACTTTTCAATGCCTTCTTGCTACTTTTTTCAGCGCCGGCATCACGGAATATCTTAACTACCGTAATATGACATAAGTGGTCTATTAAAAAGATCAAATTTGTTTTAACATAACACAGAATCCGTTCCATTAATTAAAGCTGCAGCTGATTCTGTATATATAAAGGAAGTGCATTTGACAAATCTTTGAAAGAGAGGAGTCTTCTTCTTCATTGGCCTGATAGAAACAACCTGCTTACAGTTTCGACCACTGCAATCAATATCCGCCAATCGCCTCTGTATTGAGCGAGCTTCAAAATATCTGTTTAGTCTAGTATCCGCATCTCAGCTGAGATAGTTCCTTCTCGGGCATCTTCCATAACTCTCCGTTTGAAAGAACTCATGAAAGAGGGGAGTGGTTGATGAATAATTGTATAGTCCATCTCGCATTGATAGTTTTTTTTAACTTAAACATCAATAGACCCATTTTATAAAGGTTTGTTCTGACGTTTGTTAATTGACACTGGACGATACAGCAACAATATTCTGCTTGAAACCCTTTTTCCTCACACGGGATGGTGGACTAATGTCCAATAACGTGACACTGCTGAGAAGTTTGCGTTCATTAGTTTACTCATAGTGAAATGGCAAGCCTTACTGAGCATTTTTGCCGTTGCTACTTGTTACAAATCACCTTTTACTTCAACTAGATAAATCGCTTTGTAATCCTTTCTTGAGTGGTGGCTTAGCCTTGGATATATAGATTTGCGGTATGAAATCTGCTGTTCTTGAATATCTTGGACAGCCAAGACAGTAATTACGGGAACAATGCTTGCAGCCTTACTGATCTGATTTCATCTAGTTCATATCTTGTCCGAGGAAATGAGCTAAGTAGTAGACCAGAAATAGACAACCAAGAAGTGTTCTATTTAGCACATCTTTTATTATTTGCTTGTTATTCTCTTCTATCTCGGGTTGAGCAGCGTCTGTACAGAGATGCGAGAATGATATCTTGGAGAAAAAGGCAACTTAAGGTTCAATTTTAGGGTCAAACCTTTTTCCCAAAGGAGTAGTTCTACTTGAGGCTTCAGTTCTAAAGAAGATTAAGATATGCTTATGGTCCTGCTGAAAAATCTAAGGAAACCTAAGCCGAACCATTTATTCAAAGGTTCGGCTTGAACCGTTTGCAGTCCTGCATGTGCCAGGTTTCAAATCAGAGGATCTATGTGGTTCAGACTGTAAGAAAACATAGCTTAAAGTTTAGGGTACTACAAATCTAGTCAAAATCTAATTAAGGTGGCCCGTGGACTTCAGAGAGTCTTCCAGTGTTTACAGTTCTTTCGTTTCTAAGACGCCCAGAATCACATCTTGCTCCAAAGTGATTAAATGATATCAAAACTGGCCACTGTGCATCAGAGACGATGACAAACGGAGACGACAATGTGGCCAATTCCAATTCCAATGCTGAACAGGATTTTGATTTATGCCAAAAACGCAACATAAACTGAACAAAAACTAAAACACAAATCAAACGCAAACAGCGCAACGAAACATTGCAGCCAACCATCCATCCATCCAGGCTACAGGCTTCAGGCTCCCGGCTGCCGTCTCCCGGCTGCAGGCTGCAGCTTTCAGCTCCCGATCCGGCACAGCAATAATGCACACACAAAAAACCGCAAACGAGCGCGAAATCCAAATGCTCAAGCGTTTTTGTGCGGGGCGTTAAGCAAAAACGCCCCGGCCCCAGTTCAATCGATGGACACCGTTCAGCCGCTGGCTCGCCTCATTGATATTTCGAGCGCGAGCGTATAAAAATATTCCTGTTTCCCCATCGATCCCGATGTGGCTGGCCTAAAAGTGTCGCCCCCAGATCGAGGACCGATATGTGCCTTGCGTGGCAGCGTTTTTTTGCCCGGACGCAACAGGCTGTCAGTCATAGTCAGGCATGGGGCATTCTTGGGCCTGCTGCATTCCTGTCTCCTTACGCCTTTTAGCATTGTTTATGAAGTGGACTGGCTAAACTAGAGGAGAGAGAGCCCCAGACCCAGCCCCAGCCCCGGCTTGAGTCCGCGTCTACGCGTGATACAATTATGGCAGCTTTTTGCAGGATGAGCTGCATAATTTAAGCAATTATTTTTAGCCCCTGATTTATGGTGGGCATATTCAGAGAACGGCGCGCTCTCTGAGAAAGTTTCACACCTCCGACGCGCTGCTTCCCCCCGCAGACTGATTATGAATTCCACTCACAGAGCTTGCGCCACACCATGCCAATTCCGAGCTGTCTTGGGCCATTGTCGCCTGGCCGAGCAGCCATTGGCACTGCGGGCGATCGATAGTTATGGTCGTGTCAGACATCCTGTAATTTTGCACTTGGCCGGCAATGTTGGCAACTTGTTGACACTTCATTGGCGCGCAAGTTAATTAAAGACCAGCCGCGACGAGACCACCCCGAGGGAAATAGCGTGTACGTTGGGACAAATACTCATAGTGTTTTTTATGTTTTATTTAGCGTAATGATTAACATGGATCGTATGCTACGACTACTACGGCTACTATGCGTCATATGTACAAACTGGAATGTGGGAGCTTAGTTGACCACCTCCACACTGCACTCCTCCTCCTCTTCGTCATCCCCCACCACCTCCACATCCGCTGGTGGTGGGGCCGTCCGATTTAGTGCCTCCTCGGAGCTATCCTGACTGCTGCTACTCGCACAGGAGCTGGAGCTGATGCACTCCAAGTTGTCCGTCAGTCTGGTCTGTCTGGTCAGTCGTAATCGCTTCTCCGGCTTCTTTAGCAGTTCCTCTATGGAGTACGGGTTCCGTTTGCGACTGTGCGTCAAGGACAAGGCAGCCGGTGAGGATTTGCCTGAATCACAATCGCTGAGCGCGTCTCCCGTGCCACCTGGTATGGTCAGATCGATGGAGCTTTCCGATTTGGTGAAGCCTCCTCCACCTCCGACTACGCCAGTTGTCGAGCTGTTCACTCCCACCGCGGCCGCTGCAGCCGCTGCCATGCCCTGTGGTAGATAGGCTCCGCCATAGGGTAAGAACTGGCCTCCTGTGGCGGCCGCCTGCGCCTGCATGTGTGCCTGGGTGTAGTATAGTAGCGAGGGATTCCACAGCCAATGCTTGTGCAAGGCCGAGTAACTGAGATCGAGGCCACCTAGCTGACTGGACATCGCGCCAGACATGCTGCTGCCATGAGCCTGACCATGACTGGGTGGCATTTTGGGAGCAGGTTTGAGTGGCAGTTCCCCCATTAGAGCAGCGGGTGGCTTGGCATATCGCGAAGTGGGCGTGGCGGCAGCACTGGAGGCCGTGGTGGCTTTTGGTGACAATTGATTCGCACCGGGATACAATTGCGTGGGCGTGCTATAGCCAGTTGGGGGTCCTGCCCCAGAGTGATGTCCAGCGGCGGCTGCCGCTGCGGCGGCATTTTGTTGACTGGATGTCATCTCATCGGTCCAGAGACCGCTATTGCGTAATATACGATTGATGGAACTGATTGAGGGTACCGAACTGGGATCACAGACACGTTGTTGTTGCAGCTGCTCACGTATCTCCCAGGCAAACATACCGCTATTCTCCTCCTTCAGGCGGATGATCTTCTTGACCACAGTGGGCGTGGCCACTTGCTGGAAATAAACAAAGAACAAAGGGAGAGATATTGGTTTAGAAGTGGCAATATCATAAAAGTATTCCCTTTTTGTTTGGAGAATGAGAAAATCTGACATCTTAATTATAAAGTTGAGTACTCAGAACGTTTAGCGAACTTCTTTATGTAGCCCAAAAGATGCCCGTTGCCATGTCATATAGCCCCAAAATTAACTTACGGACAGGAAACAAAATGCGTCCCTTTTAATCCTCTTCTATTGTAGAAATAGTACAAGGCAATCTCTATTTCAGGTAATGCGATATGGTCAGATAGAAAAGACTGACTTAGATCTTTGTGAACAACGCTCTCTTCTTCATCTACTAAGTTGCAGCTACTTGCTATTGACTATATTCAAAGTGTCAAAGAGAGTCAATATGTGTGCCTAAATAGTTATCTTAAAATTAAGAGTTGGCCAATTAAGCCTAGAAGTTCGCGAGTCTAAATTAATCTCCATCATTCCATTTTCGATAGCTGGCTGAAGTCTCTAGGCACCCACACGGCACAGTACTGAGCCTTTTCATTCAGAGATGGAGTGGAACTTAGTAAGTGATTTAGTTTTGGTAATATCCAGGGTGCAAACCTGTCCAGAGCCAATCCTCCTCTCAAGTCGAGTTCTCAACCAAAGCAACCAATTTGAAGTCCTTCCAAAACTCAACCAGAACCGGACCCTTTACGCGGAAAAAAGTCGATAAAGATGCAGTTTCTATGGAACCCAAATATTAAAAAATCTTCGGGGCACCATAAAATGAGTCTGTGATATAGAAATATGGGAACCTATTCCGGTTTTAGAGTCGATTTTCTTGCAAACGAGTTAATTTTCTATAAATTTCTGTGCAGATTTGTAGTTCTTACATCCCGTCGTCCTTTTCTCTCGAATTGAATTCACTTGGGTTTAAGCAATCGGTTTCAGATGATTGTGTAGCCTTAGGTTATCTATAAGCTTCTATGCAACAACATTCAATTTAAATGCACAGCTCTATAGTTTACAAACATTAAGAGCTAGGTTCCCGCTGGATTCAAATCAAAGTCGACTCAACAAACTTGAGGTTCAATATACGTAACGAACAGTGCTTGAACCGAGCCTTAGAATTTTTGAAGAATTGGGACCGAACCTCCTGCAGAATTTACAAGCTTTGCCGTCTTGATAAGTAGGATTTTAGTACTGCTTAACAGTCCGAAAATATAAATGAATTTGAAGAAAACATACAAAACTGTTACTGCATTTGTCTTTGGTACGTGCCTGGTGTGCTGTATGTGTGTTTTCGTATGACCGGGTGCTTTAAAACAACAAATGTGCAGCTAGGCATTATCTGTGAGCAGCTCTCTTCAAAAGTGTTCGGAAATCTGTTCAAAATAAGCTAACTATTCCTTGTCTCTTCAATATAACTATCTGTCACATAAAATTTTAACCGCTACTTCAGTCTGTATGGAATTATCGATATTTTTATCGATAGACAAATAAATAAATGTATATATAGTTAATTTCTGCACTAAAATGGTGATAAATAAACTATTTTTTTAACTTCACGCAATGAAAATGAAATTAGGAGAGGCAGAGAGAATACTAGAAGAGGCCTAAATACTTCACTTTTCCAAGTGTAGTATCGTGATATAATATTACGAGTCTTTCGAGACCCGTTCCGCTTAACAGGGTCATAAATAGACATTATTATATATACTTCTATATACTTATGCAGAGTCGTATTTACCCGTATTCTGAACACTTTCGGCTCATATTCGAGATATTTAAGGCATACGCATGAGTCATTTTAGTGACTTGTTCTTAATCGCACATTATAGTAATCTCTCTTAAGGGCTTGAAAAGTCTCAACCTGGTAAATTTGGGTCTTCCAAGTGTTATAGGAGGATTCTAATAAGTAATATGATTGTCTCGAACCAAAGTCTCTTTTGCTTTCTAAGCAGAAATCTTTGGCACTTTGTTGCTTGATGCCTTAAAGTTTCCTTGTAGTTTTCTACTTCAAATGTGCTCCGAGGGTAGTCTAACCTAAATAATGCCCACAATTTAGGCCCCTTCACATTCTGCCTTCTCCCCGCCTGGTTGACACTTGGCCCAACGATTAATTAGCGTGAAATTCAATTGTGCAAAACTCAACTGTGCAAACTCTAAACAGTTGCTGAAAAATTCGCTGTACATTGCAACATGCAATGCAGTTTAGGCCACGCCCCCTTTTGGCTGTCATGTTACCAGATTTGTATCGGACTCCCCAAAAACAAACTGTTTTGCATATATGTTAATGTGGCAGCGCCCTGGCGCCCCTGTCTCACGTGTGACGAGGCAATTCATTAAAAATTCATAAATATGTTGCCCGGGAGGAAGTGACAGAGAAGTGTACGGCGCGGAGGTACACTTACCCGCATAAAGCCGATCTTATCGGACATCTACACGCGCGCACTCTTTGTACAGGGTCGGAACTTCTTTATTGACCCGGCGTAGGTGTTAAATGCGCGTTTTGTTTTAACCATTGCACGAGTTTATTGAATCGCAGTGTGCGGGGGTTAGCCTGGGCGTTGCAAGTTGGCTTAATTAGGCCGTCGGCAAACAGCGCACCTGAAACGCCAACCCCGTACTTATGCGGTACTCCTGTCCGTGATTCGCGCTTATCTCCTGGCCACTATCTTCGACATTTCATTGTCGTCATCACTGCGACCGGCTCCCTCCGTGAAGTCTAAACCCCATTCTGCACGGTAGCTGGGGCCCAACTGATTGAGCGTGCGAACAAACAGCTGACGACGCGTCCCTCTGGAGCGAAAGCGTGCTGCGGCCGCAAATGAGATTGATTTGTTGCGCTCTGGCTGGCAAACGCCCACAACGCCCCTCAATCAGCCATAAAAGCTGTCAACTGTCATCGTCATCGGCGGAGGGGCCATCCGAACAACATGTAAACTAGCTGCTGGTTTACAGCAACCGCTTATCAGTATCTGTGATACTTTATGGATTTACTGCTCTGCGTTTGATTTTTATATAATCGGTTTGTTGATTTCATGCCCACATGGCCACATGTGGTTTCCCGCTAACCTACAGCCACTCACTCACCGACTTACCTTGGTCTTGCTGCCGCCTATCGAACCGGGTCGTATGGAGCCAGTCTCATAGAACCGTGTAAGGATTTTCGAAACGCAGCCTGGCGGAAAGGCGGAGTGTTAGTAAATGGTTCTTCGCAAACGTGTTTAAGAACTTACCATGAGAGACCAATAGTTGACGAGATATATCACAGGGTCGTACGCCGCAGAGAGCTAAGTCCACAATACGACGACGCACACAATCGGGCAAAGGACGTCCATTGACAAAGACGCCACCCAATTGATTAACACCGGCTTGACCTAGAAAACAAATGAAGAGAGATTAGAAAGGGGAGTAGAGTAAGGCAAAGGAATGCTCTTTTGATTAATCGGGAGATCAATTAAAGGGGCTTAGCGATTTTAAACATAATTTTACTACTCGACATCTTTTGAGTCTTTCCGTTCTGAGAGAAATAACAGACCCTGCGTAGAGGGAGCAACGGGGCATTGTGTGCCCATCACTTAGATCGAAAAATAATTGACGTTAGGTCCACAAATATATCACCTCATGAAATTATGTTAGACGATAACTATCGACATAGTCTTCTTACATAATGATGGGCTAAAGGAAACAAAATCCTGCCTTTAGCTGATAATACAATAACAATTTGTTTTTTTGAATTAATAGAACTACCATTTCGAACTATTGTAATCGAAGCACTTAACTTTAGGTGTGATAAATCTTCTATCGTTGCGCCATTTGGCTTTAAAACTGTTGGTCTAGCTTGTGTAGAAGAAGTCAGCCGACGGACAGACCGACGGATATAACTAAGTCGACTCAGCACGCCTCTGATCTGATAGTTTGTAGGGTGGGAAATGTATATCTTTTGGAAAATATTATGGATATGAATATGCGTTCAATATGAGAACGAAATTGTTTTGCTCAGGTGATGCCGACGTAGAAATAATTAAATTGTAAGCCTATTGTAAATTTTAAGCTACTTTCACTGAATGGAACCATCAATTCGAATATGTATTGTCATTAACACATCTGGACATCTGATTGAACGTAGCCACAAGGTCCAGTATATTGAAGGGTTGATAATAATTCTAGATGATTTTTGTCTGCTGAACAAGAATCTGATCTTGAAAATGGTCCATTACATCTAGATTTATAGTAATTAAGTATAGTTAAGTTTGAAGTTGCTTAAAAAGCCTATTTTGTCCTTTTTATACTCTGTACCGAAGGTACATAGAGTATTATAAGTTTGTGCAAAAGTATGTAACATCCAGAAGGAAGCATCTCCGACCCCATAAAGTATATATATTCTTGATCAGCATCAACAGCCGAGTCGATATAGCCATGTCCGTCTGTCCGTCTGTCCGTCCGTCTGTCTGTCCGTATGAACGCACAGATCTCAGAGATGGTAAGAGATAGAGGTTTGACGTGTATGGGACATATGCTTCTTATGTCTGCAGGCAGATTAAGTTTATTTTCAATTTTGGCCACGCCCCCTCCCGCCCCAGCAATTTAGAAAAAACGTCATATCTCCCACAGTTTTGAAGATAGATGGCTTGTTCCTTCTGGACATATTTAGTTATTAGGATAACATATCGATCCGCCAAAGGAATGAAGAAGATCGGATGAACGGTTTTCGAGTTATGATCAAAAGACAAAATTTCTTGGTACAGAGTATGTTATAGTCGGGCTTGACCGACTTTCTTTCTTGTTTCTTTTGTCGTTTTGTAGTGGCTCACTTTGATTTCATCGTGAAGTATCAACTGTTTTCTTTAAAACAAACTATCCCAATTATTTCTTATATTTTTTAAGCAAAGATTTTAAAATTTTCAATACTTGTCTTTAAAATTACCATATTTTGAATATTTTTATAAGAATTCAATACATTCATTTAAAATAAAATATCTTCACTTAAAAAAAATCCCAGAATTGCTTGGGAAAGTATGTTTTAAAGCTAAGAAGTAATAACAATTTTAAGCTAACATTACTATAAATCTAGACAGGATTGACCATTTTCGAAAAGAGCTCCGTGCTCAGCATATAGAAATCGCTTAGAATCACCAACAAGCTTTCGATATAGCGAAAAAGTCTTATTTAGTTGTGGCGTTTTTCACTGTAGCAACGCTAGACCGCTCATATCTTTGGTCGCTTGTCTATGATAAGCGGATATAAATTGGAAAATTAGCCACGACTTTGCATATTCAGAATTTCATTTGTTTTTGGTCTCTCTGGTTAATATTCAAAGCTAATTTTTTGTAATACCTTCTTTCAGCCAGCTTTGGTAGGTTACATTTTGAGATGCCAGTTGCTGCCATTCATGTGTACCTACCAGCCAGACCTAGTGCAGAGAATTCTTTTACTCAGCCTTCGCCGTTACGCGCTACAGGCGGTGATTGAAAGGCAAATTCAAATGAAAAGACTTCTAAAACTTAGGGAAGATGTCATAAATTCAAAAGAAGAGAGCCGTTGGCTTGGACTAAAACAGCAGCCGTAGGGAAGGGGGAAGGACAATAGATGTAAAAGTAAATATTTGGCGAAACGGACGTTTCTACCATTCTGTGGGCTTGGCCTAAAGTTTGACACCAATTCTGCTAAGCTTAAAAAAGTATCTGGGGCCAAGGCGGGCTGTGAAAAGCTAAATTCTATTTACGGCTATCACATGGTTTGCCTTAATTCAGCTACCTAAACAGACAGAACTTTAGCACAAACTTCTAAGCTCCGCTGTTCCGAGTTATTAGTGTTTTTTTTCTATCTATAAAACAGCAGAAACAATTAACCAGACACAGTTAATTATGATTTCTGTTCACTTTGGTTGACTCGTGCCAAGATCATTGTTCCATAACCGTGCCTGCTCGGTGTTATACCTCATGTATTTATGCACACAAGTGCTCTGTGGCAATAACCGTGTTGGCTTCTCAACAATTAATGAAGTGCGAATTTTATGTCTGTCCGTCTTTCTGTCTTTTCTCTGGGCCAGCCCCTAAGGGCTGGAACGCGACAATCGACAGCCGATCGCATTTCGGGCGGCGCTTTCTTTTCCAAGTTCATTAGCTGCAGACTCACCTGTATGCGGCATTGTTATAGTTGAAATCGTATCCGAACCCGGGTTCCAAATGGTTTCTGGTTTTCGGGGGCAGCACCGACAAAAATTGCTGCTCAACAATTCAATCCAAAAGTATTTTGGTTTAGTTAATCGACGAATTTTAATCAAATTTCAAGCAGGAACGCCATAAAACCTGGCGGATGGCTGATGGATGGATGGCGCTGGACGGGAATGATGCTGCAGACAAACGTTGGCTTTTTTACGGCTTCCACGAAATCGCTGGCCGGGCCAGAACCGAAAGCAGCGAGCGGCAGCAGTGAAAAACTAGTAAGGAAAATACATAAAACTTAATTATTTTATAAAACTACTAAGATACTCGACTCTCGACTCTTTGGGGTCTTTTAATGTGCAGTGGTTTATGTGCTCAATGGCCATGTCCGAATGCGCAGCGACCAGTGTGTGTATCTCAAATTAGCTGCTTATCAGGCACATTCTGGGCGCAGCGTGAACTGGTGGCCCATTACCATTGCATGTCCACGAATATGCAAATGCCCTTTTTGGGCCGACAATTAAAATGAATTTTGGCCAATTGCCCCGCCGAAAAAATATGCAAATGCACATTCACCCCTCACCACTGGACGGTTTCCGCTTCCCGTCATTAGAATGAATGGGCCGCAGGATCCGGGCCTGTCGCCAACCTGTCAGAGGCATGAAAACGCGCTCCAGTCCGAAGAACCGTATAAATCAAAAGTGTAACTGCCCAATGGGCTTTGTCATGGCACTGTTATTATGGAATTCACATTAGATTTAATTGCGGAGTCCTTTGTTTTTGCCTTTGGTTTTGGGATACTTTACAGCTCGTAAAACCCCCCTCCGCCTCACCGAAATGCCGGACACACGCACACTTTACATTCCAACGAAAAAAAAAACCAAAAAAAAACTCGAAATTAAGTTGTTCATTTGGCTTTTGCCGCTTACCTGAAACTGAAACGGGAAACTCGTGCTGGCCGTTAAGCCCATAAACTCCAGCTCTGGCCTAGGGCCAGAAATTTAGGCAGCGATAAGGATTCATTTCTCAGCCACTAGCCGCCGGCAGTAGAAAGTGAGAAAGACATTTCTTCGCCAAATTGAAGGCAATGAAAGGGTTAATTTAGAGTTTCAATTGCTTTGGCGTGTTTACGGACCATGTTTTACTCTTTTTTAATGATTTCTCATTGAGGCCACTGAGTAGGTGTCCAAAGGGGCGAGGAACAACCAGAAACGACCTTCAGTTGAAGCGGATTGCCTTATCAAAAACACACTTGTATAGTAATAAAACTTTGGTGTGTTGTTGGTAGAAGTGGAACTGCAGCCCATCGCAGCTTTCGCTGGTGCAGAAGCGGCTGCCGGTATCGAATTTTGATTTGCCTATTTCTCTACTGGTTGTCATCAAACTTGCTGTACGCTGCCTTCTAACTTTGGCTCTGGGTTGAAAAATGCCTTGTAAGAATGAAGTTCAACTCAATCGCAAAGCAAGGAGCCTGTTTTGAAGACTTTGAAAAGTGACCCACCACACCCCAAAGGGACTACGTTTCTTTTCAAAGAGAAAGCTAAAGTTACTTAAGTAGATTAATAGTGAGATTTGTAAACGTTCTTAAGCTGAGAGAATTGTGCCGCCTTAAGATTATTCCTGACCTTTGTTAGCTCTGCGAGTCGATTTCAATATAAACGTTAATAACATAAGCAGACAAAATTCGGATTTTTAAGTATTATAAAGGGTTGGTAGTCATTCTAAGTGAATTTTGTGTGCTGAACGTGATCATCACTTGAAGATTTTTAGAAATTTGAGCTTAAAGTTGTTTAAAATACCTGTTTTTACCTTTTAGATGCACTATTTATGGGGAATCTAAACTATTAATAACTTCTTAGCGCTAAAATAAACTATTCAAAACAATTCTGCGATGTTTTAAGCAAAGCAATTCCTATTTAAAAAGTTATGAAATTGTCTACTGCCCAAACATATGCCTTGCAAAATCACTATAATTTACATGTATATATTTTTTTTAACAACATTCATTGCATATCTATGGGAGGTACAAAATATGGTTATTTTAAACACATGTATTCAAAATGGAATATCTTCGCTTTAAAAAATCATAGAAACATTTTTGAATAGTTGGCTTTAACGCTAATAAAGTGTACTTTGAGAATAAATTAAAGTGAGTCAAAAAAATAGAAAAGGTTCAACACAAAACGCGCCTAAAAATATGTAAAACATGCATCTTAAACCACATTAGGCTGAACTATTATACTGAATTCAAAAATGTAGAAGTGAGGTACCATTTCCGAAATAAATTTGTGTGCAGCACACAAAAAT
The DNA here is from genome assembly GCA_035044985.1 of Lordiphosa fenestrarum. Lineage (NCBI taxonomy): Eukaryota > Metazoa > Arthropoda > Insecta > Diptera > Drosophilidae > Lordiphosa > Lordiphosa fenestrarum. Next base: position 1,251,450 of record JAWNNO010004737.1, read on the forward strand.
CATGTATATTCATTAACAACCCTACAATTTTCTTGGCTTTTTGTGTGAAACGATGAGTCGTATTCACAGGTTTAAATATCAAGAAAAAAAACTTTGGATATATTACAAATTTTCGAATTTTTTAAGCTTAGCAAAAATATATATATGTCTTAGGACAGCCCAAAAAGCCACAAACCGAGCTTCTCTCAATCTCTTGGCTTGTGTGCTTGTAAGTTTTCCACAAGTGAAAGGAACCTACAGTGAAGTTCCGAGGCTGAATCGAACCCACTAAAACTCGCATCTCCACCGCTGATCCGCTAACCGGCACCCTTCTCTATTAATCAAACTTATAATATCGAATCCGAATTTGTAACATGCCCGGATGAAAGCAGCCCTATTAAATTTAATATTTAAAGTGGATGAGCTCGTTTATGACAGCAAGTTGTTAGATCAACCTTCAATAAATCTATTTATTACCAATGTTTTGCAACTTTCTATCGTTTTACTCAATTATTAAAACAAAGTTTATAACTTGTTATCCAGTTGGCTTAAAGAGTGCCTCAACATTTAGTTCTTAGCCATAAAATAAAATTAATTATTTTATTGGAAAGATGGTCCTAGTTAATTTTATATTTGCATTGAGCTTAAATCTGTTTATAACTTGTGCGCAAACTATGTGAAAAACATGTAAGAAAGTCGGCCCAACTTTAACATACTCTGTAACTTCCATAGTTTGGATTTATCACAGAAAGTGTTAAGGTGTGTCGCTGTTTCAGCCGGTGCTGCCCATCATAGATATTTGTTTTTCCTATAATTCTACTATTGTTCATCCGATCTTTGCCATTCTTTGGACGGATCGATGAATAATACTGTTTACTAGATATGTTTTGAAGGTATGAACCATTTGTCAATAAAATTGTGGGAGATATGTGGGAGATGTCTTATTTTTCAATTGACAATAAACTTCTTCTGCCTGCAGTTATAAGAAGCTTAGAAGAGAAATATTTTCTTTTATCAGGGCAAACTATACTAAAAAAATAAACTATCTTCGAATATTCATAAGATTCTGCATGAAATTTTTTTATCGATTCTTAGCTAAGCGCTTATTAAACCTAGTTTTAGAATTAGTTTGAATCTACTTACATATCAAACATATCAATAAGAGCCTAGCATAGTACTTCTAGCCTAGCCTAGTAAATCAAGGCATAATCAAGGCTTTTTACATGAAGTCATATAGTGGAGCTCTGAAGGCGAAACAAGCACAGTCCTTTACCTATCGCTGGCAACACAATTTCACCACCGAGACATTTTGCTATTGTGAACACCATAAACGCAACGGGAGATTATGTTTAGCCCCAAAGGCAGCTTAAACCAGGGGTCATATACGTTGGAGCATTTTCACTTGGCTTACGAGAGCCTTTTATTAAGAGGAAAATCAACTGGGTTCTTCCTTATTCAAAGGTGGCTGGTAGGTGGCGGTTGGTGTTGTAAAAGAATTCGACACAACAGGAGTAACGGTAGCGTCGGAAAAATAGGATGCTTTCACACCTGGCCTGAGCCTCTAGGCTGCGGAATATGAGGCTCAAGAGGTATGTACATTGATGGTCCATCATTTTGAGAAAATGGCAGTTACCAGCAGATTCCATAAAATGCCTGACCGACTCGCCCACTTTGATCAGAGCCGCTTGTTCGTTCTCCGTGAAGTTCTCCAAATGGTTTTCTTTTTTATTTTTTGTCGTCTTTGCTTAGTTTTTTTGATAATCAAACAATTTTCATAATTTCTATGACCGCGTGCGAGAATTTATCATGTGTCTGAGTAAACGTTTTAAGAATGTGCTCTAAGTATTTTCTCAGCGCATTCTATGAGCAATGTAAGTAGATGGGGTTACAGAAAATTCCTAGCGCCTCGGCTTCTATTTCGAAACAGCTTTAAATACATTTCTTTCTGAGTTTTAGTAAATAAAACCCATCTTTTTTTTAGCTAAGATTTGACTCTGATGCCTGTAAGGCGAATATAAAATCACCTCAAGCTCATGCATCATATCCTACACAATTTTTAATGAGATAAACGTCTGATTAAAATCTTCAAAAATACATTCCCAAAACATAGGAGAAGTTCTCTTAAAAGTTTGGGAAACGAGGAGAAGAAAAGCTGTCCCATTATGACTTATAACTTAAAAACAAAACCTTTTTAGAAATAACAGGAAAGAGAATCTTGAATTCCAAACTGAAACCAATCCAAACAGGTACGTATACTTTAGGTAGTGCAGAACCAAATTAACTTTCAAAAATACCAACAAAAACTAGTGTAAGGGACGATTTTTCATTAGCACACCAAATTTATCATGATTATTGCCCTTAAAAGTATGCAAACCTTGTTTCAAAACAGATATGGACAGTCAGTTTAAACAGCGTAACACAACCAAAAATACAACCAAATAATTAAGCTAAATATAATTTTAATACTCTTATCAATGATTTCTTTTCAGAAGCGTAGCATACATTAAAGTCATTTTTCACGATAAATTATGTGTGTATAAACGGAGTATATATGCCTAATAAACTAAGATTTCACTTTGTTATTAGTTAGTTTATGTAGAATATGAGACATCGGCCCTAAATCGAACCTAAGTCAGTACCCAACTTTCTAATCCGTAATGTAGAGAACAGTTTACTCGCTCGGAAAACAGCTTGACGCCTTCTTTTGCGAATGTTAGATAGTTATCCAATAGATATGAAACATTTTATGGGTGCTATTGCATCTTTGTTCACCGAGAAAGTCCTGGAACTTATGTTTCAAAGTTTTCTAGGAGTTTGCTTTTAAAAGAAGTGACAACTGACCTTCGAAAAAGGCGAAGCTCAGAAAAGAAGGCGGAAGAAAAACTAATATGATCTGTCGATTGATAGAGCAGATAGAAGGTTGCAATTTTATGTCAGTTTCCTGCCAAAATAAGCAAAAAAAACAGCGGCTTAGTTGGTCTCAAACAGAATATTATAAACCGAACCGTTGGTTCAACATCTCTGTGAACCAGCGAACCGAACCAATCCTTAAGAAGCAGCACCTCTTCCTCAACACACATTTCTTGTACATCTGTCAAGCGGAACATTCATATAAAAACCTCAATAGAAATTAGTTAAACATGCAATAATTTAAATTCGTTCGCTTACTGAAAGTGGAACTGACACCGACAGCAGGTTCGTCGAGCTTCTGAATTTCAGCTTAAGCTTCCCTGGGACCCAACTCTGGTCCCCCCCCTCCCATACTCCTATGGCCTGGCCTGTGGCCGCTCCCATTCCCGCTGTGAGCACAGGCATTAATAGCCGCTAATTAAAATAAAAAATTATAATAAAACGTACGCTTCACCATTTGAATATGATTAGCTTGGCGATGCTCTTTTTGGTTCAATCTAGTTGCTGGTCCGCCACGCTTAAATAAGTTGTTCGGCGGCTGGTTTGTCATAGAAAGCTTTCAAGAAATCAATGGGCTATAATGGCTGCCGACACAGAAAGAATTAATTATTAATTAGCATACGATTTTTGACTTTTGTCGCTCGATTCGTGGGAAATTTGTGTGGACGGAAACTCAGGTTTTTCGCAAAGTAAACCTTTTCGCATGCAAATTTCGTTGGACAGAAATTAAAGCAATATCCGTTCATTCATGATGAAGACCAACTGAATGGAAGATCGTTTCGTTCCGTTCCGTTAGATTGTCGTTCATTAAGAGATCAGCCGACGACGATGTGTGGAACAAGATAAGCAAATGTCATTTGTTAAGTTTTCAGCTCTTTCAAATGGAGCCGCCACCTGATCGAGTTGAGTTCGACTTAATGATTCAATTTTGAATTTTAAAAGCAATTTATGCGTAAACAAATTGATAAAGCACATTTATAATGGTGATTAGGGACAGGTAGAGATGTGACAAGTGTCAGGCCGAGAGCTGGGGTAAACCATTGCACACAGACAGCCCTTAAGACTCAAAGTTTAGGCCCTTAACTCACCGTTCCCTTTATTTATTTTAAATTAATCCACAAATCAATTCCCTTTTTTTATAAGACACTCTCTTGTCAGTCACTAAACTTTGCATACACTTTCAATCGCCTCTAGTTTGATCGTTATCCTGGGCCATAACACTCCATTCCGTTGGTAACACTAACAGTAACTCCCGACGGCTTGAGTCTCGCGTCGCGCACCTTGTCACTCGACACTGTCAAAATTTCGACTAATGCACACGAATCGCTTTGGCAACGCACAACGCATCGATCACTTCACCATCAACGTCACTGCCCGTATGTGTGCCCTGTGCGGCCGTGGACCAACAGCCAACGTTGGCTACTGTTTCAACCACACTCGGCCAAAAAAAGAGGCAACAACAAAAAATCTTTCACGGGCGGACGAAACGTTTTTCTGGTGTAACCGGTTTTCACGGCAGCCAACAACACCAACCTGAAAAACAGCAACAACAACACAGCTACCAGCCCCCCATATCAAGCACAGGCCAATGAGCGTGCAGCGGGTCGCGCATGCGTTGCCCTCAATGAACAAGAAGTTGTCCGATTGGTCGAGAGATACGCATGGAAGCAGGCAAATGCGGTTACGTTGGAGAAAGGGCTTGGACAAGGGCAGAGCACAGTGGAGCGACCGAAACTTGCTGTGTTTTTTATAAAGTTATAACGGAAGTAGATGGGACAGACACAAGCTACTGCTTTATTAACTAAAAAGAGCGGAAGAAGGTGGAGACTAGAAATTGCTTGATTAAACTCAAAAAACAAAACATGGAACAAATATCTTAACCGTACTTCTAGCTATTTTCGGTACCTAAACCAGAAGTACAAAATTATTGGTATTTAAGAGATTACCTGTAGGGCAACTATGGATATTGAAGTGAAGCAGCGATGGGCAGTCCGCAACGCTAATCTCTGACTCAAAAGAAAGTTGAAAAACGTTACCGTTACCTTTTTTTGGCTTGAAAGCAAGAAAAACCAAATGCAAGATCTCAGAGTTAAGGGACGAAAAAACAACTTCAATTGCTGATAAAGATCTGCGCCCTTTTATTAGATTTTGTTGACCATCGCAGTTTTAATGCTTGATTTAAATTGGTTATAATAGCATAAGGCAACACAAAAATACTTTTTTCAGTTTATTTAAAGATTGGTGGCTATGCTAACCCATCGGAAATGATACATCACGTGAACATTTTTAGAAACTTCTGCTTAAACTTGAGAATTTTTTTTTGCATTTTTGCGTTTGCATGTTCAAAACTTATACTCTTTAATATTATCGTATAGAGTTAAATTCTAGCTTTAAAATAAACTATTTCGAATAATTCTGCGATTTTTTTAAGCGGAGATATACCATTTTAAATACATGTGTTCAAAAGCATTAAACTATTTACTGCCCAAAAATATGCAAAATCACTATAGATGCATGGATGGACAGTCCTATTACAACTGCCCAAAAGGGTCAAGTCCGAGCTTTTCTCAAGCTCATGGCTTGTGTGCTTCTTATTTTAGCATAAGATAAAGAGACCTACAATTTAACGCCGCGTAAAAGCAGCAAAGATTGATAAACTGTTTCATGGCTAGTTAAATCAAATCAAATAAAATCTTCTCTTGCACGGCAGGCATACACACTACCCGCTGCACCACACCCGGTGGATAATTATCTGCTTCTTTCCACGAAATCTACTCTCACAGTTTTAAAGCTCTCGAGCTGATATTTTGTACACAGGTTACTTTTGACTGCACACTGCTAGTATGTCGGAACCGCTCGGATTGCGGATATTTAAACTTCGGCATAGACCAATTTAGATAATAATACTCTCACCAATTGAAAACATGAGACCCAAATTGTTCTTCATATTTTACAAAGCTTAAAGTTAAAGCTTCATCGATTATCCACAAAACTAATAATGCTTCTGGCCATAACGAAGTTGTACCACACTTCTAACAGTTACGATTTCCAGTAAGTCCAAGTACAGTCAACAGTGATAAAAATGTAAGTATTAAAACCAAGATTGAACTCAAAACTCTCTAACACATACCAAGTTTATACACACAATATATATCGTGCTTAATGCCCTTTAAAGTATGCTATTCCAAGTAAAATCATTATACCTCAATATCTTCATAAAAAATTTTGTCCAATTTTGATACTTTCGATCCCACTGTGGCGCTGCCCACCGCTGTCTCCTTCAATTTATTAATGCTTTTAGGGGTAGTCGATGACGCTGACGGAGAACGAGAGAGACAGAGCGAGAGAGCGAGAACCGTGAGCATTTACTTCAGCGTAGCCGTAGCCGTTGCCGTTGCAGCCGCGTTCCGGCCAATGCTGGCCCAGCTGCCCTCCCACAACCATCCTCGAACACCACCACCTTCCACATTGTGACACCGTGAGCCGTTACCCGGGGCGAAACAGCCACAGCTACGGTCTCATCCTGCCTATTCCCGTGCCTTTTGGGTGGTGGCGTAAAGTAAGCGTAAGCGTTAATTGAATTTGACAATTGTCGGCGGTTTGGCATTCTCAATTGAAAACGGAATTCCACTGCCAATGACTGGCGCTGAAAGATAAAACTGTCATGAGAATGGCACTGCCCGGCGGGGCAGGGGTGGGTCGTGCGGCGAGAGAGGGGGAATATTGATCTAGAAAGTAAATGAAAATTAGTGCCACCCATTTGGGACTGGCATGACTAGAAAATCGATGTATCGACTGGATTTTGCAGAACTCTCGCCATAGGCTGCGTGTCATATGCAAATCCACTTGCCGCCACAAAACCTGTGCCAAAACAGGCCCGGACCCCCCCAAAACTTCTGCTGGCCAGAGATAAAACTGTCAAAAGGCTGGTTCATCCTTGTCCTCAACACCAGCAGCCAGCTGCCTGACTTTTCTCATGCAGCCAAGCGGGCTATAATAAGATCAAGCCAGTCAGCCGTGCGTGTGGTACGCCCAACGCCCATGCAGGGCACGAGTCCACGAGACCACCCAACGCCCAGTTGGCTTGTTTCCTCTGTCTCACTCTGTGCTGACAAGGCGATTATATGACCAGAGGCTTTTCAAGTGGCAGCAATTACCCAACCCCCGGGCAGAACACGCCCCAATTAAAGCAAATCTGTGTGGGAAGTGCGTTTTGTAATGCAAAATGGAACAAAAAGTGAGCAACGGAACCAGAAGGGTGGTGGTGATGGTGGTACATGGGTATACAATAACAAACGGGACAGGAAATCGGCTTAACTTCTTCCAATTGACTTGGTTTTCCACACGCTCGCGATCTTTATCTCTGGAATTACATTCGCTTAAAATGGGTAATTGAAATCAAAAGGCACTTGAAGAGTGGGAAGGGGGACGCCCACACCTGGGAAAAAGGGAAGTGATACTATAGAGAGTATAGAGGATGAGAGAAGCAGGAAGACAAAAACCTAAAGTATGGTATGCTGTGAGAGGATGAAGAAGGTAGGAATCAAATAGGGTAAAACTGGATGCAGAGAGTATACATTGAAGAAGAAGGCAAAATCTGTTGACAAATTTCAAAGCCAAGCCTAAGCTAGAACTATAGCTTAGCTTACTATAACTAGTTTTTTCTTCTTATTATTCGGTCACTCAATATCTACAAATCGTAGAGCAACTTATTTGAAGTGGCCGCCTCGTGCCTTCCAGTAACACCGTCTCTGTGGCCACTCATCCATCGTAGTGCGCTCCGCATACATTGGGAAATTGTCCACTTCTCAGACAAAGAAGCGCTTCAAAGACTTAGTATTTAGGTGCCGAGTGGAGCAAGCCATAGCCTCGAGAACGGATTCAGGTCAGGGCTAACAGCAGGAAAATCATCCGCTGAAATGAAGTTTGGTACAGAGGTTTTTAGGCATGTTTTTAATTGCAAATTTGCAAATAATGTCGTGTTGAGAGGCTTCACAACCTTTTCCAAAACGTTGCAATGGTATACTTTCGCCGATGTTTTGCCTCCCTGTTTATCCCCACCAAACCATTACCACCCCACCACACCCCACCAAACCATTACTTAAGCCAGATGGTGACCTCTCTGAACTCTCGAAATGAGCTCGGACGCTGGTTTGTATGAAGCATCATACACTTTATCGATTGAACGATTCCTCAATGTTGGAAGTTTTCTTCAAGACATATTTTATGATCCGCGAGACTTGAATTTCTGCTTGCGCAGTGGATTTCGACGAATTCGATCTTCCATGGCTTGTGGCGTTGACAGCCGTATTTCGCGAGGTCCTTTATTCCATCGGTATTTTTTTGCAGTGATATAGCATATGTGTCACTTGGCAAATAGCCGTCAAGTTGGAGTGAATATGCTCAATGGTTCTCGAGAACGAGTGTGTTTCAAAGCAACTACGACTATAAGGTATAAAAACTTTACAGGGTCGAAAATGCTTCCTTCTTCGTGATGCTCTTATTTCCGTTTTCAATATGTACAGGGTACACAAATAATGATGAGTTCGGTGAGGACGTGGGTGGTAAGACTAATATTCACCCTTGTGATTTTGCCACCGAATGTTTTGACAATTGCCTAAGAATAGTTTTTGACGATTGAAGTAATCCTTTAGCTTCTAGATAAGTCTATAATATCTTAACAGGTGACGAAAAGGACCTTCACTTCGCCACTTTATATGGGTACACTTCCATTTCGTGCCATAAGTTTTTTGAAACTTAAGAAAAACACTCCACTGAAGCACAGAAGAGAGGAATTTATGGGTCTGTCTCCTTTCAATTTGGCTGTGGTGTGAGCGAACCTAAATCCATCACTAGGCAGGAACCTTAGGATCGGAACATGTTCAGGTTCAGCTATTTTTGCACATTTGGTTCGGTTCAAGGTTTAGTTCAGTTCGTAACCGGTTCGGCTTGTAGCACTGATCAAAATTTTTTAGATAACAAAATCTGTGATTGCAAAATCTAAATCAATTTATTGCCACGAGCAACTTATATTGAGGTATATGGTCAACGGTCTTTCAGCTTTTGTTGTCGGAAACCTCTCCTACTTAGGCGTCACGATAACAGGTAACATATACTTTAGGCCTTACCTCCAAAGGAAACTGCTGGACTCAAAGATAGCAGTGACAGATCTGTGATGTGCTAGGCGTCGCTGCTATGGGGCTGTAACTCGTATAAAGAAGTTTAGTGACTTCAGGAGATGTCTATTAATCGTTACTTCAAACTCCCAAATACAAATCTCAATAACTTCAAACTCCCAAATACAAATCTCAATAACGCCGTCCACCTTGAAACCTGCCTGCCTGCCAGCTCTACATATACTATCTCCAAGCCCACTTTAAATGCATCCGTAGGGTCTTGATATGCCCAGCTAAAGACCAACCAGAATGTAGACATGATGGAGCTAGCAAAACTAGGGAGTTTGAGAAATGGCAAGTCACAGCTTCTGCTTGTCTTGCTAACATCAATCTTGATTGTCCAGAGACTTGCGAAGCCTTGCATCAACAGATGTTGGAACAATCGACAACTCGTATCTATAAAGAAAGAAGCATTGTTCTAATTCAGCATAAAGGATCAAATATTGATCTTTCTATGCCCACAACAAATCTTCAAGCAGCAACTTCAACACAGAACTGCAACCTTAATTGGAATTCGACTCTTCGTGCACTTCTGACACCCACCTCAAGTTTTTGCTTAGGCAAATTGGCACCTCGGGCCTTGCATTCCTATGCCAGGATGCGTGCTTTCGGCTCATTAGAAATCGCCCGCTATCATTTTTGGGGCTCGTGCCTGGGGTCAGGTTAGTCTGCAAAAAAATGTCTGAGACTTCTAGATTTCATGGTCCATTAATAAGCGGTCTTTCGGGCTACTGTGCAGGAATTTGGCCTGGGAACAGAGCAAAAACTCGCTGTTTTTGTTGGCGTGGGTGCCTCCAGAACCTTAGAAAGCAACCCAAATTGGCTGCCCTTTTTTTTGGGTTTTTGCATGTCGCCCCCCCTTATTGGAAGCAGACAAAATATATTTTCTAATTGCAGGGGCGGTCTAATTGAGGGTTCCTGCTTGGGCAATCAGCAGATGCAACCGAAATGTTTCATTTTTGTGCGGGCCAAATTGGCGCAGGTTACGCATGTGCCTGGAAATCATGAGCATGAGCTGAGTATTTGATGGATGCAGGCAGGTTGCAGCAGCCGCAGCCGACTGCACCTTGCGTAAGGGACACGCGTCGAGGAGTCAGGGACAGGCAGGCAGGCGGGCGGGCAATCACAAAAGACAATCGGACAATAGTTGTTGAAGATAAGATAGGAGTTTCTAGGAGGCGGCAGGCACGCGATTTTGTAACTGCCATAAAATGCTGTTAGTTGGCAGGACGCATGTCAAAGCCAATTAATAAAAACGCCATTTCCACAAATCGAATTTTATGTGTCCATCCACCTGCCTGGCCCCTTGAGTGGGTCTGGGGTTCAATCTACGATAAGCAAAATGAACAATTACTACAAAGGACTTGGAATTGTAACATTTTCTCACATTAAAAGACGCGACGGCGAGCCGATGTCCTGCGCTCCACTGAACCCTGACGCACACACACACACACAAAATGGCCGTCCGGCTGCCCAGGCAGGGTGAGTCCTGGCCAAAAGTTTGCGTGTGTAAAGAGGACCTTTTCCTTGCGATAAATTAAATGTCTGACATAATTATGGCTAAATTGAAAAGCGAAAGAGCGGGAGAGGCAAGGAGAAAAGGTTGCTTGGGGCTATAAAACCACAAATTATTTGATCAAACACTATAAACACGACAAGATACCAAAGGACATCGTCCCGATGACAGCTTAATCATACAGCCAGCCGCTAAAGGATATCGGAATTGTGAGTAAAACAGGGTGATCCCGGTCGAACTCCACTCAGCCTCCATCTCCCTTCCTCGCTCTAAGTAATTGCATTTTTATGGCTCGCAACGCCTCTGGGTATATCTGGCCTGTGGATCATAGAATTCAAATCAATTATACGCTTGTCCATAGACCAGCTCGGGCTCCAGCTGCAGCTACCTCCTTGACTGACCAAAGTGTTAAAATAATCGTTAAACTTCTGCCAGCAATCGTAAATGCAAAATGCAGAAAGCGTTCGCCGTCCGTGGCTTTGGCTAAATCCAATATTTTTACGATCTAAGCGGCCGCGCCTCGAACAATCCCAAATCTCTCTCTCTCCTTTGGGCCACAGTGAAGCCAGTTTGCCCAGTTCGATGGCCCCTTTGGCGAAGCTGGAGCCAAAAGTCAAATACAGTAGCCCAACTAATTGAAAAATTAAAGTCGCTGCAGGCCCAGCAGATGTTGTTGGCCTATTGCCCAGCCCCACCTCCCTCCGCTAGCCAAGGTCCTACATAAATCTTCTGGCACTCCCGAATTAAATGAAATGGAGGAAAAGTGAGTACGCAGCCAGGAATCAATCTGACAAGATGATTAAAACTAACTAAGATTGAAGCAGGGCTTAAGAGACTGTTTGGACTTACATAACAACAGAAAGAAAGAGTTCATCCCCAAGTGTTCTTAACTTCTGTCTAACGAAATTCACATTCCCTTGTAGGATTTTGAACATGATTCGATATCCTAATTGATAAAAATTTAAGATTCAACGTAGAATTTTAAAGGTTAGGAAACGCTGAGATGAAAAAAAGCAAAGTAGCTAATAGATAGGTGCATTTAGTAAGTAACAAAAGCCACGGCCGACCTTCTTGGCTGCTTCTAAATATCGCACAAGAGAAAGGGACCTACAGTTTTGAGAAGCTTTCCTATGACTAGTTACTTTAAAACTGGCGCCACACACTACCCGCTGCACCACAACCATACATAAATAAGGCGCAGGGGCTACCTTCCAGCCGAATCATTGTGGGTACTATATAAACTTCCCTAGCCCCCAGTTCCAATGCATTTTTACCAGGATGTTTTGAATTTTGTTACTTTTTCGCTATTTAATGATTCGTCTATCATAGCAGGGTGGTAAGAAGTAAGATTGGTATTACTTATTCATGATATTTATTGCGATTATGCATTATCACAACTACAGTGCTCATTTGTAGTGTTGAAAATCATTCAGCACCCCAGCCAAACATTTAGCACTTAGCACTCGATCTAAACTGATTTTCTACTTGATTGGCCAATATAGTTAGTTTGCATTACAACGAATTGTTATCCTCTTAATTTTTTTCCCACCGAATGATGCATTGCAATTGTTTGAAATATGATTTGACTTCTAAGTCCTTATTTTCAAAATATTCTGCAACTAACCTAAAACAGGATTCGTATCTCAAATTATTGAACTCTTCGCGTAGTTTGATTCCACTGAACTCTTTAAGACATTCTCACTTTTGTAATATTTGTAAAATATGTGTGGAAAACTATTACTAATAACTAAAGGAAATAAAGTTTGGATACTTTGAAGGGCTTCAATCACGAATAATTTGGTGCACAAGAGATGGTAAGAGATAGAGGTTTGACGTGTATTGGTCAAAGACTTCTTATACTTGAAGGCAGATCAAGTTTATTTTTAATGTTGGCCACACCCCAGCCAGTAAAAAACTTGCTAACAAATTGTGTCATTACCTTGTAGTTCGGCTGCACCGGTGCAGTATTAACGAATCCCCTAACTCTATGTAGTGAGCTCTTGCCACCAGATCAACCACCAGCCAATTATTTGCCTAACGAATTTTATATATGTGTACCCATCGGTACGGTGTTGGATGTGGTGATGGGTGCACACTATTGCTCGTGTGTTGGACTAACGCTGTAATGGATTACCGAAGAACGAACGCTTAGTGATGCATCAGGTCGTTAAGCCTGTTAGTGTCTTGGCACCAGCAGAACTACAGGGTAGGGTTTCCAAATATTTAAAGCAATTTTGTGAATGAAATATGATTTAGTTTGTTTGTATAGATTTTTGAAATGAAACCATATGGAACTTCCACGTCGAAGACAATACTAGCATACTGGATAGCTTAATCCATGATCTGCTGTAGTTGATCACAAATCATAAACTCAAAGACTTATGCATACATAAAGCTTTTAGGGAGCACAAACCTCACACCCAGAATCTCAATGTGTGAGAAAAGTCTAAGGGCCGCCGTTTCTTGTGTACAGCTCCGCTCCGATGTCAGTGTGCGGGGGGCTTACTGTTTAGTTTTATTTTTCAACCTTAACCGCTCTAGACTCCACTCGTTCGCATCCTCTACCAAATAGAAGCGTATCGTAATTCTCGTTTTATTTACTGAGCTGGCCATTAAGTTAATGAAAGTATGCGTAATGGTCATGTCGATGATGCTGCAGAGCATATCAGCCGACTGCCTGCATGTCCTCTCATTATGCCAGAGATTGCGCCAGAGGCAGAGCCACCAACCGAGGTTTTTGGCAAAAAAAAAAACAGCACAAAAATGTTCTGCTGCTGCACTTTGCTCTGGTCATTAAATGTAACGAGCATGGGTGAGTCGGTGAGGTGGGGAGGCAGTGCGTCGAATGCGTGTGCCCCGAAAATCGGTGGACCAACGAGCGTTGCCAGCCCGGAGGCGTTGAGGCGTACGTTTATGTAATTATAATAAGTTTTCAATTTTATGGCTTAATAATGCGATGGGAGATGGGCACTTGTGGAAGCTGGAGCTGTGGCAGCGGCCCCATCATTAGGCGACAAGCGTTTAAGCAGCCAAAAGGGGTACCACAAATTGGTCGGGCCGATTAAGTCAACAAAACACGGCGCTAACCAGCGGGCCCCGAGACCAGGTTGAATGAACCCGATGCGCTGGCCGGATAACCGAAAATTGATGAGCTGCAAATGTGCGAACATTTCAGTTTCCGCCGGGGCTTAATCTCAACACCTGCCATAAATTTGCCTTGCTTTGCACTTCAGCGCGTCAGTTTACGGGTGTGAATAGAAATGTCAACAGATCGACAGAGCCTGCCAGCGAGTTAATGATACGTAACGCTTGCTGTGTCAACAAGGATAACCGCACACGGGGATGGCGCATATGCGCATTCTAATAACGGCAATCTGTGCCGTTTTGCTTTGGCATTCAAGCGTAAACCGCATCCCATATTTTGACGATCATTGTCCTTTGTCCCCGGTCTCCTTCTCGTTCACGCAGCGTGTGGCTTTTGTTTTGATGCGAATTTGATTATGTTTATAAGCCAATAAATTATTTGGAAACCACATCCCTTTGTGTGCGTTGACAATGGTCCAAAAACGAAGTCACCCGAGTGAGTCTATCAAATTGGTTAATTTATGACTCCTACTGCGGTCAGCTGACGCGTTGGAGTGGCAACCCTTCTGAATATGACATTGTTAAAGTGCTCCAAGGGGCTGCAATTTGTACAAAGTGCACTTAATGTAGTTATAATTCCTAAATAGCTTCCCTCCCAGCCAGGCTGGGTCTTGAGCATTAAGGGCTAACCCCAGCTCACTGTTCCAGCAGATCGGCCTGACTGATTGCACACTCGCGCTGATCGACATCGTCCGGAGACGAGCAAGTGCAAATATCGAGGGGGGTAACTGCAAATTATGTACATTGCAGCTGCTTACACGAAGCGCAAGCGCGCGCTCCCTCCCAGTCCCCCCCTGGATGTCGAACGATCGATTTTTGGCAAAAACCAGAAGTGATTTTCGGCTGTGTTAAAAAATTCAGCAAGCCAGAACCTGTGTTTAACTGCAATGCGATTATCTTGAGGCCCTGGGAGTACACCGACGATTTTCTTATGCTTCCTTAACGTGTCTGCCAAGGTGCAAGGTGCACATTAGGGCGGCATTGGCCAGGAAGGGACTGATTTTGTGAACAGTGCATTTTAGATAGAGACTCAAGCTGTTTGCGGAGCAGCTATATTATGGGTGGACGCTGAGGATTTGTTCCGCAGAATTAGAACCTTCAGGAGTTTAAGTCCTGCGCAAAACAGTTAAGACGCTACTTCCAATTCCAATTTGACTGTCTATTTTTTCAACCTTGAACATTCGGGAGTTATTTTTGGTGAGTCCACAAATCAATTGGTTTAATTATAATTTCAAGTTCGTTGGCTGCAAATTGTGAGAATACACATGAAGACAAGCCTCTTCAATTTACCACTCCTAGCCAGAAGCTACTGGCATTATCGGAAAGGATGCCACCTCAGTGAGTATTATATTCATATTACAATAGCTAAATTCCTTCTTAAAATCCTGGGTTCTATTGATTGTGATAACATGACTCTTATGAGAGTGATTATATTCAAGCATGAACTGGCTGCAAACTCGATTTTGAACTCGTCATTTTAAGTTGGAAAGGTATCTTAAGTTATTAGCTTAAAGTTTGTATCGTTTCTGAGATATGTGAATGGCGTAATCCAACACCTGCTGACCACTCTTGATTTGGTACAGCCTGCTGGTTTGGAAAATATTCATCTTGGTTCTGAAATTATCTATCTTTATACTACTAGCCTACACAACATATTTCAAATTCATTTCTTGCATAACTTCTAAGATATTGCTTGGTGCCACTTTCTAGCAAGTTCAAAACCGTTTCTGAACCAGGAAGATATTCAAATAGCTTCTGAGATAGAGCTGTAAGAGATTTTTGATCCGGTTCCAAGCCGGTAACCTATCATTCTCCACACCATCAATCTACGGACCATATTTCAAGTTCAAGACTTAATAACTTCTGAGATATGGCTCTGAACCACTTTTAAACCGATACACTAAGTTTCCAGTTCAAAGGTTAAATCGCTATTGAGATATGGCTCTGAAACACTTTCGAGCAATAATGCAGGGCAGCATTGGCCGCATAGGCTATGGGTAGCACTTCAAACACCTGTACACTGTGTATGGAATCTAAACTAAAATATATTAGATATATGCCAGAGTATATTATAGTATGGCTTGACCAACTTTGTAAGGTGCTAAGGTTTCCTTGAGTTAAAAGTTTAAGCGAGTGATTTTGATCGATCGAAAAAAAGTTCATGATAAATGCCCCTAAAAGTATGCCAGCTTTATTTTCTTAACTAGTTTACAGTTTAAGGGAGTAATTGAAAGTCAGTTATGCCAGCGTCTTACATACTAAAAACTGTATATTCAGACCACCAATAGGTATTTAAAATGAAGCAACGTTAAGCCAAATATAAGAGAAATTTGTTCCTTAATTATAAATATTCATAAGCATAGCATACTTTGAAGGGTATTTATCATGATAATTGTTTTTGTGTTTAAACAGGGAATATCGTAGCCATAAAATTCGCTAAGACAAGGCAATAAATTTAAACTTATATTGAACATATATTTAAGTATATCCAGTGTATTGAACTGTTGGTGCTGATTCTAGATATGTTTGTATGCTTAACACGAATCTGTTTTCTAAATTGCTGCATCTCTTTTGGATTTTAAGTAATATGAGTTTATGAGTATTTTGATCCTTGCGACTCCTTGATGGTTTCAACTCTCTTTGGTATTATCGTAAAGTATTACTTCTAAGTTAAAGGATAAACTATCCCAAATATTTCTGTGATTTTTTCTAAGCGAAGATATTCACTTCTGAATTTCATTCAAATTTTTTAAACTGCCCAAAAATATGCTATGCCAAATCACAAATATTTAATTCCTGTGAACGTTTTAACAACATCCTTGGAAATACTATGGGTGGTAAGGTCAATTTGAACGCATGTATTTAAAATCTTATAAAATATTGGAAATATTGCGGATAGCTTATGTGAACAATATTAATTTATGAAAATATCAAAACGAATTAAGACAAAAGACAATAGGTTCCCACAAATAGTAGTTTAAAATGGAAAATATGGACAAAAACTAGGCATTTAAAGCAACTTCAAGCTCAAATTAACACAAAATCAAGACGATTTCTGAAAATAGATTCGTGTTTAGCGCTTGAATATTATCCAGAACTACCATTAATTTGACGATTTTCTAGACAATTTTGCCTAGTGTTATATATTCTCCATGTGTAAGAGTGTTATATAGCAAGTGATAGTGCTTTCAACCTCTCGTCTATTTTAGAAAGCCAATACTAAGTTACTAGTCCCGCAACATTCATATCTAACCACACATCTAACTAAATTTCTAAACTCATTTAAAGATAAAATCAGACAAAAATTCTATTCTCATTAGTTTGGATATCTTTCAATCAATTTTGGTTTGGCTTACTTTCCTCAAAATTGATTACAATAAAAATAAACTAAACACTACAGTGAGTCATCTCTAGTATATCTGCACAAGTTCTTATTGCAGTAATTTCATTGGGTGTCGGCATGTGTGTTGCTAGATTTGCTTTATATTTTTACTCTAAATTCTTACTTGATTACTTTATGAAACCCAATAGCTGAGCTCATTAACTGTCACCTTCTACGCTGTCGGCGTATAAAAAGTAAATAATGTGCCACTTTTACGCTGTTTGCTATACACATATTAGTAGGGTGATTGGAGTGTATATTATTATTTACTAGCAAACCTCCCAGTTATCACTAGACTCTAGAAGACAGAGCCGGCCAGTCGGGTCCAGAACGTGTGGATATTAGATTTAGATTCAACTTAGTTGAAAACACGTAAGAAAGACGGTCAAGCCCGACTATAACATACTTTATCCCCATGTTAGCATTTACCACCCATCGCTCGACAATTTTAGTCTACCCTTTGCAAGGTTATAAAATGGATGACTTAATCCCGACTTGTGTCGGAGATATGTCGGTTTTCCATATGGTGTTGGGGTGTAGTAGAAATTGAAGTATTGGCATTGTGAATCGGTGCCTAAACATGCTGCTGAGCTGCTGCTGACTTTCCTACTCACTGCATTAGATTTCCTACACGTTGCCTTCGCTGTTTCAGCAACTACAACCCCACCATAAAAACATCGCACATTTTAAAAACACTTAAATTGTTTATTATAATTGCACCTACATTTGTCACTTTGATTTCTATTTTCGGGTGTGACCTTACGAAATAAGATAACCGCACAATAAGTTGAATTGGATTTGATTGTGTTTTTTTATCACAGAACTAAGCCCTCGTTAATATTTTCGATTCTAATCTAATCGCTTCGCCTCACTGCTCTTCCTTCCTCACAAACACCTCCTGCATTTCCACATCTGCTGGAGTCTTACGACGATTTCCACTACGGAACTGCTCCTCAATCTCGAGCAGTGTACGCCGACGGGTCTCGGGTAAGAAGTAGTAGATAAAAACCATGGCCAGCAGGGACATTAGTCCGAAAAACACAAAACACATGCTCATGCCCAGGCCAACCTTCATGTCAGGAAACGTTTTGATGCACAAGAAGGCAAAGAACATGCCTACCGCCACCGTCAGACCCGAGGCGGGACCTCGAACTTTTTGCGGAAACAGCTCGGAGATCATAAAGAAGGGCAGCGTGTAGAGACCCAAAGTGCTGAGCACTATAAAACCCACAATTGCTATAACCGGCAGATAGGGTATGCTGTGTATCCAATCAGTCCAGCCATGTCCAGCCAACAGTAACATGCAAGAGCACATGCCCACCGTGGACACAAGCCCAGCTCTACGCCTGCCCCAGCTTTCCAGTATATAGCCCATTGGACAGGTGGCAAGGACTCGTGCCACTCCTATAAGCACAGCACACATAAACGGATCAATAGAAACGCCAGCTTCTTGGGCGATTTGTACGGCATAAACAATGACCACAAAGATGCCGGTCAACTGCTGGAAGGCAAAGAGTCCCATGAGAATGAACAAGGGCTTGTACACCTCGGGTAGACGTAGATTTTTAAGGAACGATGGTTTCTTCTCGCCTTCACTCAGCTGCAAAGATTTCTGCAACACTGTAAACTCCTCCAGCACCTGGGGATGTGTAATGTGGGCTAAAATAAAGAAAGATTGTCTTAAAAGGAGAATTTTTGTAATCATTTCGTGCACTCACCTGACTTATCCAGACCACGGAAATAGTTAAGCGATGTTTTGGCCTCCGGTACCCGCTTCTTGGACAGCAACCAACTATGGGACTCTGGTAAGGGCACGACACATAGCAAAGCCATTATCTGATAGCCACAACAGATCATGGCTATCAAACGAAAATCATCGCGTATAAAGTAACCAATGCTATAGAGTATGGTAATACCCAGAGCCACCGAGATGGAAGTGCCCAGAATGAGGCTACCCCTGAGTTTGGGCAAACTAATCTCAGCCGCATAGACACCCGTTGGTGCACTAGCCAGACCCATGGCAATTCCTGAAAGTTTTTTAAAATAATTCAAATTAAATTTGCATTCGCAATGACAATCAATACATCACAGCTTGCAGCTTAGATTTTGGACACGCCCTGTTATTCACACCGATAGTTTTAAGTGGCATGTTCTTGATTGGGCAATCCATCGAGTAAATATGTGTTGGCTGAAGACAGACTGACAAAAAATATCGTAAACCCAACAGCTCTTCGAAATTAATATTGATTTTTATGTATTTAATTTTTCAACTTTAGAATAAATAAGTATGAAAGTCGGTCCAGCCCGACTACATTGAGAAACGAAAGGTAGAAACGGAAGCTCTAGCCGAAATTTTGTTTCCCCCTTTTAAATTTAACATGAGAAATGTAGCAAACAGAAAGTAAAACGTTTCACGTAAAACAAGAAAGAAAGTCGGTCAAGCCCGACTATAACATACTCTGTACCAAGAAATTTTGTCTTTTGATCGTAACTCGAAAACCGTTCATCCGATCTTCTTCATTCCTTTGGCGGATCGATAAGTTATTCTAACAACTAAATATGTCCAGAAGGAACAAGCCATCTATCTTCAAAACTGTGGGAGATATGACGTTTTTTCTAAATTGCGGGGGCGGGAGGGGGCGTGTGGCCAAAATTGAAAATAAACTTGATCTGCCTGCAGACATAAAAAGCATATGTCCCATACACGTCAAACCTCTATCTCTTACCATCTCTGAGATCTGTGCGTTCATACGGACAGACAGACAGACGGACAGACGGACATGGCTATATCGACTCGGCTGTTGATGCTGATCAAGAATATATATACTTTATGGGGTCGGAGATGCTTTCTTTTGGATGTTACATACTTTTGCACAAACTTATAATACTCTATGTACCTACGGTACAGAGTATAAAAACTTGTCGCTTTCATTTATTACTGTGATTTGCAGCCATGCCTCGAGATTGCTTGACTAAGCTGCGACCATTTGAGTTTACAATGCAGAGACCCAGACAAGGTAAGTGAAATAATACATTTAAGTTTTAGGCTTTTTAGAAGGAAGACTTTCCTCCACCATTTTCCCTTCGTCTGCCTATCGATTTTGGATTAGACTTTTCGATGGCAAGAACATCGATACTCGGAAACCGATTCTCAAAAGATTTTAAATAAAGTTTCTGATTGCGTTTCTGGTGCTGATTTATAATGGATAAGCTCTGATTTCTTTTTAAGTTCCTGTTTAAGACTCACCTGAAATAAAGCGCGAGACAAGCAACTGCCAGTAGAAGGCCTCCGAATCGGTTTGACTGGCCATAGCCAGCAAAGTCCAAGCGGTAATGACCAATATATTCATAACATATAAAGTTCTCTTCCGTCCAATTTTATCCAGTAGAAATCCGGACAGTAAACCACCCAGCGGACAGGATAAGGTGTTGATGGAAGCAAACCAAGAGGCCTGGTGCCGCGTAAGATACACCGGCTCCGTTTCACTGGTCAGCTGATGTATGGTTACAGTGGGTATGGCCAAAGCCATGCCTGCGGATAATACACCCACATTGGCCAGTATCACCATCAAGGCCTGACGGCGCACGGCACGTGTCTGTTCCCCCAACGGTTTTGTTTCCAGTATGTTATTGAGACCCGATACAATTTGGGGTTTCTTCGAATTTCCAGAATTTCCATTGGTACGAAGAGTTTGTTGCTCCTGCTCCTCTTCCAAATGCCTGTCATCGCCCATATTTTCTCAGTAGAAGCTTATCTCAGCTAAAAGTGTGAATAATTTATTTATAAGGCAATTGCAATAGTTCTATATTATAAAAATGAATAACTAACTTAAGTCTAAGCTAAGTAGAATATTGAACTTTGCATCTTTGATATGTTTGTGTAAGTAGCTTGTCATCTTAGTCAGTCCCTGAGTCATAAACAAATTCAACCAACCGCCTTGTTTGCTCCCCTTTTACATATTAAATGATAGAGCTCCCCCATCAGACAGTTGAAATTTTAATGCGGAAAGTCACCCAAAGTAAACACATTTAGTGCGTCTAGATAACTGTGGCCAGTTAAGCAATTATTAGCTATTTTAAAATAAGTATTTGCTTTGCGCTAACAACTAATTAATGCCACTATAAAGTAGTCATAGTTGGAATCTATTTTGAAGTGTTTGGATCATCAACTGTTATACCAATTTCTTAAAGCCTTTATATTCCTTATTCTAAAGCTTTAATAAGCCCAAAAAATTAACCATGTGTCTTGTAAGCCCATTTTGATACAAAATTCTTGAAATAGTTTTGGCAAAATGGTTTAAAGAAGCTTTCACTTAAAGCCAATTCAATTTTATTGTATTTCTCTTAAGAGCAACCAAAGTTTCTCTTTATAAATCTCCGTTTGGCTATCTTATCGTGTTATTAGAAAACCTCTTTAGATATTGTTTTAAAGATAAGTGTACAGACAGCTTAAGCCATATTTTAGGCATATGGACATGCTTTCTTCCGTGCTGATCTTGAAACAATTTGCTAGCTATCAATTTGACCTTTAAGGGGTGTATCCAGCATAAATTCCTGCCAAACATCATAACCGTGCCAGGAATTTTTAGTCTGCATTTTCGTTTGTTGTGTATTCAGCAACATGAACGAAACTGTAAGACTTTAAAAACGCTTGGAGAGTTGGGAGTTGTGTTCCACACACTTTAAATAAATAGTAAATTCCGTCAAATAAATATCATAGAAATTTACGCACATTTTCTAGTGATGACACCTTGAGTCCAAATGAAAATTCAAAAAAATTTCGTCACTACTGCATGATTTATGTTCACGATGTTTTACCTTTATTCACTCACGAGAAAAGCACGAAGCACGGACCGGATGACACACTGTGACACCTTTAAATTCATATTGCGGGAGCTCCTTTAGTACCAGATTAAAAAAACAATAAAGTTAGACTGCCTATCAAGTCCACGACTTTCATCGATTTCATACTTCTTAATCAGCTGTTGCTTTGAAAGAACGTACCCATAACAAACCTAGACTTTAAGCGGCAAAAAGAACAGTGACTTGAACATTCGTTAAGCATTCTTTCTTGAATTTATATTCCTCTCTTAGGAGAAAGTGCATACAAGATAAATGTTCTCGAAAATGCGCCAGTGGAATATTTCGCACCTTAAATAAAATTGTCACTTGCTTGCCTACTTTTAGGTTACCTATTTTGAGCTTCGAATTTTACCTTTGCCAAAATCTGCTTCGCAGTTGACTTAATTTGTTGCCTCAAAACTGGCTTAATAGTCTGAACTAGTATCAGTCACAACCCATTTTGGATTTCAGCCCACGCTGGCAAGCCTCAACGCGAGTGTATCTCATTCAATTGAGAAGTTAAAGAATTTGAGTGTTCTGCGGTTGACACCATCAAATTGAGCGGCGCCTATTCCTTCATTCCGTTCAATAAACACCAATTAATTTAAATGAATTTGCTTACAAACTTTTTGATTATGATGTGCTGCGTTCTGGCTACTTACTATTTGGAAATGTAAATGTGTGTCAAACTGTGTCTACCAAAACTGGTTCTGCAGCGTTTAGTCAGACCACTGAGCACGCCAGAAGAAATCACTCGAAAGAACAGACTCAAAACAGTGTTCAACACGCGCTACCTGGCGCAGGCGTGAAAGGCTTATGGCCAAAATCCAAAATGTAAACAAGCCAACGAGCTGCGCACTTTAATCCGTCGGACACGAAACGTTTCACTGAACTGAACTGAAACTGAGTTGCCACGTTAAATGTTCCCCAAGCAGCCCAAGTCCCAAACTAAACGGATTTCTCGCTCTCTGATACAACACACAGACACACACACAGACACGCTTATGCACTTGTTGACTTGACAAACGGCGATAAAGCGCCAATAGATTTTTTATATGTCATGATCGTTTTGATCGCTGATAATAAGTTGTTCTTTAATGCATCAAAGAAGCGATTGCAAGGCCAATGCTGATCCATATGTAAAAAAAAATGCCATCTTTATAATAGTTTTATATTTGATCAAGTGGTTAGTTTACTTTACGCCGCTTATCAGCATCTCACTAAGACTGAGGCGCGGCAGACCGCATTGCAAATTATACGCTCATAAATATTAAATAGACAAAGTCATAAGGCTTGGCGTTATCTCGTCTTGCACTAACACTTAACAACAGCTTATCAGTTGAATTTCCTGGATTTAATATTCATCTTTTGGTCATTCAGCTACATTAACATATAAATTTAATCTTATCGAATATAAATACTTCCCGAAAGCCTTGCCCTTACTGTCTGCGACTTATTGTTGACATGGGCCAACACCCCAGAGTGACGGCTGTCAATTGGCCATCAACTAACGATTAGATAAGATTTATTAACTAAACAGCATATACTGGGTTGTTTGAAAAAGCGTTACTCACTTTGGCGCCCGCATTGCTGAAGTATCACGGTCACACCATAGAGAGGGTCTATCGATTCATCGATAACTATGGCGAATTAACAGTTGGCAGCAACACTCATCTCTAACAGAACTAGTGCTGGCGATTTTTCATTGCCTACAACGGCTGAAGTGACTGTTTGGAAATGGCTAAAAATTTCTTCAATAAATTCTTAACATGCTATTAAGTATAGGAGAGCGCTAAGCGTTTGGCGTGAAGCGGGAAAAATCAGCCTTTTCCCCATAAAATAAGATTGGGACCAAGTGCATTTATTCACTACTAAAAATACTAAGTTACTCATGTTCAACATCAATAGCTCATGAATATGAATCAAAACACCGGTAAAAAGGTGTT
Source organism: Lordiphosa fenestrarum (assembly GCA_035044985.1). NCBI lineage: Eukaryota > Metazoa > Arthropoda > Insecta > Diptera > Drosophilidae > Lordiphosa > Lordiphosa fenestrarum. Next base: position 1,275,345 of record JAWNNO010004737.1, read on the forward strand.
TTGTAGTATTTATATAACTAATCTTGAACCCGTTGTTGGACTTGACAAGATAATTTGTATCCCCAGTTGGCTGGTGACATTAACCAGATGTGTAATGATGCAATTGCTTCTAAGAAATAAACAAAACCAGCCCCTAAAGCCAAATTCTCGGTTCTGCTTTATGTCAAACCCTGGAATAATGAAACCGTCATGAAAGATTTGAAGAAGAATTGTCGTACCATCAAAATGGACGGTCTGGGATGCCTCCCTAGTAGTTGCCGTGGGCAACGGCATCAAAAAGCTGCATATGATGAGCGTCAATGAATATGATAAGGTGACAATTGACTTTTCTTCAGGAAAAACTAAAGATTTTGTACGCTCTATTGATATATGCTCCTTTTAACAGAATCTAAAATGGCAGATGCTAAGCCAAAATTTAATTATTTCAAAATAAAACATGGCAGACATAGCTAACTTTGCAGAGAGTTAAAGTCTATTTGAAAATTCATAGATGGCATTATCATAGCATCATTTTGCTTAATACAAATAAATCGCTTGAATTAGTTTTCTATTCCGTTTTTGCTGACAAAACCAAAACAAAACTCAACTGTTTTAGTACATTTTGCTAATGTTATCCCCACCTATTACCTATTTAGCTGGCGTATTTCCTTATGGAAAATATATATCGGTTTTTGTTATATACCGTTCACAAAAAATAGATCTGGCTTGAAAACAGCTAAATGGTCAACACTTTAGAAAACAAAGTAAATCGAATTGTTGCCATAGCAAGGCCCTACTAATTCAGCAATTTCGAAATATAAATCCAATTGACGTATGACTTCATTAATAAATAACTAATTTATGGCACGCACTGAATGTACCCTTCCAAGTTTCGCTAGTCCAAAAATTCAAATAGCGCGCCACTCTACAGCTGACAACGCTGGCAGCGAGCACAGAGTCCGCGCTGGTAATGTTGGCGCACCTCAATGCGCTTTGTACTCTCTGTGACTCGGCGAAACCACACAAGCAACGCGCGTGGGAAAATCCAAAGCGAAAAGCAACAACGAAAGAACGGTCCTGTCTGCGAAAGTAAACACTGTCCAACGGTTGGTGGAGGCAGTGCAGCAAAATTGTTAATGAATTGTTGAGTGTATATCAATAGCTGTAGATCCCTCCCCCTCTCCCCGGCGGAGAACCGCACAAATTGTTCCACACTAAAAAAAAGAAGAAAAAATTACGCTTCGATTCCTCGGTTCGTGTGTGTGCGTGCGTGCATGTGTGTGTGTATCTGTGATTGTGTATGTGTGCAGCAGCAGCATCCTGGAAACAAGAAGAAGCAGGCCAAAGCAAAGCACAACGGAGAAGCAACATAATCAAATAGGAATATAAAAACAAACTCAAGCCCCCCTCTCCATCATCCCCCGGCCCTCAAACACACCCCCCAAGGGCTGCTGTCAACAATTTTCGCCTTGCTGTCAACCATCAAACATGGAATGCCGCTGAGGACGTCTTGCTCCAAAGGCTTACTTAGACTTTTGTCACCCAACAGCCCCATAGGATAGGAACTGCTACAGCATCTCCACAATGCAGTGACGTTCCCGAGACAACAATTTACGTGGAGACCCCCGCAACGCTACCCCCGCACCGAAGCAGCAGCCACAGCAACACTTTAACCAAGCAGCAAGCATCATCAAGATGACCACAGACTTTTTGTTCCCCAAAATAGCGGATTGCTCCTATGTGTCCTGTTACTGGTGAGTGGCCAAAGAACGTAGACCCGTGGGCTATAGAAACAGCAACAATGCGTAGTGCCCACGCCACGACGACGACAACAACAACAACGGGCGGGCAAAGAAAATACAAAACTTTTTCATTACACAAAATCATTTACACGGCATGACGTAAGGGAATATTAACACACAGCTTAGGCACGAAAGGGGGCGGTGGGTGGGGGAGACAGGCGATTAAATGTGTCGACAGGGAAATAAGAGTTAGGATTAAATCGACTGTCCCAGTGACTGTCTCATAATTCCACATGAAAACAGTTTAATCAAATTCCGTTACTGATTTTATTCAAGGATTAGATCTCTGTTGTTGATAGAGCAGACCCTAATGGACTGATATTTTTAAAGATTTGGATTACCTACCGGACTACCACATTTTTCTTTGAATTGTCGATGCTTAAACTTCTTAGGTACAGGATGCAAGATTTTTAGAAGAAGTTTTTACCAAATTTAGTTGGAAAATCAAATTATGTGATTAATATTCCATATAATGTTTAGTATAGGGTATACAGTTGCGGATATCTGTTCCGCTAAAAATCCGCTAAAAACACTAAATGTATTAATTAAGTTAACATAGCCTGTAAAAATAAAATTAAAGGGATTTTTTTTAGGTACAAATTTGTTCCAAATTCATTTTTTTAAGTATTGTCCTTCGCGAGCCTCGACTTTTTCCTGCTGCATCTACTTTTTTTGGTTGGCACAGAAGTTGCCGAATTCGGAGCACACAAAAACTATGGTTTTTACAGTTCAGCGAAATGACACATACTGAAAAGGTAAGCCAAATGAAGAGGCTTCAAAATGAATATAGTTGCAACATTGTCCAATTCCTTAAATCTTATTTGTACAGGTAATATCTATATGTCCATCAGTCCATAAGTTCCGGCGCTGTTTTGCCAAACAGGAACGCTGAAGATGTCTCAAGCGAAAAAATGCCGTATCAATCAAATAAATTTGGCATTACTACGGTTCCATTCGGTCTATATGTTAGGGGTCGACCTTCCCCCACTTTGTCTCAAAGTATAGGCTTCAATCAGCAAATGAACCGAACTGGTTTTTGATGTTTTTGGTTTAGTATTTTCGAAAGGACACCGGTATAGTTTATAAGCCAGAACTTGCTGTGCGGTTCGGTTCAAAAACGGCTCTTTAGAAACCATTCTGAAATATGCTCCCGGATGTAAGTTCGGACTCAGCCGTTTTTGGTCTTCCTCCACACAAATAGAATCCATTGCTTTAACTATTCTATTCCTTGGTGTATAGCGATTCAATTTCGCCTAGAACATTTTGTCTGCGTAAGATCTTCTCGCTTTCTAAGAAAAGTATCACATAAATCTTTCAAACGGAGCTATCTTTTTATGGATTTTATCTGGGTCCCAAATCCCAAAAGATATGTTGATACGCCTTATATTTCAATTTATTCATCAAGATAGTTCCTTTTTATGAATGAACCATGCAGATCAACTATTTTCCTTCATTTTCCCTTCTCTGTGGCTTTTTCAAGGTAGTTGACGATAATTATCCTAAAGCCAACAGTTCCAAACAACGCTGTGAAGCGTTTCTGGGTTTGGTCAAGGAAAAGCGGCAACACCATTTTTATGCCGAACTTTCCGTATATTATATGCCAATCCTAATGATACCTTTGCAGCTTCATCTTTCTCAAGCACTCTAACTTTGTAGTGCCCTTAAGTTCCCACAACAAGAAGGTTGGATTGGATATAAGCAAGAAAAATGAAAGAAAGTACAAAATATGACCTGCTGCCTAGTGAGTTCTCTTGTTAACTGAATAGTTTTAGGATACTTAGTCTGACAATCGGAGGGAAAATTTATTGAAAAAATCTATACAAATGTTTAGAACAACCTTTAATATCCCCTAGCCACAGTAGACTCCGTTTTTAAAGATGCTAGACTCCAAGGCTTTTTAAATGATTCTTAAAATAAGAGCTTAACATTACTTTGGTAATATTTTCAAATGGAAAGTACGAAACAGAATTTTACTTAACACTAAATTACGTTTTTAATAATCCCATGTGAGGTGTTCTACAAATCACTTTCGACTCAAAATCGATACAGTTTGTGTCGTTTCACGAAAATTTTATTGGGTTGGCAAGCCCTGACTTTTACCACACCTGATTTCCTTGAAACCCCTTTTTTTCATTTTCTGATAATTCCTGTTTTCTTTCCTCAGATGTTCTAGATTGAATTTCTTGAGCTAAGAACATTCTTCAGTTCGTAGTATTTCTTTAACTGTTCTTCTTATGAATTGTCAGGTATTAACGATTTCTACTGCACTCCCGCTCTATGTGATAGTCCTTAAACAGGGTTGTAAGGTCATTATTTTTTTAAAAATAGCTAAAAATCAAACATTTCTAAATAAAATGTATACTAAGAGTGAACCACTAAACAGAACCAGTCCTAGGAACCTAAGGGGCTTTCAGAATACTACACAGAAAAAAAAGATACAAAAAAAAACATCCATTTGGACTGTATATGTCTGTAATATCCTTTTAATCATTCAACGGTGCTGAAAATCAACCAAAAAAATTGAAATTTGTTATTTGCCTTGGACAATTTCCAGCTCCTTTGGATGATAAACAGTATATTTAAGACATATGCAGTCAAAATAGATACTAGAAATCATCCAATGGATATTTTTTTATATCCCTTTTTTCTCTGTGTACTTGAAAACCTAACAATACCATTAAAGTACACAAAAATATCAAAGACAGAGACCAGCAGGATTTATATAATATGGAATATAAACCTAGATTAAGGCACAAACAATCAATACAGACTTACCGACCCACCCTCGTTCGCAGTTTTTAAGCTTAAACCAAGATGCACTTCAAATGAGTTTACCTCAAATATTACTCATCCGACGCCTGGTACATAAAAAAATAAAAATAAAAATAAAAGCCTTTCTTGCTTTAGTTTAAGCTTCTTTAACCTGGGCCATTGTAAATGATTGGAGCTCATTGAGCTTGCCTAAGCGTTGGGCAGGCCATAGAGAAGATTCCTGTTTTAATTATGTATATTTTATTTTTGTGCGTTATCTCTTTTGGCAACAACATTCGCCACCCAGCGGGAGCAGAGTTGTGGCAGGAGCAGTCGCAGCTATCCCAACGCACAGCCTGTTGTGTTCCGTCGTTCCGTGGTGGGCTTGTGGGCGATTTTCATTTATCCTGTGCTTATTTCGTGCTTCATGCTCGTCGATGGTGCCTTGCTTCGCATTTAAATTCGCTCATTACTCACTCACTCCGGCTGCGACTCCGGCTCCGCTGCGCAGCTCCAGAAATTAGGTCAAACGGTCATGTCTGCTAACAAGAAAAGCATGCCACCGTGTGGGGTGGGTTAGTCAGTGTTGGCTTCGTTTTTATGGCCGCATGCGAGAGGCGCGTTTTGACTATAAAACAAACGACCAGCGGCAACGGCAACAAAACCAAAGCGAAAATTAAACAAAATACATACACACATGCTGTCCATGTGTGCGTGTGTGTGTGTGTGTGCGTGTGTAATATTTAAAATGCTAATTGCAAAAATGGCGGCGATGACGACGACAGCGACGACAACATGTTGGCGCCCCGCAGGACACGTAAAAAATGGCGCCTCCGTCTTCTTCACATCCATCCCGTAGGACATGTTCATTGATTAATACCCCAAATGCCTGCGCACTCACATTTGCACTCAGATTCATCGTCATCTTCTCGTCATCCTCATCATCGTCTCCTTCCAGTGCGGGAATTTTTGCAATGCGCGCGCCTTACCTACACAAACACACACACACACACAGTGACTCAGTCGTCCTTTGCGCTTTCGTCTGTGTGAGTCACAACAGACGACAGCATCAGGCCACGCAAGGTGCACAGCAGCCCAAGAGGCGCTTCGCCTTCTGGCATTTAGCCATTAAGCATCAGGATGCGGCATTACCCAACAACATTCGATTATCTGGCCCCCACCAAGCCAAGTCACGACTCTTGACCGCGCCACTCGAGTTGTTTTGTTGGTAACTGTTGAGTCTGTCCTGATTTTAATGCCCGGCTGGCATGGCATGCACCTGCTTCACCAACCCTCCCGCACCACCCACCGCCAGCAAGCAACAATTGATTGGAATTTATTCGCCTGAAAAGCCAGCCGCGTGCTAAACAAAATCGATTATTATAATTTAAGGACCTCGGCCAACAGGGCGGCGGCCTGTTGCTGATTGAATAGAAAGATTCAGGCAGGCAAACAACAAAACCAACAACAACTTTAAGCATTTCGTGACAGGGAAAACTATTCGCAGAAATTAAAATTACATTTCCAACTTGAAACCAGCGTTAGCTTAAAACGCCATTGGAATATACTCAATTAGTTTGACCTTTCTGAATTGAGTAAATGGCAGAATAATGGGCTACTCAATTTAATAGGATTCAAAATATGATCCGCCATGTTCTTAATTCTACTTTCAAGGCAGCTGGAATTGACACCAAATCGAAAATTTTTGGAGGAATGGAAAGTAATTGACAAAAAAAGCACTCGTACAGGTGCAAGCGGGATTTCAATGAGATTAACATTGAATATCACTAACATATTTGTATCAAAATATTTGCAGTGCCAGCAAAAACGGAGAGTGAAACGTAAAAGTCAGCATTTCTCATTTTCGAATGTTAAAATTTCGGGCTTTAGATCTTTCGAATTTATCTAAAGTCGACTTCGCTCGACCCGTGATTTGCCAGAACTAAAAAGAGAGCAATTTCATTTGGTATTGGGAACAAGAAATCGAAACAGTATCAGAATTGGGTTTGATGTACTTTTCAAATAGCAGTACAATTGGGAACATGCCTTTATATCTCTTACTACGTTTATACATACAAATTATATCATGATTAATGCCCTTTAAAGTATGCTATATTATATGAAAATTATTAATTATTTAACTTAACTAAACATTTCGTGGAATACCTAACAATCTGAGTGAATATGCAGTGTCGATTATCTATGAACAACCAGCAATGACATCTTTCTAACTGATAATAACTTAAAAAAATAAAGTTAGTACACTTTGAAGGTCATTTATCAGAAATTATTTGCTGTGTATAAACATAGTATCTATCTTATAAAGTTTTAGAAATATTTGGGATATTTCTTTAAAAGATTTATAGTTTTCTTAAAAAAATTGGCTTAAAGTCCTTGGTCCAAGTCGTCATTTTGCGCAAGTTAAGCTTTTCCAGCTATACTATATAGATGTCCGATTTCGACCAAACTTAGTGAAATCATGGGAAAGCATAGCAAACTAAGAAATACAAAGCTTGGAGGCGTTTTCTTTGAAAAGAAAAAAGTGTTTCTCACAAAAACTATTTTCTCGACCGATCTTTCCGATGGCAGCTATAACTTATAGTCATACGATTTTGACAAAACTGCAAAGAATTGTCTAAAAGCTTTAAAAATAAAAATATGCCAATTTTAAATAGGTTTACATTGAAAACAAAAATGTTTTTCTTACCAAGACTATTTTTCTAACCTTACTTTTCCATGGCAGCTATACTATATAGATGTCCGACTTCGACCAAACTTGACAGAATCACGGAGAAGCATTCAAAACAAGTATAAACGGAGTTTGGAGACACTTGCATCATAAACAAATAAGTTTTTCTCACTAGAACTAGTTATTCGACCGATCGTTCCTATTGCAACTATATCCATTTGATCTTACTGTCATATCCCATGGGTATGTTAATAATATCCTTGATATTCATTTGATCTGAATTACACATCCAGTGAACCTGTTGTGGTTGGGACTGTCACTCCAGTATGTTGCTTAAAACAAAGTGGCCCTGCATTAAGAACTAACAGTCACCCTTGATCTTAACTAATTTCAAATTAAGGGGGCTTTCCTCCAACTCGCCTTAAAATATTGTAACTGAACACAGGCCATTAAAAAAATCGGTACCATCCATTAGTTCCCAACCTGATTGTATTTTGTATAGCGCGTGAGTCACGTCACGCTTCTTTCTCTAACGAAAACCCCTCAGCAATGACCCCAGTACCTAGCTAATGGATTGCTGTATAAATATAATAAAAACTCTTAGGGTAAACTCAGGGCCCGCCGCTTCTTTAATCTAACCTATTAATTTTAATTGTTTGTTTCTTTTTATTACATTTTGCAGCGAGGAAAACGTTTGGAAGCTATGCGAACAGGTCAAGCGGACGCGGCCAGAGGAGCTTTCCAAATGCTATGCGGTGTTTGTATCCAATGAAGGTCGCACCGTGCCCCTTTGGCGCCAAAAGGCCGGACGTGGCGATGATCAAGTTGTGATATGGGTAAGCCAAGAGCTTAATGAATCACTCCAATTGCTTCTTACAAGCTGTCGCTATTCTCCAGGACTATCATGTATTCTTCATGCACAATCCCTCACCGAATCGCTGTTTGGTGTTCGATTTGGATACCACGCTACCGTTCCCCACATATTTTCACAAATATGTCACAGAGACTTTTCGTTCCGATCTGGCCCTGCGACAGGAGCATCATAGGCAAGCTACAAAGATGAATGGAGTGGGCCTCAGAGTACTAATGGGTATTTTCTTCCTCAGATTTTTCAGAGTAATACCCGCAGACACATATCTCATAGAGTTCTCATCGGATCGCCGTCATATGCGTCGACCGGATGGCAGCTGGATCAAGCCTCCGCCCTCATATCCACCCATACTATCTAACTGTAGCTATCCATTTGGTTCCGCTTAAGGCAGAATGGCATAACATCTTTGGTTTTCTCTGTTCTTACAGCCAACATGCACTGTCTGGGCGATTTTATATGCATGAGCGCCGGCAAGGGTCCAGGCGCTGTCTACAGCCTCTCCGAGTTTGTGCACAACTTCTACAAGTCCCCCAATGTGGTGGCCCAGCATAATAAGTAGAGAATCATCTTCTGCAATCATCAGACAACTAATTAAACAATGGCATACATATACATATACAATACACACACATATATATATATAAATATATTTATGATAATGTATTTTTGTATTCAGAGGTTAACATGATGAGGAAGCAGCAAACATCATCATTTGTATGGCAAATTCAATTCTAAATGCAAATTATTCAAACTAATTATACATTTTTTGTCGATTGTACTTAAAAACTTAAAAGGGATGAGATTTTATTCGTTACTCTTTCAAGTACTTACGAAACGCACCAATTACAAGATAAACAAACATTCATACTAAACTATACCTAAACTAACTAAGCTCTTTGGTAACATTCAAACATTTTGGCTAAGCTGAAAGCAACAACAAATACTTAGCCTAGCTACAACAACAAACATCTAAACGAAACACTAAAATATTTAAACTTAAAGCTTGTTAACTTGTTTTATGGTTATGTGACTTTCAACGTATACTTTGAAAAGATCTATGTATCTAGCCCATAGGCTTAGTTTTTGTACGATTTGTATGCCCGCCACACCGAGTCCCGCCCCGCTCCAACCGCTTCCCCAAACAGACCAGGCCCACTTAGTTGTTTATTTCTACCTTCATTTTTGGATACTTGTGACATGCAAAGACTGATTCATTATACGCTCCCTACTGTAGCCCTCCCCCCGCCCCAACAACCCCGCCGTAGTTCGCTATCGTTTAGTTGTTTCGCTCAAGCAATTTTCTTCTTTTGTATAAAGCAATTTTTTATATACGAATTACGTACGATGCTTAATTTATAAATAAATTAACGACAACCAAAAAACATGTATAATACATTAATGCTGTGCAAAAGTCTCAAAGTTAAACCTAAACTTTTAATTACAAACAAACGTATAACAAAACTTTTTCTAAACTTAACAAAACGGTCGGCCGGTCAGTTGACTGCCTCCAGTATTATATACCTACAAATATTTATACAAATATGCCATATGCACTCCCATGTTGAGTTTACCTCAAATCTCTCGCTCTATCCTTATTTGGAGACAAACACCAAAGAATTGTGTAAAAGTCCAGTTTATAAATGTAATCGCAACAACAACTTTTTCTCTTCCAGTTTTCTACTTAACACAAATTATACAATACATACGACAAGTAAAGACACAAAACGCATGTTAAACAAATAAAACAAAACCATTTATGATACAATTAACTCTAAGCTAATAATTAAGTTTTTTTGCGCCAGCTTTTGAAATGTCTGTGCGTCTTTTTACTCTTTTTTATATACATACATATGCATAATAATACAAAACAAAATATATACATATATATGAGGGCAGACAGATCCAGGCAGTCACTACAACTTTTCAAAGCAAACATTATCAAATTACATACATACCTAAGGTGCTTAACATAAGTAGTTCACAGGCACTGGACACAAGACAAGAAGTTGCGATTGACTCGTACGGGAACAGACCAGATAGGCGAAGTTGCAATTAGAACTTTTTCGATATTCCTTATGGGAGGACGGGAATACGGCTCTTTCCGCTACCTCAAACAGTTTTAACAATTGTAATGGGTTCTAAATTTTCGGGTTGTCAGTTTTTCAAATCTGTCAAATAATTTAGATTTTGTTTAATACAATTTGCCAGATTGAAAGGGAGAAATGGATTACGATGCTGGTTATTACTTAAAAGACAGCCCAATAAAGGCCCAATTTCTCAAAAGTTCCAGTTGACCAATCACCGGTCAAAATTGTTGCTCGAAATGATCAGCGGTTAAGTCATTTGGTTTTCTCAACAACAATTTCAAACGATATCGATCAATTTCACTCGCTGCAGCAGTCTGACCAGACACTGTCAAAGAATTATGTACTTTTGTTATAGTTTTTTTAATGCTGTTGAATGTTGCTGGCAATTTTCTTGCGAAATATCAATTGATCTCTGACAACAATGCATGATTCCTATTAACAATCTTTTGTCTCTATAGTTCGAATCGCACTTGATCTCTAACACAGTAAGACAAAATCAAACTTTGGAAAAAACCCCAGAAGAGACCCTTAAATTCTGATAGAAGAGACTTCTCAAAGCATTACCTCATTCTCAGTTTATCAACTGTACCCAAGATAAAAATCTACAAAATTCGGCAAACACAGACAGGGTCATTTGGAACGTAATATTCAAAAATCGGGTTACTCGTACAATTGGTTAAGATACCTTCAGAAGGGGTCACATGGTAGATTTTTATTAAAAACTAAATTTATGATGCTGATGCTTACAGAAGTCCCTTCTATCAGAATTTAGGGGTCTCATTCCGGAATTTTTTTTAGTGTCGTACTGTCAAATCATAGCAAGAATTATTTTAGGTGTTGTTTTTGTCAACCAGATCAGTAAAGCTACGAGACCTATGCCTTGCACTATTTACTCTTAGCTCTGCCTCTTTCAATCCTATTTCCTTTGCATGGACAAATTTGTTAATTATGTTTTCATTTTATTATTAAGCAAATCATTCAACTGTTTGTCTACAGAAAAAAATATCCATAATTCCATCGGGACTGAACTAGCGGTTACGACAAACACTGCTTGAAACACTTGAATTCGGATAGCCTGCCGATTAGTTTGACTAAACGGACATTGAGAATATGGGCCTTAGGGCTTAAAAAGTAAAAACGCATTGTTGTGAGCATAGTCGACTCGGGGCCTTTCAATTCAATTTGAAACGAGATTCATAGATTTATTATTATTTAGATGGTAAAGAGACAAACAACCTATATATGTCCGTTTCCCATAACAATTACTACTTATTAAACTTTCCTGCCAATTTTAGAACCCTGTCGCCCAATACCTTCGAAAGATATAAAATATTAGTTGAGCAACGGGTTAAATTTTGTAATGGTCTGCAATTTTTGTTGAACCGAAGTGAAACTTTAGGTTCGTATCAGTTTCAACTAAGGTTCCTCAAGAGCATCAGTTCCAAAGTTCGGTTCTCAGTAAACTAGCAGTCGGAATTCCGGGTTTGAACAGATTCGGCTTAAAACCGGCTGGATTCTTACCGCCTCACTAGGACCGAAAAGCCTTTGAAGCAGCTGTACAGACTAACAGCTCACTTTTTGGTTGTTGACCATTTTACCATGATAAAAATAAATAGGAAATGCTTTATATTACACATTTACACATATCTTTTAATTACTTTTGATTGGCATTCAAATGGTATTCTGGTGTTAATTCAAATTGGCCTAAGAATCACACATTTATGTTAAGCACCTTAATTACTTATGTACATATATACGAAGCTCAAGCAACTGATGCATTACGCTGTAGTTAGGAGAAAATTCAATAATAAGGAGCACTACATTAGGCCACAGCAGCTATTACAACCCCAAAATGCAGTGGTTTCAAATATTTGAATCCCCCCCTCCAAAAAGAAAACAAGAATTACCATTCCCCCTTCCCGCACACATAAGTTCGAAAACTTCTTCGTGAAATATTCAACCAAACAAACCAATTGTGGACTCTCTTAATTGCTTTATTGGCCTATGCCTTTTTGTTACATTTCGTATATCTAATTGATCTATCAATATCTATCGTATCAATTGTACTTTTAATTGTTATTGTAAAATATTTTTGCAACTCCCTAATAGTTATTAATATGCAACATACAAAATGAAATATGTACTCAAACCAAATGAATTATGAAAGGCAAAACCCAAGGGGTGTGGTCCACTGAGTTGGATATGTCCCAATCTCTACCTACGATTGTTCTCTCTGCGAAATGTGAAATGCGCTAAACAACAACAAAAATAAGCAAATCCATATGAATACAACTTAAAATAAATATAAACGATCAATAAAAATATTCTTGAAATTGCATTTTAAACTATTCTTGACACTTTTTTCAATTTTGGGTGTTATTTGATTTTCCGGTGAAGTACCGGAATTGGTCCCGTTGACTGTGTAATAAACAATAAATTCTTTAAACAACTTCAAGCCGTTGCTCTACTCAAATTCCCAGAAGCACTTGCCTAAAATGTCACTTCAGCAGAACTGACATTTGTTTGAACTAATATAATATTGCCAGCCACTCAAAAAGATCACGTTTGTATACATTTGAAAGGGGATTTTTGCAAAGGGAATAATGCAGAGTTCATGTACACGTGGGTCGGCTGATAAGTTTCCAATTATTAAAACAGAAATAAATTTAATTTCAGGGAAGAGATTGTTTCACTGGCCAACATTCTCGAGATGAGAATGTTTCCTTATTGCTGCCTTGACGAAGCTAATCAACAATGGGATATTGGCAAGGATTTTGCATGACCCCAAGGAAGTTATATGTCGAATTGTACATATTTCCGTGCATTCAACCGATGTACAGATCCAACTCAAAAGTGTTCAGTTGACAATGAAACTTGCATTTGCGATGACAACTCACAAGTGCTGGAAGTGTGCGGTATAATTTCTCATGTTCCTGTTTTTGCAAATTCAGGTGGATTTTACGCATTTGCATAGCTCATGCAAAAACTAACATAAGAAAACGGCCATAAGCCCTATTTCTTGCACTTTTTTCTGATATTTTGCCTACTGTTTAGCAAATTAAGTTCGTGAGAATTGTCCGTCTGATTAGATAGGATTCTTGTACGCCGAAGAAGTTTGTCGAACCAAAATTAGTTAATGGATGGCCTGCCCATGATGCAACAATACAAGGTGGGGCGGTGTCAGTGTGATGCGTACTTTTGCCAAAAGCGCACGCTTTAAACGAACGCGGAGCACTGAACGTGAAGGTACTTTTGCAGAGAACTTATTCGCGGATGTCGATTTTTGTTTGTTTTGTTTATGTATTTGGGGGTGGGTTTTTTTGAGCTTCAGCAAAAAATGAATACATACTTAGCTGTGTATTAAAATTATTATTATACCCGTTACTCGTAGAGTAAAAAGGGTATACTAAAGTCGTGCAAATGTATGTAACAGGCATGAGGAAGCATCTCCGATATCATAAAGTATAAATATTCTTCATCAGCATCAACAGCCGAGTCGATATAGCCATGTCCGTCTGTCCGTCCGTCCGTCCGTCTGTATGAACACCTAGATCTCAGAGACTAGAAGAGCTAGAGCAACCAAATTTTATACGTAAGCTAGTATTGTCTGTAGGCAGATCAAGTTTGTTTCAAATTTTGGCCACGCCCCCTCCCGCCCCCGCAATAAAAAATATTGAATAACTCCCACAATTTTTAAGATATCGAGCTCAGATTTTGCAGTGTATTCTATGTGGCCAATATCTACAATCTCACAAATTGTCAAAAGGATCGGATAATAATTGGCCGAGTTAAAAAAATGTTGCATACTTATCCGAGCTGAGCTGAGTAACGGGTATTTCGAAGTCGGCCAGGGCCGACTTTAACTTACGCTCTCGTTTTTTATTAAGATTACTAATGTTTAAATTGTTTTAATTAATATTTACACTAGTATTGGATTGTTTCCTTAAATGTATTTTTTTTCTGACAATCGATTGAGCGATCGTTTTTGTTGTTCACACACACAGACACACCCGCATACATAAAGTGCGTCCATGTGCGCCGCTCACTCTCGCTCTCCTACTCTCTCTCCCAAACTCTCTCGCAGCTTTAGCAAAAGTACGCCTCACATTCCTAACGCCTCACCTTATATTGTTGCATCATGGTTGTGCCGGTCTCACAGACTCAGAAGCAGAGCTCGCAAGTAACTCTCAACCATGATGCAACTATATAAGGTGAAGACACGCCAGTGTGAGTTCCCTGAAAAGTACCTCCACGTTCAGTGCTGTGCGTACTCTTGAAGCGTAAGGTTGTCCGGTTGAAAAAGGTTATATTGTTTTTTTTTTTAATTTTATGCACCAAACATAGAGGTAACAAAATGTTATAGAATCTCTCTTGTCTATCTTTTTGTACATAATTTTGCATCGCGGAAATGCCCATATCCCAATGTTAGTACGAAGCTGATAAATACAAATAATTATTTTTTATTAACATTACTAATGTTTAAATGGTTTTAATTAATATTTACACTAGTATTGGATTGTTTCCTAAAATGTATTTTTCTTCTGACAATTGATTGAGCGATCGCATTTGTTGTTACACACACAGACACACCCGCATACATAAAGTGCGTCCATGTGCGCCACTCACTCTCGCTCTGCCACTCGCTCTCCCACTCGCTCTCCCACTCTCTCTCCCAATCTCTCCCGCAGCTTTAGCAAATGTACGCATCACACTGACGTGGCCTCACCTTATATAGTTGCATCATGGTATGAGTGGATCCATGATGCAACGATACAAGGTGAGGCGTTATGAGTGTGATGCGTACTTTTGCCAAAAGCTTACGCTTCAAAAGTACGCGCAGCACTGAACGCGGAGGTTCTTTGCAGAGAACTCACACTCATGGCACCTCACCTTATATAGTTGCATCATGAGTGGATCGCTTTCCCTCTCTGGTTTTCTTGCTGGCTACTTTGCCTCTTTCTCAGTTCTCTTCCAAAGTTCGTAGAGTGTGGCACGCGTCCGCTAAGCAGGAAGTAAAATGGCAAACAATCTGCAAGCGAGTATAAGCTCGGTTAATGCCCAGTTCATTAATATTGACCAAGATCGTGAGTGCTACACTGCCCACTATGTAAAGCTGCGTGACAAAATATATTCAATATGGAAAAAGGACAAGCAAATATTGGGCAAACTGTTGAATGGACACACATTGGGTGGTAAGTGGGAGTATCAGAGATGGTGCAACAAGTGAGTGGTGTTCAGTCTACGTGGCTATCACATGGAGTTTTGTTCCTCAATGTTTTTTTTTTTTTTTTGGCTTGGGTTGTCACACAGTGTGCGACATGTCACTTAGTCGTGACGTTGATAATGGCCGCTTTACGCATTTGGCCAGGTACAGCAGTTTTTTGATGTTTTTTCGTTTTATTGGTCGATCACCATTTTCAAATAATTTTCTTTTGTTACACAAAATGGCGGAAGACGCGTGCCTTGACAAAGGCTGAACGCGCAAACATGTGACTCAGTGAGACCACATGGAGTTCTCCTTCGAACGAAGTGCAATGAACGAAGCTTCCAGAGAGACTGTTCCTCAATGTTTACCATTATAGTATTTAGTTTACAATGTTGCTATGTGTTGATTCCGAGCGAACATATAATCACAAAAAGTTCATAGTTTCTTATCTCATGACAGGAAAGTGACATTTAAATAGATGATTCGTTCGATAACAACGTGAATTAAACTATCTTAATACCCTGAGCCATTAAAAAAGCGAAAAGGGAGAAGGAACAGGGAGAAGGAAACATTTTTGGCTCTATAAAAGCATTTTTATTCTTGACCAGTATTAACAGCCGAGTCGATAAAGCTACGTCCGTCTGATCGTATCAGTGTTGATCGGACCAAAAGAAATAAGTAAGGGCAGTTGAGTTTCCCGACTACAAAATACCCTGAAACAAACTTGATCTGCGTAAGGCATACGTCTACCTTCATGCAAAAATTTGTGGATCTATCTCTTATAGACTCTGAGATCGACGCGTTCATACAGACAGACAGACGGACATGGCTATATCGACTCGGCTGTTCATTCTGATCAAGAATATATATACCTTATGGGGTCGGAAATGTTTCCTTCTCCCTGTTACATACATTCGCACAACTTCATGATCCCCCTTTTCCCATTTTCAAAGGGAACAGGGTATAAAAAGATAAAAGTCAAATCTGAACTGATAAGAAGGTTGTGATTTCTTCCAAGCCAGCAAATGAAAACGCAAATGCTGTAAAAACTTGGCTCGTAAAAAATTTAACTTATATTTGCAGCCCTCCGGAAATCTACCCTGATTTGGAATAGATGGTACTAAGAACCAGGCTTCTCTTACATGCTTTAACAGTCTTACTAAAGTCACTCATGAAATGATCCTTCTAAGAAATTTGCCCTGGTTCATCATTGCTTTTTGAGCGGTACTGAGGCGATTCGCAAGAGCATATAATGCTCATAGAGGTTCAATATGTATGCAGTCAGAGCAAGTTTATTATACCCTTGCAGAGGGTATATTGAAATTGTCCAGATGTTTTTTAACTCATAGAAGGAAGCATTTCGGACCACATAAAGCATGACGAGCTGAGTCGCTATAGCCATGTCCGTCTGTCCGTCCGGCTGTCTGTCTGTTTCTATGCTATCTCCTCCTTCAGTTTTAAAACTATCGCGCACGCAAACTTTGCACTAAGTCTTCTGGTATGAATACGCTGCACATTTGTCAGCACCGGCCGGATCGGATGACTATAACATATAGGAAGGATCGGTCGAAAACTAGTTCTAGTGAGAAAAACTTTTTTGTTTTCCATGCAATCGTCTCCAAACTCCTCTTTTACTAGTTTGCTATGCATTCCCACGACTCCACGAAATTTGATCGAAATCGGACAGCTATATAATATAGCTGCCATAGAAAAGTAAGGTTAGAAATGTACTCTTAGTTAGAAAAACTTTTTTGTTTTCAAAGAAAACGCCTCCAAGCTTTGTATTTCTTAATTTGCTATGCATTCCAATGATTCCAGTAGAAAAGTAAGGTTGGAACAGTAGTCTTAGTGAGAAAAACTTTTTTTTTTTCAGTGGAAATGTCCTTAAAATCAGTTAGAAAAACGTGCTGCAAGGGTATACAAACTTCGGCCGAGCCGAAGTTATCTTTCATCAATTTTTTTTTATTCTTGCCACGCCCCCCGGAATCACCCAAAAAGGTCATATCTCCCATAGTATTCTAGGTAGAAAAATCGTACCTTCGGAACATTATTAGTAATCAAGATCGTACAGAAGGGATAAACAATGGTAAAGTTATGAGTCACAGAATGTTCACTTCTTGCGATTTTTATTGATGCTTAGATACTTCGATAACGAGCTTCAAAAGCTTATAACCAGGGTATACTTGTAGCCACTTGGATACGGTTGGATCAGTTATCTCTCTCGCCCTCTAATTTTTTAAAGGAACTTTTAATTTTCTTAGAATTTCAAAACATACAAGCTAATTTATTATCCCGTTTTCCAGGTAGCTATGGCGACAATTTGAAAGTGACCAGCCCCAACGAATTTGATTTAGTAATCCACTTGAAGTTTCCAGAAAATGATTATATAATTGTTAGGCCCGATACCAGAAAACCAGGTGAATACCATTAAATATATGTAGCACCAGCTCTTATCCTTTTCAAACCCCTTCTTCAGGCAATGTTACCCTGGACATGAGCCAAGTCATGCAACGCATTCAACCCCAGGAGCAAAACCAAGCCATTTTTCTACAGCTACAGAAAATGGTCGATGCAAAGAATTTTCTTTTAGAGGATAAGCTTCAAAGTTGGTTGCAAAGCCTGGTCGGTATGGCTCTCAAAACAATGGACCATCAAATTGAAGTCGATGGCAAAGTATCCAAATTGATCTATAGGAGATCGGGACCAGCCCATACCATCTATGTGTCGGAGCCGTACAAGTATTCGGTGGATTTTGTGCCCGCCATCAGGTTGAAGGCCAATCAAAACATTTTAAAGGGAAAGCCATTGGAATACTTTGTCCAGACCAAATATTGGGACGCTGTGCCCAAACCCATAAAGGGATTGCAGAAAGGGAATATATCCTTCAGAGCTTCCTACTACGAGGCTGAGCATGTGTTGCTGGATAATAAGCAGAACCTAAAGAGTGCCGTAAAATTAATAAAGAGAATTCGAGACTCCAAACAGAATTTGGCTAACCTGAAAAGTTACTACATTAAAACGCTATTCCTGTGGGAACTGACGGTAGTACACCCCAATTATTGGACCAAATCTGATGCTGAAATACTAATCGACGTAATGGATAGATGTCAAGTGGTTGTAAGTTCAAATAATTGAGAGTTCTATTGCAGATGCTCGTCAAATTGCTCAAATGTTTGGAGACGAACACAAGGAACGGCAAGCTTTTGTTCTTTTGGGACACCAATCTGGACATGTTTGCCGAACTAACACCCAATCAACGCAGGGATATGTACAATTGTGTTGTTGGCATCGAATATATAATCAGGCGTTCTGCTGGAAACCTAACGGATGATATGAAGATCAATGTAATCGCATCGTTTAGTAAGTTAGAGGTTGGACACCTGAGTCGATTTTATGAGCCGTTTCACTGTTTATCGCTGGGGCAAACTTTGGCAAGAAATATTCTACAACCTCTTGTTATGAATTATAGGTAACCGCCAGGAACGAGAACTACAGAATAGGTCTACAAATAAACAGGATGATCAGGTCAAAACTCAGAGCTTGGAAAATGCACAGAAAAATGAGCCCTCGACTTTGATGAATCTAATAACTTTGAGCTTAAGTGGTTTGTGCAAGGTTCTTTCTTTGGGTGTAAAATCATCTATAGACTGTGAGAAACCCGAGTTACAGCTGCCCACAGTTCCATCTCTTCCATCCGGAACAAACACCAGCCATCAACGGGGCAAAACCCAAGTCACAGCTGAGCAAAGAACAAACAGCACTTCCAAGCAAACCAACCCCGTAACCGAAATCCCTTCTAAGAACGGAGCAAGGAATGGAAAGGCCAAAGCTCCTATTCAAAATCAAGCCAAAACCAAGTCTCAGGTCAATCCAGTCCAAAAAGCAGCTGAAAACGTAACGAAACCCCAAACGCAGCTAACCGCGGCTTCTGCCAAAGACAAAACGAAGCAGATTCACGAACTTCAAGGCAAGGCCAAGTCTAAGGTAAAATCTATGTCATCTAAAAACGGAGGAAACCCCCAGACTTCTCCCAAATCACAGATAAATGAATCGAAGCAGATCGCAAAACCTGCCAAGGATAAAGCCTAATCAAAATTCAACAAGAAAGAAAGTCGGTCAAGCCCGACTATAACATACTCTGTACCAAGAAATTTTGTCTTTTGATCATAACTCGAAAACCGTTCATCCGATCTTCTTCATTCCTTTGGCGGATCGATAAGTTATTCTAATAACTAAATATGTCCAGAAGGAACAAGCCATCTATCTTCAAAACTGTGGGAGATATGACGTTTTTTCTAAATTGCGGGGGCGGGAGGGGGCGTGGCCAAAATTGAAAATAAACTTGATCTGCCTGCAGACATAAGAAGCATATGTCCCATACAAGTCAAACCTCTATCTCTTACCATCTCTAAGATCTGTGCGTTCATACGGACAGACAGACAGACGGACAGACGGACATGGCTATATCGACTCGGCTGTTGATGCTGATCAAGAATATATATACTTTATGGGGTCGGAGATGCTTCTTTCTGGATGTTACATACTTTTGAACAAACTTATAATACTCTATGTACCTACGGTACAGAGTATAACAAGTTCCAAGGTTCAGCCCAGTTCCAAGTGAGTTTCAAGACTTTTATTAACCGCAAATTGAAAACAAAATCGTTGCACTTAATCCTAAAGCAAATTCCTACTTCACATGAAGCCCCTGTGCTGATGTCCTGTCATCATAATTCCTGATTAAGTCGCTTACAAGCCGCCACCCGAGCGATCCACACTGATCTTTTGCTTCATACTGGCCGCCTCCTGTTTCTGCTCTTCCATCTCGGCCATGCGTGCAAAGCGGGAGTAGGCCACATCTCCCGTCTTGATGGCCGACATCATCTGCAATTAACATTGGAAATTAAGCTCCACATTGTTGTTGAAATAAACTAAATGCGTCCACATTACCTGTAGATACTCATCGAGTTCCACCTGGCCGTTCATGTTTGTATCAATCTCCTTGAGAATTTCATGCAATTGCTCGCCCGAGACATCCGCATCGCCGAAGCTCTTGAGCGCCCTACGTATATCATTGATGGAGACATAGCCCTTCTTGTCCTTGTCGATTATCTGGAAGCGTTTGATATAGGTCTGGATTTCCTCCTTGGACAGTTTAATGGGTATTCTCTCCTTGGAGGAGCGGTTGACAGCATGACCCATTTCATTGGCCAGGAATTCGGTGGCATGTTTAATTTGACGCTCTTTCTCGTCCTTGGACCATTGCAACTCCTCGCCCATAATGTCCACAATCACCGGCAAAGCCTCTTGGGCCGCTTGTACATTGAGAAAGGCGAGACGCAGTCGGCGGGCAATCATGTCGACGGCCGTGCAGGCATACTCCCGCACGCCGTAACGAATCTCCGCATCGATGTAGGGGAAATCGGGGTGGATGCGATTGCCTATGATGGGCCAGCGCTTGCCCGTTAGCGAGGCCATTTTAGATACAGCGAAGGCGCGATCTCCATAGGACTTGGC
Organism: Lordiphosa fenestrarum; assembly: GCA_035044985.1. Classification (NCBI taxonomy): domain Eukaryota; kingdom Metazoa; phylum Arthropoda; class Insecta; order Diptera; family Drosophilidae; genus Lordiphosa; species Lordiphosa fenestrarum. The sequence continues at coordinate 1,296,247 of JAWNNO010004737.1, forward strand.
CAAATGCTGGGCCACCTCGCACTCCAGTCCAAAGTCCTGAACCAGACGTATGTACATAGTCGGTGTCCAGCCCTGACCACCCTCAATTTTCAGAAACGAGGTCACAGCATCCTCGCGCTCCGGCTTCAATTTGCAGGCTAAGAGCAGAGGGAAGATGAGTACAGGTTCAAGTGTGTGTGGCTCCGGCACTTACCCTTAATGGCTGCATCAATGGTATGCTCGGCCATGGCTCTGTAGGTGGTCCACTTGCCGCCGGCAATGGTGATGAGATTGGAGGGACTCACATGCACTATGTGATTGCGGGCCAGAGACTGGGTGTCATCCTTGTTGGGGTCCGAGACCAGTGGACGAATGCCGCTCCAAGCTGACAAAACATCGCCACGTCGCACCTCAACATCGGCATTCAAATAGTTCTTGATCTCGGTGAGAATGAACTGAATCTCATCCTCAGTGGGTGTGGGACTGTGGGTGATTTCGCAGGGCAGGTCGGTGGTGCCGGCAATGGTTTGCCTTTGCCAGGGTAGGAAGAAGATGACTCGTCCGTCGGACGTCGAAGGATCCAGCAGACCCATTTGGTCGGGACTGTAGTAACCCGGCAACACAATGTGAACACCCGAGCTGGGACAGCAGATGCTCTTCACCGTGGGATTATCCATTTTGCGTATGGAGTCCGTGAAAGGGCCGGCGGCATTGACAATGCACTTGGCCTTCACGGTGAACTCCTTGCCCGAAATATGGTCCTTGACCTTGGCACCGCACAGCACCTGTTTGCCAGAACCATCGTCCTTCTTGAGCAACTCCTTGACCTCCACATGGTTGCAGACAGTGGCGCCATGACGAGCCGCAGTTAAGGCTACTGCCAAGCACATGCGTGCATCATCCTGTTGTCCATCATAATAAACAATGGCGCCGCACAGCTTGTCCTTTTTCAACATGGGAAACAGCTCGAGGGCATCCTTCTTGGATAGATAATAGGAGCTCTTCACATTCCGATCACCGGCCACCAAGTCATAGGCCTTGATGCCCACCCAGTAATAGGGTACCTGCCACCACCTACGGCACAAAAGCGAAAGATTACGAGCTATTCTGGAGAGGATTGCTAGCGTGTTATTTACGTGTAAACAGGCAGCATAATGGGCAGCGGATGGGTCAAATGGGGGGCCGATTCTAGCATGGTGGCGCGCTCCTGCAAAGCCTCCTTAACCATTCTATACTGCTCAAGATCTAACTGTGGTCAATGGACAAATGATAAAGATTAGCATACTACATGATGGAAGGATGCAACAGACTTTAAAGAACATATGCAGGATACTTACTCCCAGGATGGCCTTCTGCAGATAACGCACACCACCATGAATGAGCTTGGTGGAGCGGGAGGAGGTGCCGCTGGCAAAGTCATCCAACTCCACCAGAGCGGTCTTCAGACCTAGGACGAACAACAGCAACCATTAGCCAGTTTACAAATGGGAATCTAACTGAGGCTCACCTCTGGTCACCGAGTCCAAGGCACAGCCTGCACCCGTCGCACCACCGCCAATGATTAAAACATCAAACTCTTCGCCACTCATCAAAGATTTGATTTGGTCTCCACGAGGAGGCAAAGTACGCTTGCGTTTCGGTGGACGCTGAACGGCATTGTTGACCTGTATAAAAAGCAGTGTGAAGAGAGTAAGCAAACGAGTGGGCAGGGAGGCTTCCAGGACTACCTACCACATGTGGTGAATTCCAGCGATCTATGGTCCACGAAGCCAGCACAGAACCCACACAGGCGCTGGCGGCTGTGACGCCAAATTTAAACATGCGCGAAGACATCACTTAGCTGAAATGGTAATGCAAGTCTAACATAACTCATTTCTCTCCGTTAATTGGGAAAGGAGACGAAAATGGGCCCCTTCGCCATACAGCCCTGTCAACCGACTACTATTTGTTTTCGTCGATAACGCATGCCCTTGAGAATCAGCAGGTAGCTCTTTTAAAGAAGTCCAATACTGGATAGATTCGTGAATCGCCTTAAGAGATGCTTCTTTATTCCAAAAATTGCCAGAAAAACGGGAACAAGTAGAGGCTAGCGCGGACAACACTTTGAATAATGAATTTGTACCATTTGTTTTAGGAAAAATTGTCTATAGCCACTTCTTCCTTAAGCTGTACTTTCACTTGTCGAGGTCTAATATGAGATCGAAAGAAAGCAATAAAAAACCCAAGGGTGCAGTGTATTTTGAAGTCGGGGCACTCCATTCCACAACGCCTTTACTTGTTAATAATCGTTAATCAATAGAACCTATAACATTCTGCAGGTATCGATTTGATTTATTTTAATTAAACGAAGTCAAGAAAAATTTTCATAGTTCAGAAGACTTGCTTTAAGTTTCCAGAACAATTGGAACAATTGTTCAAAAAACTATGACATATGAAATGTTAAATTAAAAATTCACAGAAGTAGAAAATGGACTAGGGGTTTGGAACCGAATTTAGTATTAAAATCAGGTCAGGATGGGGATGAGACTAGGCTACAAATTTTGAAGGCATGCGATTGAATTAAGCTCGGAACGTGATGAATGTGGATTTGACATGTGAAACGGAAGTTTGGAATGCACAGATGGAACAGTTTTTTGATGAAATTAAAACCAAAAAAGGAAATTCATATAAGAGAAGTCCACCCTAATTTACTTCTAAATCAATTCTTGTGGGAACAAGCAATGACTATATAAATGAGTTTCCCATAAAAGATGGAACTTGAGTAACTTAGCTTTCTCTTTCTTTAAGTTCTAGTTGATCAGGCTGAACAAAAAACATAGTTGAAATCAGGGTGCAAAGAGGTTTGAACCCAGAATTCCAATTTTTTTTAAACTGTTAACAGAACTTTGAACCGCACCAAGTGTGCCAAAATAACTGAATCTAAACCGGTTCTGAACCTAAAGTTTCGGTACGGTTCGACAAAAATCTTAGACATTCTCAGATGTGACATACTGCCTAAAGATTTTGTAATGTCAGATTGATCACTATCATTCACTATCACATTTTAGTGTCTGTTCCACCTTCAAATTTCAATGTCTGATCTATATAGTACATAGCATAGTCACTCAATAGCTCAACATTTGGCGTATAAACTCATTTTTAAATTTTACCTTTAAAAAATCGGGCCTTAAGGCAGACAAATAGAAATTTGAAAGTAAACGTCAAATATCATAAATGATTTTATGGAATCGGGTTAGTTAACCAATTCCGATTTCGCATGTTTTCATTGAAATCGGCAAAAAGAACCGGCCAGAATATGGTAAATATTCAGCACAACTTTTAAAAAAACATAGGCGAACCGATACCATTGCTCCGAAATCTTGAACCTTAAATTTCCGTTCCCTAATCATTGAACAATTTTGGTTCGAACCCCTTCAGCCGATGGTTTGGTTTAGTTTAGTTTGGTTCATAGATCTTCATTTCTCCGAGTGTATAAAACTGAACAATTAGCTATTAATTAAATTCAAATTTAATCGCCTGAACTCTCGCGTCTCGCTATAAAAAGCTAAGCCAAAAGCTTTTTTGGCAGACTTTTTGGCTCTGCCGGCACTAGCGCTCTCTCTCTCTCTCTCTGTCTCTCAGTTCACGCATTGGAAGGGTCTCTGTTCCATTCCGAATGTATGACAAATGTTAAGTGTGTTAAATCAATACTTGGGCTGGCTTCAACCCCACACTGAGGCTCTGGCCAGTGCGCAGCTGTTCCACAAACGCCCAGAGACTACACCGAGCGCACTAAGTATACGCACCGCAGCCAAATTCCTTGGCTCCAAAATATTAGTTGACAAGCACATACCCACACACATATGTAAGTATGCACGCATTCTGCTTGTGTTTACCTTGACTCGTCCAGTCCAAAAACAAATACCGAATCAAATATTCCACAGACCGAAACAACTACAAATTGCCTTGCGATTCTTTGGCAAGCGTTATATGGCGAATGATTACATCAGAGTTTGAGTCACTTTTTTTTGTAGTTGCCGCACCAAGCGTCCGCACCGTGCTAGGGCCTTTGGGGTATTAAGCTTACTTGTTGTGGTTGTGATGATGATGATGCTGGAACTCTGTAGTAGTCGTAGTGGAACTGGAAACGAAACCTTTTACTGCTGACCGCCCCCGTTCGTGTCTGATGCTCTGGCTCTGAAAGTCGCCGTCGCTCTGTTCGGTGTGCTTGGGTTCTGGCCACAGATGAGTGTAATGTGCATGTGCAGCTTTTGTGGCTGGCGCAGAGAAAACTTGCAACTGGCACGCGAACAGCTGTTCGGTTTGAGCAAACACCTCACCTCGACTGAGTGTCTGCCTGGCCAGCTAATAAGATACTTGTGCCGAGTGTGGATGAGTTCACCTTACGTTCGACTCTGGTTGGAGCGACGTCGTGTGCGCGTACGTTTTTATTTTGTAACTGGCAGCCAGAGCGAACGTATTTGAAATTTTATCGTATTTCGCGACGCGATTATTCAATTACAAACGACAAATGTAGCCAAATTAATGGGGTGCTGATAGTAAGGCAGCGATAGAAGTGCACAACACTGGGCCACAGGGTTATGGGCAATTGACAATATCCTGTTAAAGCGAGTGAAACAGTCGGCCAAGCTCGACTGTAATAAACTCTGTTCGGTAGTTTAAGTTTTGATGACATTTGCTAATAACTTGACTATCGTTAATCCGATCTTTACCAATTCGATGAATAATTCTGTTTACATAGCGAAAGTATAAAATATTTGGAGCAATATTAAGCTCAAATTAAACAAATCCAGATGAGATGAAGCATGCCCATTTCATGTTCAGCACACGAAAATCATGTAGAATCACCAGCAACCCTTCAATAATCTAGACCTTGATGCCGAGTGCTATCAGATCATAAACATTTATGTTACCATATTAACATTCTGTTAGCAGTCAGCGGCATGCTTACCCAACTACTTATGTTATATGACTGGTTAAATAGAAATTTGTAACAAAATAAATAAAATGTACTCGAATTTGTAGATAATAATATAGATTTATGATAAAAGGTACACAAAATTTGTACTTTTTTGGATACTCATTCTGGCTAAAGGCCAAAACTACGATAACATTATCATGTAATTTAATAAAAGTTGCCTTAAGACCCGATTTCTCAATGTACGATTAATCAATCTGATCAGCGGTTAGCCGTATTTGAGTGTCTCATAATGAGTTTAGCGAGAACCGATCAACCAACTTAAGCGCAGCCTCATGCTTAGGTCAAATTTTAATCTTCACTTGGATCAGTTTTGAAAGAACAAACTATGAACAACAATCTTTTCATTGATCTGGATAAACTGATCGGTCTGAAATTTGAACACAAGCTTCTAGAAATTAATCGAGGTTTTTTTTCTCACTGATAATTTTAATTTTTTTTTATAAGCAGTTTAAGACCAAAATTTCGGCGATTTCTTTGTTTTTTAGAAGCGTCCACATTGACTTACAAATTTTTTGCTTAATCCTTCGATTTATTCGTAAGGGAATTCCGTTGGGTTATTTAGTTTTTGAAGATCAAGTCCAGAGAGATCGTTGGAGTGGGGCTTCTGGAGATCAGATGCTAATCTGCTAAGCTATCAAAATTAAAGGTTTACATATACAAAATTGTATAATACCTTAAAATGAGAATTCTTCTCAGGAAAAATTCTTGAAAACTAGCTTTTTACGGCCAATAAACGGTATGTAACCCCTTAAGTTTAGTTTAACTTGACTCCGATTGTTAACAAAAATCATCCACTGTTGTCAGAGAACAAACTTTTGGTGGCGATGCTTTTTAAGCATCTTTTTATTATACTTTCAGTTTGATTCAACATCATAAACTTGTTTCTTCAACTTTTTAGCTAGAAAAATACCAGCAACAACCAAATGGTATTAAAAAATAACAGAACAAACACAGCTGATTCCTTGACCCTGTTGAAGCGATAGGATTTTATCGATATCGGGCAAAACAGTCGGTGAAAATGCAAAAGTAGTTCATTTTAGTTTATTTACACCTTTTGAAAGAATGTGCCTAAGTCCGAATAGAAAGTTCTCTTTTCGTAGATTATGAAATTTTCATCGAATAAGGTAAGCTACACTAATACTTCAAAGCCCCTAACGAAAGATAACGTTTAACAATTTCCCTTAAACGGAACGGGAAGGAAACGTTCAGGTATTACATTCTTTTGCCCAATATTAAAAGCTATTAGGTCTCAGAAAGATTCATCGGAACTTATTCTAACTAATAAGCGTCACATCCGGCAGTTTTTCCATCTTTGTTATCGGAATAAATGTCCCCTTAATTTGGTTTTGGCCATAGATTCACTTTAAGCAGATATTGTAAAGTTCTACATATCTGAATATCCGATTAAGAACCTAGGCTCGAACCATAACTCGTGGAGCGATTGATGGAAAATGAATGAAGTTTGTTAGTAATCCAGAATTCATTCTTTTACCCAAATATTTAGTGAATTATTAAAACACTTGCGGTCTAGTGTCAACCGTTTCATTTCGAACATTCGATTGAATCGAGCAATTTCACGACGTGCCTTACGCATTTCACTGGATCGCAATTTATGAATGAATCATGCGAGCAGAGTACTTAACAGATAAGCAGAATCTCAGGGCAAACCAAAACTCTGGCACTGACGTCACATGCCAGACAAGACCTGGCTACATTTGTCTGTGCGACACACGCCGCCATGGGTTAGGTCAGTTAGTTTTGCCAAATTTGCTAAATTCCCTGGCTATAATTAGAACAGCGAGATCCACAGAAAACAGACCTACAAATAACCTTGGTTCGGGTGCTCTCGGATACCAACGTTTGATTGTGACAACTGATACAATGTATTCCCTATATAAAAACGGACACGATAACATGCAGATGTGTCGTGCTGAGAGTCGCCCACACGGAAATACCTGCACATATCTATAAATCTGTAGCTAGTCGAAAGCTTGTGGCCAAAGGCGTCTGGCGACGCTGTAGCTGGTTAGCACGTGAACGTTATCATTGAATGGGGTTCTATTAGCCACTTATCTCTCTCTCTCTCTTTCTCAAGGTCAGCATTGAAAATATTTGCTATTTAGTTAAACATGTAAAATTATTTACTAATAAAAAATGTGTGAAAATTTGGAACATAATACAGAATATGTTGGGGGTAAAAATTTAAAATAATTACAGCTAAAAGAGCTTCACAAATTGGATGAAGAATCTGCCGCCGTCTCGGCCACATTGTCCAGGCCCACAGCACCGACCATGGTGTCCTTGTTACCCCTGGCCGAGTCACGTGCCCTCATCAATTGCCCTATAAGATCCAGAAGCTGCTCATCATTGAGACTGCCCTGCAGCAACAGCTGTTGGACAAATGCAAAACGCTCTGTCTCCGATGCACGGCTACTGCTCTTGAGTATCTCCAAAACTTGAGCCAACAGGTTGCCGCGACAACTGTTATTGATCTTCGACTTGGCACATATATAATCCAGCACTGAATTGGGATTAAGGCGATCACACACCACAGATGACAGATTCTCGCGTACAGCGTGATCCAGGAAGTCCTTGGAATGATTCTCCGAGAGAGTTTCCAGCACATTTGTTTTGAGTTTGTCATTGTTGGTCATTTGGTTGGACAAGAACTTGGCCAGTATGCTAGCACTTTTCAATGGGGCAGCCGAGGACTTCTTAAAGTAACGCTCTAGCAATGTCTCAAGGGAGCATTGCTCCACCACCAGATCGAGGGCAGTATCCGTGTCCATAATGGCCAAATCCTGGCAGGCTGCGGCTGGTTCCGCTACTACTGCAGCTGCTGCTATCACGCCACTGCCTGTTGTTATGGGATTAATCGTATCGTTCCACTTTAGAGAAGTGAAAGCCTCATCTTCTCCCATATCGGACACCGATTTGTCCATCGACTTATCCGCTGTGGCCGTGCGTGCCGTCTGCTCATTGGCAAACTTTTCAATTTCTATAATGCTGTCCAGGCGGCCACGTCTTTTCAAGGCCTGCTTTGCCTCCGAAGTTTGAGCAATCTTGTCTAGCAACAGACAGCGCTTGGGCTTGCTGCTGCGCGTCTCCTCCGTGTCACGCAAATACTCTTTGGTCACGGACACGGGTGGATCATGGAAACTGACTCGTTTGCGCTTCAAGGCCGGCGAATCCATGGAGAAATCATCGATGCTATCGCTGCGCAACTTTCGTTTGAGTATGCTGGCCGAGGGACTGGCCGAGGGAGAGGGCAATCGCTTGGAGAATATCAACAGATCTTTGGCCTGAATGGGTGTGGAAGTGTATTCGTTGCCGGGTAGCAGCTCATTTAGCTCACTGGTGGGAGTGCCCACCTGCTCTGAGCGGTCTATGATACGAGCTGGAGTTACCTGGATGCGCGCCGAGTGGGAAGTGGAGAGTGTGGGATCCAATTTCTTATTGCGTATCATGTTGATCAATTGGGCACCCCGTCCAGTCAAATGACCCGTCGGCTTGGGCCGCAATGTGGGGCTGGTCAAGTTATTGGTCTGCTTGCGATCCGGCGGTGAGTTCTGGAAACATAAGATATGAGCGGAGGTTGCTAAGAAAACAGCATTTCTTGCTTACCAAGTTACAGAGACGCGTGTTGGCTTTCTTGGGTGAGGTCTCCTGGGGAACGGGGGCAGTTGGTGCCGCAACCGGTTCGAGGCATATTTCAGGCTGTACTTGAGGTAGTTGAGTGGAGGGCACCATTTCCCCCTCAACCCCGTCCATTGAAGTCACAGCTGAACTAGTCTGCGATTCGGGCACCTTCTTGTTGGGCTCATTTATTGACACCTGTGCATTGTGGACTACATCAGTGGCGGCAGCTGTCGCTGCTTCCGGAAACAGATCTTCACTCTGCATGGGGGTGGGTTTGGCCAGCTGCTTAGGAACCAGCGGCAATTTGACAGCTGTTGTGGTTTTAGTGTGCACAGCTAGAAATACAACAAAATGGTTACAGTCGGTTCAAGGTTCAGCAGAGCCAATTGCTACCTGAGGTGGAGGGTGTAACTGGTGTGGGCGAGGGACTTGGCGTTGGTGGCTTTTTAGGTGATCTTAATACACGCTCTGGCGTGGCATTTGGCAGCAGCTCCGGTTCTTTTTGGGATGCACGTTGACGTGTCTGTCGCCGCGGCACCTCCTCAGTTGTGGGCTTAGCCACCGTCTCTTGCTCTGCGATCGAGCGTGGCTTGCGAAAATTATACTTCTCGGAAGCAGTATCCTCTATGACCACCACCTCATCCTCATCAGCTTCATCATCTTTGCCATTTAAAGCTAGTTCGCCTTGCTTGCTTTTCGATATGACCACCTTTTTGGGGGTCCAGGGTTTAAGGGAAGCCGAATCCTGTGACTGACTCATGTCATTGTATAGAGCAGGAATGTCGGACTTCTCCGCCAGACGTTCTTTTTGGCGTTCGGTTAGTTTATCGGGTTGTAGACTCCACACAGAGGGTATGATGACATAAAGATCTTCGCTGCACTTGAACAGATCCTTCACCTGACTGGCCATGGTCTTCAGGGGCAGTTTGCGGAACTTCTCCTGTATGGCACGCTTCCATTCATCCAGAAAGCTGCCCTCACACTTGAGTTTGGACCAGCATTGCAGAGCGGCCGCAAGGGTTGGCTTAAGGGCATCAAATATAACCATTAGCTCGTTCTGTCTCATTTCTAGAATGGCGTTTCTCAGTGTGTTCAGGCAGGCTTCGAGCAGCTGTTGCGTGGGGTGTTCAAATACGGTTTGAAGCAAGCCAAACACGTCCTTGTAGAGGGGGGCCTCCTTGCAGATGCCCAGCTTGAGCACAGCTCCCACATAGGTATCAAAGAATTCCGCAAAGTGTGGTTCCTCTTTGCTACTTAATAGCAGCTGGTTTAAGGCGGATTTCAGATTCAGCAGAAATTTCTGACGCTCGGGGGAGTTGTGACCCGCATTGATCAGGTGCCGCCATTGCTCGCAGAAGGAGCTATCGAACACGCTAAGCGCACGACGTCCTGCAAAGCTGGAACACATTTGCAGGGGCCATAGCAGCCAAGAGTCCAGCAGGCTGGCGTTGTGGCTTAGACGGTAATCCAGCGGTTGCTCCTTGAGGTAGGCACTCATTCCATTGGAAACTTGACGCCAGATGACCAACTTTACCGCAAATGTGTCATAATCCTCCTCCTCTTCATCCGACAGCTTCATAAGTCGCTCTGCAAAGGATTTAATTAGTTGAAACTCCTTTGGCTCAGTGTTAAAGATCAGGCTGATGCTTCGCTGTAGAATGGCAGCAGGCACCTCTTTCTGGCTCGTGAGGCACAGCTTCATAAAGGCTTCCAACACATCTACGCCGCTGTTTTCGCTGTCACGTGTCAGTGTCGGATTCTCTCCTGCAATGGTATTGAACACTGCTCGAAGCACACGTCCAGATCCGACAAGCTGCAACTCCGCGCAGCAGGCTATGGTCAGGGGAGCCAAGTCTAGTTTGAACAAGGCCAAAGTCAGATTGCGTACGAGCAACTGCAGCAGTAGCTGTTCCGTCTCTGTGGACTCGTGCTCACTGAGCAGTTTCATGCCCGCCACTGCGGCAGCCAACATGGGCCGCCAATGCTCACGCATTACCTCTTTTCTCATCAGTGGCGAAGGCTGTTCCAGCGTCTCCAGGCGCAAGTCACGCAGCAAACGCTGCAGTGGCTCACTTGAATTTACATTCCACAGAGCCACCAGACAGGGCAAGGCCAATTCGCGTGCCGTCTGATAGTTATGGGCCAATCCTGAGGCCAGTGCACGCGGCCCACCGCCCAAAATAAAGCTGAGAAAGTACTCCACAGCCGTGTCAAAAGATTTGCTTAGCTCTTGATCCAAGCAGGTCAGTAGATACCACCACACTCGCAACTTGATGCCACTGACATGCGAGGAGCGGGATTGAGAGGTTCTCAAGGGTATCAGTAGCAGGCGCAAGCGCTTGGCCGAGGCCAACTCATTGTAGGCGGCAAAGATCTTAATGAGAACACGCCAGCACAGAAACGACTCGGAGCGCACACCATTGTCGGGATTACGAAATCCCAGCTCCACCACGGCCAGAAATTTGTTGATGTAGGTGCAGCCGCGCAACAGCTCCTCGTCCATAATCTGAACCAGCAGAGTCCAGATCTTGTGCCAGTTTGAGTTCTTGGCATCGCGCATCTCCCCAATCAGTGGCACATACTTCTGCACCAGCTCATTGCGCAGCTGTGGCCACTTGCAGGCTGCATGTATGACAGCCACATCCAAGGCCACCAATGCCTCCGCCACGGCGGCCACCGCACAGCTTTGTATTTTTGCGTCCCCATCGAACATCAGCGGCAGGACCTCGCCCAGCCAGAACTCCACGAGTTCATCATCTGTGAAGGAGGTGGCCAGCAGACCTGAGGTCTTGCAGCTGCTGGCCAGCAAGTCCATCATCTGCAGCCGCCGGAATGGAAAAGTGAAAAAGTGCTACTCAATTTGCTACTAAAATTTTACTCACATTGCAGAAGTGCTGACGCCTATTCGTGGCAAACACCTCTTTGGCCGACAACTGTACGGTGTGGTAGGCCACGCCCGCCTCTGCATCATAGTCAATGTCCATTGTTGGAGTGATCTGTTTTGATATTGTTTGATTTTCACGATTTCCACTAAAAAAGCGCGCGAACTGCAGAGTGCCAGAGATGGGCGGCTGGCTGCAAGCCACTTATCGATAACGATTGCAACGATTTGCCGCGTGACCGTCGTGAGTATCGATAGCAGCGCGCCAGTTTGGGTGTGACCGTTTTTGATTTAGCAGTCGGCAGTAGACCAGTTGCCAAACAGATCATCGCGCGCGCGCGTAAAGAAAGTTTGTGTCCGTGATTGTGGCTACCTGTTGCACGCGGCAACAATAATATCAACCATTCAGCTGTTGCTGTTGCCTTCAATTTCATAAGAGCCATAGGAGAGAAAGAAAGGAGAGACACAAACGAAGCTGCTGCAACTGCATTACACGTGAGTCCCAATTGCGCCTGCAGCGTTTGTGCGCCAGATATGTACGCCAGACGTTAACTGATTAATATTGCAGAGCTCTTTGATTGCCTTGGGAAGCCTGGCGCGTGGACAGTTCCTCTAGCAACAATTGTTGGCTGCAAGACCGGAGAGGCATTAGCGGAGAACCTGGCCTGGTCCTGGCCGTTCGTGCTTAGCACAGGTGAGTTTTCGATTTTGACCGTAAGACTAGAAACTAAACAACCGCACTTGCGTCTCATTGGTTTACTATCCTTGATATATCCTATGCTATCCCATCCCACCTCAGTGCTGAATACAGGCCTGAGCATTCAAAATAGAGGAAAGTTAACTTCGGCTCGGCCGATTTGATGGACATTTCTATTCAAAACAAAAAAGTTTTTCTTACTAAGACTACTTTTCAGACTCTACTTTTGTACGATAGCTGTATAGATGTCCGATTTCAACCAAACTTGGCAGAATCATGGAGAAGCATTAAAAACTATTAAATAAGGAGTTTGGAGACGTTTGCATTAAAAACAAAAACGTTTTTCTTACTAGAAGTTGTTTTTCGACCTATCGTTCCTATGGCAGTTATGTGTTATAGTCATCCGATCCGGCCGGTTCCGACAAAACTGCAGCGTATTTGTACTAGAAGACTTCGTGCAAAGTTTGGTCGCGATTCTTAAATTCTTTGAGCAGTTTTTATTCTCTGTACTGTAGGTACATAGAGTATTATAAGTTTGTGCAAAAGTATGTAACATCCAGAAGGAAGCATCTCCGACCCTATAAAGTATATATATTCTTGATCAGCATCAATAGCCGAGTCATGTCCGTCATGTCCATCTGTCTGTCCGTATGAACGCACAGATCTCAGAGATGTTAAGAGATAGAGGTTTGACATGTATGGGACATATGCTTCTTATGTCTGCAGGCAGATCAAGTTTATTTTCAATTTTGGCCACGCCCCCTCTCGCCCCCGCAATTTAGAAAAAACGTCATGTCTCCCACAGTTTTGAAGATAGACAGATAGATAGATAGAATGGAGAAGATCGGATGAACGGTTTTCGAGTTATGATCAAAAGACTGTTTCTTGGTACAGAGTATGTTATAGTCGGGCTTGACCGACTTTCTTTCTTGTGGTTAATTGGATCTCTAGATGAAATCTTCACATTAGTTTTGATTGCCCTTTAAACGATCCCCGTGCTTAATGTGCCTTGGTTTGAAATTATGAATGGTTCTTGTTTACAACCTGACTGTAGTTTTATGTCGTAAAACACCTAATGAATTTCCAAACCCGTCTTCACTGCACTGCAACCCCAAATAACTGATAAAGTTTCGATATCTCATCTTCTATCTGTCAGATATACTTACACAGCAAACTGTAGGATTGACTTAAGGAAACATAACAATGAGTTAAATGTTCCCAAGTCAGTTTTACCAAAGGACTCCGGCTTGGGCTTAGATTAGCCAGATCATGTAGGTAGATTAAGGCTAGATGGATGATAAGCAACGAGGGATCTTTGCAGATTTGGGTTTAGCATTAGGTAATTTCAAATGTTTCGAATAAGGTTACTATTTTCAGTTAATCGAAGTAAACAAGGTCTTGTTTGGTATCCTAAAAAACTGTTCGCAAAACATTCTTGTCTGATAGACCCAGCTTAGTTTTCTTTGGAGGTAAAGTTCACTGCCTCGACTGTTCCTAGGTCTCTGGTGGATAGCTGAGGATCTATTAATTGTCCAAGTTTAGGAAAGGGAGCAAATACTCATATAGATTGCGATTAAGCTTGACCAAACGTTGACTTGAAGCAGTCACTCGTTTGGGATTACTTATTCATTTGGAGAAAATGCAATGTAGATTTATTTCCGGTAATCCAATATCATTGTAGGGCAAGCCAAGTGGTTATGCCTCATTGCAATTACCCTTAAAATATCCTTACAGACCACCTGAAATACCTGTTTACTGTTCGTTGATTACAAAATCAGTCACAAACACATCATTCATCTGTCGAGTATTTTTTGTAGTTCTTAATTTTATTTAAATGTACTTAATGCATATATTTAATTTGATTAAATACAGTGACTATTTTTTCTTTGCACATTCAAGAGAAAACATTGCGAAAACATTTTGTATATAATTATGTTTGTTTTGTGTTGTTGTTGTTTTTAGACAATTAATAATATCTAGGCAAAATATTTACAATTTACTAAATTGTGAATTGATGTGCGTCATCTGGTTAAAGCTTACGCACCTAAAGAAATGGAGACGCTTTATGGCAAAATCGAAATCGAGAGATTAGCACAACAGAGAAATGGAAATGGGAATCGTCGTCAGAAGCGAGAAAAAGAGAGAGAGCGAGAGGGGGAAAGACTTTGCCCTAGTGCTTGGGGTCCTTGTTGTAGTCCACATAGACGCGCACCACCTCGCCGGAGTATTTACGCTGGGAGGGCATGAAGTAAAAGTCAGGTGTATCCGAACCACCATTCTGACGTGGATCCTCCCGCGAGCGATCGTAGTCCCGTGGACGTCGTTCCTCCTCCCGGTCCCGGCTAGTCTGCTGTCGGGCAGCACGACGATCGTGTGTGTAATAGCCACCAGAGGGATGGCTCTGTTGATAGTGTTGCGGCGGCTGGCGGGGCAGCGAGTAGGCTCGCTCGGCGTAAGAGCTCCTGGAGTAGGGTCCTCCTCCCGCGGTCACACTACTCTCCTGCGTGCTGTGACGTGCGGCACCCGAACGACTTCCATTGGCATTACCACTTGGCTTTCCCTGGCCATTGGTGCTCTCGTAATACATCTGAGACTTGCTGGTTGGTGAGTGGGACATGGGTAAGGTGGTCTGTTGGCTGCTGGTGGTGCTGCGATTGCGTGCTTTCTCCTTGGCCGCGGTCGTGCTGCTGGTCATGTGCTTCTCCTCCGTCTCGCCGTAGGGATCGAACGCATAGTTGGTATTCGAGGCGAACTCCTTCCAGGGTGAGTTCTGAATGAGTTTCTCCTGCAAAGTGACGAACAGATTTTGAGTTTGAGTAAGTTGAAACTCGAGACCAGTCAGCAAGAGGGGAAACACTACATTTAGACACTAGGCTAGAACACTATGCTAGGTACTATAGCTGTTGGAGAATACGGGTAACGGGTGCTTGCCTTGCTGTTTTATTTGTAGATGAAGAAGTAGGAAAACGGGTGGTAACCAGTCAAAGATACTCAGAAGATAAGATAATGGAGTTAAGTTTGAGAGGTTTTTTAGGTTCTAATGCTGACTGGTCGGTCCACAAGAAACACAGAAAGATGTAGCTGATTAGTTTTAGGAAGCATGAAATATTAGAGGGCACAACGACAGAGTAGAACAGATGGGACAGTGGGTGAGTGTTGGTTAAGATTTATGAGGAACAATAGCAATAATAGCGATTTCAATTACCCATACGCACCCACAGCGGGGTTTATAGTACTTGATTAGAATTTTGGTATAACTATTTGTAAACAGAAGGTCTTAAGGCAGTTTGTAGCTCGTTCTGGTTCAATTTGGTACGGATTTTGGATGGGATACTGGTGTTTGATTTGTTTTGTTTTTTTTTTGTTTGCTTAAAGATCGCTAGAGGGTTGATAGTAGCGTTGGTGCTGTCGCTGTTGATATAGACGCCATTCCTCGGGTATTACGTAAACCAGCTTCAAAATAGTCAAAGGATTAATTTGGTGCTCGCAGTGCTCTAGCTTAAGACATTATACAAAGGGGTTACCCTCATCACTTGGCTCACCTTGGTGTTTTTGCTTTTACGCGAGGTCTTCCAAATGGTGCAGAAGGCCTGTATGAGTGCTATCAGCACTAATGCTGCTATCAGACCCAAAACTATATACAAACGTGTCTCGGAAAGATCAAAGAACGAGAGTAAGGTCTCCTTGGCATTGGAGTCCGAGGCGCTTTTATCTGTAAACACACGGTTATAGATATGTTTAAGGAGGAAGTCACTTTCAACCTACATTCCAAGGCCTCAAAGTCCAGATACTGTGGATCCACTGTCAGCGAGCCCACCTTGCCAGTGGCTATGTGATCCAACAGGGCTGACTTGATGATATCTGCATTCTTCTGTACTGCCTGCTCACTGGTCTTGTCTACGTTATTGGTATCCAGTGCGTGCAGTTTCTCCACATGCGACTTATCGAACATGGCCTGCACCTTGGCCACCATGGTGCTGCCTTGCCTAAAAGATAACAGCGAGGATTGAAGAGAGTCTGTGGTAAACTTTTGAGCTGTAAACTTACTTTTCAAAGCCCAAGATCTCCGTTTTGTAGTAACCCGCTATGGGATTGAGTATGCCATTGAAAGAGTCCGATATGGTGGCAGCCAGATTGTTAAATTCCACTGTACCCGGTTGGGGTGCTTCAAAGGATTCGGCCAGGTTCATTAGCTTCACACCCACAGCGTAGACCAAGCGACTTGGAGCTGGCGTACTGGTGCCCACGAAGACTGACTCCAATTCTGTAAGAGATTAAATTGTGGTAGTTTTTGGATTTCTGCAATCTGTATAATGTATACCTTTGCCGCAGGATTTGATGCAAACACGCTGAGGCGACATGGGTGGCACTTGTTCGTGCTTGCGCGTCTTCTTATTGACCACATTGAAGGCTCCACCCAGTACGGGGAAGAACAGATAGAGACAATGATCATCCGTAAAGGATAAGTCCTGCTCATCATTGCTAACCCTCTTGCGATTGAACTCCAAAATGGTAACGCCCTTCTCGATGCGACCGGATGCATTGTAGATATCCTGACGATCATCCAGTTTGGGTGGTGCATAGCCCAGTACCCAGGTGTCCATGAGGAAAGGGCGGCCACTGCGTCCATCTACCCAGCCAATGATGGCATCGGTCTGTGACATGCGTTGATCTTCGCTAAAACCAATGCCCGTCCAGGTCTGGGTGTTGGTGGTCTCAATATGCCAACGCATTTCATCGCCACGACCGGCAGTCTCCCAGGCGGCATAGTACTCGCATGTGTGCTCCTGAGGCGAACAGTTCGAGGGGTATTTCCAGTGACCATAGCAATCGTTGTCTAGCACATTTGTGGACAAGTCCTGACGGTCCGTTTGCATAGAGGGCTTCTCCTTTTCTGCGGTTGATTAAAGATTGATTAAAGGTTGACTCATGGTTTTTTTGGCCTAGCTTACCAAAGAAATTGATTTGCGTCACTCCACGTTGCATTTTATGGCCATGATACTTCAGCTCATCCGGTTGATAAAAGTCCTTAACCGTAGATGGTTCCGTTTCCAGACCAGAAGCTGGCACATGAACATAGCTACCCGGCTCTTGACCCTTGGCCCAGATTACGTGTGTCAATGCATCGTCCAGTGTATGATCGGTGGGTTCAGTAGCCACCAACTTCTTACGGAAGATAATGGTTGTCACTCCGTTCTCCTCGAAGCCTGTACCCAAAGCCAAATCGGATTTGCCACCGTAGAACTCATCCGTACGTGGTGTGGAGCGATCACGTGTGTAATAGTCTCCCACACGGCTGGCCATACCTCTGGCCGTACCAATAACAATATCCGTGCAGTCCATGGGATTGAAGTCATGACGTGGAGTATAAGCATTGAGCTTGTATTTCGGAGCTGTGCGAAAAGAACAATGGAATTAGTAAGGGATTCCTTCGAAATCAAATGGTGCTCGGTGCTTGGTGAAGTGTGGATTCAGAGGGGGTTAGTATGGTTTTTGGTTAGGTCAGGCGAAGTTGAGAATGGTAAACAAAGTTTTAGTTTGATCATGCCGGCGAAGGTTTACCTGCGGATTCAAGATTTGCCAACTTTTTGGGAGCAGGCTCGCTCTTGGGTTCGGGCTCACTCTTGGGTTCGGCCTCACTCTTGGGTTCCGGCTCACTCTTAGGTTCCGGCTCACTCTTGGGTTCGGGTTCACTCCTGGGTTCCGGTTCACTCTTGGGTTCGGGTTCACTCCTGGGTTCCGGTTCACTCTTGGGTTCGGGTTCACTCTTGGGTTCCGGCTCACTCTTGGGTTCCGGCTCACTCTTAGGCTCCGGTTCACTCGTGGGTTCGGGTTCACTCTTGGGCTCCGGTTCACTCTTGGGCTCAGGTTCACTCTTAGGTTCCGGCTCACTCTTGGGTTCCGGTTCGCTTGTGGGTTCCGGCTCACTCTTTGGTTCCGGTTCGCTTGTGGGTTCGGGTTCGCTCTTTGGCTCCGGCTCAGTCTTGGGTTCCGGTTCACTCTTGGGTTCCGGTTCACTCTTGGGCTCAGGTTCACTCTTAGGTTCCGGTTCACTGGTGGGTTCAGCAGCTGGTTCACTTGTAGTTGTAGGCTCTGGTTCGGTTTTTGGTTCTGTTGTTAATGCATTTGCAGAATAGAATAGAATTGGAGGTGTGCTTAGTGTTAGGTGAGGGATCGAAATAGGTCATCAAATAGAAGCTTTTCTAAAGGAACTGCAGGGAAGTGTATCTCTGTGGCTATGGTGCAGAGTGAAATTCTGCAACTCTTACCTGGTGCTTGGCGACGATTGCGTCCAGCTTGTGTGCTGACACGATAGGAAACACTGGTGGCCACAGAAGTGACACCATCCATGTGGGTGTAATCATCTTGATTGGCCACTCGCTTGGTCTTAGCACTCGGCTCGGAGCTGGGCTCGGGCTCTGCGCTGGGCTCGCTTTTGGGTTCCGGTTCGCTTGTGGGTTCCGGCTCGCTTTTAGGCTCAGGTTCGCTCTTGGGTTCCGGCTCAGTCTTTGGTTCAGGCTCGCTTTTTGGCTCAGGTTCCGGCTCACTTTTGGGTTCCGGTTCAGAGCTAGGCTCTGGCGCCGAGCCCTCCAGTGTGGTAGTCAAATCTCCCATATCTCGGATTAAGGGGAAATTCTTACATTCCGGTGTCAGACCACGCGGACGCCAGCCCAAGCCCACCCAGGAGCTGCCGTTCACCTTTAGAACCACCTCAATTTCCTTTTGCTCCTCCAGCAATCGCCAGTACATGTGATAGTCGGGTGACAGCTCCTTCTTGGCATATGAGGTCAGGTCCAGATCTGTGGTCTTAATGGGCGAACGCTTCTGGCAGCCCAATCCATACCAGCCAAAGTTACAGTAGCATTGACGACGCGGCAGCGAGGTTCCATCCAAATCTATACACTTGCCCTGCACACCGCAGTCGGCATTGCTGCTGCACTCATCCCGATACTGGCAATTCGGGCCATAGTGGTTCTTGTTGCACTTGCAGCGCGAGGGGAAGTATTTGCCATTGCCCGAGCAGCTCTCTCTGAAGTCTTTACGCTGCTTGATGTCCACATCGGCGCAGGACCAAAAGCGATAGCTACTCGACCATTCATCAGCCTGGCGCAGCAAACGCAAGGTGCAATTGAAGCATTCAAAATCCTGTGGTAGGTTCACCTGATACGATTGGGCGCTAATTGGGAAGTAAAAAGTTGAATTAGCGCAGAACAGTTAAGAGGTAGCCAAGCGTTGCTTACGTCACATCAGTGCGCACAAATTCCGAATGGTTGACATGCGGCGTCAAATCCAAAACAGGTCGATCCAGTGCATCCAATAGTTGTAAACGGAAGCCGCCCTAGAAAATTATAGACGGTGGAGAGAGGGAAGATCTTTGTTATATTTCGCAAAACAATGACTGAGAACTTGTGACTTGGCGTTGCCTTTTCAATTATGGGAACTTCTAACGCAATGCTTGACTTTGACTAGGTGCATGTGAGGCAATCATTACCTCAGAATGATGAACCTGGCTGGCTAATTAAGCTGACAGATAAGAAATGGGCGGTTTGGCTTGGTTGCCTCCACCCAGTTAATGCCATACAATGATAGAGAGCTGTTGCCCAAGATCTAATTAAAAAAACTTACCTTGTGTGGATACGCCAAATGCCAGGTAACATTAAACAAAGATCCAGACAGCAAAGAGGTACGTATAGAACCTGGAATATAGTAAATAGAGCAGAAATGTGGCTTAGATAATTGACAATTCGAGTGACGTTCTAGTACACTGAGCAAGAAAAAGTTGCAATTTTTTAAAATCTAGTATTTATTTTGGTATTTTCTACTGAGTAGAGATGGCACTAATCATGTAAACTGGTCTTTTTCAGAGCTAAAGGCTTCAAGAAATCCGGCAGTATTGGATAACCTCAACTGATACTTGAAAACCTGGTGCAGCCCGCAACTATGCAATTTGGACCACTAGAGCCAAAGAGACGAATAATTGATACTGTTAAGGCAAGAGGTGAGTACCTGTTTGAATTGTTTAATGTTTATGTTTAATACTGTTTATTATGTGCAAAAGCATCTGAAAATGCATTTGCCTTGAAAAATATGAGCTTAATCTATTAGCTAGAGCAAGCGGGATTATTCTTAAGTCCACAGGTTCATTTCTTGAAGATGCATTTTTAAACTGGTCAGTAAACCCGAAATAAGTTAACCTCTATAAAAGCATCCTCTTTTATACCGTTGCAGAGGGTATTATAAAATTGTCCAGATATTGTAACGCATAGAAGGAAGCATCTCCGAAGAGCTGAGTTGATTTAGCCATGTCCGTCCGTCTGTTTCTATGCTGTCTCCTCCGTCAGTTTGAAAGCTATCTTCACCAAACTTTGCGCGAAGTCTTTTAGTACAAATACACTGCACATTTGTCGGAACCGGGCGGATCGGATGACAAAAGCATATAGCTGTCATAGGAACGATCGGTTGCAAAACTAGTTTTAGTGAGAAAAACTTGTTTGCTTTCAACGGAAACGCTTCCAAACTTTGTATTTCTTAGTTTGCTATGCTTTTCCATGATTCCACTAAGCTTGGTCGAAATCTGACATCTATATAGAATAGCTGTCATAGAAAATAAAGGTTAGAAAAATGGTCTTAGTAAGAACACCTTTTTTGTTTTCAATGTAAACCTTTTTATAATTGGCATGTATTAATTTTATAAGCTTTTACACAATTCTACAAAGTATTGTCAAAATCGGATGACTATAGCGTTTAGATGTCATAGGAACGATCGGTCAAAAAACTAGTTCTAGTGAGAAAAACTTTTTTGTTTTCAATGGATACGCTGTCAAACTTTGTATTTCTTAGTTTGCTATGCTTTTCCACGAGTTCACCAAGTTTTATCGAAATCGGACATATATATATATAGTATAGCTGTCTTAGTTTTAAAAACGTGGGTATACAAACATTGGTCCAGCCGAAGAAAACTTTCCTCTATTTTATTTTTGATATTATAAAACCAATTTTTCTTAATTTTAGAGGATTTTCTGCTCCGATCGTAGAAAATCTTAGATCAATATAAAATTAAGCGGATATTTTAATAATCAAAAAAGGGTATTAACTAATATCCTTGCTTGCTATGCATTTTTTTACCGCTAGAAAGGATGAAAAAGGATTGTCTACGCCTTTAAGAATGGTTGTAACAAAGAATAAGGGAAGTTGGTCAAGCCCGAATGTGATTATAACATAGCTAGAGATGTGCTAAGAGCACCATTTGTATGATGGAATATAAATGGAACACATATAGATAAAGTCATATCTCCAAATCTAAACTAAAAGTGTAGAATTATTTAACAAAATGGACTAGTAGTTTACATAGATAATGCACAGACAGAGGAACAGACACGCAATCATGTGATGAACACTCACTCACTATACTCACAACTTCTATCTAAAGCTATCTTTCACATAAGCTTACAAATAACAGAGTAAACTTAAAGTTTATCTAGATGATAAGAAAAGGTGCCCTAAGAGTTAATTTATCAATTGAATATCATTAAATTTTCTACTTGTATATACATACTTTCATCACTAGACTGTAATGATGATAAATTTTCAAATATCGGCCAAACTGTGTAAAAGTGAAATATGAATGAAATTAACATCTTTCAATTCGTTTGGCTCATTTGTTTACTACTTCAGCTTCCATGCGGTGGGCTTGGGCTCTCTCTGTGGGTTTCAAGGCATAATCCAATTGATAATTAACGGGCTTTACACACACTTTTACTTAAATTGGCCATGCACGTTCAATTCACACACACACACACACACTCAAAGTTGATGTTATAATTTCCATATTTACATACGTGCATT
This sequence comes from Lordiphosa fenestrarum, assembly GCA_035044985.1. Classification (NCBI taxonomy): domain Eukaryota; kingdom Metazoa; phylum Arthropoda; class Insecta; order Diptera; family Drosophilidae; genus Lordiphosa; species Lordiphosa fenestrarum. The sequence goes on from JAWNNO010004737.1 coordinate 1,318,270, forward strand.
TTCCTACAATTCGAAAAATAAACTTTTGCTTTTGCATTTGGCTTGCATAATGTTTGCCTTTGCTTATGCTCATGCTTTTGCTTTGTTGTTTTACCACACACACTCACACACACCACATGTGTGGCACATCTTACTCAATGCGAATTGTTGTTAACAATTAATTTACATATTGCGGCCGCCATTCACTCGAACAAAAATTGGTTCACAAATTATGATTTCATATGAAAATGCACTTTCGAACTGAAACCCAACCGAAATGAGCCTTGAGATCATCTTTGGGGCACACGTGCAAGGCATCAAAATGCCAAATCAATTTTCATAGGTGGCCAAATGTGTTTTATATGTACAGTAAACCAGTTGGGCCACATTTTTGCTTGCAATTTTATCTGTAGCCTTTTTTTTTTGTCTTTTTGGTTAATTATATACGCGAACGCACTGCGTATACGCAACGTGGGCCGGCTGGCGGCTTGACGGTTGCTTGGCTGCCTGTGGCACGTTTTAACCCATTTCGGGACATGACAACTTTTGCCTTCGCTTGCAGCTTTGGTCCGAGCAGGTTGAGACTCTCTTTTGCGCCAGACAGAAGTGGAATGCCACTTGCTGCAAGTGAAAAACTTTCACTTGAATTACGGCACAGGCACCTCTTGCTCTCCGCTCGATTACAGCATGACCAAATGGTTAACAACTTTATCTCGCCATATATCTTCACAGCGACAGCTAAATGTGTGCCCTTTCTACTTATCATTGCAATTGGTTCAGTGGAGCTGACAGTGCTGACCTCTGCATCTTGTTTGCTTGTATCTCAATTTGCTCGTGTTTGACACTCTGCTTTTTTATATATTTTTTTAACAACAGCTCTTAGGGCCACACGATTTGTTTTGATTTGTTGTTGCTGTTGCTTATGTTGTTTTTAATAGCCGCAGAGACCTGAGTTTGACTGGTAATTGTCGAATGGAGGTCAAGTTGTGGTCTGTTCCACATCTTGTGTCACACTCTGCAGCTCTGCAATGCTCGCTGTCAGGTTAGGCAATGCCATAATTATAAAATAAGCCCTTACAGAGGGAGAGAAATAAAAGATGGAGTTGGAAATAGTTGCACTTTAATATGAAATAAGTAACCACAATCAAGAGCGGAAAGTTCAATGAAATCCAGCCTTAAATGAGCTTAGTGCAATTTTGTGTTGTATTTTTTGTAATATAAAAGTCAATAGGAGTTTAATAATTTTTATGAAATAAGATCGGATTTACCTTATTTCGAATATTCTGTACCAAAAAAAAACAGTTAAATCAAGCATTGATTTCAAAAATATCAAAAACCAAAGCTCACTAAATCGATATTAAGTTCATTAAATGTCCATTTATCGATAAATCGATATTTCCTAATACTTTCTAAAAATCGCTGAGCAAATCTTTAAGAACATTTATCAATTTTCACTTCAAAGAACTTGGAAATGCGCCACTGGTAAATTTCTTTCTGATGGATCGATATTATAATAATCGATTATCGAAAATATCGAAACATTAAATGTCTTATTGAAAAAAGTTATATCGGTTATTCAAACATCGTCTAATCGATAAGATCTTGGCATATCTTGTACAAAAGTGCTAAAAATCCGACTTATTTTGAGACTTACAGATCTAACACTAAATTCTTAATTCAAACTTAAAGTAAAATATTTCAAACAATAGTGAAGGGCACTCGCCCATGCTTTAAGATATCAAATTACTGAACCGAACTATATTGAGTTAAATGTATGGTTTATGTCCAGCATTTTTAAAAGAATTGCTGGAATTTAAATCAGCTAAAGTTACCCAATTTCATCCCCATTGCGAACTTATGCAATATTCAACAGGCAATACACCTGATATATCATCTCATTTTGCTCTGAATACACATATTTCTCAAGAGTCATCTCATTTATCAACATCTAGGCACTTTTTTGCCTTCATATTTCAATTTGAATGGCCATTCAATCCTAAATCGTAATGTCGCGCACATTGAAAGCGAAAGAAGAAAAAAAAAACAAAAGCACTCCACAGAATATCAATGAGAGCTCATACCACAAATGACATTTAAAATAACAGTCTGACTTGGACTCGGACTGCAACTATTCGTACATATCCGTAATACAAACAGTCGGGTCATAAATACCAGCTGGGTACGGGAGCGGGCGCGGGAGGGGGGCCTGGTCGGGTCTGACTAAGACAACGTCACGAGCAATTAACTAAAGCGAAACTCCTTGACCACAACAAGAAGCCCAAATGCAAAAACACAATTTTTGCAGAGCTGCCAAACTGCCCGACAGTCCGGCGGCACCGACCGACTTGGTCAGGTTAATTTGCCAGCTTCGCAAGACGGTGGCCGCATACTTTTAGGGTTGCCAAAGCGAAATTAATTTTATGGCATGTTACTTATGGCACTGCCGCCTGCCGCTCACCGCCGGCCGCTTCGTTAGTTTCTGTGTTTGTCAACCTTTTGCATTGCGGAAGTCATTCAGCTGGGCTCCACACACGCCACCATATTTGGGATCTGGCTCCCTCATGCACATGCAATTAGAATGCATAGACATTCTTCTCTATCCACAACAGCAAATTGCCCCAAGGTTCGTTGGTTCGGGAAAATTATGTAAAATCTGAAGCGGTTATTACATAAATGCTACAGACTCTATTATAAACTAAGCAGCTTAGAAGAGGAAAATTCTGTGTGATGATATGAGACCAGCGCATAATTAACTCTTACTTGGCCGGGGGAAGATGATTATGCAAATGGTTGAGTAGGTAGGTAATGCGGTGGCTGTCTTAGAGCTAAAGTGGATTCAACTTTTGTTAAACCAAATTCTTTAGAAATGTGTCTTAAGTGGAAAAAGCGTGGTTAAAGTCTATTGATTCCAGTTATGTACACGTCCCTGTCTAGTGATATATGGTCTAATGTAGCATTGAATAGATTCACACAGCAAGCCTAAGCGAGATTAGCAGGAAATCATGCTAAAGATACCGTTTGATACCGATTATCAGTAAAGAGAACATGTACTACCACAATTAAATCCACTAAAACGAAATGGCGTTAATTTTAAAGAACCAAAACTCTGCCCTTTAGCTTGGCTCAGTAATGAATCATAGCTGAAACAGCCCTGATATGCTTGTACCGAATTCAGGGTCTACTACGTCATGACCTTAGATTCTTGCAGTCATGATTGCAATACTGAACCAATGGGTAAGTTACATGAGAAGTACTGAAAACAGCTCTGATAACAGTCATGAATTTAGTTTTTCCAACTGTTTAGGTCTGTCCACTGTTTAATTTAGTACTAAGGCTGGTAGAAACTAGTTCGAAAGATGATTAAAGAATTCCTTGAATCGAACCCTTGAATCTAACCAAAACTCGTGACATAGCTACACTTTTATATAAAGTAGATATATTCTTAATCAGCAACAATAGACGTTTCGATATGGCCATACCCGACGGAAGTCTGACTAAGAGATAGATGTTCGACACGTATGGGACTTAAGCTTCTTATGCTTCCAGGTAGATCAAGTTTATTTTCAAATCTCCCAACGCTTGTTAGGAAACAGCTTCGTACCTTTTGGACATATCTAGTAATCCGGACTATTAATCGATCCGCCATTGGTATGACAAAACCGGGAGAACAATATACAAGTTATGGGCAAAAGAATGTTTGCTGCTGCAGCGCAGTAGCAGCGCTGCTCTTAGCAGCTACTGCAGCATTTAAATTATTACTTGTTTCAACTAAAAACCAATCGAGCTTTCTCTTTTTTTATGTTAATATTCGAAGCCAAAAGACCAGAGACTGTCACGCCTGGGCCGCATGGCACATTTCGCTATTTACATCGTCACAGGCGGAGCGCATGCCGAGTCGCACTTCAGCGATCGATGACGGCAGGTCAGAGCTAGTTCGCGTTGCTTTAGTTTCTGCCAAATTCACTTAAAAAGTTGTCTCACAAAAAAGGATCTGTACGCTTTCCAATTTCCTAGTTCGGTAGAGTTCCACGTACCATCTCTATTTAACAATCTTGAAAATCGACTTAAAGAGCCTGGTCTCCTGTGCTGGATTTGCCAGACAGATCCAGAACTTCTCAGAATGTGGTGCACTTCCTAAGAAGTGCAGGTCAGTCGCATAGTAGATGTTGGATACTTTCTATCTAGCTACGACAGAAGTCAAGATTAAGTAAGCCTTTAATACCTATCATAGTCCATATCCTGGGCTTGCTTAATTGTAAAAGTTGCGAAGTTCTCTTTACAGCCCGAGGCATAACCTCGCTCTGACCCAGAATGTATTACAGGGGTCTGAATAATCCGCAGTATTACAGGGGTCTGAATAATCCGCAGGATTCTTCCGAATGCTTGTTACCATAACCATATTGCATTTAGATGAGTTTTATGACAAGGCTCTAGGAACAACCTTAATGGCGAGTGGTTTTGCCGCTTGCCGGAATGCATAGATCCCTGCTTAAAAGGCGCTACACCAGTTCAATAGATGGAACGTAAGCAGCGTCACTAGGTCTTCGGAGAAGATAGCAGTCATAAGGCAAAGTCCACTGAAGATTGTCCGGAAGATTCTAGAAATATTAAATCAAGGTTTAATTCAAAGACTTGGGTCGCATCCTTTTCAGAAATCGGTCTGCGTTCCAAACCCTAAGTTTTCTGACTTCTTCAGAACTTAATATTCTGTATATTTTTGTAGGTGGGTATGAGAATTTTGTACTCCAAGTGCTATTGACAACTGATTCAAATGGTGATGTATGACTTTTCCCTAAAAAGAAGATGCACTTTATAGGTCGCAATTATCACTAGAAATCTATAAGACAAAATCGATCAACACGCAACAAACTAAATTTTCTCACTCCTCTAATTAAATAAAAGCTTAATTTAGGCAAATTTTGTCGGATATACAAAATGTTTGTGCGAAAAAAAAAGAAACAGATCAGCATCATTATCTGTTCGGTGGGGACTGAGACAGACTTTCGAAATGACCAGCGTAGACAGTGTCTATACAGATGTGGACGTAGCCTCAGCCTCCAAAAAATATAAAAAATGAAACGCCACCAAAGGTGAACAACTTTCGCGCTCGGCTCATGAGAAATATGACAGAGTCGAAAACGAAACGAATAAAAATATTTACAAAAGCGTATACAATTTTGAACCTGACCAAGCGAGATTCATTGGCGGCGGCTACATGAGACAATCGAGAAAAGCAACCTGCTAATTTCGGTGCAACTCCAGCAGCGTTGAAGGGGATGCGGTTGACGCCCCTTTTTTGGCATAATTTGGTCAGAGATCTTCGATTGATTTATCGTCTGGATGGTTGGTTCGATTCCCACTTAACTGAAAGCAGGTTCAGCGGCTTGAACGATCGCTGTGTTCCACTTTTTGTTCGGGTGCAGTGAAACGTAGAGGCAAATGCATTGATCTAGAAATGAAATCGAATTGGAAATATTTGTGGCCCAGAACTGCCAACCGTGTTATGCAAGAAGCCTTCAATCACTGACCTACAAACCGTTAAATGCAGTTTTTGTTCACCATCATCAGGCCATACTACTTGATGTCATGTCCATTATATCCATCTGTCATTGTCGTGCCCATATTGGGCACATCACACACACACACACACACACACACACTGCACGACTATCTATTGAGGATGGGGCCTGTGTTAGTAATCATAATTTTCTGCTTCCTTATTTGTCGGGAAAGTGACGCGATACTCCCTCCTTTCGCTTTTGGGGCCTCCTGGGCAGCGTTATAAACTTTTAATGGCTTCAATTAGCGACTCGTTTCGCCTGGTATTGGCTGCCAACGATGTGCGAGTTAAGCATTGATACTTAGGCTCCAGCACCAGCACCACTTGTAATTTTTCACAGCTGGTCAGTCGAGGTTACCGCATTCGATCTTATGCAATCTTTGTATGAACAAGAAACTTGTTGAGCCGAAGATGTGTGTGGCGGTGGGCTAGGCGCCTAGGCGGAGACTGGCGCTGAAACTGAGTTGGGGCTTCCTGCGATTGTCATGCGCAATTTGCTGGGCTGGAATTGGAAATTGGAATTTAGTGCGCAGGTGCACAGCAGCGCCATGAATGAATGAATTCGTTGGCCTCATGGAGCAGCAGTTGAGTGCACACACTTCTTATGCGCGTTGCAGAACCAGTTCAACTTGAGTGCTGGCAAACATTTAATTAGGCTATATACACTGAGAGAAATAGCTCTTGAGTGACACATTCGGTTTAGGAATTTATGTGCGGCTGTGATTCCACTATCCGAAAAGCCTTTCACTTCTTCTTTTTTGGGCGAGACAAGACAATTGAAGAGTGTTTCATGGCGCCTTGTAAATATCTTTCTTAGAAGTCGTGAAACCAGGGATTCTTGGTATTTTTCAACTACTGAGAAAAGGAGTTCACTCGAAGTCAAACTAAAAACCTAAGCCCCTTAAGAATATCTGGCTCGAAGGACCATTTGGGTGTTTTCGCAACTTGCAAATCAGATGAGGTAAAAATTAAGATATTTAACCTTTGACTTTAGTGTAAGCCGTTCTGTATAAGAGAGAGAGAGCTGCGAACAAAAAGCGATTCTGATTCTTATAAATCACAAATCTTAGTTTAAGAATTACTAGAAAAATGAGCTAGAAAATATGAAATCGGTGATAGGAAGAATCAAAGATCAAAGAATTTCTCTAAGCTTAAATGTTCGTCTGTCCGTCTGTGTCTATACTATCTACTCAGTCAGTTTAATAACTATCTTCACCAAACTATGCACGAAGTCTTTTAGTACAAATATGCTGCACATTTGTTGGAACCGGCCGGATCGGATGACTATAGCATAAAGCTGTTGTTTTAGTGAGAAAAACTGATTTGTTTTCAATGGAAATTCCTCCAAACTTTGTATTTCTTATTTTGCTTTGCTCTTCCATCATTTTACTAAGATTGGTCAAGTTCGGACATCTATATAGTAAAGCTCCCATAGAAAAGAAGAGTCTGAAAAGTAGTCCTAGTGAGAAAAACTTTTTTGTTTTCAATGGAAATGTCCCTCAAATTGGCATTTACTTATTTGATATAGTTTCACACAATTCTGCAAAGTTTGGTCAATATCAGATGATTATAGCATATAGCTGCAGTACGAATGATCGGGTAAAAAAGATCGGTTTAGAGCTTGAGGAAAAGTTTTTTGTTTTAAATTTTTCACATGTTAGTTTGTTAGGCTTTTGCCTGATTTCACTAAGTTTGGTCGAGATCGGACATCTATATAGTATAGCTTTCATAGATAAAGAGGGTCCGAAGAGTACTATTAGTTAGAAAAGCGTGCTGCAAGGGTATACAAACTTCGGCCGAGCAGAAATTAACTTTTCTGTACATTTCTGCTTTCAAATGGTTGTACTTAATCAACGACGCAGTATTGATAAATGAATACTACCGTATAAGTGATTATATAATTCACTTAAACAAAACTTGAATATTCTATTAAATATATCTAAACTCTTAGGCCTCCTCAAATGGCCGAAATGTTTTAGTTTGTTTCAATTTAGTTACCTACCTGATTTCTGAATTGGTGAAAATGTAAGTTCAGCCACCTTCTGAATTCTACACATTATGAGGTATTTGAGTCCGGTAAGACGTTTGCACAATATCTGCAACGTTTGTTCGCACAGCACACTCTTGTAAAATCGAGGGTCCACATTGAAAATTCCCCTTGTCATTCAATCGTTTGGCCATTACTTATGTTTGCGAGCTTAACGTATTCGAGAGAATGTTAAACCCTTATTATCCCCTTATCTATAGAGCAGGATTTTCAGTTACTCTGGATACAATTCCCACGAATTTTCATAAGCATTTTTTCACAACAAATAGTAATCAGCCAATCTGTTACTTAAAACCAGGTGGAATTTTATACAATGATTTTCTCAGACCTACTTTCATGCCTCACAAAGACGACTACGGTCACTCACCTTTGGGCATGCCACATGGTGCCTGGGTGCGCGAATTATCCAAAAAATCCAAATCAAATTTGCGCGCAGGTGGATATGTGAGAGCCACGTGTGCCTCGGTGCCCAACTCCAGGCAGCAGCTCCAGCAGACGAGGGCCAACCAGAGATGGGCGTGGTAAGCCCGTTGTCTCTTATTTATAGACATGTTGTCGGGGCCAAATAATTTATTTCTTTACAATTTCTATTGTTAGCAAGTTTCTTTTGCATTAGCTACGATTTGGGGATTTTTGTTTGGTAATGTCGAACACAACAAATTAGTGACACATCTCGAAACTGCAGAAAAAAAGAGAAAAAGAAGAATTAATATTGAAATAATCATAATTGTTGCATAAGTAGAAAAAGTTTTGCAAGCCGAAAAAACACAATGACTAGGAAATTTCCCAGCTTCAACAATTTATAGTTCATGCAGAAAGATTCATATAGTATTTGTACATTTGGTGACAGCCGCCGCAATCCCTCAAAGCGGCGTGTGAACCGCAGTTCAATGCTCGAACTTGAAGTACGCCTTCAGGTGAAATCGAAGGTAAACTAATCGCAGCCACTGACAGCTGCCAAAGCAAATGAGATACTTAAGTCGCACAGAAATGTCATAAATAATCTACCTGCCCCAGCTTTGGGGCGTCACAATTGTGTTTTGATATTGGCGAAAATGGTGCCACAGTTTTGACAACCAAATTGCATGGTGGCATGTGGCATGAAAGCGCCCCAAGATAAATGGACGCCAATTGGTGTTAGTTGGTTAGTTGGCGAAGAAAAACAAACGCAAAAACAACAAAATGATTGGCAAAAAATGTCTACAATTCCGCAGAATGGGAACAGCAGCGAGTAGACCATTTGGATGTGCCAGTTTTCCAGCGATAATTAAGATTTTGAGCCGGCCGAGTCATTGTCCAATGCCAAACAAAATGATTTTTATAAGCCCCCCCCCCCACACGCCACCCCTCCACAGACCACAAAACACGACTTCCGACCAGCTGTCTGGCATTGAGAGTCACCTGGCTTGACATTGGAGCTTTTGGAGACTCAAGCTAAAACCAAAAACTTAATTAGGTAAACAAACCCAAGTGGAGTATATAGAGCAGAGCAGACTGCCTCATCAGCACAAGTGGGCTAGAATAAATTGGCAATGCCCTATTGGGTTTTTGCTGTGAGGGCTAATCGGCATTGGCCCGCATCGAATTTGTTTGCTGTTTGACAAAGTTTCCGCTTGTGTAATTTAATATGCCCACATTATGGTTATTTTTAAGCACGCTGTACGTTAACTACAACAGAGCTTGGGCAACGACTTGTGCCGAGACACACAGCTGAAAAACTGTAATTGACACTTAGCTAATTGTAAGTATCGGTAATACGCCCAGGGGGCTGGATTTGAATGGCTATTTATAAATTGATTTTAGTTCGAAATAAAAAAGTGGTTTCAAATTTAAGCACTCCTAAAAGGAAGATGCCAAATCATGTTTGATTTTTGACCCTCCAGACGAAAACACCAGATCTTATGGTGGCTACTTTTCTGGCTCTACTTTTCTATGACAGCTATACTATATGTCCGATTTCGACCAAACTTAGTGGAATCATTGGACAGCATAGCAAACTAAGAAATACAAAGTTTGGAAGCGTTTTCTTTGAAAACAAAAAAGTTAGTCTCACTAAAACTAGCCTTTCAAACGATCATTTCTATAGCAGCTTTATGCTATAGTCATTCGATTCGGCCGGTTCTGATAAATGTGCAGCGTATTTGTACCAGAAGACTTCTTGCAAAGTTTGGTCGCTATATAGCTTTGAAACTGACTGAGGAAATCTCATAGAAACAGACAGACGGACAAGGCTAAATCAACTCAGCTCGTCATGCTGATCAAGATTATGTATACATTATGTGGTAGGAAATGCTTCCTTTGCGTAGCAAATACCTGGACTATTTTAATATACCCACCGCAAGGGTACAATAAAATGAGGTTGTTCAAAAACAATTTTTTTAAATATCGGAAATTTTAAAGATTGATTTTTGAAACCTATGTTATAAATATATATCGTTTTCTATAGCTTTCAAAAGTTATGTTTTCCTTTACAACAACACCATGGCTGCTGTATATCCTACTGATCTCTCCGCTAAAGCTAGATCCTTGTGAAATCCGTGCACTTGATTTCCTCGATAGCAATTGCGAAATAAGGCGCTCATCTCTAGTTTCACTGACGCTCACCTCTAATTTTTTTGTTTACAAATTTAACTTTGCAGGGAAATTTAAAGTTTATAAACTGCGAAGAGCTATGTTGATATCCGAAACTTAAATAGTTGCTACATTAGCGCAACCGAGGCAAGTAGGATTCTACAGGAACGTTCTCAGGAAAAATCCAAGTGGGGACAATTTGTAAAAGTAAAAAAAATGGAATAACCTGAATGGTTTTTGTAGGTCCAAAGGAACGTTTATTTTTATTTTTCAATAGTTTGCTCAAATAAGCAAAGGGTGACTTAAGAAAACGGCAGGGAAAGGGACTAAGTCGACAGTTTGGGCAATGGCATTTCGTTATAATGTACTTATGATTGCAACGGCGTAGAATAGGAGATGTCGTGAACATAGAATTCCCAAGACCGACCATTGAGAAGTTGTAAAGCTCATCCGATCAATATACAGAACGCCGTCGTCCACAACTGAGTAGAATCACTAAGTTTTGGGCACATGATTCTCGTCATCGAGATGTTTACCTCGTCTAAGATGTTATGGGTTCTCATTTACCTCCTATTAGAAGTTGTGCACCATTTTTTATGATTTTTGATTTAACTTATCGATAAAGTATCGCTTGAAGCGACAGGCATATGCGGTGTCATCGATAAGATTATCTTTTCACTAATGGGCGTTTCATCAGATAAATCCGATTTACGATTACTGATTTATGATTGCTGAATTAACCTGCTGAATCAAGTGATTGCCGATTGCGATTGGAAAATTTGACAATCATGTTTGCTGAGATGGAATCATACAAAATCTACGGTGAGACCTTTTACTGATTGCTCGGCCAACTGCTTAACCCAAAACTGAAATTAAACTGACAAACTGACAGCGTTAAATGCCCTTAAAAATTGTGCATTAAATGAGTTGACAAAATGTACTAATACAATCAGTGATATTCAGCAAAGAATCATCAGCAATAGCAAATCGTAAATCAGTAATCGTAAATCGGATTTACCTGCTGAAAACGCCCAATGTCAAGACCGTTCAGACTTAAACATCAGCACTCAAACTTAAAAAAAAACTCTCACAAATACTTGGCTGTCTCTTTTTTGGCAATACCCATTCGCAACAAAAGGTCTTAAGTAAATATCACAAATATACTAGATTCGTATTTTCTATCGATAGCTGAAGAAAGATTAGATTTCAGTTTTAATGACCTTTAATATTCTTAATCAGCATCAACAGGCTAGTCGATAAATCCAAGTTCATCTCTCCGCCTGTCTAACTGCCCGCCCACAGTTTTATAGATAGAAGGTTCAGACCTTCTGCCAAAGAAATGGTAAAGATCGGATGAGCAGTAGTTATGAGCAAAAGAATGTTCACGTCAGCAGCGCTAGTCTCAGCTGCTACTGCAGCATTAACAAGAAAGAAAGTCGGTCAAGCCCGACTATAACATACTCTGTACCAAGAAAATTATTCTCTCAGCATAAATTTTGATGCTGCAGTAGCAGCGAACAGACTTTTGATCATAGCTCGAAAACCGTTCATCCGATCTTCTCCATTCCTTTGGCGTATCGATAAGTTATCCTGCTAACTAAATATGTCCAGATGGAACAATCCATCTATTTTCAAAACTGTGGGAGATATAACGTTTTTTCTAAATTGCGGGGCGGGAGGGGGCGTGTCCAAAATTGAAAATAAACTGCCTGCAGAAATAAGAAGCATATGTCCCATACATGTCAAACCTCTGTCTCTTACCATCTCTGAGATCTGTGCGTTCATACGGACAGACAGACGGACGGACGGACAGACGGACATGACGGACAAGACTCGGCTGTTGATGCTGATCAAGAATATATATACTTTATAGGGTCAGAGATGATTCCTTCTCGATGTTACATACTTTTGCACAAACTTATAATACTCTGTGTACCTACGGTAAATTCATCCTGAGCATACACTTTTGTTGGTACAGAGAACAATATATTAAAGTCGGGCTTGACCGATTAACTTTATTATTAGTTTAATAATATTATGAGAAGCATTTAAATTGCATAGGTCAGAACTAAATAGACTTTAACAAAGTGTAAGAATTGAAATCCAACGTGGTTTTCTTTTAAATTAATAACGATGTCAAATTGCAAACATTTGCCCATGAAAACAGAACATATCTAAAAATAACTAAAAAGTTTCTTTGACCTTTTCAAGCCACATCTTCAAGAGTCTGCAAAGTCTTTCTTTGCTTTGCCCACAATGAGTTGGCCAAAAAAAATGTTTTTTCAGAACACAAAAGCCAGCAGCAGCACTTACCGGCAGCGTTGAACCTTAGAGAAAATTATTTTAATTGAATTTGCATTTCTACTAATTAGAACTGCGCGATCATCCGCAATTAAGACAGTAAACCCAAATTAAACTGCAATTCACACGCAATTAAACTACAATTTTCTAGGCAAGAGTCAGTCCCAGTTCTTTGGAAAAAAAAACACTTGTCTATCCCCCTCTCTTTGGGTATATCGATTATGGCCAAGCTGCGGACATAAACATTTGGCCACGCCGCTCATGTTGATTCGATTCACAGCGCCGCACAGCAGCCGCAGCAGCCGCCACATACAAAAATGCAGTCCAACTGGTTACGAAATATTTCGAAAAGCTCATTCATGTTGAGCTTGAGATACTCGTACAATTTTTAAAATAAAACGAAAGAGAAGAAATGGAAACCGGTTGGTGGCCCAAAACAAAATAGTCAAGTATTAATGGTTTTACGATACACCCAGCGATGCTATCATGGACTCGGGCGGCAAGTGTAGAGCTGGCCGCTCCTACAATAAAAAAAATACAAAAACAAAAACCAAAACAAACTCTTGACCAAGGCGCTGCTCCATTTAAAAGCAGAAACGGGGCCGAAATTGGAAAATAGCAGGGCACCAAGCAAATTAAATTAAAGAGTAGAAAATGGATAAGTAAGAAGGAGAGCAAATTGATTGATTTTAAATGCGATCGATGCAAGTTTTTAACCAGAAATTGTATAATGATTGAGGTAGTGTTTTTGTTGTTGTTGTGGTAAACGGGAAGGGTGAGGATGGAGGTGGAAAATGTAACACACTTTTGTTTGGAAAATAAGAAAATAATTTTTCAAAAATGTTTAATAGACTTGTTCAAAGTATGCAATGTAAGTTTTAAGTTATTATTCTCGAAAATATGAAAATTATATATGGCCATAGCTGTTCAATAACTAAGTCTGTTCATATTTTAATCATATAATAAAAAAGAGTTTTATATATATATTCTAATATTAGATTGAATGCTGAAGTTGACAAAATTTCCAAAAATCGTACAATATTGGAATATTGGAACTGTTTAAACAGGATTATAAGAGAAGTAGCTGATCCTTGAGCCATTTAAATGCAGACACAGGATTGCTATTTGACCATCAGCAATTTCGTTATCGTTGGTCCTAGAACTCTGCCTGGGGTACTCCAGCTTTTATTAGTTTAATGAAGTCCATTCAGAGTAGGATGCCGCTTGCATACTGCCGAAGGCCTATCAAAACAGCTGAACAGTATAGGTCTAAAAAATAGTTTTAGTAATGAAAACTTTTTCGTTAACAATGGTGACGTCTTCAATTTTTGGAAGTACTTATTTTTTAAACTTTCACACAATTCTAAAAAGTTTTGTCAAAGTCGGAGGTTCGTAGCATATAGCTTCCATAGGTTTGATTGGTCGAAACACTGGTTCTAGTGAGAATAACTTTTTTATACAGGGTGCGCCATCTAAAGTGTCGGTATGGCAACACTGAATAAATATAAAAACAAACAACCGATTGCTATATGTTGATCTTGTTCCTTTAATTTGGTCCTGTACAATTTATTTCGACTACTTTTTGAACACAACATCAATCAAGTGGCCGCCTTTATTGGCCACAACAAAATGTGCCCTTTTTGCGGCATTTTCCATCACTTTTTCGAGCGTCTCAGTCGATAAAAAGGCGATTTCGGCACGAATGTTGGCCTTAAGCTCTTCAATGGTCTGTGGATCGCTGGCGTAAACCTTGCTTTTTAAATAGCCCCACAAAAAGAAGTCTGGGGCGGTAAAATCTGGAGATCTGGGTGGCCAGTCAATATCGCCTCTTTTTGATACCAGGCGTCCAGGGAATTTCCGCTGCAATAAGTCGATTGTTTGATTTGCAGTATGGCACGGAGCACCGTCTTGTTGGAACCAGTAACCGTCAAGACCTTTTTCGCGCATTTGCGGGCAGACAAAATGTGCCACGCTGAGTTAGCACAATTGAACGATTATTTTCGATGAACAGCGTCACTATTTCGGCACGTTGTTTTGGTGTGAAGCGTTCCATGGTCAAAATTGTACTAGATTGATGTTTCCAAAACATGTCTAACAGAAGCAATCGGTTGGTAAATGTCAAAGTTATTCAGTGTTGCCATACCGACACTTTAGATGGCGCACCCTGTATACTTCCAGATATTCGTTTTCCCCGTCAGTTTGAAAGCTATTTTCACGAAACTTTGCACGAAGTGTTGTAGTATAAATACGCTGCACATTTATTGGAACCGTCCGGATCGGATGACTATAGCATATAGCTGTTATAGAAATGATAGGTCGAAAAACTAGTTTTAGTGTTGTTGGTTTTCAATGTAAACTACTCCAAACTTTGTATATAAAGTTAACTTTCCACTATTCTTTTTATATGATTGGGGTCTTTAAACTTGCCAGTTACTAATATTTTAATTTAACTTAACCAAATTTCAACAAAATCGGATGAATATATACATACAATTAGCTGGCCAGTGAAATGTTCATAGTCAGCTTTTGACTCAGCTTGGGAAATTACTCAAATAACATTCTTCAAAACTGGAATTTTTACCACTCCGAAGCTAAATATTCTCTATTTTTGATATTCAAACGAGCAGGTTCCTGGCTTTATCTTTATTAGACCACAGCTTACTCCTTAAGCCAGCATTGCTATGACAGCTTATGTGAAAAATCAGAAAAGTCAGAAGCCATGGAGTATGTTTGTGTGTGTGTACCCATTTAGCCCTATTGTATTGGTGAGAGAGATTTTCTTGCTCTAGGCTTTTCTTCGCTCCTTCCTAGCTTTGACACTGCAATCTAGAGTCAAGATCATTTATATCTCAAGTAAGGTTTAGGTTGAGCTTGAAATTAGCCCTTTCAGCCTAATACACAAGTTTTAGGATTGTTTGAAGCTCACGAAATTTCAATCCGAAGATCGAGAATTAAACTTTTCGAAGCTTGTTGTGATTCTGTGTTAAAGAAGTTTACATGTCGAACCTTTATCTGTTACTATCTCCTGTTTATATGGACAAAGACGGATACTCAACACGACTCGTCGAAGACGCTTCCTCCTGGTTACAAACTTACTCTTAAAGAGTATTAAAGTTTAAAACATTAAAAAATAAAAGTCGAGTTTCCTTTAATAAATATTTTCGACTTTACTTCAACTAAGCTTTACCCCAACAGAGTTTTTTAGTCACTAAATACAAAAAATATTTCTTAATTAAATGATAATTTGTAAGCGCCTCACAGAGAAAAAATCAAATAATGCACCTGACCCTCGCTCGCCCATATAAATATAATTATTATACATTTTTATTGGTTAATAAAAATAATTAAACTTTGCTCAGCGCCCAGCGCCCCTTTTTGCACCCAAACTTTCTAATCACGCCTTATTGATGAGCCGCTCCGTGGCTAACATGACGTATACGTTATAAGCATTTGACCAGCGGCTATTAACGGTGCGCCGCTGACTACTTGTGAGTCGCTGCCGCTGCTGCCTCTGCCGCTGCTGTTACTGTAAGCTGCGAAAGTCAATGTGGTTATGTGAGTGTTAGATGCTGATTGGCTTGTGTTGCGTATTTTGATTTCTATTTGTGCGCGAAATTTCTCAACAGTTAATGTCACGCACAAATATCGAACTACTCACGACAATTGTTGATTGACAAACAGGCCGGCCAAGTGGGCTCATTACAATTACACTCCGGCATAAATGGGACAACTTGCAAAAAGCCAAACCAGTTGGTGTTGGTGTTGGTCCAAGTGATTAACCGGCTGCCAAAAGTTGCGACGTCTTCGAGTGTGTTAATGCTGGTTAATCAATTTAATTAGTAAAATAAACACACAGACACACAAGTGGAGACACATGTCAATGGCTACAAGTGAAAGTTTGTTGAGTTTTCCATTGATATGTTTTCTATTTCACTTTTCGAATGCCACAAAAAACCAAATAAACATACATAATTACCAAACAATTTTTAGTAGAATATGAAATTAGCAGCATAAATTGAGCTGGCCGAACTGGTGCAGCCAGTTTCTCTTGGATACAACTTTCACAAGAATACAATACAAGTTTTCTTCCAACGCCAAAGCCAAAGCCGAGGTCAGGGTTCATATTGCACCCAAAAAACCAAAAAAAAAACAAACATGTACTACACCTGATCTTCAAACTGTAAACTTGCTAAAGGCATCTAATGTTTTGCTAAGCGTAAACATGGCCTAAAAGATCATATTTCATAGCCATATCAACAACAACAACAGCAACAATATTAAATGATGGCCGTCTTGGCTGAGTGGTTTGTGGGCCCAGACTGTTTGTTGTAGCTCAATTTGAACTCTAGTTCATTTTGTAATGTGTTTCTCAAACGTAAATACTTGAGTATTTATAAACATTCAATCATTTATAAAATATGTTAAGTGACAGAGCAACTCATCTTTAGAAACGTTTACGTTTGTAAATCTCTGGACATACACTTTAGGTATGTTGTCAATGGCTCGCGAAAACCTGTTCCAGGTAGTTACATAGAACACTCTTTCGATCATCCGTGTGCTCTGTACCAAAGGTACACAGAGTATATTAGGTTTGTACATAAATTTCCGAAACATTATAGCCGTACTCCCAAATTGCTTCTTTTCAAATCCATCACCGCCGAACGGTTTAAGCAATTGGCTCAAAACAAAAAATTAATGCGAACCATGTGCCTTGGCTTAAGGTCACCTAGTCTTACGCATTTGATTGATTTTGCCATTTGGCGTGTGATTATGGCAATTTACATGAATTGCTTACAAATTGATGGCATTGAAATCAAAAGACTTAGGCAACGAACTTGACTCGACATTCCGCAGTGAAATTTGATTTGAAGTAAACAAACACATTAAAATATTATTATTTGTATTTTGAAAAACAATTATCCATAATTTTGGCACTTGACTTGAACTGAAAAGCAACTGCATAAATTACAAATGGATGCCGAATGATTTTTAAAGAGTCAAGATGCGCGCCAAGGTTCCAGCAGTCAGCGAGACTGTATTTCTAACCAGTTTGTTTAGTCAAATGGCTCACAGTCCCCTTTCCCCCCGCCGTGCCTTTGCCACACACCATTAGATTCTGATTCTGGTTTTGTGTACGCCATCGCGCATTCTCACTTCTGCTGTTGTTGTTGTTATTGTTATTTTTTTGAGGCTCTGCGGTTTATTGGAATTTTTCGTATTGTCGGTGTATAAGTATGTTAATAAAACTTTGTATAAGCGGCTGTTAATAAATTTAATAATTAGCATATGGAAGCATAGTTCTTCAGTGTGGGCTGCCCACTTGGTTAGAGAGGAGATGCCATCCGGTTTTTGGTCGCAGCTGCTGACAAAGCCAATGCTGTTCGGTTGCATTCCAAGCTCTATGACTAACTCTGAAGACAAGCGACGTTGAGTTATTACCCTCAAGGTCATTTCAGTCTCGGCATGACTGGCGGATTGCTCGGTTTTCCTTTGGTGTAGGGGTGTAGTAGTGAAATAGGAATCAATTAAAGAAAGAATAGCTCTTAAGCTTGTGAAGTGTCTCTGAATACGATCATAGGCAGCCCATTAACACTTTGTTAAGCCGCTATAAATAACAACAAAAAAGAAAAAAAACAACAACCCAACTAAGACAAAAAGAGAATTAATTAAGACAAGCGAGAGCTTAGCGTTAGGCAGAGATCTGACGCTGATAAAGATATGCAGAAAAGAGTTTTCTTTTTTATTTCTGGGAAGTAAAAGTCCAAAAACAAGAAAAAATAACTATAAAATTAAACCATAAAACCATCGAAAAAAAATGTTTAAAGCTTAATTTTATTTAAATATTCCGAAATTCAACAAATTCGAAAATCAACACGAAAACTACTGTGTACCAGTACTTTGAGTACCGGTATCTGTGAACCGATATTGTTGGAACCCTAAAGAACCTAAATATTTTTCCGGTACAGTTTTGACTCTGATTTTAAAAACTAGACTATACAGCCAGACTTGAACTAGCAGCACTTTTATGCAATTATGCTTAATTTAAGGTTTCAACAACAAAATGGTGTTGGCCTAGCAAATCTTTTGTAAAGGGCGATTTCTAAGCTATTTGGTTTTTCTGTGTACATTTTGTGACACTTTACTCATGATTTGAATCATGTGGCAACGCCAAAAATGCTCGGTAAGGTTTGCCATTTCATTTGCAAATCGTTGAATATAACTATCAACATTCGTGCTCTGTGAGAAATGTGTTATGCGTCCGTTTTATCGCCTTAATCGACCCACCGAACAGGCTATTCAAGCTATTGTGACCAACTTTCAGAACAGCTTCAGTTTATTGAACATTAATCCGCCATCCCATGTGTCTTCTGATTAGAATATTAATGCTTTATCTGTTTTTGGGACGGCATACTTTTAAAAAATAATGAAAATCGCAATGTTTCAGTCAATGGAAATGGCAATCAAATCGAATCTCTCTATCGACTTTTTCCTGAGTGAGAAACATAGTTTTAGTTTTTGAGATCATGTAGGCTCTTAAAAATGGTCAAAAACTAAGGGACGAATTTTCATTTGTTAAATAGCTGCTATGTATTAGATAAACTTGGAGTTAGCTCTGCTATCTGTAGATTTAGGTGACAGATAGCTCTTTGTAGTAGATTAGAAAACGGCCCAAAGTTTATCTGTCACATAGTAGCTAATTAGTAGATGAGATGATTTTACATCTTCTACATAGAGCTATCTGTCACATAAACTAACAAATAAGAGAGTAAAATCTGAGCTTAACTGACACATAGCAGCTATCTAGAAGATGAGAAAACGGCCTTTAGTGTATAAATCTAGTTATCATAAACTTATATTCATTTTTTCGGAATAAACAGGCTGTAACTTTGTCTATCCAGCTGATATAAATACATCTAAAGTTCCGAAAAAAGAAGCATGAAGATTAAATTTGAAAAAATTGCCATAAACCTTGAAAAAGTTAACTTCAAGTGCCAATTTGGGCAATTTACTGAAACTGCTCGCTGAATGTATTCTGTCCCATTCGGCTTATAAGTCTATGGTCTGTCCCATTCGAGGTCCGGAAATTTTTGTTGTTGATTTATATTGTTACCATAATTCTTATTTCTTCAAGGATTTATCAGCTTCTATATATCTTCTATACTGTTATTTGTACATTATGAGGCAGGAAGTGCCATCCTGCTTTTTTCAGGCAAGTTTATAAAACTATTCGGCAATCGCAAATCGAAAAACAGTCATCGTAAATCGGATTTATCTGCCGAATGCGCCCTAATGCCCAAAGTGGAAGTAACTGACTTCGTTGGCATGTGGTTTCAACGCAAGTTTGGTGAGTAATTGGTCTCACGTTTTGGACCAGTCCATTGCCCGCCGAGATCATGTGACTGAAACCCACTTGACTATTTTTAGTGCGGCTACGTTAAGGTTCTCAAAGAACTGCAAGACAACATTACAGCTATAATTCTCAAGTGTAGATAACGTTTTCTACTGATTTGTCTAAAAGATCCGCTGAAGATTAATCAACCCGATGAGAGTTTTATATCTTATGTTCGAATTCCTAATGACCTGTTGGTTGTTACATTCTTTTGCACATACTTAATATACTCCATGAACCTTTGGAACAGAGTTTAAGAATAATGCTTTTAATTCTTTGGTATAAACAAAGAAATGAAAGATAAACGACCATATTTTGGTGGATTGCGCATTGGTTAGTGTTGAGCGAAGCCGAATGCTGGATACTGAAACAAAAGATTAGGATATCTAGCATCAAAACGGAGTTCTGCACTACCTTTATGATAAGTATGATGGATTCTTAATGTTTACAAGTAAATAGTATTCAGAGCTGCAAACCGGTATTGAACCGAACCGGTTCGAACCCGGAATTCCGACTTTTATTTTACTGTGAACCGAACCTTGAACCGAACCTCTTTAGAAATTAAAGCTGAACCTGAACCTGTTCCGAACCTAAAACTTTGGTTCGGTTCAACCAAACTGATAGAAACAAAAATTTGACCTTCTGACTAAAATATGCAGAAAAGTGGAAAAAAAATCTGGCACAACGTTTATATTTCCATATGAAATCCCCATCTGAATATTTCTTGTTATATCTAGCTTGTTTAATAATTCTCAAAAGCAAGAATCTAACATTATTTTGGTAATATTTTTCTACGTAAACTATGAAATGGAATTTCACTTAACTTTAAATTATAAATTGAATATTTCCATGTGTTCTACTAACCAATTCCGAACCAAAAACCAATCGGTTCCCGTAAAATTGGGGGAGTTTTTAGGTAGAATGCTGTTTTTAAAACACATGGAACACATCAATTATTAATGTTGTATAAAGTATGGACTGAACCAAGGTTCGAAACAAAACCTTCTCCCAAAAACCTCGAACCTTAAATTTCCGAACCTTAACCATTCGTTAATTTGGGTTCGAACCAGTGTACCGGAGATCCGACAATTTATTTTTTGGTTTGCAGCCCTGATAGTATTACCATTATATAGTAATATTTGTTCTGGTCTTTCTAAGTTTTTCACATTAAAAAGATAATTATGGAATGCGTGACTGGAAAAAATGTAGTAATCAATGTGGTTAAACCCCCATTCGCTAGGGCGGAACCACTTGGAATTGTTAACAAAACAAACAGTACTAAACGATGCCACTTAGCGTCTATGCAGCTCAAACACTATTCTCTTTTATCATACAGAATGAAGTAATCCGCTTTCAAGATACCTTATTCGCTGAGTGTATTGAAATGACTCAAAACTCTTCACCGGAGTTGAACATTTCTTTTAGTTGATTAATGAATTTACAAGCGCATTTTTGCCTTTTGTTATTTTATTCTGGGTTTCTTTTGTGCCTCGATTTTAGGCAATGATCTCATCTGCCGTCATAAGGCAGCCCACATGGTGGATGTCTAGATCCATCAAAAAATATCTTAGGCAATAATTACAAAATTCTGAGCTCATAATTTCACTTTTTTTGCGGTGTCTTCCGTTTCAAATGAATTTTATATGACCAACCCAGAGGCATTCCTGTCGAAACTCACCTTCGAAAAAAAATTCAACTGCAGGCAAAAACTACAAAATTATGCGATGTGGGCGGCGATAAGTTACTAAACAACAACAGCAAAAAGCGCAAGCGCAATGTTCCAAAAGAGTTGATGTTGAAGAAGCCTCGAATCCGCGCAGCTAATCAAAAGTTACGACACGCACGCGCTTAACGACGACGACGGCGACGACGATGACGACGCGAATGTGGGAGAAGAGGAGTCGGATTTTGGGTAAGGGCGGCGGCACTTTGAACGTTAGGATGCACTCACTGCAGGCACCCACACTCACTGGCAGTGTGTGTGTGTGTGTGTGTGTAGGTGATGTGTTAATCAATCAGCAATTGCAAGCATTGAAAGTGCATTTTTTTGTTTGAATATTTTTGTAATAAATATTTGGTTGTTGTTTTGATTTACGGCAACGGCTGGTACGTGCCTTGCACTTGCACAATTCAAATCCACGCTTCGTCAGCCAGAACCAGCGACACCAACACCAACACAAAACATAAGCACAAGTCAACTGCCAGCTGGAAGCGAACTACCACACACACGTCTGAACTGTAGCACGACTCAAACGAAACTGAGATGCAGTCCGTAGCGCTTGCAAAGACTTTGGCCAGGTTCAAAAGAGCTTCAATCTTGAAGCTTGAAAGCTTGGCTTAAAGTCCAATTATACAATTAAGTTTTTATTAATGGGGTGGCAATGCTGGTTGGTAATGAAAGTCGAAGTATGTGCAAGATGTTGTTCAAAGATTGAACTTCATGTCCCTTAAATATGAGAAAATCAAGGCAACTCAGTTTTGAATATAGTTTCTAATAATTTCTAAAAGAAATTTTAATAATATTCAGAAGTTAAGTGAGCAATTCGGTTATAAAGCTAAGAAATTGATTCTCTTTATAATGATATTTAAATAATAACGCCTTTGCGGTTCAGCTAGTAGCAGTCACAGTTGTTGTGAAACGCTCACATCTCTAGCAACGGTTAAGCGGTTATACTCACGCATAGCCGATGGCGCATTTTTGGTATTTTCTTAGGTAGCCGCCTACGGTCACACCATTTGCTATCTACTGGACAAAAACAAATTGTGCGAGCACAAATCAGAAGAAAAACTTTAGTTTATTGGAAAAGGTAAATGCTAAAACCAAATCACTGCGTACTGTAAGTAAGCTTGAGGCGCGTTTTTGGCTTGCATGGCGAACATGCACGAGGATGATTTGAAAAATCAATTGACGATTGCGCGGAACGAAATAAACAACTTAAGGTGCGTTTAAGGTGGGGACTTTGGGTCCTTGATCCTTATTTATCCTTGAGAAATGGGTGGTTGTTGATAAGTTCAAGTTCAATATGCAGGCAGCAAGTGCGCAATCTGCAGCATGTACAACGCAAGGACATTGAGACCATTAGGACCTTGCTGCAGGACTTTCGCTGTGAAGGATGCGCTCAGAACCTTAAACAGAAGGACAACCATCAGGCTGTGAGTATGATGGAGTATTAACATGGAGTATTAACTTTTATGTGTTTCGTTCTCAGCATGCCAACGGCGGTGAGGAGCCGGAGATTAGCCACTTTCGTCCCATAGGCATCATACGCAGTTCTTTCCCGGAGAAGCGAGCAGTGCCTCGTCAATCCAGTGTGGGCGCTCGCCTGCGCAGTGTTTTGCATCTAAATGACAATGTCTTCACCAATCCCGAGCATTCGCTGGAGGGACTAGAGGACTTTTCTCATCTATGGCTCATCTATCATTTCCACCGGAATCAGTCGCATGCCAAGGCCAAGGTCGCACCGCCACGTCTGGGCGGCGAGCGTGTGGGTGTGTTCTCTACACGTTCGCCGCATCGACCCTGCCCCCTCGGGCTCAGCTTGGTGGAAATTGAAAAGATTGAGGGTTCCAGCATCAGTTTCTATGGCACTGACATGGTAGATGGTACTCCAGTGTGGGATATTAAGCCCTATATACCCCACTATGATGCTCCCGCTCTGAGCGTGGACACAGGTAACGTTTGGATGAATGGAAAGGGATTTGCGTAGACTTACTTCCTTCTCCCTTATAAAGACCGCTCTGCTGTGACGGCTGCCCACGAAACTAGTTTGGATTTCTATGACTCACGTCAAGAGCCCGATGGCGAGGAATCGGATCTGGAGTTATATGGCGCTGCTGGCTATACGGCCCACAATTCGGACGGCCCTCCTCTGATGCCCCTACCTAGTGCTGTGCGGGTGCCGAACTGGGTGGTGGCTAGCAGTCGTCTGACCGTCAGCTTCAACGAGCATGCCGAAGCCCAGCTGAAGGAGTTGCAAGTCCAAAAGCAAGCAATTGTGGATATACTGGAGGCCGATCCGCGTTCCGTGTATTTGCGCACCAAATACGGCTCCCAAATCTTTACTTTCCAATTGAGCGAGGTCACGGTGACTTGTAAATTTGATGACAAGGCCGCCTCGGTGATGGTGGTGCAAGTGCGACGCAATGAGAATATACAAGTGGCTGCCACAGCTGGCTTGGAGGGTAGCAGCTCTTAAGGATAAGCTTAAGTTGATAAAAATATATTGGAGGCTTGTTAAATTGAAAGCAAACATTGACGCAGTTTTATTTGGAATTGGCACACTTGAGGAAAATTATTTAGATACAAAGTTTATAATTTTGATTGCTTTTGTTGTTGTTGTTTTTTAGTTCCATTATGGCCTCCTTAACTTGGTCGGAGTTTCTCTCACAAGCTAGGCAATTTTTGCAGATGTCCCAGCAATTAGATGACCACTGGCTGCTAGTTGAGAAGGTAAGTACGGTAATTTGTGTAAGAATTGTATTTGGAGTGATTAAAGTTTTTCTTCCAGAATGTTGAAGAGCCAAACACTTTCCTGCAGTTTAGGCAAAAATTCAAAACGGATGATGGCAGCCTCATCCAGGTGGAGTATCACATAGTCTACAGTGTGTCCTATCAAGTGCCCATGCTGTTCTTTCAGGCTCATCGAGCAGGTTTGTTTCAGAAATATTTACAATAAGTAAGCCAGGATGCATTTCCAAGCAACAAGTTGCCTGTTTTATAGAAAAAATAGTTCCATTCTAACTATCACACAACGATTGACCGTCTTCTGCTCTAGCACCGCCGAATCTCAACCCAAAAAGCTTGTACTTAGGGGTAACGTCCCGAATTATGTTTGTCAAGTTATTTTTTAAGGACTTTTAACGTTAAGGCAGACCGAAAAAAGCGATACTGTTCAAGTATCATCCTTAATATCGGCGACTCTCAAGCAATTAAACTGTTCTTAAGTACAAAGACCAGTTTTGCCTTTAAATCTGCGCGGAAAGGTATTTTATACAAACTTTCGAAGATAAGTAGGTCCGCAAAACCTTTCAATAACTTTTTGGATCGCCCTTAGCTTTAACCCATCTCAACTATTAAAGCCCTTCCTTGAGTATATAGTCGCCACTCATCCTTAAATTTAGCTTATCGGCTGGAACTAGCGGTTCGATTACCGTTTTGTTCGATTCGGTTTTTCCTAATACCTCCGAAACTAAAAGCTATGGCCCAAAAACCGGCCTTTTTTTTTACTTATTTACCCTCCTTTGAACCTTCGGATTGATTATATCCTTGGCAATTCCGTTCGATATCCGAAAAGTACTGGTTACACATCTACATTTTCTTGAAAGCTGGCTTAACCATTTAATTTAATTTGATTTTTTAGGTTTTATTACAAAAGCTTTTTTAATACCCCGTTGATCAAATGTTGTACCAATGAAACTGGTTATCGTTTGACAAAGTTATTCGAGTATTTCTGAGTGCACATCGACAATCTAGTATTTTTTTTTTGGGTGTGCTTTCATATTAGTGTTTGCTCTAACACATATGCCATATACCATACAAGGATTTGACGGATAATACATTTTTAATGTCTGAGGATAAGTTGTCTAGCTTAAAGCGTAAGGGCATTGTAATGTACCGCCCGTTAATCATATGTCCAGAATCCGCGTTGTTATTATCTGGGAGAACTCGTCCCTTTCCCAATATCTGATGCACAAAGTTCTTTATTTTTAAGATGGCAGTCTGTTGGATCTAGAAGACACTTGGCGTGTGTTTATGCCCGCAACCCCACGACAAGAGCTCTATCAAATACTTACCCAACTGGAGCATCCTGTTTTATTTCGCCCCTTTATGGCTCTACATCCTTGTCGCACCACAGAGGTTCTGGGTCAATTTGGTCAACAAAGTGAAAATCTGGTCTTAACCTTTATCAGTCTCTACGGACCCTATGTGAAATTGGAACTGCCCAATGCTTATTGCAAACACACGCATACAAACAACATTTAGGTATAGATAGCTATGTATTTATTGGGTTACATAAGTGGGTAATGTGTTATATATATTTTATTTTTATATATACGGTTTGACCTCTATAATGGTATCAGTATGGAGTGCTGCAAACTCAGGCGAAAGACAAGCGAAACCCAGGAACTCTTCAGAGTCAGTTTTACATTTACATTTTACATCTATGGGTAGGTAGATTTATATTCGTAAGTTCTATGCACTACTTAGCACTAAGTTGTACTGTACACAAGCCTTGGCCTATCTCTAAGTTAAGTTTTCCTTAAGTTGTTCGTTTATAATTAATGTTAACTGGCTACTGTGTGGCATTTGCGCTTCGCGATTGAGCGAGGCATCGCATTGAAAATGTTTCGTTTTGCATAAAATTAATATTGATTCAAATTACATACATTTAGAGAGTATATTTCACATTGGTTATGCTTATGGGTGAGTTTAGATTAGTGCTGCTTTCTATATATTATGTATTAACACATGTTCAACGGGTGCAATTTAAGTAACAAACAAAAACAAAGGGGGAAATTGTGTTCTGAAGCTACCACAACTGGGACGACATCATGTTTCTCCACTTTTTATATTGAACAACAACTACTTAGATACGAATTATTGTAAATAAAGTTACGCGATAACTACCAATTGCAAATTGAATAAATCAAATGTCTAATATTAGATGATAATTTGTTGGTTTTCAAGGGGGAGAGGAATGATTAAAATACATGGCTTAAATATAGAACAACAAGTTATTATCGTTGAAAGTTTGAGCTGATTTGGATGTTGATTAAGTTGAACGTTTACATTTAGTTTGAACTGAAGAAGAAAACAATGACCAGGCGGGTAACAATCGATAATCCAAGCAACTTGTGTTTACACAATTATTACCTGACATGGTTTTCCACCAAATTTACTTCTTAAAAGGGAAAAACATTTGCGAATGCCAAAAATGGAGCATGGCTCTTTATAAGCTTTAAAGGAAACAAGCCATGGATACTTCTGAAAAAACGTATCCAGAGTAGACAGCGGACTTTGCATATTTTAAAACAGATTTCCATCCTAGTAAGCCAAAGTAAATGTGCACAACATTATTTGATGTGTTGACTCTTTGCGTTAACAATATAACACATAATCTGACTTCGATTCCCAGATGACTTAAAGGACTTTTTAATGTATTCTTACGCCGATTTCTCTAGCAATTATTCTCCCACTCTATCTAGCGCTCTCATCAAAAGCTCAGACTGCATAAAAAATTTACATTGCCATACCTGAGCTAACTAAACAAATCTGTTTCAAAGATCTATTGCACTTTAAAATATTGAAATAACAACTTTTGTTTAAATAGGAGGACAAAGAACTAAATGAAGCGAAAAAGAAACATGATATATAAATAGTTTAGTAGTTCAGCGCAAAGATAAGTTTAACTGATCTAGTTAGGAACTGGACTGCACAACTCTTAAGGAAGCGCAGCGGCTGTCGTTGATCTGCATCATGGCGTTGTCAACAAGGGAATATATTCAATACATTTACTATGTCCGTTTTTTTTTAGGTTAGCCATATCGGCCCAAAATTTATTTTATTTAGTTCATAGATGGAAAGTGGACTCTTCACCCTTCTATTAGAAACTTGAGACATATGAAGAGAGGCTCTTGTAAACACAGTCACCTATGTCCTATACCTGTGAACAGATTTGACAAAGCTATACCTAAACCCGTTAAAAAAGTCGGTTAAGTCTGATTGTAATATACTCTGTACCAACGAAAGTGTATGCTCAGTATGAATTTTGATGCTGCTGTTCCAGCGAACATTCTTTTGCTTATGACTCGACTCCCGTGAATCCGATCTTTACGACTCCTTTTGGTAAAAATAATCGAAAAATAAATTGGTTGGAATAAATCTATCTATTAAACTATCAATCTATTATACTGCAAGAGGTATGAAGGGCGTGACAAAAATTGAAAATAAACTGGTTTTTCCTGCAAGTAGAGGACCCTTCAAACCTCTATCTGTTACAATCTCTGTGTACCTTTGGTTCAGACTGTAAAAACTCTGCAGTTGTAAATTACATGTATTCACAAAATAGTTACTACCCTAACATCAAATAGATGTGATTAAAATTGAATGCGATCTGTGTTCAATTTGATATCGGATCGCCAAACCCAACTCGATGCCAATTCTTAAGATCCTCGTCAACATAGCTTGGTTAGTGAAGCGCAGGGTAAACATTGTACAAACAAAATCCAAATCAGCTCAAATTATTAGTATTTTAAATTGGGGAACAGTGCTTGATGTTAATTAATTTATGTTCTAAAATTCTAGAGATCTAAATTACATTTAGGTCCGCCGCGGCTTTCTCAGGGAGAAAGATGAGAAGCGACAAGTAACCTTAACCTTAGTGTGGACTTTACCCACATGAATTTCCAATTCTGGAACCTTCCCTTCCCTTGTGGGAAAACATATTTTCTACATAGTTTTTAGAGTACATTGAGTATTATATGGACTAAGCAATTACCCTACTATACATACATATATGGCTATAGCAAATATACAATTTCTTTTCGTTATCATACAAGGTTCAATTGTTCTATTATTTCAATATATGTACTCTCTCTCTCTCTCTCTATATATAAAAATTCAGTTAAAGCTGCACCATTTAATTGATATTTCTTGTATATCAAGTTACATGTTCATAATTTATAGTTTTTAATGTATAAATCAAAAAACTAGGCCATCGTCGTGTTGTGTGTGCTAAACGGTATAAGGGCAAGGATATGTTTACTTTGTTCGGTTCTGAGTTCGGTCTGCACACGACCCAACACAGACCAAGCACTAATAATAATAATGACGGTTTCGAATATCTGGTTAGTTTGTTCTTGTTTGTTTGGTTTCGTTTGGCATAAAATTCGCACTACAATGTTTGGTCTCATTTTAGTTGCATTATTGGACAAGTTGTACGGTTCACATATATATATATATATATCTAATAAATATACTCTATATGTGGTAACACCTAAAGCTTTCACATGGTCAACACCAACTCCACTTCCACTTGGAATGCTTTGTGTATATATTTTTTTAACGCTAATCTGACTAATAAAGCTCGGCAACTCACTCGACAAAAAATAAATCTCTAAAGCAACAAGCTAGGCTATATTATGGACGGTGGTGCTTCTGGTTACTATACGAAAATCCTCATCCAGCTCATCGGCTGACTCGTCCGGCTGTCTGCTGCCCATAAAGTCAGTCGATGCGCTGCGCCGGAATCAGCTGCAGAGCATGTTGAAGAAGCCGCGTCCTTTCTCCGAGCGTGGCGCCATTAGCATGGGCACCTGGTTCTTGTGCGTCACCTTGATCTGCCATAAAACATTTTATTAGATTGGACCTTGGCTGAAATTATGTTTGACTTACAGTGCAGGGCATTTGCATCCAGGGTTCTCCATCAATTTGCATGGGAAACGTTTTTTTGGTCTTGATGATCACCTCACTGCACTGGGCCAAACGACGTCCAGAGGCACGCAAGCCGGTACGCACCTGACCCATGTGTAGACAATTCTCTAGACCAATTACCTCAATCAGACGATCGCCGATGTCTGAAAGTGCAGAATTAGCAAGATTATTGTAGAAATTTTAGCATTGAACTGGAGTTTCTATGAGATGTGGATTAGGAAACTTTATTATTAAAGGTATTTTATAAAAGAGATAGTATAGTCGAAGCATGTGGCACTAAATACGTATGTACTTGGGAGGTACATACATCTTCGATCTCCAGGCGAGCTTGTAGTTCTCTGCAAAAGGCTATTGATAACAGAACCGTTAAGTTTTGAACTTCAAACTAAAGCTTAAGTTCAGACACTTCATTCTTTAGTTCAATTCAATTACAGTTCAACAGGTGGCGCAGTAGGCGGTCGTTCTATTTGACAGCTCAGTTTACTCGAACCGAAATGTTGCATCACGTCAAACGGAACCTCTTAAGTTATTAAATGAATCAGAATTTTTAAAGAAAAACGATCGAGAAGAAGAGGCGTTCGTGGTGGGCAAAGTAATGAAGCACAATTACAACATGCCACCATTAACCATTAATCCATTGAATCAGTCACATAGCAGCTTTCCAGAAGATGTGAAATCGGCCCTAAATCTAAGGAGCATTGAACAATCGGTTTCAAATCTTTAAACAGTTACCAAATACCAAGTATTTTGAGATTTCATTTCAAACTAAAGCTACTTGTGTATGTATGTCAAATGCCTCCAAAATGCTTGGGTACGGGATTAGAAGATAATCGTTGAGAGAATTGAAAATTACTGTGGAGGCCAAGTGGATTTTTCGTTACTAGAATTTAGTAGCCACCATTATACTTGTTTTTTACGATCTGTCCTCTTCTGGTTATCCTGTTATTTTGCCGACAAAAGACTAAAACTATACATATGGCCCTCGAACTATGCAGATTCTTGTGCAAATTGTTCGTTATCATTATTTGGCCCGATATTTCGCATCACAACTGCTGGACGGTCTTGCGCACTGCAATTAATGTCCGTCACTAGCCTCTGTCTTGTGTGAGCTGGCACCAGTTGGTCACACCAAGTGTACCAATATCTTCCAGTACCTGGCCTTTCCATCTCAGTTTCGGTAGTCCCTTCTTGGCTCTTATTCCCTTCATTTGTACCCTTTTTTGCTGAAGTTTCTTTATCCATACGACTAACATGTCCTTCCAGCGCAGCTGCTTTTTTAAGACCCTTGACTACATCAGTTTCCCCATAGAGCTAGCTAATACGGTTCGAAATTCTTTGTTCTTTGGATATTCCACAAATCCTCTGAAGGATTTTTCTCTTAAAATTATGCTAGATTGTAAATATACTTCCTGAAGTGTCACATGATGCAGTTAGTCTGCGTTATACTATCTTCAAAACAAAGGATAAAGAAATTGCCAAGCACTTGCCACAAACGTTACACGAACACAATGAGCTCATTAAACTGATGAAAATTGAGAGGTCCATAATGTTAATTGATAGATAACAAATGAAGAACGATGAACAAGAGGTGTTTGTACCTTACCTTGTATGGCCACGGATAGATCCACCGATGTAAAACTTGTTGCTGATAGCTCCTTATCGCTGGCCCTTAGTTTTTTGCTCTTGCCAAAGGGTCCTGCACTTTTGCGTATACGCTTCTGGGATAGGTGTTCGCCCCACAAATTCGATCCGCCATGCGTATAGGGTATATTCAGCAAGGCTACGCCCTGCAGATGTGGCCCATTGGCCAGATCCAAGGCCATTCCGTCGCACTGCATTTAGAAATGTTCTTCCATCAATATAAATAAATCCAAATCAAAAGCAAAAATACTAATAAAAGCCACGCCACTCACCACAATCTCAATGTGCTCATGCAAATTCTTACAGGAGGCCGCAAAAGTCTCGGATGTGGCATACTCGAAATACCAAAGTTTATTCTTCATGCGGCTGTTGAATTTATGCGGATTTTTCTCGCGCTCCAAATGAAACTTGACACAAATGGCGGCATCCTGCGGAAAGTTGGAAGGAGAAAAGGAGGAACAAGGAAGGTAGAAGGTCAGTGGTGCAGTTATCAGTCTATTCATGGTCACGTCTAAGTTTCTATTGAAATTGTGAAGTAGCTTGTGCTGGGCTTAAATGTATAAGCTTGTTAGCACAAAGTGCAGCAATTATGCGCTAACACGGACAGTGCGCCATCTTATTTGCCATGGCAATTGTAATTTGCATAATCATAACTCAGAGAAACACACACACATGCATCTATTTGCTTTTCCTTTTGTTGTCTGTGGTGCTAAAGGTGTGGCGTTTGATACAAGTTAAATCCACACCAACCAGCAGCAACACAACTTCAGACCTTGGCCAGAGTTTGGTGGAGTTTGTGTGCGGCAGATTGAGGGATATCAGACTGAATAATTTATGCTCTAAATACAAAATTGTATTTAAAATGGGTTTAACTCTCATTAGGGTTGAGGTAAAACTGATGAAAATTGGTCTTTGAATTTTGTATTCTCAATGTTTCTTTCGTTCACCTTGGACTTCAGTTTTGTAAGTATTTGTAAGCCCACTACGAACTTGACTAAATTACCCTAATAAAAACATGAAAAATTGAGGTTTATGTAAGAGAACAAGTTGATTAATTTTGCCATTTATTACGTTGCCAAATTTTGGTGCTTAAATCTTTCATAGTGACTTTTCGTATGCCATGCAGCGTATTGAGGTGAGCTCATGTCGCACTGGCTGCCTGCCATATGCGTAGGTGTTTGCTTTATGCACCCAGCGCCAGAGGCAGGTCAGGGCAACGTGAAGGCGCCAAAAGGGCTCCAGTTGCAGCTTCAGCATTTTAAATTCTGATATGTACCCAGGCCTCGTTACGCGTTGCTCATACGACACGTTGCACATTTTGTAGGCACATTTATTATGCATGTCAACGCACACCAACCCTCCCACACACACACACAGGGAAAGAGGTCCGGTCTCTGGTCTGTCTTCAATTATGGTTGTTGCTTTTACTGCAAATAAGATTAATTACCGCTCAAGCGCAAATTGAATTGTTCACTAAACGACAGCGGAGAGACAGGACGTGGGGGTAAAACTTTTTCATTAGCTTTAGGCCAAAAATGTCACTTTTAACTTAAGGCATGGTCGGACGGTAAAACTAATTTACTGACAGCGACTTATTAGCATGTTGTGGCTATTAGTTTAGGGCCCAACGATGAGCAACCATGTGGCAGTTGGTTTGGCCATGAGCAAAGCAGCCGGAAAGTAGGCAATGAAAATGTTGACTGGAGAGTCCAAAATAAATATTTTAGCAATTTTCTCTTTTTTAAGGCAGACGGTTGTGTTTTAGGAGTTTAAAAATATGATTTTTTTATTTGTTACTGGAAGTTAAAAAAAAGGGTATTTTAAAGTCGTGCAAGTGACAGTCAGCTGGAAGCATCTATGGCCATCTGACTGTCCGGCCTTATATTCAAACACATCTTAGAGATAAAGCTACATCAACTTGTCTGTTGATGCTGATCAAGAATATATTGAATTCTTATAAAAAGCGTCAGAAATGCTTCCTTCTGTCTGTTACAGACTTTCAGATTTTGCTTGGAAAAATTCACCAATAAGATTTTTTTCTCAACTTTTTCTCGGCTTTTGTTGCTGATCAAAAATCGATGTATTCCTTATGCTTCCTTTGGTTCACAGTATTAGAATGAAAGAAAGTTTTCAGTTCATGCTCCTGCCCTTTATCTCCAAATTTATTAAATCATTTATTGCATTGCATTTTTCATATCCGTAATCAAAGATTCAGCTCCAGCTCTTTCGCATGTAAATTTCAGCTTAGAATCAACTCATAACTGTGGGAAACGCACACAGACACAGACTGGCTGCAAGCAAAAAACAATTGTGCACAATTTCCATATTTTCCCAGCCCGGCTGCAAAAGTTATTCGCACGTCAGTCAATGTCTGGCGATTAGTCAAAGGTGAACAAATTCGCATTTGGCATGCAAAGTGCCGCCCTAAAACCCAGTCCCGCCCACCCTGGCACCGAGCCATACGAAAGTGGAAATGAAATGGTATGCAGTTTCCGTTTCAGGTATGCAGATGAAGTGGCAATAGTTAAGCACTCAATCATCAGGCGGCTGGCGCCTCATTTGCATCATTGATATTGATGCAGCAGCACGGCATTCGATTGCCAATTGCCCAATCCGTTGGGAAACTAAAAACACAGAAAATTGCGCAATTTGTGAACTCGTTTCAAAGGGTTAATTTTGTGGTCCATTGGCAAATGTTGCAAATTAAATGTTTGTTTAGAGTGGCAAGTGGAATGAATAGTGAGCGAAATTGAAGAGACGCTAATTAAAAGGGAGTTTGGCAGGAGGGACTTTGCCTCACAATCAGCTCACAGAAGTTATCGTTAAAGTGGGCCAAAGTCTGCCCCACTCTCCAGAATGCTCCAAACCGATTCAGCAAGAGAAAAAGAATCAAATTCAAATAACCAGCTTACATTTTGTTACACAGAAGGCAAGCAAGGGAGAATGTAGACAATTTTTGAGACAAGTATGAAATTCCTTTGTCAGACAACCATCCGGCAGCATTTCTTAAAGCTTAGCATGTCCTTACAGCTTTATGATTTAAGCACACAAGTTCATAAAATGCACAACAAATGCCATAAAAACGCCGAAAATACGCATAAAACTTCGACAAGTCAAAGTCAAAGACATGTTCAATGCCGCTGGCTGGCTCACCGGCTCCCCGGCTGCCTGGGTCCTCCGCTCCTCCGTTTTATCAGCAGGGCACAAGTTCGCGCTTAGCGTCAATTGTTGACGTTAAATAAAAGCGTCAGCGTGAAATACTTTTCATGCTGTATTACCCCACCAAAGCCAAAAGTGTGTGCCCTCCCCGAAAGGGGAGCTCCTCCACTGCGTACTCCGGAGGCAAGTTGAAGAAGCTGTTGGGCCACTCAAGAGGCGGAGGCACGCTCACATGTACATACAGGCATAAGTGTTAAATGGATTTCGTGACGGGGAGTTGGACTCGTAGACGTTGACAGTTCGCCTCCGCCACCGCCGCCTACTGTTCAAACAGACGCACACACACACGCACGTATCAAGTCATAAATAAACTAACACGTAGCATTTTACGGCACTTTTATTTTGGTGCGGATTTGTTGAGAATCTGCTCTGCTCCGCTCTGGCAATTGTCTGGCATCTGGCACACAAAAAGGATTTCAACTTTAGCCGGCACTTGACAAATGGTATGACCTTACAAAACACACACTACTAACCCCAGCATCCAGCATCCATCTGCTCGATTTGTAGCACAGTTCCGTTCATTTGCGGTTTGGGCTGGTCTTTTGCTTGTAAATTTGTCACTTAACATTGCTTTACGGGCCCGCCTGCCACTTACTTGTTGTCTAAACGCCCCGCAAGTCTCCACCAAGCCGGGATCTTTGATTTGGCTCAGCTCCACATTTTCATATCTCAAATCATACTAAATTATTCAAAAGCCTGCAAAAGTTGTAGCCTTTCGCATTCCCAATTCCATTCTTATGCTCATTTCTATTTATTGCCCAGCGAGAGTGCGTGGGTGTGCGTGTGTCCCGGGGGTCCAATGTGTTACTGGCCCCTTGTGTTTTTATTTTGCTTGGACTTTCTAAGCAATTGCTTCTTATAATTTAACACTTGCCGGAAATTGTAATTAGAATTGGCTTTCTTCTGTTAGAACTGAAACTGTGAGTTGAGTTGAATTCTTTTCAAAATTGCTTAATTGTTGTTGTGAGTTTTCTATTCTAAAAATTTCATTAGGATCAGAATAAAATAACGAAAGCTTAAGTACTTTATACCAGAGGTACACAGAGTGTACTAAGCTTGTGCTTCTCCGACCTCATAAAGTATATATTCTTATACTTGGCCATGCCTCCGCAGTATGGAAAAAACGTCATCCCGCCTGGGGATGATCTTAATGAAAGCTTCTTTGTTTAACCCGGTCACCTTCACAAGCTGTTGGCGATAGCTTTGAAGTAGCCCTGCCAACATTTAGGGCCGGTTTCACATCTAATACATAAAGCGATCTATCTGTCTCATAAACTAACAAATAACGGAGTAAATTGTGACTTTATCTCACACATAGCAGCTATTTAAGCGATTAGAAATCGGCCCTTAGTCCTGCTACCTTTCTCTCTCGTCAAAGAGAGAGTTTGGCGTTAGTTTGGGCGGAGATTTTGAAGGAAGTTTGGCGATTTACACAAGCCAAATATATTAGGTATTGCGTTCATACGCTAAATATATCATTAAAAAATTGCCTTGAGGGTAAGAATGCGATATTTGTTTATGGGTCTAGCTTTTTCATCAGTCAATCTTTGAATGTGCGATACATCGCCTAATAAACACTACGAGGACCCGAATTTCAGGTGCCCCTTTTATATCGAGAATGCACAGAACTGGTACTTGAGAATTACAAGCTATATAAACTTTGCGATATTCAAGAAATATATTGTTTAATACTTAGGTAGATGGTAGATTCAATTCTTTAATCCTGAAATATGCGATGGAGCATACAACAAAAAAAATATATATAGAGTTAAACTCTCAATGCTTATGGAATAAAATATATCGTATCTACAGAAAGAAGAAACGCCTGCTTGTTCCACAGAAAATACTTTTTTTTTGTATTCTGGAATAGAGACTTTTATATCTCCAGCGAGAATCGCTTTCTTAGCTCTTGGATGAACCCCTTGCTTATCCCCTTTAAGTATCGCTCTTCCATCTCCCAGTAGTATCGCTTTCTTATTGCCCAGAAGTATCACAGAGAGGTACACTTCTTCCCTAATGAAGATAATAAGGCGATATTGCTACCCAACCAGCATTTGAAAGAAGTTTTTAACAAAAACACCTGGATGAGTCTTTTTCGAGCCCTTTTGATGATGGATGATCATGTGCGATTAAAAGAAGACTCGAAAAAGACTCATGCATATACTTAAGCTGTCTCTAATTGAAATACGACTCGAACAAACACGCAAAAGACTCGACAATGAGTCTAAACTGATTAGAAAAAGGATTAAAAACGACTCTTTAAAAAGGGTCGGATATAGGATACCATTGACCCCCGACAAAAGTATCATTTGTTATCAGAGCGCACTCATGACTATTTTAATTAGATCGAGGACTTGAAAAAGACTCTTGTAATCAAAAATTGCATAAAATGTTTGCTGGGTTGAGTGATGCGATATCTATTAGAAAAATCTCATTCTTATCTTAGGCAATACAAAATGTTTACTGGGAACTAGTCAAAAGCATTATACTGTCAGTCTGGACGTATGGCGCCCAGCTATGGGGAAATACCTGTTTGAGAAGTGAGGACACCCACCAAAGATCATAATCAAGAATTCTTAGAACCCTCATTGGAGCGCCATGGCACATTCGCCATGAGTGTAACCCAACTGACCTAAGCGTTGCATTGGAAATAGAGCAACTTAATGGCAAATATGCTGATAAGTAGATAGCGGATTTTGCATATTTTTAAACCGATTTTAATCAAAGTAGACTCGAAAATGTGTATTTAACAAATTATTTCACATCATTTTGACTTTTGCTGGCGTTCCTGCTCATGATATAATTACATAAGTCATCTTGGAACTGAGTGCAGAATTTTGGGAATTTTATTAACGTAAAAAGTCAGCACATTATATAGAGTTGTGCACATTTAGTTTGGCGTACTTGGATGGAAATCTGTTTGAAAATATGCAAAATCCGCTGTCTACTGATAAGCTTACCACCCACCTAACCAACTTACAAAATCTCTCATTCTCGTCTCCAATGAAATGACTTACCTACCAACCTAGAGACTGACCTGAAGACCCGCAGAACACTAACTACCTAAAATAGGAAATAGTTTTAAAATGGTTTCTAGATTCAGATTGGAAAAATTGTTGTTGTTCTCATTAAGAAAATATTCGAAGTACCAAACAAGCTTCAAGAAAATGGCTCTAACCGTAACTAAAACTGATATTTCTTTCGGTTCCCCTGCTATCTTTTTAACGGCAGCAAAACTTTATATTGTTTTCCGATTGTCTTCAAACTTGGAAGAAATATTAAAAACCAATCAAATGAAGTTTGGAAAAGTTTTCATTCGAAATAAAATAGTTTTTCTCACTAAAACTAGACGGATGAACAGCGTATTGGTACTAAAAGTCTTCCGATAAAGTTTGGTTAAGATAGCTTTAAAACCAACGTGGGAGATAGCAAAGAACCAATCAAACGCGCATGGCTAAATCAGCCCGGCTTGTGGTGCTGTATTCTTTATCATCATCTTCTAAGCATTACAGACAACTGAACAGTTTTAATTTACCTGCTGCAAGCTGATTTTAAGGCGAAAAACTTTTTCAGATTGAAGCTGACCATAAAATAGCCACGCTTTTTGTTCAAATGCACGTAGCACCCAATCAGCGCCAAGTTTTGCCAGCAACCTTTCACTGATATCTGTTGTTAGCCTTAATTTATATAAGTCTGTACAGCGCCTTGTCAAAATACCAAATCCTCCATGACAAGGGCAGAAGAACAAAGCTGCTGTTGCCTAGACTAATTATGAAATTGTTGTACTAGTTGTTGCTGCTGCCGCTGCTGCTGTTGATTGTTATTCCAGCGGATGTGGCTGTTGATGACATGACAACCGACACGCTTGGCTTAATGCCTGACATGTGCCCAGCACAGAAGCCCTAACCCAACTACTCCCATTCCTGGGCGTCACAATGCATTCACAGATTCCGCCCATCCCAAAATGAGTACTCACCACGCCAACGGAAAAATAATTGTTGATAATGTTGTACGGCACCGAGCAGTCCTTGTCCGATTGCACTTTGATGGGCTTCTGCTGCTGCTGCTGCTGCTGCTGTTGTTGTGACATGCTCGTAGAGGCGCAGGCATTTGGTGTGGTGGGCGTGATTGGTGTCTGTGGCCGGCTCTGTCTTGGCTCGTCGTCATCGTCCCCGGACAAATCCAATGACAATGTAATTTGCTGTTTAAGGATGTTGTTCTGCTTATTGCGCTGACTGTTATTATCGCTTTGATTATTCCCCAATGTTGCTGCTGTTTCCTCGCCTGCTTCGCCAGCTTCCGCTTCGATCTTTTGCTGTTGCAGTAGAAGTTGTTGTTTGTGCTGCAGGAGCAGCGTCTCAAGCGATTGCTTTTCTGTTGCAGCGGTCCTTGTGCTGGCAATGGCTGGTGGTGATGCCACTGGCGCAATTGTCGCCGGCTCGCTGCTCGCGCTGCTGCTGCTGCCGCTGCTCAGCTTGGCTGTCAGTGTGTTCTGTATGCGCTTGGTCTCGAATGTGGACATTGAAATGCTCTTCGTGGTGGTTGTGGTGCCGCCCTCAAGTCTCAACGTGTCCTGTGTGTATGCCGCGGCCATCATAATCGATTGCTTACCAGCACCAGCACCGGCACTTGTGCTGCTGAAATTTTGACGCTGAATCTCCTCAAAGCGTTCAATCAGCGATTTGTCGACCACAACACTTTGTGACAATTCAATCACTTTCTGCATGTTGGAGTGCAAGGTAACCTGCATACAGAAAAAATGGAGAGAGAGGAGAGGGGGTCTGGGGTTAGCAAATGGCCTGAACATGTTTTGCGGTGGCAGCGTCAGCATCGTGGGCGCCCAGTGGCCACGCCCATTTACCAACGAAATTAGTTTGTGTAATCGTTTTGTTGGCCTCTACCGCAATCCTGTGAGATTGCAAATGCTTGCTGTGCGCTTTGTGGCCAATAATTGGATTTTTTTGGGGGGTGTGTGTGTCGGGGGGAAGCGTGAATCACGCCTACTCATGTGAGGATTGACCAGTTCGGTTAATGGGTACAACTGGAGCTTGAAAGGACATTAGGCGAAACTAATTGCAAGTGTTTGGCTTTACAATACTTAATGTTGCCTACTTTTTGGGGCCTCATTAAATGAAGAAAGTGGGGAACAGCGGCTAATTAAGACAATTCACATTAAAAGAATCATCAGCGAAAATGTTTACTTAGGCCAAGTTATTCAACATTGCAACTGGAACTTCAAACGACTTGAATTTTTAACCATTTGGATTCTAAGACTCAACAAGGAGACGAGGGAAACCCAATATTTAAGTTGAAAAAAGGGTTCAAAGACGCTTTTTGCATTGCAAAATTGTTCGAGTAGAGAATCGTATTTGGATAATGGAGTAGATGTTTTATTGATGAAAATAGCTAACAATGCTACCCATTTGTAACTATTCGTCTTAGAATCGTGTTTTGATTTGGCTA
Organism: Lordiphosa fenestrarum; assembly: GCA_035044985.1. Classification (NCBI taxonomy): domain Eukaryota; kingdom Metazoa; phylum Arthropoda; class Insecta; order Diptera; family Drosophilidae; genus Lordiphosa; species Lordiphosa fenestrarum. Next base: position 1,357,874 of record JAWNNO010004737.1, read on the forward strand.
GGGTTGTGTCAAATAATTTTATATAGACTTCAACTAGTCTTGGGCCATTTCAAAGTAGCTTAAAAGGCAGCTGCTTATTTTAAAGCTGAGAAAGGAGCTGCCAACCTATTTCAAATTTATACATTTCTTATATATACTGTAAATTTTTATTTGGCACTACCAACTTAAGTTGCAGTTTCGATTTTTCAAAGTTCTGTTGGGTTTTAAATGCTGCCAAATTGTTTTTAAGAGGCTTAGCATGGCAAAAGAAGTGCTGCCAACTTCTTTTTAAAAAAGCTTCAAATGCCGGCAGTGCGGTTGAAAGGGCTGCAAGAATGTTACAAAATTATCTTAGATACTGATACATTTTCTCATACTTCTTAAGGTGCTTAAACTTTGATAAGTGATAAGCTCTTCCACATTGCTGCTTACAGTTCAATATACCTAAATTTTGTCTCAAGTTGTTTTAAGAGCTGACAACTTGCTGCACCTTAAAGCTCTGCTTAGTTAAAAAGACGATAAGGCACTGCCAACTTGCTTCAAAAATAACTCTAGAGTGCTTAAAGTGTTATCGATTTGGGCTAGAGCGACTACTTGCACTGCCAACTTGCTTTAAAGTAACTTTAGAAGCCTTGCCTAAAGTGCAATCACCTTAATTTTATCTCAGGCTGTATAACGAGCTACCAAGTTACTCCTAAAAAGCTTAAAATACTGCTGAGCTATCTCCAGCCACTTAAAGACAAAGAAATCTTAAATTTTGATCTATAAAGCGCTGCCAACTTACTTTGATATAGTTTTAGACGGTATTTCTCAAATAAACCTACCTAAGGCGCTGTCCACTCACCTAATAACAGCTTTAAGTGTGATCAGTTTTGCCTAAATAAGATTTAAGTGCTGCCAACTGACTTTAAACAATGTGCGGGTCTGCAAATTTTATATAAAAAGCTGCCAACTTGCTTAAAAATAAGCAAAATAGCTACTAATTAATCTCAAACCTCTTAAGGAGCAGCCTATTTATATACCTAAATGCTTAAAGAGTGTTAGGAATTATCTAAAGTGGCTTTAAGTGCTGCCAACTTGCTTTAAAATTACGTAAAATCTTTAAAAGGCCTTAAAATGCAACTAAAGCGACATTAAGTGCTGCCAACTTGCCTTAATTTCAATTTTTGATGATTTTAAAACTTAATTCTCTCTGTTGGGCTTAAGAACGAAGTTTCATCAACAAAAATCTCAGTTTAAATAAAAATTCCTTTTTACTTCTTCAATTCAAAACTCACCTTGGGCCTCAAATCGTCAACGGGCGGTGCATTGGTTACCTCAATGCTCCAGCGATCCAGCATTACAGTCGAGGCACGTTTAATTTTCTCCATCAGTTTGGGTATATTCTCGCCCTCATAGCCGCCACCCCAGCGCAGACAGCGAGCCAAATCGTTGCCAGTGCCCAAAGGTATTACCCCAATGGCTGGTTGTGTGGCCAGCTCGATGGAATCTGCACGTGTGGGAGCGTGTGTTTTCATAATTTCGCGGCAAGGATTTGGTGGTGTCTGTGTGTGTGTTTTATTTTGTTACTTACCCATAGCCTCCAGCACCCAGCCCACCGTACCGTCGCCACCGCAACAGATTACTTTGAAGTTGGGCAAATCCTTAAACAGCGTGAGTCCTGAAATCACGAATTTTAAGTAACCTGCCACGCACACCACACAGGGCCATGTTCATTACCTTCCTTGGGTCCGCCCTTGGACAAATCGTAGACCTGTCTGGGATTCAGCATGTACTGGAATTTTCTGAGTATGCGATCGCCCTGGCGACCGCCACTTTTGGGATTCACAAAGACCAGCAGTGGGCAGCTGAGCTCGTCCGGTGGCGTTATTTGAAAATGTGTGGCCTGGTGATGATGCATTTGTGATTTCTTTACATTTGGCAAGGGTGGGGCAAGCAATTTTGTGATGGGACAGAAGCACATTTGGGGGTTAAGCGGTGAAGTTCATGGCCAATTTGTGGGTGTTAACAGACAAAAACTCATAATTATTAACACCTACCTTATTAGCCTGATTCACCGAACGTTGACGGTCCAACACAGCGGGACAAATGGCGGTGGGTGGCACAATTAGCTCCCCATATTCGCCCAGGGTGCATTCCTTCTTCACCGAAGAGGCACATCGATTGTGAAGCTAAAAGCAGCAAAGAGGCAAGGACACCGAAAATTAGACAAAAAAAAAAATAGAATAATAGAATTCTCTAGCCTCATAAAATTCAATTTCCACTTCATTGCGGGGCCAAAAGCCACTTATGTGTGTGGGTTGGCGGGGGCGCAGCTTTAATGAATCTGATTAAAAGTTGTTTTAGCATCGCCGTCCACGCCAAAAAAAAAACCAAAAAAAAAAATGTTTGCTAATTTTCGTTTAAATGAGATTTAGCGAGGATTTTTAATTGAAATACCAATTTGCAGTGAACAGGATTTAGTAGGGATTTTTTTAAGGCTAACTTTTGTATAATGAAATGAGCAAAAATTAGGTTAACGTCGGTAAGCAATTTACAGCATTTATATATACTCGTGTATATCTATGTTATGGTACAGAGTGGTTAGCCAAAATGAAGGAGAATTATTTATTATATATCTAATAAACGTTACGTTAACCGTTGCTTGTGTTGTTCAACTGGCCACACTGGAAGCATAATTTATATTACTTCTAAGGCTTTCTAAGGGAATTCTATTATCATCAGTACCATTATTACTCATTAAGTGATTCCGATTTCCGAATCGATGTTTGCAATGTTTCAGTATCCATGTTTTTCATGTTTTAACTTCCATTTTTCCATATTCTTTTAATGATTTTACAACCGACGGTTTGGTTCATTAAATGGTTTAAATGTTTCAGTGATCCACTCTTAATTTATTGCATTTTTTAATAATAACCAATTCTCCTCTAGAATTTCAAACCATCTGAGCCTTTGCAAGTAATCTATGATTTCAATCTGCCCATTTCGGAATTCACTTCCTAGATTTCGTTTAAATAACTTGAAAATCCTTATAAAAATGCCAAAAACATTTGCAGTCAGATACTCGGTTTCCAAAAGGATTTCACTTAAAAATCAGTACATTAGTCAATTGGATTGTCATGCCACCGTTGAAAGGCAACGATGAATAGAATGCCTGAATGTAATGGCGAAACGAAATGAACTACTCGCACATATCAATTAGCAACTTCTAAGGAAGAAATTGCAGTCTGATTACTTAAGGGATCACATGATATAGGTTAGGTTAGGTAGTTTCGGCTGACCCCAGTTGGAGAACAAATCATACTGATAGACTTTATCAATCCGGCATTGCCAAGGACTTCGAAACTTAATTTAACTGATAGCCGGACAGATTGTATCTTGGGTTATCGATTCTAATTCCCAGATTTACGAATATCATTGTTCGAACGTAGTAATCTGAAGCGATCCTTTTTATACCTTTGTATCAAAATTTTGCCCAGAAGTTTGCAACGCATAGAAATATTCATTTCCGACCCAATAAACTATGTATATTCTTGATCAGGGTGACGAGCTGAGTGGATTGAGCTTTGTCCGTCCGTCTGTCCGTCTGTTTGTCTGTTTCTACGCGAACTAGTCTCTCAGTTTTAAAGCTATCGAGCTGAAATTTTGCACAGAGTCTTCTTTTTGTTGCACACTACTAATATGTCGGAAACGGCCGGATCCGATGGCTATATCTGATAGCTCCCATGGGAATAATCGGTCGGAAAACTAGTTTTAGTATGAAAAACTTTTTTTCTTTCAATGAAAACGTCTCCAAACTTTGTATTCATACTTTTTTTTATAATTTTTCCAAGTTTGATGAAAATCGGATAACCGTATAGCTGCCTTACAAAAGATACATCTGAAAAACAGTCTTAGCTTAAAAAACTTTTTTAGTTTTAATGGTATCATGCCGAAATTTTCTACTTGTTGGTTTCACATGTTTTCACCTAATTCTACAAATTTTTGTCCAAATCGGATGACTATATCATATAGCTCCCATACGAACGATCGTTCAGAAAATGGGTCGTTGTGGGAAAGATTTCTTAAAAATATTTATGTCGGGTTGGTTTGCGACTCGATTTAACAGCTGAAGTTAATGGTTCAGCAACGGTTTGGGTCGGTTCGGTTCAGAAACGGTTTGAATTCCTGCATTTCTTTTCTCTGTGTACCCATCGGTAAGTCAGCATCAAAATTACGACAGAAAAACAATCGACTAACGAAATTTGAAACTAGCGATAAGATTTTGCATGGTCTAAGGCGTCTGCTTTCCCCAAATCCACAAATTTTAAAAAGCCTGCATAATTACTACAATACTTCACTAACTTTAAAGAAAATACTGTGATCTTTGACTTCTAAGCTTAAATTGTGAGTCCATTTCATATAAAAACATTATCTAGAAGATGAGAAATCAGCCTTTAAAAGCCTTAATCGAAAGGCGTTAAATCACAGACAGAAACCAAACAACATTAAGTGTTTTTGGTCAAAAACTTGGCTTTTACAAGAAAGCGGATCAAATTAAGGAGCTAATAACAGCTCGATGATAAATGCAAACGGTTCTTGTCGGTTTTGAAGATGCAGGCAACAACCATGACTTGGCCTAAAAGTTTTCTAAAGAAACAAAAGGGTACGTGTGGCTAAATCTTAACTTTTTCCCATTCCCATTCGAAAAGTACCTTTTGCTGTCTTGGCATTCCAACAAAAAAAAAAAACAAAAATAATAAGTTTCCATAAACTTTTAAGCACAGCTCTATACATACTCCTATATCGACTGTCAAAAGCTCTCTGGGTCACATTTAGCTTACGAAATACTTGCAGATGCAGCAGAAGCTGACGAGTAAGTTTCTGGGCACGCGTCCTCTTCCTCCTCGGGCCCTTTGCGATAACGTAGTCGGCATTATCTCTGCTGCACTTGTCAAAGTGGGAAGACAAAGTTGAGTCCGGGTACCGCTCCCCATTTGAACGTGAACGTGTTGCAGACGTTTGGCATGCAGCAGGAGCATAATTTTCTCGAGACGTGACAATTTGCTAGCCATAACGAAGCGGCGGCAGTAGAAGCAGTAACAGCAGCGGCAGCGGCAGCGGCAGCGGCAGCAGTTCATGTGTTTGCACTGGGTGATGCAGTTAAAATCACTTCCGCCTCACAAAGTTTTTGTCACACACTCGCACACATGCACACACACGCACACACACACAGAGAACACACACATGTATAAACGAAAGACAAATACGAATGGAACTTAGTTTGTCAATCCCCGAGAGTTTGCCTTGTTGATCAAAATAATTGGAATTTTTGTTGTGCAAAATACCATGGCCTGCTTGCCATGGATTGGAATGTTAAACTACATTGAAACTAAACTGTGAGCCAAGGCTAAGGCATCTCAGATATGTGGCCAAACAGAAATCAGCTTTAGCCTGACTTACCATCATGTGACACCAGCGACAGGTTAGTCCAGTGATGCCATGGTACGATTTGATACGTTTCCTACACTTCGAGCAGCGTCCATAGCAATTACCCTCTACCCAATGATGCAGGAGATCGGCCCCACACTTGGGTTTCTTCGATTTCACATAGGTGGTGATGCAAGAGGCGGGGGCATGTTGTACACAACGCTCGTGCACGGTGTATTTGCATACTGTGGAAATAGAGATGAGAATGTTGTTAGTTAAAGTGCAAACACAATTTGTTTGTTTTAATAATTCAACATAAATAATCCCACTTAAATTTAATTGCTTTTTTGTCGTAGTTGGAATTTACGTTTAATTTATTTAACCACTTCAGGGTTATATCCGGCTTAGACAGATTTTTTCTTTGAAAGGATTCTGCAGTATTTTCAAAAGTTATCGGATGGTATAGACTCAGCATTTCAATCGACTTGAAATTGCTTCTGGTTTATGAGTCTGAAACCAGACTGGGGACATCTGCCCAAAGAACAAGACTAGTTCCTGATCAAGATGAAAGACAATAATCTCTTATGAGTACACTCCCATGGCCAATACTTCGATTTCAATTACTCTCCCACGCTTAACATCAAATTTTACGCTTATTTTACAGCCATTTCTGTTCTCATTTATTTCAATTTTCCCTTCCCGACTTCCCTACAGAGAAATTTTCCGAGTATTTTGGCATTTGGGAGGGAAAAAAGGAGACAATTTCCGTTCGCCCTCACCCTGATACTCACACACACAGCATAGACCCTTCTTGCCCAGACCGACCAACATGTTGAGGCAGAGATTGCAATAAGCCGGCTTGCTGAAGTGCTTCAAACGCCATACATGTATGCCATCCTCCTTGAGTGTGGTGCTGTCAACACCTGTGAAATATTGTGGGTACATAAAACAGAGAAGCCAGCACTTTGAGTTTTTTTTTAAACTTTTTTTTTTGGTGGTGTGTGTGTGCAACTGCAAATGACTTGATTACTGAGCCAGCCAACCAGACACAAGCACAGGCACTGAATATTACCCACCTAGTAGCACCAGAAGCGGTATGGTTGTCATGCCGCCACGTTGCCACTCATCCAAGGACACAGTGCCATCGGCATCGTAGTCAATTTCAACCATCATGTCTTGCAGTATCTGTAAGTAAGAAGATTGCAGATAGTGTGTGAGAAATGCCGTTGGTGAAAGGGTGTTGCTGACGTGGGGAAGAGGTTGTACGATTTCCTGATTGACATTGCTGTTGGCGTGCAAAGTGAAATTCTGCAAAATAAAGGTAATTTTTATGCCCAAAAGGCCAAGTGGAGTGTGTAAGTTGACACTATTACTCTCTGTCTGTGGCAGATAAGCTAATGACTTTGACTTGAACCTTCAACGAAGATGGGATGGGGATATACAAACAGTCTAGTACTGAATATACAGCAGATCCACTCTTTACCTGAGATTCTCTCAAGTGCATAATCAAAAAGAATTGCATATTTTTACTTACTGGGCACAGTGAGCAGTACAGCTTGATTATATAAGATAATTATACTTAGTGCCAAATTTACACAAAATATATGAACTTTAAGTAAATGGAAGTAACAGTTCAACCGACCCTAAACAGTATATATATTCTTCATCAACATCAACCGCCCTGTCTGTCCGTCCGTCCGCTTGTCTTTCTAATGAAAGAAGTTGTTCTTTAAAAACTTGCACTTCCGTTCACCTTCACAAGCTACTGGCTCCAGGTTTGAAGTATAAGAGCTAGAGCCACAAATTTTTGCATGAAGGTAGGTGTATACCGTACGCAGATCAAGTTTGTTGCAGATTTGGAAAATTCTAGATGCAAAAAAACCTTCTCAATATCTATCTATACTGAAAAGTACAATCAGATCGGACAAAAAACCCCGGAGTTATAAGTGAAACAATTGAGCTTGTAGAAACGGGGGCTACCGCTTCGTTAGTTAGGGCTAAAACCGCTTAAAGGACAAAATAATGTTGCCTACTTTCAGGATGACCATTTAATAGCTGTTACAAAAACCGAATAAATGAAAACAAGCGAGCAGGGTATTTTGTAGTCGGGGCACTCCACTGCAACGTCCTTACTTGTTGGGCTGTGTAAAGCCAAGCATCTATTTTAGTATTATCCCTTATCCAAAACAAAAAGTGATTTAATGTTTCATTTTCCAAGATGTTAAGGACCAAGGTAACGGGAATACGGTGGCTGCGACATTAGCTGAGTGTTATTTTTGGATAAAAAGTCACCCCGACAAAAAACGATTTGTGGGCGGGGGTGTTATCATGTTGCAAAAACCCATTTATATTCTTCCACAATTCCGGGCCCAAATTGAGCATAGCTTGTAGGTAATATTCCTGATTCACCCAGTGGCAAGAACTCGTGGTGCCATACTTTTCGAACCGACCTCCTTCAATCCGTACAACATATCCGTAGTATAAATGTTTTTCACTCTAAACTAAATAATTCCATCACCAGCAATGCCATTACCTTGACTGAACGCGCAACAAAAAAAAGGAAACTTATTTCCCCCACTCTCGACATTATTCTCGTTTCAACAGAATTCTATATTCCATGCCGGAAATGAATTTCAGAATTATGCAATTCATTAAGTGCTTTGATTATTTTGTGGTCTCACCATTCCGTGGACGACGACGATGATGATGATGTAGAACAGCCCGAAAAAGGGGCAAAAACAATTTTTTGATTAAAATATTTTGCCTCTGTGCTTAGAATTTAAAGTATGCGCTCGGCTGAAGAGAAGTTAGTCATAAAGTCAGAACCGAAACGCAAAAGTCGTTGCCTTGCGCCTGCTCGTTCTTGTCATAGCCCCGGGGTATTTTGTTAATTGAGTTTTGTGGCGCTTTGACTTTATTTGCGGTCGCCTTTTTTTGCAGCAGTAGTTGGAAAAACTATTAAGAGTCTTTTGGCCGGCAGTTTGTTTGCGGTTGAAATGAAAATCCGGAACTGGGACTATCACAACAATAAGACGGAATTAATTTCAAGTGTTTCTCGAAAGTAGCAAGTGGGAAGTGGTTGTAGCTGGCAATAATGCATTTTTGATGTACCCACCGGACGCAGTTCGCTGACATCCCAGCCCAAATACTCCGCCACGGCCATCATCTGATTAACTATCGCGTCCATTTCGGCTGTGTCCAGCACACCATTGCCATCCGTATCGTATAGCCGGAACATGACTGCAGAAAGAAGTAAATAAATTAATGAACGAATGACGCTGAAGGTCGCCATCGGTCACTTACACTCCAGCTTATCCTCCGGCCGTCCAGCCTCGAGCAGTGATAAATAACAAACGACATCCTTGAGCGGAACCTTAAGTGTCAATGGATCAAAATGTGAGAGTTTGCGCGCCAAGAGTTTAATGTCAGCTGCAAAAATCGAAAGCAAAGGGAAGAGTGTAAAGTGTTCGGGTGCATCCAGTAAGTACGTTTCGTGGCGGGTGAGTGGGTGCAATTGACAGCTGGCAGGAAAGTTGGTGCTCATTATGCTTAATGTTAATTGCCAACATTTTGACCAAAAGACGATTTGCATTTGCTAAACTTTGGCTCTTGGCTTTTAATTAACTGGCGAACAGGCGAGCGCATGCGGCAGGCATTAGCAATGCAAAAACGTAATTTCTGTTCGCAATTTGTTGGCAATTTAACGCCAGCTTTCGCCCAAGAACCAATCAAAGCTGCACGCAACTTTTCTCATAATATGCCTCAGATACTTTTTAACTTACTTAACTTTTGTGTACGCCATTATTGTTATTAATTTAATTTACGCCTAATGACATTAATATCGATTTTATGGAACACAAAACGGAGCAGCCAGCCGAAGATGATTACAATGAATGGAATAATCCTGAGACAAAGCAAATTTCGCCTCTGGCTAAATTGATTACACTGGGAGAGTAGAATGGGGGGCGAAAATATTGGATTACCAAACTTTTGACACTTTGAAATCAACATAATTAAAATTGCATAATTGAGTTACGTTGTTAATGGTGCTCTAAGGTAAACATAACACCAGGATTGTAGGCCGCTTGGGAGTCGAACTGATATCTAGACACCGACTTTTATCTTTTGCAATTCCAGTATACACCAATAAGCGCAAATATTCATACTTATATAGAAAGTGTTTGAAAAACTTTCTCAATTTATTTTTATCTGTATTTTGGGATCCATGAAAGCAAATATTTTTGAACTTAGAACCAAAAATGTAGTGCTAGATTGTATAATCGTCAAAGGGGAATATCGAATTGTACTATCAATGATTCTTTACCATGTCCTGATGACAATTAAATGGGATCTTTAGTTAACTAGCTAAAAAATAATAAACAAGTGACATAAAACAAATCGGTGCTTTAAATATAAAAGTCTTGTGAAATCTGCCAAAACACAAATAATAGTCAATTGCGACCCCTACACTCTTTAATTGGTTTTGTCTAACCAAAGAGACAGTATTAAAGAACGATTACCGGAACACATACTCAATAATAGTCTTGATATAATCTTACATATAATATATATGACTAAATTTTTCCAGATTTTCCAAAGCCACTGTCGCTATGACAGTCTCCCCTCTGTAGCTTTTGTTTGCAACTGTAAGCTATTGTAACTATTAGTTTGTAAATGTGCTTTAAATTATAAGAGGCAACAAAATAAGATATAACTCAGTATATTGAGGCACTGTTATTGATTCCAGATGTGCTGAACACGAATCTGATTTCGGAAATGGTCTTTTCACTATTAGAACTTAAGTATTTTGAACTTCAAGTTGCTTACGATAGATATTTTGAATATTTTTCCACACATTTTTGTGGGGAATCTCTATCAATGAGAGTTAAGTCTTTGATATTATCGTAAAGTATTACTTCTAAGCATTATAATAAACTGTTCCAAACATTTCTGCGATTTTTTAAAGCGAAGAAATACCGTTTTGTATGCTTAAAATCATCAAATTACATACATACGTAAAATATGCTATGTAAAATCACTTTAATTGGCTGGAACTTGTATTGAATTCCTATGAATATTTTCAGCAACATCCATTGCAAATATAGTATCTAAAATGGTATACCTTCGCTTAAAAAAATTGTAACATTTTTTGGGATAGTTATTTTTATAGCTAAGAAGTAACACTTTAAGTAAATATCAAAGAGAGTTAAGACTTTATACGCAACAAGCTATTCGTGATTAATACCCTTCGAAGTATGCAAAATTTATTTCCTTAAGTTAATATGTATTAGAATGAAGACATTGCGAGTCTGTTTTTGATATTCCACAGTGCATATTCCCTCAGATTGTTTGGTATTCAACGAAATGTTGAGTTAAGACATATATAAAATATATACTTGACCCAAATTAGGATTTTCATATAACATAGCATACTTTAAAGGGCATTAAGCCTGATAAACGTAGTTATAGATTCCCCATGAAACGTTTCGAAAACGTTTAAAAATATGGCTTTAAAGCACCTTTAGGCTCAGGTTACCAAACAACTTGATGTGATGCATTACTACCAAAAACAGATTCAAGTTCAGGTCACAAAAATGATCACCATCATCTTGTAGCCTAGTGATCTCAATTGATTTAATGTCTGAGAGTAACATGCTAAAACCATGAAAAATGTCGTTCTGGCTTTGACCCATGCTGTTGGAAGTTAGATGTCCTCAGGGCTTTCGAATTTTATCGATATCTTTAAAGTTTTGATTACATATTTGCCCGACTTTAGTATAGCCTTTTCAGTCCACGAGTAACAGGTATAACAATTTATTTTTTTAGAACTTCATTGAAATGTATGAAAATGTTTGACTTAGGCCCGCTTACACAACGGCTTGGCTTAGCCCTTTGTACTGTGTCGGGCCAATTATGTATTTTTTATATGTATGCCTGCTACTCGTGGAGTGAAAATGGTAGGAGGCAGGTAGCATCTCCAATATCCAAAAGTATTTGTATTCTTGATCGGTATCAGCAGCTTTTCTAAATCTTTCTTTTCATTAATATACTTGTTCCAGTCGCACATTCATTAAATGTTCTGAGTGGTGTCTTCTTTGGCCGTGAGTTGGCCAATAATCCAGTAGGTATGGAGTATAATGATAAATGTACTTTGGAACATCGTTCTTAATCTTAGTTTCGGGAAGGATCTTCTTTAACCTAACTCTTGAAATTAAACGCTAACGTTTAAATACCTAACTCATAACAAATGCTTCTAAATAGTTTAAGAAAACCATTCATTATTCTACAATAACATTCTTACCAGCGAATTTTACCTTTTTAGTGTGTTATTTTCTTTCAGTGTACATGTGTTAGTAAATATATATGTGGTTCAGGGGGAGGAGTGTGAGAATATTTGAACTTGCGACTTGATTTCGCATAAATTCTGTTCATATAGAAAATGATTTCCCCTCTTATACTACTCGCATTATGACAGGCCATTTGTGTGCCAGTGTGTGTATGTCTCCTCGTTAGTGTGTGTGTGTGTCTGTGCGGTTGATGTTGTAATTTATATGTTAATGTGCCCAGGCAGTCGAAAAATGTTTCTCCATAAGTTAGGCAAACACTTTGCGAGCTTAGCTAATTATGTTTGCTCAATGTTGCCAATAAATTAAAAGGTTAATATTTGCTTTTAATATTAATAACTAAATGCGACACTGAGACAACAACTTGAGCTTGATGAATGCACAAAATGTGTATGCAGATCGATGTCAGCTAAGCAAAACTAATCCAATTAGCGCTTTAGGCACCCACACACACACACAGCACACACTCAAGACTTAAATATATAATGCTAATAGCAAATTCCTGCCTGTACTTCCACTTATTTGCTGTTTGCCTTTTCCGACCACCCGGGACACACAATTGCCTGGTGAGACAATAAGAAAAAAGAGGGCCCAAAAAAAAGAAAGAACCAAAAACAAAAAAAATGAAATTTACGTTCATTAATCATTCTCGTGCACATTTCAAACGAAGCCAAATGAATGGGCCAGAGAACAAAAAAATTCACTGCATACTTTCAGGCCCCTCTGCCTTTGCAATAAATGTTAATTTTACGCATTGCCGCGGCACACGAAATGGACGAGGGACAACAGAAAGAGAGAGAAAGCGTGAACAAGTTTCATATTTGACGAGTGCCATTCGTGAAATGCAAAAATGTTCTAATTGGGCGTTGATTTATGACACGATCTCTGAGACATGACCGTTGTTTCTGTACTTTATTAATACTTTGCACACTGCACAGGGAGAAAAAATGTACAGCTGGTTGTGAACAAACAAGGTCTCAGCTGACACAATTTCGAAGGGATGCTGCTAAATTGTGCGTCTTATCCTTTTAAGGTTACTCGAGAAATTGTAAACAATCAACAATATAAATTAAAAAAAAGGGTACCAATCACAGCTAAGACTACAAATGAAGTTATTCTTTTTCGAGTTTATTTAACTGAATATTATACAAGTATCAAGCAGATTTCCGTTTTGTATACAGTGTAGTAGACTTACTGTCAGTTTACGACAGCGTTCGTAGAGAAGATCGCCTGCTTAAGCTTGGTAATTTAGGACTGTCAACCAAATTTATAATGTTGATTAATGGCTTGTTTGACAGTAACACCACCAGACTAGGGGATGACAACTAATGCTTGGAGCGATTTTAAACATATACTGCAGTCAACAGACCTCCATCTATATTGATGGTCTGCATGCAGGGATACCAGATCGAAGCAGTCATATTCAGAGACTGCTTAAGATTATAGATAAGCACCTACTCGTGCTAAGATTTCACGTTTTTCCAACCCTGTTCCCTGTTCAAACATTAAGTAGCCTTCAGTTCAAATCAAGGTCGGTATGTTCCCTGAAATCTTTGAAAACAAATGATTCAAATGTTCTTAAAATGAGAAAAATTAAACTTAACTCTGCCACCGCACAGAAAAGAATTAATAGTCATTTATAAGTGCGTCAATAAATGTGTGCAATGGGCCAGTGAGCTAACATGTCGCTGTAATTGAGTGGAATACGTCAGGGGATCGACTCCAGACGAGTACGACCAAAGTTGTTCTTTCTTTATAAAATGAACCGATGCAGATAGGTCAGGCAATGTATCAAGTAAGCGATGTATGAGACTTTAATTTAAATGGGCGAGTGGAGCATTAGCAGCACAGCTTGTAAGTGATATGGACTCCCGGTTTGATCTATTGAGATCCTCCAGAATGTGAGATCCATTTATAACCTGAAATAATGTTTTTCACCCAGTTGAGCTTATTATTCTTAAAGTGAGAACTGGACCAAACCAAACCAAACTGGTAGACGCTTAAGCAAGTCTCCATTATTTTTGCTTCCATACGATTTTTCATTGAATTGATCAAGTTTTTATACTCCTCAATTGTAGTGAAGTTCTGACTTTCCTCATGTCATTAAACTAATTTCTCAGTTTCCATTTCATTAACAGTTTCTATTGGGCTGAGGCCAGGACTTTATGATGGCCAATCGAACAAATCGATATGATTTTATTGATGCCAAGCCTTGAATATTTTTTAGGCCATATGTGAAGTTCCTCCTTTATGCTGGCCAGAATCACCACAGTCATCTTACTTTTGTGATACAGGTAAGACATAATTTTTTGTATAAAGTTGACAGCCTTAACGCTTCCATCGATACAGTGAAAATTACCTACACCTTTCTTAGACATCCCCAAACCATTAAATTCGCTGGAAAATGTGCTTATTGTGTTCTTAAGAAAGTCTCTAATGAATGCCTCCTATTTCTTTTGTATTGCTCTTTTACTTTCATCTAAGATGGCAAAATTTAGATACGAATAGTGTTCCACAATAGTCTGTGTACCAAGTTTCGTGTTTGTTTTGCCAAATGGATTCTTTCTTTGGAAAATGATAAGCATTGGCTTTTCCTGGCGGAGCAGGAATAAAACAGAAAATAAATGGTACGCGTAGTCTAGAATACTATAAGTTGCTTTCAAAAACAAGAAAAATTGCTCAGAGAAATCTTATATCTTAGCATCTTAGCATTTCTCACTAAGTTATTCCGTCTTAAAATCCTATTTCATACAGTGCACCAGGTAGCTGGTCACTGGACAGCCATCGATTGCATATTTCTCTAAATTTCCCTTGGGAGCGAATTTTTTCGCAAAGTGCCCAACTTCCGCTGCAAACTTTTGTTGTATTCTCAACTTTGGTCCCTTTTCTGTTGATGTTGCATAATTTATGAACTCATGAATTAGTGCCCTGGCTTAAGCAAATGCTGATTTTTGTTTCCTGCTAATTAGTAAGTAAGTAAGTAAGTAAATACAGCAAACCAACAGCCGACCAAGTAGATTCACTCAAGAGTAACGAGGGGGTAATTGTCAGTGTCGTCTGCTCAAGTGACATTGCGTCGCTGCATTGCTCCCCCGTTTGGCTGGCATGCTGTGCAATTTTGCATTTGAATTGGCTTTCAAGCTGTCGAGAGCTGTCTAAGTGTCGCCAGAGTGAGTAATAGTAATCTGTTTACCAGCGGCAGTTGCACTTGCAACCCGCCACACCCCGAGCGGGCGATCGCAGGGAGCGTCTAATTGTTGGCCCCAACCCACCCAGCCAACGCTGCTCATATCCCATTTGTAATTTTCATAATTAATACTCACTATCAATTTTGCAATTAACCGAATTGTTGCTCTTCTTCGAGGAATTGCGTGACATTTGTGAGTGGTTGGTCTGGGAATGTGAGGGGCTGGAGTCCACCGAACGGCGTGCCGCATTATTGGCCTGAAACATGCTGGGGCCGCTGGCCAGGGGGCTGGGCGTTACCGTTAGCATGGGATGGACACTGCCTGTATGCACAGGAATGTTAAGCGGGAGCGAAGACACAAATTTCATTATTAAGCACTTACCCGTCTTGCTGGGATCATGTGAGCCGAGATGTCCGCCCAGTGAGTGCTGTAATTTATCTGTTATCCCATGGATTTTGTCCACAAAGCTGCTGCGTGCCTGGGCCTGGGTCTCACCGAGGCCGGAGCCACTGCACTGCGGCATCAGCTCGGCTATGCTATTGATGTTCGGTATGGAGCCTAATTACGCCCACACCCAGCCCAAAGAAATGTCCCACAATTATTCACATGCCCAACACATGCATGCAGGAGCCGAAGGATATGTGGCTTACCCTTTGTATGCGACGTGACCGGGGCACAGGCGGCCGTACTGCTAATGGCGGCCATTTGATTGAGCGCTTTGCCGTGCTGCGCCTGGTTGACATGCGGCTTAAGGAAGGACACAAACAAATGTTTGGCCAAATCCAGCGGCGCCTCGCAGTCCAGAAAGGCATCCAGGAAGCGTCGAAAGCCATCGAAATCAATGTCCTGCAAACCAAAAGAATTTCGTTTATTTTTTTTTTTTTTGTTAAATGTAAGCAATAAATCAAGCTGGCGGCACAGTGGAAGAGCGGACTAGGTAAGAGTTTCGGACCATTTCACAGGTCTTTTAACTCGTTTTTTTCCGACAGCTGCTCAGAAGTACCTCAGTTAAATAGATATATGTGCATTACATATTTTGCTTGGCTATATATAGGTATATATTAGTTCTGAGCAAAAGTATAAAAACAGCCAGTAGATAGCATTTGACCCCATAAATTATATATATTCTTCATCAGTATCAACAGTCGAGTCAAGATAGGTGTTCGACGAGAATGGAACATAAACTATTTATATTTATAACTAATATTCCATAATTTGGAAGAAACATCAAATGTTTCACAATTATCTAGATACAAACTTTACTTGGAGCTTTACTCTAAATGCTGGAGATATCTCAAATATGAGATTGGGTTGCCCTCTAACTTTTTCAATTACTGGACGTAAGCTCTAGAGTCCTTATGTGCCTCAAGTTGCCCTCATCCACCATTGGAATTTCAATCTTCCGACTATTTTCGCAATATTTTTGCGTTCTTAAGTTGGTTTTTCATTTACGATGGCGGATTTTTATACCTTCCATTAGCCCAAGTTTTATACCAGTTTTATGAATGGTTTTAAAATGCAAGAGGGTATTCTTTTCTACCTTTTCTTTGCAGTTTTGATAAGCAAATTAATCGAAATCGATAACAATCTAAGAATGTGCTGCAGCTTGCAGATGCAGCGGCAGTGAAAAGAGACTGAACAATCTCAATTTTAAGATGAAGGCCAAGACCATAACTGATAAATTGAATCTGCTTCCTAATTACAGAATCCTCTTCCGAACGAACCAAGCAGAATGCCACAGCTGGACCTGGAGGCCTTACAGCCTACGGCTGAAACCATAACCTCAAGGATGGTGAAGTAATTTGAAAGGAATCTCACCTACCACAAGCCAGTGCTAGACGCAGGTAGGGCAGCAGCTGGTGGTCATCAGCAGTGCCTACGCTATCCTTAGGTGAGTAGAAACAATTATGTCCTTGTTTTCAGTTGTTTGTTTAGAAAGATCAGTAGACCTTCAGTAGACTTTTAAAAATTTTGCCGTCCCAGTTTGGCCCACAGTGCAGTGACTGCAGCTGGGATGGGCGCATAGTTTTTGCCACTCAAGTGCAAGAAATATTTATGTTTACGAGCCAGTCGCTTGATGGCGCTGCCTGATGGCTGCTCCCGTTGCAGCTGCTGAATCTGCTGCTGCTTTTGGTGCTCTTGCAGCTTATGCAACATAATATGTTGACGTTGTCGTTGTCAGTTGGCTTAAATTAAAGCTGCACATTTCTCATCTTTTTATTGTCGCTGACAGTAGCAGCAGCCAGCAGCAGCAGCTTTATTACAGCCAACGGAGCGTATGATTAATATACATGTTTCATTTGATGACACTCAAACTTCAATTAAGAAATTCCTCATTCCCTATTTCAATCACATACTGGTTCCGGTTGGTCATGTTCCCGGAATTTATAATTATATTTGTGTTACGCATTCGCCATTATATTTACATTTGTCCATGGAGCCGACATCTTAAATCTTTATGTTACGTGCTTGTAAATGTCCCTCAAGGATCATGGGGGAGCAGGAAAAGTTTTTTTTTGTGTGCCGGCGGCAAATTACATGTCAACACCAACATAACACCACGTGTTATGTCAATACATTGACAGTTCTGCCGCGTGACGGTTGCTTGAATCAACAAAGTCGACTCCTGCTGACATTGATAGACGGAGACAGGCGCAGTGACATTGATAGACAAACGGCAGATAAAAGGAAGCTTTAAAACGATTTTACAGTTGCCATTAACCATCAACCGTTAATCACATGAGCGGAAACCGGCGGCGTTAATTGGAAACTTAAGCGCACCAAGCAGAAAACTTGCGGAAAATGCCAATTATGCGAGAGACAAGTTAAGTTCTGTGATTTCGGGAGCTTAACTTTTGCTTTAAGGCCCAAAAAATATGCCGGGGATAAATTGCAAATTTTTTCAACATCATTAGCAATTTCTTCTGGTGTCTGGGCGTTTTAAATTTCCAGCACGAAACATTATGTTGGAGGTGGGAGGATTGGTTGGCTGGTTGGTTGGTTGGTTTGCCGCTTGCTGGCACTTTGGTGGGCTGGGGCCACGTAATGAAACTGAATACAAGCAAATGGAAATTTATACTCAGGGCTAGAAGCATAACAGAAAACAAAACCAGAACTGCTTAAAGCAAACGGAGTGCCTAAATGGAGCATTCACACTGACACACACACACACACACTCGCACGCACTATAATAATGGCGCGAATGGCGTTAGCAAAATTTATTTACACAGCAACGAGATACGCGTGCGAACAGTTGCCTCCTCTGCCCATTCTCTCCATGGCCGTGTTATGTGTCGCTATGCCTGAGCACGCGGCTTAATGAATAAATATTCAAGCATATTTTTTGCGGTGGGGTAGGAGATGCTGGGGCAAGGGGATATTCATTACACAGAGCCTCTAATCACATTGTCACACATGCTCACACGCCATTTAGCAGCTCGCGCTGCTCGCTTTGCATGCATTATGCACAGCATACTCTCAGGCGTCAAATATTAATGCCCCGCGATTTTATGAGAGTGGTTTCAGGCCAAATTGACTGAAAAAACACACACACACACACCAGCAAAGCTCAAATTTTGATTTTCAAATTTGCTGAGCAAGAAAAAAAACATTAGCAGTATATTGTATTTGCACCAGACTCGTAGACCAGAAGCTCTTTGGGCTGTTCAAGGCACATTTATAACCTTGCAAAGGGTATTTCTATATTGCGCAGAAGTTTGCAACGCTTAGAAATATTTATTTCCGACACAAACTATATATATTCTTGATCAGGGCGAAGAGTTGAGTCGATTGAGCTTTGTCCGACCGTCTGTCTGTCTGGCTGTCTGTTTCTACGCAAACTACTCTCTCAGGTCGGAAGCTATCGAGCTAAAATTTTGAGTAGAGTCTTCTTTTTCCTGCACGCTACTAATATATCAGAACCGACCGGATCGGATGACTGTATCTCATAGATGCCATAGAAACAATCGGTCTGAAATCTAGTTTTAGCGTGAAAAACCTTTTTCTTTTCAATGGGAACGACTCCAAACTTTGTGTTCATAAGTTTTCCATGCTTTTTTATAATTCTGTCAAGTTTGATGAAAATTGGACAACCACTTGGTATGGCCATACAGAAGATATGCCTAAGAAACAGTCTTAGTTAGAAAACCTTTTTGTTTTTAATGGTAACACTCTGAAATTTTGTATTTGTTTGTTTCACATGCTTCTACCTAATTCTACTAATTTTTGTCCTAATCGGATGACTATATCATATAGCTCCCATACGAACGATCGGTCGGAAAATGGGTCGTTGTGGGGAAGATTTCTTGAAATTATTTAAGCGACCACTTGCAAGGGTATAAAAAATTTGACACAGTCGAAGTTAATTAGCTTTTTCGTTTTACTTAAATATGACGGTTGAAACTGTTGCAACTTTGGAAAAAATGATACAAATTGAAAAAAAATAAGTCCCAGTTTCTCAATGCCCGGTTAGTCAATTTGACCGGAAGTTTCGCCGAATTTGAGTGTCTCAAGCTAAGTTCGGCGTTACCGGAGGAACAAACTTAACCACAGTTTAAGCTCCTGTCAACTTTTAACCACTAGTTCAGTTCCGTTAGTATAATCGATATTTTATCAATAGACAAACAAAATGCCTTGTATACTCTGTTAATTGCAGCAATAAAATTTTTATGCATTAACTAATTATACCTTCAAGCCACACAAAAGAAATAGGAAGAGGCAGAGCAATGTATCAATAATGCAAGATTGTACAGAAAGAGGCATAATTACTTTACTGATCTGAATGAACATAATCGAATCACTGCGGCGGATTCGTGTGGCATCCGCATTCCTTTCTTATGACTTGCAGGTCAACAAGTGCCACCCGCTATTGCATTTAATCCATTGCCAGCAATTATGTTCATCTTTTTTACACGGAAATTGTCGGCAACCTTCACTAGCTTTAATTAAGGCAAAGCAAAATTCCCGAATTCGATTACAGCGTGCAGTCACACAGCTCGAGCGAGCGGAATTTATCGATATCAGGTCAAACTGTTGGTGAGAAAATCAAATGCCTTAGCCGCTGGTCTTATCGAACAACAAATTTGACCAAACTTGATTGGCCAACAGGAATTTGTGGGAAATTAGGCCTAAAGGTTTTTTATGAGGATCACCTAAAAGTTTTGTTTTTCGCTTTGAAGAATGTAATATGAGTGACTTCCCAAGCTGACTAATAGACTAAAAGGTCCACAACTATAGATGGAACAATAACTGGCCAGTTTATTGTATGCCAGCTATATAATGTGCTCATGAGGTTTTGAAAAAATTGGGCCAAATTGTGCTGAAACAGAAATGAAAAATTTATAACAAAAATTTTTCTCGCTGAAACTAGTTTTTCGTCCGATCGTTCTATGGCAGCAATGTGCCATGGTTATCGGATTTTAACAATTGAGATCCTAAATGATTTTTGGGTGATAATCACGATTCTGTTTTGAAAAATAGTCGATTATGTCTAAATTTTTCTAAATTCGAGCTTAAGCTAGCTTTTTATACTCTTCATGTGAGGATCCTTCTCGTTTGAATTGGCCCACTTTGGTATTTTCTGAAAGTATTGTTACTTTATTTTAAAAAAAAACTGTTCCAAAAAGTTTTGCGATTTTGTAAAGCGAATAATACATGTGTTTGAATTGACCATATGGCATTTCATGCATGTTTTTTTTTACATTTTCATAAGAATTCAATACAAATAAGCAGCCAACTATAGTGATTTTGTTTAAAATGGTATATCTTCGCTTAAAATAATCGTAGAAATGTTTGGGATAGTAAATTTTAAAGCTAAGAAGTAATAGTTCTCGAAAATAACAAAGTAAATGAAACCAATTGTAAAGGTTCCCCTCAAAAAGATGACTTTAAGCTCAAACTAATAAAAATCTAGACGGGAAGAACCATTTACGATAACAGATTCACGCGAAACGTTTCCGAAATTTGTTTGCCATCTGTCAATGGTACTAATGAGGCCAGAACCGTTGTAAGACTGTTCTTTCTAAAAAACTCTGATCACTTCGTTGGTTAACAAGAGGTTGTGGAGTTTTATTATGCACTACTCTTGCTATGGCTATACCCTCCATCTAAATCAGAAACATTACCACTCTAAGTTGATCTTCTGGACTTACCAGCCCCAATGGACATTTATACTTTTATGTATTCACTCTCAAAACAGTGGTTTCAAATAATGTCATTTTCTGCTATTAAATACTTATCCAGTTATTTAGATGCAAAATGTGCAATCACTTTATGTCAACAACGTCATCCACTCGTTTTACAACGTTCTGAAAAGTGTTATTACTGAAACTTAAACTTTACAAACAGCTCAATTTTCAAAGTGCAGCGGGTAGGAGTTGGGTTAATAGTTATCTAAAGGCTTGGTAATAACTCAGAGTTGACATTGCTCAAGAATCCGGTTCAGCTCCACCCATTATGCTTATCATTACGAAAACATAAGCAACTGGAGGAGCATTAAAAGCAGACCAGGAATGGCCCCTCCTTTGCTAAATAAATTTACGCCGCTTCATCAGAGACAACAAGCGTGTCAGGCATGACGAGTCACTTAAGCAGTTGCTTTTAATTAACTTAATTAAAGCGTTGAGGTATGAGCCACCGCTGACGGACATGTAAGCAGCTTTCCATAAAGATGTTGCCTCCCATTGAAAGCTGCAAACATGTCGCCAGGCAACATTTCAATTCATTTCCTTTGCTAAAATATTTACAGCAAATCCTTCGCGAATGGCGAAAATACATGGTACACAAGCAGCAGAGCGCAAAATACAAATACTGCCGAGCGTGTTCAATATCAAAGTGAATGGAAAAATGTATGTACGGGTAACCCACTCCTCCACGCGGCTAGTGACGTTAAATTGAATGTAAAAAAAAAACGGGGCAAAAAAAAAAACTTAATTATACTTTTTCCATTTCGTTACGCTAACAAAAATGGAAGGAAGGAAGAGAAGGGCTGTGGCCAACTCATGGCAACCGTTTTAGCCGCCATGGCAGCTAACGTTCCGCGCACTTCTGTGCTTCAGTGTACGCGTATTTGTCTATTGTATTAAAGTTAAATGAGCGACTGGCTGAAGTAGATTTGACAATGGAATGGAAACCCAGAATTGCACAATTGCTCTGCCAAGAGCTATGTGTGAGTTTGTGTGAGTGTGTTTGCAAATCATTTGAGAAAAATACGTAATTATTGAGAAGCCTTTATCAAAAGAAAACATTTCAGCCGAATTTCTATCTCTATTTTTAACATTCATTATTAAGTTTTATGGTATGTATAAAGAGTGATTCAGCGCACCAAGGCAAGGCCAAGGATGTGGTTCTTGTGGCTGTCTGATGCACTCGAAATTGTTTGTCGCACGGCAATTTCCATGCATAAGACCACAACGAATGCGGCGCTAGCGCATTGTCTGTGGGCACCCTTGATTTAGATCAGTGGCGGGCGCGAGCTAGACTCGCGAGTCTGGGAGTTATTATGCCGGTGCCCGCCACTGATTTAGATGCATACTAGAGTAATTGCCATTTGTATCAGCCATTACTTACAGCAGCTTAGAACTTGCCAATTAATTTAGAACATAAAGCAAAATGGTAAAGATTTTCTTCAATAACAAAACTTGTAGCTTCAGATCGGACATACTTGCCCCTTAATGCCAAAAGCTTAAGTCCATGTACTAAGCTTAAACGGAAATCAACGTTTTGTGTTGCCATTTCCCTGAGTGACCTTGTACGCCTTTGTGTGTCCAATTTGTGTGTGTGTGTGTGTGTGTCTGTATGTAACTGCTTATCTATGTACTTGTGGACATATGTTGCTTTGCTCCACCTTCATCTCCCCCCTCTCCAGCCCCGTTATTAATTTCGACTTGTCTGTGTTTTGGCATTTTTTGTTGAGTGGTGCAAAAGGTTATCTGAGATTGGGTTAGGTTATGGGTAGCTCTGGCCAACGAATTGATGAAGTGGCAGCCATTTTTCAAATTAATTCACTGTTCAGGTAAAAGCCATCCCAGTATCATCTTTTCAGCTTCAAGTTCAATGTGGCAGTCAGGCGGAAAGTTGAATAAAGCGAAGTACTCTCTGATTTATGATACTGGATAAGAAGATTTACTTTCAATGTGGCCCACTCCCCTTTGTCAGGTTGCCTTTCATCGTCTCACAATGCCCCAAAAGAAATGTGAGCTCAGGCTTAGTTGACTTGTGAGTAGGGTCAGCACAACTTACCCCATCCGGTATGCACTTGGTGCCGGCTGTGCCTGGAGTTGGGGGAGTGCAGAACTCCTGCAGCACATCCTGTAACTTTCGTGTGGAATCTGCAACGAAATGGGTGCGGCCAAGTGGTGTGTTTAGTTTTAAATGTAATCTTAAGTGGGATAAAGAATCATTAACTAATGGGAGACCAGGTGGCCCCGAAAGGAGTCTCCCGGCCGCCCAGTTGCCAGTTTTATTAACTTAATGAGAAGTGGTGTTGAGTGCCTGCTGCAGCCGCAATTCTCCAGAGTGTTGGCACTTGAATACTTCATGGCAATGCAGCTGCTGCTGACACTTTTGATGGGGCCTCCATACTCAACCGAAAACCATTTCAACCGCACACGAACGAGTTAGTATACGCACCTGCAACCACACCTAAAGCCCACTGACAGTCAGACAGACAGACTCGCATATAAGTAAGTTAGTTTGCCCACCCACTTGGGCCCAGCCAACTGCTAATCACTTGCCGGTGTGGTTGAGTGTAGCTAGCTAACCGTAGAAAAATTTAACAGTTCTGTTTTAAAGCCAGCGTTGGCTTACTTCAAAACTTGCATGAAAGGGTGATACAGTATCTCTCTTAATCTCTCTTGTGCCATTTACTATGCGGACATTGATTGAATGTATTTTATTAGCTGCAGTGAACTCCTTTTGCTTGTAACTTTACTGTACTTCATCTGGTTATTATTTATTTTCGAAATTCGATCAATATTGCTGGTAACTACATATATTCATTTTTGAATTGGAGATTTTTTCATTACGAAACAAGCCTGACTGCCGCCAAAAGCAGCGTAAGATAAAGTGGGACATGCTCGACTTCGTTGTACCTTTTAGATAGGAGAAGAAATGTGATGAAGCCTTTTCTTAAGTTCATTCATTAATAATAACTTATTGGCCTTATGTTGGCAGACAGCATAGAAAACGCTGAAATGCATGCTACGTTTTCATAAACAGCTTGGGCAAATATTCTTATGAGTCCTCTATGTATATAATTAGGATATTCTTGATCCCCAGTTGAGCTGTGAAGTTGTTGAAATAAAGAAATTTAGAATTTTTTAAAATCAAAAACTAGAAGAACAAAAAACAATAATTCTACTAACAATTCTTCAATTCCGTAGCTTCCCGGGGGGTTGTGAATACCCTAAATTATCAATAATTTAAGAGATTATAGATTATGGCTATATAAATATGAGTTTTAAATTTAAGATCTTATATCTTGATATTTGTAATAGTTATTCAGCACTCTTTACTTCCAAGTCCAAAATTAAACCCAATCTTGATTTGAGGAGGCACAAAAGGAGTCCACACCTTAAATTTAGTTTCTGAGATCTTTGTTCTCACACAGAATAGACGGACTTGATGTAAATGTCTGTTTGGACTCGGGTGATCAATAATATTTCGCTCACCGAACAGAGTTTTCAAACTTTCAAGTTTTCACAAAACTTTTAATAGAAACATGGAAAACCAATAAGGAGGAGGAGATCGACTTTACAGCTGTTTCAAGAACCTTCCTCTTCTATCTTCAGTAGTCTTTGTACACTTTGAGGGGTGTCGCAGAAATCTCTAGAGATTTTCGTATAAACGATTTTATTTTGAATTAAACTAGCAGAACTTTAGATGTAAAGTTATAGGATTCCTGCAGGCTAATGGATTATAGAGAAGGAAAACCATACGCATCATATCTACTTGGCTTTGAACAGTCTGTTTTAAATCCCTCAACTTTAGTCATCTAATCTAGTAGCCCAGCTTTTTTTAAATATTTCACATATAGAAGCAAGCTGTTCTCTAAAAAATAAGTGTTTATACGAAAAACCCTAGAGATTTCTGGGACTATTTCCTACGACTAGCAAGGTTAAGCCGGCTCGTGAAAAATTCACCCTGTTCCTAAAACTTAGTTTTGTAGGAAAAACATTTCTTTTCTTTATAATTCAATCGGTTGAAAAGCAAGTATGGTATTACTTATGCAATATATGCAGCTGGTCTGTATTTCATATGCGTTAAATGGCTCCTTAAGCCTAGTTGGACAAAAATCATTTAAATACTCCTTTGAACAGTTCATGTGTATCAGAGCAAAGCTAAAAATGATAATTTAAATGATTTTGTTTTTGCTATTTTACACATTAAGCTAGAATAGAAGTATGGGACTAATTCGCAACCAATGCAATAAGAAAACTTCAATGTCAGCCTTTTTTTCCAAAATTTCATACACTGGCCGACCTTTGGAGGCTAAGGACAATCAAAGCAAGGCAATGCTTACGCAAACGCTTAATAAGCAAGAGAGTTGGGCCTGCTGAGACCACTTCAAAGGCCAATATTGTTGTGAAGGAAATGAAATTATCAATTCGGAATTGCTCTTTCGTCAGCTAATCTTGTTTGTGGTAGCCAATCGAGAAGGTGTCCTTTTCCACCATGCCAACGGTTGACCGCATGGTCCCTCGTCATAAATTATTAAATCGGAATTGAAATGATGGATGGATGGATGGATATAGTCCAGATCCTCCATCATAAGATTGTGATTTGTTGTACTTCTGCAGTGTTTTTATAAATAAATCTATACATCTGTTACTATGTTTATACACTCCGAGTTTGTTGTCATTAATGCCCTTTAAAGTATGCAAGCTTTATTTCCTTAAGTAATTATCTATTAAAACGAAGCCATTGCTAGTCAGTTATGGCCGCGACATGGATAATCAACGTTGCATATTGACCCAGATTGTTTGTAAAGTTGTGGGTATGCAACCAAATGTTGAGTTAAGAAAAACATTAAACAAATACTAGAGCCCTTATTAAGCATAGAACTTAGCCTACTTAAAGGGGCATCAAGCACGATTTATAAACGTAGTATAGGAAAACACTATAAGACCCTAGATTTTGGGAAACAGCGCATGGGTCACGTATATGCTTCCCTTCATGCTGAACTTTTAAGCCTGTACGCATGCATGCAAGTCACAGAGAATTCAAATTTCCTTAGAACAATTTTTTTTTTCGTATGCTACTCACTTGGGTGCCCGTTTGTGGATCAAGTGGACTTATCCTTCTTCTCCTATTATTAAGCATTTTTTTTCCACGTGTCTCTTATTATTTCATAAATTCCCATTTGCCAGTGCGCTTCTTTAATCCGGTATCCTTGTCAGAGTGCATACTCAAAAGGTAAACTACTTTGCTTAAGCATGTCAAACAGCTTTGCAGCAGCATAACGAGAGCGTATGGTATGTAGGTAAAGGATAATCTTTACCCAAGCGGACGTTGACGCGACTTAACTTTAAAA
Organism: Lordiphosa fenestrarum; assembly: GCA_035044985.1. Lineage (NCBI taxonomy): Eukaryota > Metazoa > Arthropoda > Insecta > Diptera > Drosophilidae > Lordiphosa > Lordiphosa fenestrarum. The sequence goes on from JAWNNO010004737.1 coordinate 1,384,324, forward strand.
CGGAAAATTCCGTAGCTTAAGTGCATTCCGATTTCAGTTTACCTCAATGTGCAAACAGGGTGGCAGAGTAAATAATTAAGATCGATCTCATGTTAAATAACTGCGCTGTTGGAACTTGAGAGTCAATTATGTGCAGGTTGGAAATATTCTCAGCATTTTAAAGTGCACATTCAATTACTCGGGCAATTATGTTCAATGGAACGAAGGCATATCGAGCTCAATGCATGCATGATTATGGGTTGATGACTGAATTCAGTGTATTATTGTACAGTTTAACATTAAAAACAAAAATGAACTTACATGAGGCCAATTCCTGTAGTTGCAAAAACTCTCGCGGCGATAATTTATCCCATTTTGGTGCTGCAATGCCAATATTCATTTTGCCTGAAAGTATGCAATACGAACGGAAATGGTGACAAATTGTAATCAACCAGCAACAACAGCAACGACGACAACAACAACAACAGTGGCCTTCTATAATGCAAATGCACGCATAATTTATTGCATTTTGCATTTACGCATGCCAAGCGTGTAAATGCAGCATTATTGACTCACACACACACAAACAGACACGTGCGCTGGGGGATGGAACACGTAGCCGGAACGTGCTCTGGCTCCCACCCCCCCTCTCTCTCTCTGGCGAACCAATCAAATTTTGTGCGCTGAAAACTAAATTGCTGAAAAATGTTATCGCACACACGTAAACACTTTGGCCTGACAACAACACCAACCTCAACTTGTTTGGCTATTTTTAGCTGGTTACCAGTCACTCGCCCCATATCCTGTTTCCACAACAACAACAATGCTACAGATTGTGCACAAGGATGTGCAGCAGGCAAACATTAAAACTATTTCATTTAATTATTTCCAGCTTGCCAACAGCTTTTCGATCCGATTATGATAATTTATGATTGAGATGGCTGAGACCACTTGTTAAACCAGAAATTGCAGATTGCAGGCACACAAGTTTAGACTAATAGGATTTGGGTTTAAGTGAGAAAACAATTTAGCAGACGATTTGATGTTCGAAATTTATTGTTATTGGAATTAAGGAATTGCTCATTGCTGGAAAGGATGCTTGCTAAAGGATGCTCCGTTCCAAAGGGAAGCATCTGTGCTCCTCTCAGGAATTCGTACCGAATGCTTGCCAAGAGAATCCATCAATAGACAGAGGGGAACCCTATTTATATTCTGGAACAGTAACAACCTCTGCTATATGTCTGTCTGTCTGTTTATTTTGAAATTTTGCCACGCCCCCTTCAGCCATCGCAAGTTAGAAAAAACTTCATATCTTCCACAGTTTTATAGATAGAAGAATTGCCGCATCTAAACTTATTTAGTAACCAGACTTATTTCTGGTTCTTTAGTCAAAAGTTACAAGCAAAACAAACAATTACGCTGGGCAGCACCAACGGCGATGGGCAGCACTTAGCACACACTCTTAATACAAACTTGAGCTGGGGTTCACCGACTCTATTACTTGATTTCTACAACAGAATTGTGGCTTTGGCTACAATCGATGATTCTTTAGTACTCAGAGTAGAGCACTACGATGACTCAATCTAATTACTTTTTCAATTTCGTAAACATATTTGTTAAACTTTTCACTTAAATGATTTTAGCAGAACAGCTTGTCTTCTATCTATTTCCTAGACGGATATAAAAACAGTATTTTTAGAATGCGCGCGTGTGTGTGTGTGCCAGCTGGATAACGAGGGCCATTAGTTCAAGAGCCATCCGCTCCCAGGAGCAATGTCATTTGCCGCTTGACACGTCATTATCATCATCAACATAATCATCATCCGCAACCTGACAGCAGCCTCATCATCATGATTAGCATAACAATAATCATGATTAGCTTTGATCGGCGCACACATTAATCGATGAGTTTTGGCCTTTGCCTCCGTCGCGACGGTCGGTCGGTCGGTCATAGTTGTGGCGTCACCGTTTTGGCGCATGTCATTTGTCGTACGCTAGTTGATGGCATTTTGGAATAGCTCGCATACACTCCAAACATCCGCCCACGCACACACACACACACACACTTGCTAGATGGCATGTGCCATCAACAGACAGGTATACAAATGCGATAGACGGAAAGATAGAACGGACGGACGGATGCCAGCGGGATTTGTATTTTATATTATTTTGCGTTCTCAATTTGCTGGGCATTTATTTTTGTCTCTTTCGGCCATTTAACGTTTTTATTTATTCATTTCACAAATATTTTTATAGAAAGCTTTTGTCTTGCTTGTGCTATTTCTGTGCCATCAACTGATTGACTGGTCTATACTTATCACCATGTATTTTGGGTAAACGGCAATAGCAGTAGCTGTACCAGGGCACTTAAGCACATTATTCACAGCTAATTTGGCAGCCGGCTGCCTGTGTGAAACTAATGAAAATTGCGAATAAAAATAATAAAGCATACATGGCGTATTCGCAATTCGAATGTTAATTGCCTCACAAATGGCGGGAGGGATCTCGTTTTTTACGCTCACTCATAAAATCATGCTCGTCTGTTCCTAATGGTTGACAAAACTTGAATAAATGGCCTGGATTTCTGGCTGCTTGTGCTGCTGCTGCTGCTGCTTATTGGATTTGTCCCTTTGTGTGTGTACTTTTCGGGGGTAGCCAGTTCAATGTACTCGCAATCGCTTGCTCTGCTTTTTTTATGCTGCTCTCATAAAATATTATTAGATTATGCGTTGTCTCTAAGCATGTAATTCGCATACAATGAGCATTTCTGTTGATAAAGGAACTCGAATTGTTTTAGTCGAGCCATAAAATCTTCTAGCACATAAATGTCCAACACAGGAAAATTTTGGAACTGTTTGGTTTGGGGGGTTTTCTTTTTTTTTGTTTGTGCAAATAAAACGGCAACATATTTTGATTTTTTTATGGCCTTTAAGCTTTGTGGCTTGGTTTAATGGTCAGTAGAATAGAAAAACAAATGAAAATGCCTGAGATATGATTTTGTTGGCCCACGCCAATAACAATTTAATTTGAAATTACCTGTAGACCCACCTCCGGCTGCTGCTGCTGCTTCAACCATTTTATTTATCCGAAAACAAAACATATGATTTATGCAAATTAATATTGCAAATTTACACCACGCATAATAATTAGTGGCATTATTATTTGTCCACATAATAAATTTGTTGTAATTGCGGCTGTAATATTTTTAATTTATTGGTCAGCTGGCTTTTGGCTTGTGGAATTTCGTTGAAACTTGGAAATCGGAAAGCATTTGTTCAAAATGCGAAAATGGAAATTGATAGTCATAAAAACGGATTTGTGGTATGGTTAAATGAGCTTAAATTATTGAACAAAAATTATGTTTTTTAATGCATAGTTAATTACTTCTTGAATTCGTAACGAATTTTATCTTTGTGTTTTAGCTTCTTCTCACCAATATGTTGTTGATGTAACAAGTAAGTGGACGTCCACATGTAACATGGTACTTTAAACCAAACTTATGTATGAGTACTTTTTGAACGAATCAGTTAGTAAAACATACAATTGCTATAGTTTAGTTCTTTTAAACAAGATAATGATAAGCTGTATTACTTTAGATATATGCTTGTCTGAAAATTCTCATGAATTTATCTAAAGAGGACATATATATCAAAGAATTACGATGCTTCACGCCAGAGATGAACACAGGCTATACGCGTCGCATGCATTCGTTGTTGCATTAGGGCAGAGCTGGCCAGCCAGCGATTCACACCGCATGCTTGCCGAATCATCACTGGCTATCAGAGACAGAGAGAGAGTCAGACATTTTTTACAGTCCTGTCCTTATGACCGGACCTGGTATAGGGGCTTACGCTTAACCAATTTGCAAACCCAGCTTTATATGTGTCTACTTTCTCTTTCCCTTCCATGCCTCTTTCAAAATCGAAGTGAATTAGATTATGAACAACACATCCCAAGTACTTGCAAGTGTGTTTTGGTTCTTAAATGAAAACGAATGAATATTTTCCAAACCTTTTTTCCTTTTTTTATTCGGTGCCTTTAGCAACGCCGAAATCTTTCTGGCCACTCATGGATCGCAGTGCGTACCTCATGTATCGGTAATCGGCTTCAAAGACTCAGTAGTTGGGTGTCGAATAGCCATAGCCTAGAGAACGAACCACAGTTTGTAGTTTAATGGACTTAGATCTGGGCCACCAGCAAACCAATCATCACTAGAAATGAAGAAATGATACATGGATTTTTAGCCAAGTTTGAGTTGCTTTTGTCTTGTGAGCTGCAGCGGAGTTTTGTGGTATAGTCCCACGACTTGTTTGCTTGTAAAGAGGCTTCACAAACTTTTCCAAAACGTCGGATTGGTACACTTTCGCCCAAGTATCGATTCCTTTTCCACAAAAATGGAGCTTGGTGACCACACAATGGGCGACATCCAACCAAACTATTGCAAAAGCCGGATGGTGACCTCTCTGAATTATAGAAATAAATTCCGACGCTTGTTTTGAAAACACAGCATACGGTCTATCGTTCTTTGATAAGCATTTTCTCGTCAGTGTATTGTTTGTGCTTTCTATTCTAATGCTTTCTATTTTGCCTTACGTTTTGGTTTCAATGTTGTTATAAGCAAGTGGCCGGTGTGTCTTTTGTTTGCACTGAGCCCCAAGTCGCGTTTTATGATGTCCTTGCTTATATTCATCTAACAAACCATGATTTTCTGCTTGCGCAGTGGATTTCGACGATTTTCAGTTTTGAAGGCTTTCGTAAATTGTGGCCCAGTGCACAGACGGCCGTATTTCACGCTGTATTTTAATTCCATCGCTATCAGTACGATACACAAAGTTTCGGGAGATTTGCAATGGACTTTCGAAAGATTTCTCATTATCGTAGCCTCTTCTTTTTGTGCCGACGACAACACGATTTTCGAGCGAATTGCAAACAACTGACGAAAAAGCAAACGCAGGTTGGAGTGAATGCGTTGGCTCTCGTGAACAATTGCACCTACTAGCTATAATAATTTCAAAGCATATTGAATTCGTTGTTCTGACATGGGTTAATTGCTTCTCTGCAAGTTAATATGTTGTGTTTTAAGCAGCCCAGCAAGGCCATACAAAATTTTGAGAGCTCCGACTATAATATTTCTTGAAAAGAACACAAAGTCTAGATTCGGAACCGGTTCAGGTTCAGCTTTTCTACCTTTAGAGGTTCAGTTTAAGGTTGGGTTCATAGCAAAATGCTTCAAAATTGGTTTGCAGCCTTGTCTCTTAATTGCATCCTTTGGCTTAGACAAAGGTAATATATGTAATTTGCAATTAGCATTATGTGACCCATTTCTACTTAACTAAATTAGTTGCGTTTTTCTACTTAAGCCAACAATCATTTTGCCTTCCTCTCTTAAGCAGCACATAAGTGCATCGTCTGCTGCTAAGCACTGCTTACCAGTCTGTCACTCAAATACACATCACAAGGCAATTTCTTGAGTGCCTGAAAACCGAAGCCATGTTTCCCTAGTTGCCATTAAATGAATTCACATTTTTTCTTGCATAAATCAATTGTGTCATCAAGATCGTTGAATGATTTTTAGTTGTAACTTTTTAGTTTTAACTCTGGTCTAAATATGCAAAATTGTTGGTTTAAAAGTTGCTCCTGCTGTTGCTGCCGTTTTGATTCAATTAAAGTTATTGATTTGTTTAACAGGCGTACTACCAATATATATTCGCCCTGCTTGCATAATAAATTTGCATGTACATTTTTGTATATATATTTGTATGTGAATTCCCTCTCCACGTTTATCCGAAATGACTCTTTGTTTTGTGCATTGAAATGCTTGAGTGCACAAAATGTTTGCTTTTACATTCATATGAATACTGAATACGATTCCGGAGTATTTGCTTTTATGAAATTGACATTATTGTTTATCAGATGCGTGGGTTATGCATTCGTGGTTTGTTTTGTGCCGGTTTTTGTTTTTGCAACAACAACAACAGGCACCCAGATTGCCGATTCTTTTTAGATGAATGAACAACGAAGGGGTGTTCCTCCCTACCTCATTCAAGGGAGGAAGGGTGGGTGGGCTACTATTTTTTTCGGTGGAGCCGGACTTAAGCCTTGCTTCCCGGTTTGGTATGTGGTAAGCTCATTGCTAAACAGCTTAAACTCTGCCATAAACTGTTCACTACCCTGGCTTAAAACCGCCATTCGCCAGTAAATAAGAATTCCCAACAGGGGGTGGTGGGGGTGGAGTGGGGCGAGTCAGAGGAGCAATTAAAACCGTGGCATGGGCTTGGCTGGCAGTGCAATTGTGTTGCCCCGCTGACTTTGACAGAAAGCTGGCGACGATGACGCTGTCTGTATGTGCGGACAACCGCAGGAAACGCGTTTTAAGCTCTGTACAGCACACTTCCGCCTGTCAGCTGCGAAGGCTCCCTCGCCCTGTCATTGTTATTTCGCCTCACTACTTCAGAGCGGCGGCCATAGCCAGACAGCTATAGCTATAGCTAGAGCTATGGCTCCTTTATCAAATGCTGGTCATGCACAATCAGTGGCGGCGTCGTCGGCGGCGGCAACTGAAGGAGACGCTGACAAAGAGCTCAGCAATTGAATCAAATTTATTGTCTGCATCCGATGCGTTCCCCCATTGTCAGCACTTGGCATGTAATGTCACGTCACGTCTCCGCCTTTTTGCGAGGATCAAGTGCACAAAGTATGACAGCAAACGTTTTAAAATGAAAAATTAAATATAAATGGGATTTGTGCATAGATTTCCCCACTAAGTTCCAAGCGCTGAACGATAAAAATGTCAATAGCCCACAGCAAAAAAAGGAAAGTGGGCGTAAAGTTGAAGGAACCAGTATAAACAAACTTAAAATGGTCTAACTATGTATATAAAAGACAGCTTACCCTTGAATAGGTATACTCAGGGCCGTGAACCCTGCATATAGAGTACAGGGGTTGGGCCAATATTGACTCGGTTTGCTGAATGGCGAGAAGCTGCAGCCTCCTGGAGGATCTCCGAAGACTACACTGCAGAAAAAATCAGTGGAAACTTATTTCACACCGATATAATCGAACACTTTGAGAATTTGCAAGGTGTGCCTTGGTACGATGAAGAGCTGCTTTAAGGAATAAGCAGGAAATCGCTTTACTTAAGAAAGTGTACAGAAAAGAAGTTGAGTTGTTCAAGTTGTTCGAAGAAGTTGGTAAGGAACATGCTCCAATTGAAGATAGGAATCCATAGCTTGCGCCAACTAACCTAGTACAAATCTTATCCTATAATTGTTCTGATTGCAACTTAACAGTGTGGCTTTAGACTTGGATAGTCCACAACATATCCGAAATACAGCCAGGAAAACCACCTGATGAGTAAACGTTAGAATAATCTGCCTACTTGATGCCTTAGGCAATTTTCTGGAGAAGCTGGTATAAACAAGACAAAAAGAGCACTTCTTGGGGTTAGCAACGCATCCCTTATTCAATTCGATGTCCAAGACTCTTGAATAACAATCAGAGATGAGACCCGTTTTCGAACCGAATTGAACCAAGCAGTAACCGAACCGCTAATTTCAACTGAATAACCGAACCAGCGTCCATTCGAAAAGTCTTTGGTTTTAGTTTCCGGATGAAATAATCAAGAGAAGTAATTTTGAGAGTTTTAGTTGATACTCTACGATAAAATCTATCCGGCTCTGGATTGATGTAGTCCCTAAGATTGAAATGTCGTATATTTTAAATTGTGTGATACTGCACATCTCCCGCAATTGGCCATAAACTGTTTGAAACTTCGATTCAGTGGTTGGATTGGATATTGGAAAACTTAAACTAGTGCTTGGGGGTCCACTCGAGGTCCTCTACTGTAGATCTCCAAAACAGCTATTAGATGAGTTTGACGAGATCAAATTTCTGAAAGCCGTTGCTTAATGGTGTCAATATGCTGCCCAGAAACAGTAGGCACAGCTTATTATCCAAATTTGATTAACCCAATGTCTGTCAAATATATTTGTACAATATGAATTGGCTGTGCGACCCACAATTTCAGTCTCTAATTTGGCTCTAATTTACTTTCGAACACTGTGAGTTGCATTCTTTGCCGGATTCTAGGTTTCTCTCAATTTTTTCACAGTTTTTACGTTCGATTTTAACATACTTAGGCCTAAGAATAGTGATTTATTTGATTCTTCGTTCACAATTTTGTTGTTTGTGCAAAATTGGATTTCGACTCTCCGATGCATTCAATAACATGATAACTTCTGTGCGTTAATCAAGAAAGCGCATCTTTGATGCTGGTAAAGTAAAGTAAAGTAATCTGATTGTTTTTCTTGAAGCTTTGTGAGTGCCTTTGAAAATATTTTCGCAACTCAATCCCCATACCTTAAGAGATGTTTTTACTTGTCTTGGCAACAATTCATGGAAAAATCCAAGCAATGAGCACAGAAAAACGAGGCTAAACTTGTAAGAAGCAGGCGGATTCTTGATTGACACAATGCTGAGCTCTAAGGAGCACCTTGAATGTGCCGCAACAATGTCAAAGGCGAGAATACCGCTTTATTTTATAATCGAGGTACTAAGCAAGATTGAGGACTTCTCCTGGCAGGAATGAAGCGATTCTGTACCCTCAATTTGAAAAGAAGAGCTGCAACTGGCTTAGAACTAAATGGAAAACATATTATATTATATTTGACTTGAAACAGCTCAAACAACCCAGCCGAGCATTTTTCAATCTTTTGGCTTGAAGAAAGAGGAATCTACAGTTTAATGCAAAGTTGACAAGGCTTTTCCGTGGCTAGATACTTCTCAGCACGTGCTACTAGCTGGCAAAGGTGACCGTTTGTGTAAAAGTTTTCAAAGAAAATTCTTTTCATTTGATGTTCCTTCCGAAGGGGAATCAAACCAACGACCTTTTGCACAGCAGGCACACACACTACCCGATGCACCAGCCACAAACGACAGAGAGGGCGAACAGAATCAGGCCGAACAAGAATCAGGCAGGTGGGTTGCGTCTTCCAAAGGTAATCGTCCCAGGGATGACATACCTAAAGGTCCATCAGTTGGGGTAGTCTCCCCATTCAAGTCATTCTATGTGTAGCGTTTCAATTTAGTTTATGGCAAATCGATTGCTGCAATCGCATTTCCACCCCCTCACTGAATAGCAAGCGATCTTATTGGGACTACTAGAATAAATTTCATACATTCTGACATGCTGATATACAACATTTAAGTCGACATCAGCCACTTTAAAAGCGTTGACATTTCCTCTTAATTGAAATTTGCCATAATGCAACCAAATATTTTATTCATTCTATTATCATCTTTTGTGCAGCATCAGCAGCAACTGCCAGCATTAAGTCCCTTGAATGCCCTTTAATATGCATTTCCCTTGCGGGGAAAATGTGAAATGCGTCGCTCAATTTGCTTTTGTTTGCTTTTCTTCTTTTATGAGGGGCTCGCGCTGGTACGGAGAAATGAATTGAGTTGGCCAAGAAAAGTTGCAATTGCATTTTGATCCACATGCCGCCCCGCTGAGCTGATGATGCATCTGAACGCGCCGCCAGTTCGCCTAATGGCCATTAATTGGGCACCTAAACTGTGGATATCGCTTCTACTGGGCCATAGGGCAGGCAGAATTGTTTCCATTTTATTTACACCCCCAAAAGCTTCGCCAAGTACGTGCCGTGAATGCGTAATTAATGCTTGGGAAATGTTTTAATGGCCAAAAATAGCTAAAAGCAACAAAGTCTTCTCTCAACAACAGAAGCGGCGGCAGCCGCCGCGGAAGCTCTGCAGAAAATGCCCTGTAATGGCGCTAACCATGCCCCGGCGATGTGCTAAAACACATTTCCGCTGAGCTCTAAAATTTTTGCATGGAAACCTTTTGACTTTTCACTTTGATCGACGGCACAGACAGCTTTCAATGGAAATTGGTGCCCCTTCCGCTCCCTCCCCCCTGGGTGAACAATAAAAACTGTTTTGTCTTCGATAAACACAAAAGCTCTGGATAGATAGCCTCTGCATGTCCGCCATATAAAAATAGACAAACAAACAAACAAACAGACAGACAAATAGATTTTTAGATAGATGGAAGGGAGACGGCCGCATCTTTCGGCACATGTAAAAATACACCATGATCTTATAGAGGAGATCTAACCTTAGACACCTGCCGCAAGTCTGAAGCCCGATCAGCCTTCGAATTGAGCAATCAGTGTAGAATGGCAGGAGGGAGCAGCAGGCGTTCGGAATTGATTCGCTACAATTAGACAGATTTCAGTTTATTTCGATTCGATTGAATAGACTTTTCTTTGCTTGGCAGCAGCAATCAAGGCATTTCTTTGCATTGGAATTGCATTTCTTTTTGCAGTTGTTGTGTGCATTCAAATACATTCAATTAGATGAAGTGAAATCGAACGGAAAGCAAATACATTTAATTTTATTCAAATGGTTGGACATTTAAGCCAATGAAATGGGAGGGAGGGTAATTCGCTAGACGATTTTCAATTCCCTGAATATATTTTGGTACATTTTGATGACGTCATGTCGTAAAAACCTAAACTATATTTGGTTCTAGGCAATGAACTCGAATTTATCGGTATTTTAAATACCAATAAACAACAAGGCATAAAACTGAACATACGCATCCAAAATCTTGTTTGACAACCTTGTATTGCCTTGCTTTCTTTTTAAGGCCCTCCGATCGTATCATTAGCGTAATTTTGCTTTTTCACTTTAAACTATGCTCTTCCTTATTTTATCTTGTAGATTTTGCTAAGTTCCCTTTATAATTGGTTTATTTTCCCAAACTTTTTTAAATTTAGATTCTATTTTTGGAAAAAGGTTACCAAACGATTCGAAGGGACAAATGGTTGACGAAACTGTGAGAGCGGGTTTAACGCTATTCTCTCAAATATACTTGCTCCTCTCTCAGTTCCTTAACCTCTTACTTCCCAGAAGCACAGAGATACATAACGTTCATTCATGTGCATTTTGGGTCTAATTTTTAGCTTGGGAGTGTGTCTGTTTAGTGACAGACAGACAAGGACGAACTCAAAAAACCGAAATAGGATTAAAAAAAAGTCCCACAAACTGCACACAAATGTAGAATCGAGGGTTCACACAGAAAATTCGACCGCACATTCAATTCCATGGCTATTAGAGTCTCTGGTAGTAGATAAGGGTGCTCGATCTGGAGGTCCTATGGACATAAATCAAGAGATGATTATATATTTCTGATGCGATATCAAATTTTTATAATATACTGTCGAGAACGAACATTAACTGTAAGGATTCTGCGGCATAATTAACTCAAAAAGTTCTTATTGTTTGGGAATGCCTTTACTTATACTTAGGATCAAACCTTAGGCTGGACATGCTTAGGAACCGGTAGGAAGAAAGAACTTAAGACAGAACTTTTTGAAGAATTTAAAGGTAAGTTTAGAAAAAGTGTATTGGGAAAATCGTTGAGAAACTTCATAGTTAACATTATGCGAAAGGGTTAAGTCACTTCCGCAAAAGCTTTGTGATATTAGAACCAAATCAGGTTTAGGGGGCTAACCCACCACCATTTACATGCTAGATACTAGACTAAGAAAGAAGCGACTAAAGAAATTTTTGTAGGAACCCCTTTGAAAAAATCCTGAGAACGCCACTGGTTAACACTAATCGGTTTTTTGCCAAATTGCAAATGGCTTTACAGTTTCGAGTTGTGGTGGGAGTCCTGAATTCGAGAGGAAAGTCTGTTTATTTAAAAAAGAGGGAAGATTAACTATTCAAGCTTCTGTTTTATTGTTAGTGTGCGAGTCTTGAGGCTAGTTGATATTTAAAAATTGACTTCACAAACTTTTAATATGTGAACTTGCCAAAAGAAATTAGCTTAAGCAGGTTTTATCACTTTATCGAAAATGACAAGTGCATCTGGCAAGGTCTTGTGTATTTTATAATCACATCTTCGTTGCCCGATTCTCCCGGCAGCTCGATGCATTAATATTCATGGCAGCATTAGGAGGCTGTTCGCCCAACTGCATCTTATCCTAAACTCATCATGGCACATGAGATATAGCAGCATTTCCCATACCAAATCGAAGCGTACTTACGGCAACAACAACCTTAAATAGCAAAAGCATTTGGCTGCCCCAAATTACACACTCACACACACTCGCACACGCACATGCATACATGGCACTCAACACCCGGCAGCGGCAGTAGCCACAGCCGCAACCTCTGACGTCAGAGCTGGTTTCCACACCAAAACGAGAAACCGCAACGAAAATGGCCATTGAAATGTTACGTCTCTCTTGTTGACGTCGATGGCATGGCGAGTAACGGATTTTGTCTCTGTGATTGCTATTTGTTGTTATTGTTTAATACAATTCGCTCTTTTGTGCGTGTGTGTGTGCTTCAGTTTATTGACATTCACAGCCTGATTGTGTATTTGTGTTAGCCTGGCGAAAAATAAATGAAAAACTGATTGCTTTACCTTAATATTTTGGGAAAATGCACAAACACTTGAGTGCCCTCCGCCCCACCCCCCCACTCGATCAATTAGGGCCTCACACCATGCCGCGCTTGAAAGTATGCAACGGTTTTATTTTATTTACGTGGATACCTTGACAGCTTAAGCGGCTCTACTATGTGCGAGGGGCGGGGACGGGGGCGGGAATGGATGCCTGCTGGTTTCTCTGGGTGATAGCCAAAAATTCTGATGAATGACTGACACATGTAACAAATTCAGGCACTCGAAAGTCGAATAAATCAAAGCCCTGACAAAATATTGAGAGCATTTTGTCGTTTAATTGGAGTGCCACGCGTTTGGCATGTATGTACAACAACAACAGCAACAACAACAGACAGAAGAAGCCACTTTGACTGGCACATTTGACATTTGCCTGACATGGCAAATGAAAATGCCACACACCAAATAAAAGAAACGAGTGTTAAAAAGAATAACTCGATATTATTGATATTTCCGAAAAAGGGAAAGCAACAAAAAGTCCAAGAAAAAGTGTAATAAAACATTTTGTTCAATATTCCAGAAGGGTTTTCCATTTGTTTCGAGAAGGTACTTTGTACTTTGTTTCTATTAACCAAATAGATGATCCTTTAACGACTGAACCAACACATAACCGCGGTTCATTTGAATCCAAAAATCCTTTTGGCTTAATCCTGCATGAATCACTGAAACGAGACGTCAACATCTTGCATTGACACAACTTACAAATTTGAAGGGATTCAATCAGGCGCCAATCCTATGTTGAATTGATAAGTAATGTTATTAACTAAATATCTCCTAGAAGTTGCAAGCAGTTTTATTTTGTGTTCCTTTTTATCTCGGTATTTTTAAGTTTTCTCACCTAGGTCTTGGTTTCCATTTACCTTGTCTTAAAGTAGGATAATGAGAATTTAATTAAAAATAGAGGCCTAGGAGGGAAGCTTATCTAGTTTGATCATTCTTTCATTTTGGGACGATTTGAAACCCAAAGTTTTGAGCTAATAAGAGGGTTGTTCCTCAGGACGCTTTACGTCCTGAATTGAAAAAAGGTACATCTGCTTCATTATGAAACCAATGCGATTACTATTTAAAGTTGGAAATAAATGGCCGCATTTCACTTAGCACACAACAAACCAAATAATATTCAATAACCATATCACCAAAGGACTTTGGTATCAACTTAAATAATAAAGTTGCAAAATTTTACTTTTTAAAAATATTCAAAAAAGTTTAATAAGTTAAGAAGTTCTATGGCTGAGTGTAGTACTGCGGATAGTGTGTGCGCCTGCTGTGCAAAAGAACGTGGGTTCGATTCCGCTTTGGGACATCTAATGAAATATTTTTCCTTTACAAAATAACTTACACAGCCAGTCACCTTAACTAGCTGTTGGCGCTAGCTTCGAAGTAACTAGCGATCCTTTCCTTTGCTGCAGGCACGAACCTTCTTCGGAATATAAAAGATCTCTGATCTCCAGAATTTCAGCTAAGTGAGAACGTTTCCTAAAAAACGTGATAAATGACGCCTTAATTACCTTAATAGAGTTAATTGTGATGAAGTTATTGCTATATTTATAAGATATCGATAGTATCGATATGTTTACTTCAAAATATCAATATCGAAATGATACTTTTTCAATATCAAAATATATATTGATATACAAATAATAGGAATGCTATTCGAACTTAAGAAAAATCCTTGATCCTTGTAGAATTTTCAGAGCTGTTCCACTGATGCCCCAAAATCTTTTAATCTGGTTCAGTGCAGCTGCTGGCGATTTTGCTGGCATTTTGAGAAAGCCTCAAAGAATCGGTTGTAAAGCTCATGTTGCATCTTTGGGCTGCTCAATTTGATTCATAAGTAATTTGCAGATTTCTGAAGTGGTACTTTTACTCATTTGTCGCTTTGTTACAAACTTTATGAGTCATCAAGCCGCATTTCACACAAAAACTCTACAACTGACAGATCGTATCAATGAGAGCTATTTATATGCTTTTATTAAAGTCGACCACTGTGCCTTTCCCACCACACAAAAACCAATATCAAAGCACAAACACCCAGCCATACCCACACACACACACGCACACACATCACGTACAACAGAAAGGACAAAGGACAATGCTTGGCACTCGCCCTCGCGCTCTCCTTTGGCTGTCGGTTGTCATTATCACATATCCACGTCACTTTTTGTGTGCGTCGTTGTAGTTTGTCGTAATGCGCAAATATGGCAAAGGTTCGTTCCGCGCTCACCATACGCATCCGTGTCCGCATCCGGAACAACTACATGCGTACAGACACACATACACACATGTATGCAAATGTACCGTAAATGGCAAATGGTAAAATGGTAATGTCAAGTCGGTCAAATCGTTTGCACATGAGCCTTATTTGCATCTCATTAACAGGGGACAGTAAATTGCGGACACGGACATGGACAATGGCGCCATCAATAGCTGTCAATACTAGAGGATGTGGCGCTCCTGTGTTATTTTTTCTATATCTATGCTCAAAGTGTGATAATTATTGCACTCCATAATGTATGTTCCATTTATGGTATCCATGTGGGTGTGACATTTGGCACGCCTAATGAGCATGTCCTTGCTGCCTCCCATGTCTGACTGACGTGTGAGGGCGTGTGTGTGTGCGTGTGAGTGTGTGTGCGTCTCTCTTTGGTAGTTAATGTCACAGAATTTGATAAATTGTTTTATGGCCATAATTTGTGCAACTTTTATGGCGCTCACCACCACCCGCTTATTAGTGCCTTCAGTGTGTGTCTCCTTCAAATCCCCTTAAATAGTGGAAGAAGTGGCCAGAAAATTGAATTTAATTATTAATGCAACATTTTGCGTTTGCATTTTTATGGCCAGGCAAATATTGCCACTTTTATTTATTTAACAACAACAGCAAGCATTTCAGTTGAACACACACGCTCGCCAATTATTTATGTTCTCTACAGCTTAATACGTGCCTCGGGGTGGAGGCTAAGGGTGAGTGTGCGGCCGGGTTAGGTCCACCTACCCGCACATACATATTTACATTTTGATGAATGATTATAATTATTTATCTATTTGTTTGAATGTTTACCTACCTGGCTGCCTAAATGGTATGCTTTCGTGGCCAGAGCAGGAGAGTCCCACCGACTTGAAGCTGAAATGAAACATTTGAAGAAATCCAAGATAAGCAAGTTGCTGCGAGACAATTGTTTATGGAGATTGGAGCTAAGCCATTCAAATGTTTGTTGATGTTTTCTGTGAGAAATTTCAAATATTTATTCACTTAATTTATTGGTTCTCTCTCAGTCTTATTATAAATATTCCACAGCATAAATTGCTGTCTCCACTTGCAACTTTATTTCCTTTGTCACCAGGAAAAACTTTCCACCAGAGTCCCAACCATGTCGAATTATGTACGAGCATGTACGTGGCAGCAAATGCATTTGGCTTGGGGGCACAACTTTTGCCTTGTGGTCTTCTGCTCTTTTGTGTTCTGGTAAAACATATGTTCAACATGGTACAAAAAAAAACTGTCAGGCCAAACCCAAGCCCCAGGTAAAGCACTTTGCTGTCAGGCTTTCAACAAAGTTTCCTAGGTTTTTTTTTTGCTTTTTGGTATGAAATAATTTGCTTGTTGTTTAAATGTGTGAAATTGAAATTACTCAGAGTCTCCAAAGGAGCTGGGCTCTCAAAATGAACGACATTTTAATTAAGTTCTGGAGCAAAGTTTGTGACCTTAAAGTTGGTCATATTGAAGTAACCAGCGGAACCAAGTTGGGTCAAGCCATCAATTCTGGCGTTGCGAGATAAAATAAACAAAAGCCAGGAGAACAACAAAAAGACGCATGACAAAGAGTGAGAAATTAAGTCAAAACTGTAAGGGTTCCCCACAATAAGGGTTCACAAACATAATGCTCTATTAGGCGCATGAGTAAATACAAGATTTGAAACAGGAAAGAATGTCGGTCAAGCCCGACTATAACATACTCTGTAGAGTGCCGGTGCTGTTCAGCCGGTGCTGTCCAGCCTAGCTGTTTGTATTGCCTATAACTCGACATTTGTTCAGCCAATCTTCAACATTCCTTCGCCGGATCGATAAATAATACTAATCACTTAACATGACCAGAATATGTCGTTTCTAAATTGCATTTACAGTTTTATGCAGAATCCCAACGGCAAAGTTTAAGCAGCGTTTTCATGGCTAGTTACTTCAAAGCTGGCGCCAATAGCTTATAAAACTGATCGAGGGTGGATATTTTTTAAGGAAAACCCTTTTTCATGAAATGTCCCGAGGCGGGATTGAACCCCACTACCTCTTGCGCAGTAGGCACACACACTACCAGCAGTACCACCACGGACACAGTCGCCATATGCTAACAGATATAAGACAGAAGGAGATATTCCTAAAACTCAGCATTATATAATCCAATCTTTAGGAAATTTTAAGAGATATTAGGTTTGAAGTATTGGGTTTTGAATCGATGTCTTACAAGTTGTAGGAGCTGTTGGACTTGACTTATATACATACATTCATAGGTACATTTGCAAGATTTTAGTATACCCTTTCTACTTTCCTAGTAACGAGTACTAACCCCAACTAAAATATTAATACAAATGTTTGAGTCTAAATGTAAGTACATGTAATCTATTGTAACTCTAGATGTAGATCGCATATATTCTAGCATGCCTATTTCCTGTAGGGATGTCAGCATCATCGATAGTTCTAAGTTAATAATATTGGAATTACGCCCTTACACGGAAAAAAGATATCGAAAAAGATTCATTTGGAAAGGATATATTTTAAAATCCTTAATTTGATTTTAAAATATATATATATATATTTTCCATATCCTTTGGATGATTTTCAGCTCAGTTGGATAACAATTTTAGATGAAACATTTGCGACCCCATAAAGTCTATATATTCTTGATTAGCATGAACAGCCGAGTTTTTATAGCCATGTCCGTCTGTCTGTCTATCTATCTGTGTGTCCGTCCGTCTAGAGCCAGAGCCACTTTTTTTTGGCATGAAGGTAGGTGTATACTGTAAGCAGATCAAGTTTGTTTCAGATTTCGACCTGAATCACCATGCGCCCTTACTTGTTTTTCTCTGTGTAGATGTGGACTTTTTGCTACTAACCACATTGGGCTCTCTTCGGCTATCAAAGATGATGTCTATTTCTTAGTTACGACGGTAGAAACCACATATTTCGGTTTGAAGTAGGCTCGTGAATTTTCCAATTGACTCATCTGAGTCATATAAAATGACATACTATATATGTTTCTTGTTATAAGATCCATTCGCTTTTACTACTTTAGTGCACAGTGAGGTGGGAATCTGTGATCATGTGAGGAAGCATCACCTCATACCTCATACCCATCTTTCCTAGATCAGTTGTGCTCGCGTTAAATGGGCATATTTATACTAGCAACACACAGATACAACAATTCACCTTTATTTGTTAATGGTTCAAGATAAAAACTTACATAAATCAGCATCTACGGTCTGGGTCGTTGGAAACGCAATAACCAAAACATTTTACATTTATGTGCTCATGCAACGCGAACTCGGGCTGAACTAGTAAAACTTGATGCCTCTAGTTTCACAATTTATTGATCCCGTTCAATGGTTTCAATGTTTTCAGTGGTATATTTTGATTATTTTAGTATATTAATTGATATTTCAGTTTCTGTCTTAATGGAAAGTCAATTTATGATATTTCGCTTTAAAGAATGTCCTCATCTTGTCCGGGGAAAATAGTTTCGAATCAACGTCAACTGAAACCAAGGCAATTTTTACTTTAACTCAAGGAAACTATCCCCTCAGTTACAGCTAAAAATGTTCCTTTTCATATAATTGAAAATTGTTTTTCACATGAAACGCGTTTCGTGGAAATTTAGATTACTGTTTTCCGTTTCTTTCGCAATGACCACTTTAAGATATCGTACATAGTTCGCTTCATGAGCCATTGTCATCCACAAAGTGCAGACACTTTGCATAATTAAAAGTGTCAAGCAATTTGCCCAACGGCCCAACAGAGGTAGACGAGACAGTTTGCAATTTACAGCGAGTGATTCAATTATTCAGCCTCTACCTCTCCGCACTTTACACAATTTCCTGCGTTTATAATTTTTGCTTTGTTTTATATATACTATATGTGCAGTGGCACTTAAAATAGATAAGCATTTTTGTATTGGTCGAGTTCAAACCAGGAAAAACATAATCAAAAATCAAATTACATTTTTAGCCCAATCTCAATCTATTTTTTTTTTGCTCTTGGCATTTTTGTCTGCTGTTTTTTCCACTTCTGCACACAGGCAATTTGTTGTTGTTGTTGTTGTTGTTTTTATCTTGGCTATTGTTGTAGTCTAATTTGCGATAAACTGACTAAAGATTGCAGCTACTTTATTCAAATTATGCGATAAGCCGCAACGCCAAAGCAAACAAAACGCCAAAAATAACATGGAGCAAAAAAAGTGACACACGCGAGGTGATGAAGATGTGGACGAGCAGGAGGGGGGTTGGAGATTGGCGGGGGTAGACTCAAAGTTTTTCCTCTTTTCATTCATGTCAGTTTTTTGTTTTTTTTTTTTTTATGGTTTTTTTGGGTTGCTCTGATTAGACCCACTCACTGACGACTACGCTGACTGATAATTTGCTTTGGCTTTGGCGTGGAGCAAATGGAGCAGGAACTAACGAGCATTTAATGCAAACAGTCTACCTCACAAAAGGTATTAGATATTATCAAACTTCGATCGTAGGGGGAAACGTGTGGCATTAACACGTGCCAAACGATTTGGTTTCCCACAGGAATCGGTGTGTTGTGTAGTATTAGGAGGAGTGAGACCGTAATGAGTGGCTGGCTTTTGATGGTTGAGGCAAGCAGTTGTTAACCATTTGTTGTTTCGACTAAAACCATTTCGAAAACTTTTAGTTTTGTGAACTGTTTACATGGGTATCTATACGCTCTATCTCCTAGGTACGTTCCTTCGGAGAGATTCAGAGATTCTTCCCGCTGGCTGTTACATAAATTTGCATAAGCATAAGCAATGAGAGAACCAAGTGACGCGGATATCAGTGGCATTGCATGGGCGAAGCACACATAAACCATTAGTAGCATATATTTTGAGAGACTGCATACATTTTGTTGAAGTGGTGAAGTGGGACACTCGGGAGTACAAAATATTAAGTACTTATGCAGTACACTAGTAATTGCGGTGCGCCGCTGCAAATCTCTGATTGGCACACTCGTCCCGAACATCTGTATACAGATTCAATTATATAGCATTCTGTGTTTGTTTGTGAAAGGCATAAAGATTTATAATTGTTTGCTGTGCGCGGCGTTTTTCCTCTGTCGAAAAAAATGGATCATTAAATTTTGTGTAAAATTGAATTAATGCTTGAAATGTTGACAGTAACGCACGCCAAGTCTACTTCGAGTAAAGCACAGGTGTATACGTAGAGCTTGTAAGCTCTACTAAAAAGATCAAGAAGATGGCAATTAAATGCCAATGTTACTTACTTTCAGGAATTCGCACTGAACGTAGAAACGTATTGTCTTGAAAAAGTCGTCCGGATTTTGTGATTTACAAATTATGTCATTTGCCTCGCTACATGTGCATACTCATTGATGCTTGTGCTTGGTTTTTGGTCAGAAACAACACCACGAACGAATGACAGCCATCTGAGCTGTCAATTAGAACGACCGCCAACTGCGCCACATGTTGAACTAATTAAACTAACTTAATTGAACTCATAAATTATATCTCTGAACTTCAGCTTTAGTTTGAAGTTCAAAACCTGCTGGTTCTGCTATCAAAAGCCTTTTTCAGAGAACTACAGGCTTGCCTGACGATCGAAGATGTGTGTACCTGCCAAGTACAGACGTATTTAGTTCCACAAGCTTCGACTATACTATGTATAAGTCTTTGTTTAAACTCTCCTTTCTAAAATACCTTTAAAAATAATGTGTCCTAATCAATATCTCATAGAAACTCCAGTTCAATTCAAAAATTTTATCAATAATGCAATCTGTGCCACTGTTTTCAGACATCGCCGATCGTCTGATTGAGGTTCGCCGGATTTAGATCTCTGCGATTTTTTGCTGTCCTTCGAAACTGAAGAGACCCTAAGGACAGATTATTTAGAAGAAGTGAGCACGAATATTGACGATTAAATAGAACAGTTTTTCAAGAAAATCTAAAAGAACTAGTTTTCGCGTGCACTGTCAAATTATGAAGACTTTTAACCAAACGAGAGCGTAAGTTAAAGTCGGCCCTGCCCGACTTCGAAATACCCGTTACTCAGCTCAGCTCGGATAAGTATGCAACATTTTTTTAACTCGGCCATTTATTATCCGATCCTTTTGAAAATTTGTGAGATTGTAGATATTGGCCACATAGACTACAAAATCTGAGCTCGATATCTTAAAAACTGTGGGAGTTATTCAATATTTTTTATTGCGGGGGCGGGAGGGGGCGTGGCCAAAATTTGAAACAAACTTGATCTGCCTACAGACAATACTAGCTTATGTATAAAATTTGGTTGCTCTAGCTCTTCTAGTCTCTGAGATCTAGGTGTTGGCAATATCGACTCGGCTGTTGATGCTGATGAAGAATATATATACTTTATGATATCGGAGATGCTTCCTTCTGCCTGTTACATACATTTGCACGACTTTAGTATACCCTTTTTACTCTACGAGTAACGGGTATAAAAATTATGTTTAATTCTGTAAAAGACTTAAATGCTAATTAAATTACGTAAGCAGTTTGTATTTCAATTCAGAATTCAGGTAAATAAGCTTTTTTGTACATTAAGCAACTATACGAGTGCTCAATTTGCCAATTACATTTCATTTCAGCAGCCAGCAAGCATAACTTTTTGAAACGAAAAAGTTTTCTTTTTTGTGTTGCGAGAACATGAATCAATTCCGATTCCGAAAAGTTGCAGTGGAAGTGGCAATGAGATGATGGGGTATATGTTACATATATGCAGAAAACGAGCAGGGAATCATTAAAAGTCTCTCCTTTTTTTATAGAAAATGGGTATAATGGTATGCATATGTATTTCACACGCTACAAAGTATATATACGGGTATGTGCCTGATTTCGAGTCGATTTTCGTGTAAACGTTGGTGTTTAGCGTTCAATTCGGACTAATTTGTATGTAAGTGACAAGGGGTTACAATAACTATGTTTATACGCACCAAACCATACGTGATTAATACCCTTCAAAGTATGCAAATTTTGTTTTAAGTTATTTAAAATTTAAGTTATTATTTATTAAAATGAAGCCATTGCAAGTCTGTCATAGATATTCGACACTGCATATTCACTCAGATTGTTGGGTATTCAACAAAATGTTGAGTTAAGACAAAAATAAAATATATACTTGAACAAAATTATAATTTTCATTTAACATAGCATTAAGCATGATTTATTTTGTGTGTATAAACGTAGTAAGAGATATAAAGGCATGTTCCCAATTGTACGGCTATTTGAAAAGTACATCATTTAAATTTATTTTGACATTTAAAACAAGAAAGAAAGTCGGTCAAGCCCGACTATAACATACTCTGTACCAAGAAATTTTGTCTTTTGATCATAACTCAAAAACCGTTCATCCGATCTTCTTCATTCCTTTGGCGGATCGATAAGTTATTCTAATAACTAAATATGTCCAAAAGGAACAAGCCATCTATCTTCAAAACTGTGGGAGATATGACGTTTTTTCTAAATTGCGGGGGCGGGAGGGGGCGTGGCCAAAATTGAAAATAAACTTGATCTGCCTGCAGACATAAGAAGCATATGTCCCATACACGTCAAACCTCTATCTCTTACCATCTCTGAGATCTGTGCGTTCATACGGACAGACGGACAGACGGACATGGCTATATCGACTCGGCAGTTGATGCTGATCAAGAATATATATACTTTATGGGGTCGGAGATGCTTCCTTCTGGATGTTACATACTTTTGCACAAACTTATAATACTCTATGTACCTACGGTACAGAGTATAAAAATTAAAATGCAATCAAATTCGAATTTTTGAAAGAAAACTCATAAGTTAAAAAAAAATTTTACTATTACAACAAGTAGTTTCGAAATAAACTGCATTTACTTCGAATCGCTGTAACTCATAAACGGCGCAATTTAGACACATGGTGCAAGAACAAAAAATGTTCCTCTTTTTGTGTTCTATTGGGCATTTAAATACTTGTAAAAGTTCCCGGGACACCCTGTATATCTTGTCGTAATTTTCTCTGATAATTGAAATCACTTGGCATTGAGCAACTGGTTTCAGCTGCTCAAACAATTTCGAGTTTTTTTACCTGATCTAGTAACCGTACGCATATTTTTCACCTTCTATGCAACGTTATTCAAATTGGATGCCAAATACTGACGAATACCGAAACAGGCCTCATATTCTTGATCAGAATCAACAACCAAGTCAATAAATGCATGTCTGTCCGTCTGTTAGCGTCAATCTCAGAGGCAATTAGTTGCAGGCAGATCAAGTTTATTTTCAATTTGTGTCATGCCCAATCCCGGCCACGCAATTTGGGAAAAAACTTTATATCTCTCACAGTTTCACAGGTGAATGGTGCGTACTTTCTACGCATATTTAGAAATTAGTATTATCTATTGATCCGCAGAAGAGTTGGTAAAGATCGGTTGGAGGACAGCCTAGTTATGTAGAAAAATAACAATTATGATGAGTTTGCACGTGACACTCCCTAATGGGCTATTCGCACTGACTTCAAGTAAGATTCGTACTTGGGCGTACTTAAATTAAACCAAAATATTTCTGCTTATATTATAAAAATGGTGAACAAATGTTCTTCAATCCAAAACTTGTTGTGCTTACAATAAGATAAAAACAATCCAATTAGTTTAAGTACAAAATATGTTGAATTAGGTACAATATAGACTTAAAATGCTAGCTCCAAAAAGTGTGCAACGAAAAATAAGAATGATTTTTAAGCGAGTCTGTTCTTCAAATTCCCAACTGGTTCTAACACTTTTGTTATGGACTGATGGTAAGTTACTGAACTGCAGTAGCTCCAACTTATTCTTCCAGCCTTTTTGGTTCAATACAGAGAACTCGTTTTGGAACTTAATGGGCTCAAACCAAGTACGTTGTGGACTTTAATTTCCCTGTAGAATGTTTTTGGGTTGAACTTTGAAATTACTGGAGCTTAAGATAGAATGTCTTGTACTTATTTGTATGGTTAATTGGGCTAGACTTACAACCATTCCGATATAGTCTAAAATCAAGTATTTCGGATTGAAAAAATCGCATTAATATGAGAATTTTGTACTTAAGTCGAGTATATTCGTACTCACCCTACTATTGACAAAGTTCTTGTACGTTTTAACCTACCACTGCCGACGCAGCAGGATCTTTGAGTGTGCTCAACGCTTGAACAGCTTTTGTCTGTTGTCTCAAATGCAATTGCAGCGTCTCACATTCTATCGACGTCTCAGCTCAAATGGCCAACCACTGGTATAGATTCACAATTGTTTCTCTTGCCAACTGAGTAAAATCACTTAAATCATCAAAACTATTTCGGTTTGATAAGCTTGGGTTTCCTTTTTGTCAGTTGTCCCCGCACATATGCATCTGTGTGTGTGGGTTGTCAACAACAATTAAATTCGGTCATCAACTTGAAGAGTTATGAACATGCACACATTTTATATACACAACACATGGCATTCATGTACCCGTACGTCGTACACCTCTTCGTATGCATCAATAAATTTTCCTTTTGAAATTCCACGCATTTTTTGCGAGCTCGGATATTATTTATTTACATGTCTTTAATTTTGGGTGCCTTCTTGAACTGCTCTCATTTTTTTATGTCATCATTCGATGGCTTTCCTTGCCTCATGTTGAATGTTTGTTTATTTTTTTTGCTCTGTTGCTTAATGCTCTTTTGGCTGGTGTATGTTTTTTTGTATATGTTATAAGTATGTGCAGATGAGGTGTGCTTATGTCCAGGTTTGCCTTAAATTAACATATTCCCCTGACACTGGTTTTTCTTACCTTTTTGCCGCTGGCTGTTGTTGTTGTTGTGGTTGTTCTTTGGTTATTTTAATGAAGGTGGCAGCATTTCCTTGTTGCTGTTTGTGTTTGTTGCTGAGGTTGTTATTTGATGCCTAACATTTTGTAATCGAGATTTGGTTGCTGTCACGCACTTGTCACTTCTTGCTCTAATTTTGCTATTTTTTTACTTTTTCTATTTTTTTTTTGTTTTGTTTTTTACTACAAAAATATATGTTGTGTTTGTGTGTTTTGATTTGTTAACTTTCTCTGGATGAATAATATGAATTTTGTTTGCTGTGCTGTAGCTTTTCGAGCTTTTGGTTTTAGCTTGCAAACGCCGGCACTTCCACTGTAGAACTGAGGCATTTTGCCAGCTCGCTGTGCTTTTTATACTCCCGCCATCGGCGAACTCAGCTGGAGCGGTGCTCTTTTGTGGATGCTAAGAGAGCGAGCAACTTAGAAAGGGCAGGTTGCATGTGACTTTGTTGCTGTTGTTGGTTTTCACAGCGGACCTGCCTTCAAATGACGTCACTGCGTCAGCTATGGGAAAACTCTCATTTGCTAAATTGCACGTGCTAAATAATATTTTTGTCGGTGTGTGCGTGCGAGTTGTGGCCATAAATTAGCAGACAAACCTTTGGCGCGGTTTGGTTTGACTTGCCTCCTTCTCGCTCGCTATCTCGCACTCTGTCTGTCTGCCTGGTTGCCTGCTTCCTGCTGATATTTTACATTGCACGCTTAGCCGCAAGTGTTTTTTGTCTTGCCATTATTTTTATGCTTTTGCATTGTTGTTGCTGTTGCTCCTCTATTGTTTCCTGGCTTCGTTTACATTTTCCTTTCCTCTGTTGATTTATCTCAAATGGCGCATGGCTTGAACCCCGCACCGCCTTGGAGTTTTGGTTCAAAATTTAATATAAATAAATATTTTTGCCATAAGAACTTCCTCAGGGATGCCAAGTGTAAAGGCAAATGCAAAGCATACTTTTTTGGGGGGCGGGGAGCAGCATAATCCGCTTATGCTGGGAGGGGCAGAACATAGTTGGGAAAGGTTACTCTCTTTGGCATTTTTCAATTATCAACTTGAAGATTTAAATAGTTTGTTAAACAACCAAATCTTAATGGGCTGGTGAAGAAAGCAGGGCCCATATTCCACTCTGCCTGACTGATAAGACTGAAATTGACATGTTCAACCTTTTACCCTTTTGAACCCAGTGTGGCCTAAGAGCCACTTTGCCAACAAAAACAAATATTTATTATTCAATGATCTAAAAGCTGGGACAATAACCCTTAGCAACCTGATGTCACTTGGAGCAAAGAATTATATTAATTCAATTTATTAGATTGAAATGAATAAAATCAGTATCGCAGAAAACCACAGAAGATACTTTTTATACTCTGTACCGTAGGTACATAGAGTATTATAAGTTTGTGCAAAAGTATGTAACATCCAGAAGGAATCATCTCCGACCCCATAAAGTATATATATTCTTGATCAGCATCAACAGCCGAGTCGATATAGCCATGTCCGTCTGTCCGTCTGTCTGTCTGTCCGTATGAACGCACAGATCTCAGAGATGGTAAGAGATAGAGGTTTGACGTGTATGGGACATATGCTTCTTATGTCTGCAGGCAGATCAAGTTTATTTTCAATTTTGGCCACGCCCCCTCCCGCCCCCGCAATTTAAACGTCATATCTCCCACAGTTTTGAAGATAGATGGCTTGCTCCTTCTGGACATATTTAGTTATTAGAATAACTTATCGATCCGCCAAAGGAATGAAGAAGATCGGATGAACGGTTTTCGAGTTATGATCAAAAGACAAAATTTCTTGGTACAGAGTATGTTATAGTCGGGCTTGACCGACTTTCTTTCTTGTTTTTATTTATTTTGGTCGTTGCCCGTTTTCTGCCAGCACTTCTGGTTCAATAGATATTTGTATAAACATGTGGGTCACATCTGGAGGTCCTGTGGCCACATTAAATAACATATTTGAACCAAATTTTACTTAACTTAGCTTTATTAAATTGGGTTATAGAAAATCTAACCCGACTATTTCTTGCTGTTTGCTGCACAATAAGCAAACAAAAATGGTATTACTCATACGCCATGTTGCCTATTTTCGTCTTAATAATTGATTTATTTTGATTTAAAAAATGATTTGAACTCAAAATCAAACAGGGACCCTTTTAACCACGCTCTCATTTTGATTTTCGAATAAGTTTTTGGTTTTTTGAAACCAATTCTGGTCGAAAAACTGGTCTCAAAAAACAAAACATTAGCGAAAAAACCTGATTGGAAGCTTGTTTGCTTGTTATGAATTATAAAAGAAGACAACAATTGACATATTCTTAAGATTTCCCTGAAAAAATATTAATTTGGTTAACGTGTCGTATGAGTAATTTTTTTTTCTTTTATTAAAAATACCACAAATATTAACTTTCGGTATGCTGAGACCTACTTTTACCCATTTTGCCCATAGGAGGTCGAATCTAGTGAGCGCGGATGACTTTTTGTTTAACCTTTAATGGCAACATAATGTCATTCTCAAGGGAAAATTGAGCCCAAAGTGCGGAAGCAAAAAAAAAACCCTCTCAAACATGTTGTCAACCCATAGCCCAAGGCCCACACCCAAAAGGTTGAATGGCTATGGCAAGATGTGAAGGCAACGATTCCTTACTTTAGACCAGTACCTGTGATGTTTAACCAAATTCAAACTTCATAAAATGTTCGAAACGCAACCAAGAGAAGGGATTTTCGCAGCAATTGGGCCTTTTTATGATAAAATGAATGGAAAAATATACTAAATTTAGGTGCCCCTTTCTCTGGAATAGATTCACCACAGATGAGAACAAAAAAATCCCTTTAAAAAAAATTAATAACAAAAAAAACGTAAACTTCACCTTCACACACAACATAAAAAGGCTCTGAAGAAATGTGACTGCTTGGGCAAGCAGTCATGGCATGAATAACATGGAGAGAGGGTTGCTGGATTGACAGACGGCAGGCAAACAACGCTGTACGATCTACCGGACTCCTTTGTTTTAAGTTCTGCGAAAGCATAACATGTCCACCAGCCGTCTAAAACTGCAGACTTACAAAACCTGAGTATCTTAAGCGCATTTTTAAAGCGGCCGCAGATTTAAGACAATTAATTTGTGCACTTTGATTATACAAAACGAGGGCATAATTTAAAGACGGCTCTGTCCGAGTAACGGACTCAGGGTAATTAGTGCTTAATAACCTAATGCGACTCAGATAAGTATGCAACGTTTTTTTTAACTCTGCCATTTATTATCCGATCTTTCTGAAAATGTGAGATTGTAGATATTGGCCACAAACACTAAAACATTCCCAGACAAGGTTTTTTTTTTAGCAACTTTAAACTCCAATTAATAAATGTCCCGTAAGCTCTTGTAAGTCTGCGACTTAGTTGCAGGAACTGCATACCCACATAGAAACTCCCCAAGGCCTTGGACGTATGCTACATGTCTAAAGATGGAAGCTAAGTTTAATAGTTTCCCAACTAAGCCACTAACTACAATTTTTACTGTTATTAACCACATTTGTCGATACCATTGATTACTCTCCACTCCTTATTCAGTGCCTAATAAACGGCAAGTCATAAAAATTGAGGGCATATGGAGCATAAATTGAGCAAACATAGACTTCGAGTACTTCTACGCAGCAAATGTACTTACACTCCTACAAACAGCATAACCAAAACGCGTCATAAATTTTGCGGCCATTTTTCAGCGCTTTACAACAGATTGCCACTTCGCACACACACACACACACACATAGCCAGCCACTCTCACACGCACGCTGGAATTTTATCATTGCCTACTTTTGGGCAGCCTCCTTCTGCCGCTGCTGTTACTATTATGCGAAAACTCAACTCCTGCTGTTCGCGTTTCGCTTTTGCTTTTATTTTTAGCAGTAGCATAATTTTTTATTGATTGGATTTCAGTGAAAATCACTTCCGGCCATAAATTTGTTATGCAGGCAGAGTGAAAAACCCATTTTACATTTTGATGCCAGCTTTTCTGTGCCTTGTGTTTGATTTGTATTTACGTCAATGTCAATCGAATTTCAAGTTGTTGTTTGTTTGGCCACTAATAGCCATGGGGGAGGAAATGGCAAATTGACAAAGAAAATTTGCACAATGTTTGCATTACATTACACATCCCAATCCCATCTCCTCCGCTGCGGGCCAACGCAAATACACATACTGGAAAGTTTTGTTTTTTGCCCAGTAATTCAATATGGGAATCAAAGCCAAGGGAGGTCATTATCCTGGCGGGAAAGCCACTTTAAGATAAATATTTGTACAAATGAAGCAACTAAGTCACAAGTCACATCATAACAACAGCTGCTGCTGCCGTTGGTGATATTCGTCCAGCGGATTTCGTTAAGAGAGTCATGACGTCACTGCGCAAAGAGAGCGCGCCTGCCATTTGAGGTGCGCCTGCGTTGCCAAAGGACTTTTTCCTTTGCAACTTCCGGCTAGCGCAACGACCATATGACATCATTGAAAACAAACGACGAGCTTTGGTAATGAAATTATGCGTTTTTTATAAGAAAGTCTTAGCCCCTGCTCCTGTGTGTGTGTTCGTGTGTGGCTGTGTGCGCCGTCGGTGTGAATAGTTTTTGGCTTCTGGCCTGGCGCCTAGGCGGGCTGACGTCACTGACATGGAAGTCCTTCTTGACTGTGCACTCGAATGTAAAATTGGCAAATAAATAGGATTTCATATTTAACGTTCGCTGCAGGCTTTTGGGCTCGGCATTAAAGGAAAAGGAAGCCATGCGCATCGCCCGATGACATAAGCTCTTAAGAAGGAACACCTCGGCAAGGTCAACTAATTGAATCAAAAACACGTGCAACATTTGTGGATTTATGACAGCTGCATGGCCTTTTAATTACTTTAAAGACGAATTCACTTAGCCTGCCACTCATAATGTGGCCCATTTGGCTGTCGTTTTGTTTTACGGGCTATTACGCTGGATTTTATGCAGAACAGGAAGTGTATGGTATATTGCATTTCCTCTCCAATTTCCCCCTCCCCACGCGGGATCATAATTAAGTGACGTCAATGCTGCTGCTGCTGCTGCTGCCGCCACAATGGATGCCGTTCGGGTGGGTGTGGTTGCCCATTTTTTATGGCCGAGTCTGTTTGTGCGGTAATTCGGCGAGACGATGCGCCCTTTATTTAAAGCATACTTTCGGGGCGTTCCTTAAAATTGCAACAAACAAGTCAAGCGAGTTCGCGCCCTCAGTGGGAATTTTTACGATCTTTTGTGTGTGTACGTGTGTGTGGCAGATGTCATATAAAATCAAATATAAATTCGGAAATTGTCTGACTTAATGGAAAATATCAAATGTATTCATTTGAAACTGTCAACCGTAATGGAAAGCTTAGTTTGGGACAGGTCTGGGGGATTTTATGGGTTCATTTAAGCAGCATTTGCAGTCAGCCAAAGTAACCTAACCGTTATGAAAGATGTTAATGTGGGGGAATTGAGTAAAGTTTTATATTTAGTGAATTCAAGAAATTTCTAATGACTTTATCCCTCTGTAAACATCCCATTGGTTAATTGGCGATATCTGGCACAGTTATTTCTGCTCAAAACTTGACCATGGTTTCTACATGCTTTACCAATCTGATTACTTAGGTACAAAAGTGCGAGATGGAACTATTTTTCACATTTGCAGGGAAGGAAGAAGCTGCTTTACAAATGTTTGTATCCTATACCTAGAACTTAGGACTCACAAGGATAAGTTCGCACCGTACAAGTGAATCCCAAATGGAAATTCCAAAGCGGACCTTCGAAATTTTATTAGTGTGCTGTGCGTTTGTCAGTGTCTGCCGGAAAAACTTTATGAGTTCGAAGTTTCACATTGAGATTTCCCTGATATTCACTTCTATGGTCGTTACGCCGTTCATTTTAGGTCGTTGCTCTAACCATCTCCGATATCTGCATCTTTGGTGTTCTTTACAAACACTTGTACAAACTAAATAAAATCTGCGTACCCTTGGTACAGAGTAAAAAAATCATTTTAAAGCTATATTTTAGGGCAGGGCTTACCAAGAAGACAGAAATGGTGTAAACGAAGATGGTGGGAGCAGAACCAATTCCATTATGACATTAATTTCATATTCGTGATGTTCTTAAAGAAGAAAAATGATGGGAAAAGTTGTAGATATGTTTGACTATTCATGTCAGGTCTATATTAGGTCACGTGGGCTTCTAAAAATTCCTCTACACATTTTGTGTATGAACCTAGTTGTCCTGCCATTAGACTTACTTCACCATTCATTATTTTCTGGACTTACAGACTGAAACTTTGTCCAGAGGAGGTATTAGGCTCTATGCTAAAGTGGTTTTAACAACAATTTGACTGCCACTTGACAATCAAATTGGATAATTTTGCAAGACGCTAATGAAAAATTCTCTACAAAAGAAAAATTGGACAATATCAGGTTTACTGATGCTGTTCGCTTAGTTTTTGAGGGCAGCATTGGTATGTCCTTTCGCATTAAGAAGAAATCGTCTCCGACCCTATAAAGTATATATTTTCTTGATTAGCATCAACAGCTGAGAGATATGACTTATAAAAACAGAGCTGTTGGAGCCAAACCAAGATCAGTTTTCGAATCAGTGGATAAAACTAGAGAACAATTTTTGCATGGAAAAGTCTGGACCTCAAAATAGTGGTTATTTTCTGGCTCAAGCAGCCTAAGAGTAGGGAATTATAACAGACGGACGGACAAAGCTCAATCGACTCAGCTTGTTGCATTGGTCAAGAATTTACACAGTCTTTGGGGTCGGAAATTAATATTTCTATGAGTTGCAAACTTCTGGGCAGAAATATAATACCCTTTGCAAGGGTATGTTAACACAAGGCAACGAAATTAGTCTTTATAGTATATGAAGGGTTATTGATGACTTATAGATGATTTCCGTGTAATGATCACGAATCTCCTTTCGGAAGTCGTACATTCTAATATTGGTACATACTAGATCTATACTAATTCAAGCTTCAAGTAACTTTAAATGCCTATTTTGACCCATTTTAGAAACGTTTAATAAGCAACTTATACCACTTTCTTAACTCTCTTTGATATTATGGTAAATGATTACTTCTTAGCTTTATAACAAACTTTTCCAAACAATTCTTCGATTTTTTTCAAGTTCAGATATATCATTTAAAATACATTGGTTACAAATTATTTAATTGTCTATTGCCCATAAATATGCTTTGCTAATTCCCTTTATTTCTATAGTAATTCTCCTTATCAACAATATCCATTGCATATCTACGGGCGGTACAAAATATAGCGATCTTGATCTCATACACTCAAAATGGTATATCTTCACTTAAAAAAAACTGCAAAAATATTTTCGTTTGATAATTTTAAAGCTAAGAAATAGTACTTTACATAATATCACACAAACAAAAATTTTCCTTATAAAAGGAGCACAAAAAGAAAGTCAACTGACGCCTTTACAGCCGCTTTAAGCTTAAATTACCAAAAATGTAGAAGTGATAGACCATTTCCGAAATGAGATTCTAGATAAGCCCACAAAAATTTTCCATAAGCACCACCAACATTTTAATATACTGTACCTTGTTGGTTGATGATTCCAACTACCGCAAATTGCATTTCAGTTCTTGAACTTAAATACACATCAGCTAGAGTCCATAGAATTACCTTATTAAGGTTGGATGGAAAAAAGGTTCGTCACTTTAAGAGATATTTAGTAACCGGCATTATTTTTCGATGCATCGAGGGTCTGATTAAGATCGGATGAATGAAAAAGTAATGGTTGAGAAATATGAAACTCTTTATCATTTTAAACCAGAATTGCTAGGAACATGGTTTTCCCAATCTGCTGGCTGTGACCAACAACAGAGTTCAAGCTTTTACTTTAACTTATATCAGTACATTTGTGTTCATGGGTTTGATTAATAACTATACTATATTTAAGTAAATTTAAGGCGTTGAATTGTGTAGAAGTAGCTTGTCGACCCCCCATTTCCCATTCTGTAACCCTACACATGCAGCCGCATACGCCTATCGCTACTTACACACAACGAATTTTGTTCTTCCCTCTAATTGCACTGATATTAACAAACATATCAATGAATTAAGCTGAATTCAACAAAATCAAATGCTTACACAGACTTTGGCCAGTGCTCTCACTTCAGCATTTCTTCGAGCAGCCTAAGAGTAGGCAACCTCTTCGCGTCATCGAGCAGCTGTGCTTGAGCGTTCAATCGAACGCAAACGATCGCAGTCGTCGCCGCCGCCGCCGCCAGCTTCAGACACTTGCCTTGGTGTCTTTTCGGTTCAGTTCAGTTTCTTTCAGCCCGTCGTACGCGTCGGTTGTCGTTTGGCCGCTTGATTTGATCGGTTTGTCGGTTTCGTTTCGGGCTACGTGCAGACTCCGACTGCAACTGCAGTTTTCGTATCATATCAAGTGCTGTGGCTGTGGCTGCATCTTCTGCAACGGCAGCAGCAGCAGCAACACCAAGGTGCATACAATAATATTTACTTAGGCAAATTTTACTGGCACAATTTCGCGCAATGCCTCCGCCGCCAACTGCAAAACTGTGAAAATGTGCCGCACGCCGAAGAAAGAAAAATTAAGAAAAAAGGAGTAAAAGAGAAGCAGAAATTGGAAATAAACAAAAAGAAATTGCATAAGTCTTGCTTTTGGCTCATCTTCTTTCAACCTGCCCGCCAACTGCTGCCTATGCAATATTTGAGCTTCGTTGTTGTTGTTGTTGTTAAACAAACTTGGACCGTGTTTTTGTTGTTGGTTGTTGCAATTTTAATCAATTTATGTTCGTTGACCGTTTGACTTTTTGCATTCAAGTTTTTAATAATTAATGCAATTGTTTTTAGCCAATCCATGTGACAACTGTAAAACCTTTTGCCAACTGACATTTCCACCATAAAAATTACACCAAAAGGTAAGCAAATCAACATCCAACTAATTACACAACATAAATGAACAATTAAACAAATTAGACAGCACAAATCGTGGTGCCGTCGTCACCCTTTGGGCGTCATTAAGCTGATATGAGTCTTGCATAAATTAGATAAGCCGCATATGACAACTGCTGGCCAAAATAACCAAACCTCAACACCATTTTTGCAAATCGCTTGTGACCAGCTCGATGAAATAATTCATTAGCACCAACTCCTTTTGCGAAAAGAAATAAAGCAAATAAATTATCAATGACAATTTCCAATTTGAACATTCTCCCCCCTCCGAATTTGGTGATGGGTGTCTGGCATTTTTATGAGCCGCGCATAAAATTTAAAAACTTCTCAACTACCGCAGTTCTTTCTGGTTCATTTGGTTTAATTTGCAACCCAATCAAAAACCCATAACAAGTTTTCTATCACCAAGTTTAAGTGAGAGCGGGGGCGGCGGTGGCGGCGGCGGTGGCGTTGATGATGCAAAATTCACAATTAATAGGCAACAAAACCTGTTAAAACACACAAACTAAACAAAAGTTCAAATTAAATAATTTTGAAATTTTTTTTTCTTTTGAGTTTGTGGTCAGGCGACATGCGGCCGATGACGAAAGTCATGTGTGTACGTATATGCAGTTAAAGTTAGATTAATGGGTATTTCGAATTCGCAAAAGCTTGTTGCGCTTTATTGCTTACAGATGACAAATGACCATTCTGCACTTCTTTCGAAAGATGCGACTTTGAAGACGCATTATTTTGCAATGTTTTATCGCATTTTTGATTTGAACCGAAAGAGAGTGATAATTTTACACTGAGAGAAAAGAGTTTCTGGAAGTTTTTCAATCCAAAAATTAAGTAGGCCACCATTTGTAAGCAATTTTTACGTCACGGCGATTCGCCTGCGATTCTCTTAATTGGCAAACCTCTAAAAAAAAATGGCTCGGGATCGCTTCGCGGTTCGAAATTAGGGTACATGTTGGGTTCGGGTACATGGAACATGCTCAGAAGGTCGCTAATTCTGAAAACTTGAATCTAAATTGGAAAAACCTGGCATTTTATTCTTAAATGAAAGTTGGGAGTCTTGTTGTTTTCCATTTAATATTTTAACGTCTGCTGTCGACTAATGCACTAAAATTAGACTTAAGATAACAAGCGGTAGATCAATTGGTTATTCGACTTTGAACCGGTTTGCAGTTAGACTCTAAAAACAAAACTTCGTTTTCATCTACATCTCGCTTAAAACAATCATAGAGATTTTCTCATATTACTCGACTTTTTTTATAGTTCAACATTTTTTTCTTCTAAAATTCAGAATTGGTTTTCTGGAATAGTTTTCTAAATTTTAGAAAATCATTTCTAGATTTTGGAAAATACAGAAAATATTCTGGGTATTACAAGGGAAATGGAATAAAGGAAGTAAGGGGAAAAGAGGAAGAAGCATAATCTCTTGAATAAATGTATGCTTACATATTGCCTTACAGGATATTTTCTTTCTGTTGAATCACTTAAGTCTTCTCAGTGAAAAATACATAAAAATTGGCATTAGTTAAATTTTTCTCAACTTCACCTTGTCAGGAACCAGGGGGAAACTTCAACACTTAAGGCATCTTAGCGCAATCGACT
This sequence comes from Lordiphosa fenestrarum, assembly GCA_035044985.1. NCBI lineage: Eukaryota > Metazoa > Arthropoda > Insecta > Diptera > Drosophilidae > Lordiphosa > Lordiphosa fenestrarum. The sequence continues at coordinate 1,419,420 of JAWNNO010004737.1, forward strand.
ATCAAGCACTCGCTTGCGTTACTGTAAAACATGCTGTTAAATGATGAGCAGTCAGCAAGCCGAATATTAGTTTCCCTTTGATATACCCAATGCAAGGAACTTTAACTTGAGAATTGCTAAAGGTGTTGAAATTGTCTCTTCTTTCTTATGAATATGAATTTTTCAAAATATTAGACTGAAATTTTTCTAAAACGACTTACTTATAATTTATTTTATTTTTGGAAGAGTTTCGAAAAATGTTTTCGGACGACATTTTTCATCAACATGCACAATACTAACATTATTGGTTATTGGCTATGATTTCATCATACTGGACTTAAGTAAGAAAATTTTTCGAAAAACAACTAGAACACTTACCCTAAATGGAAGATGGAATTTCGGATATACGGCTGTTCTCAGGATTAAATAAAAATATATGTCACTAAGGGTCGATATATCGTCTTCTAAATAAACAGTTTTTCCCTGTTTATACACAACAAAATTATCATGATAAATGCTCGTTAAAGTATGCTATGATTAATAACAATACAATTATCTTATAGTTGGCTGTTTACTAACTCATTTTGAATACCTTCAATTAGTCTGTCAGTCTTAGAGAATGCCAAGTGTGGATTATGTATGACGCAGGCATAGCTGACTCTCAGTTACTTATTTAAATTGAGAATTATTTAAGGAAATGAAAATGGCATACTTTTAGGGGCATTTATCATGATATTCTTTTTGTATCTAAACGGGGTATTTGTCAGATAAACTTGCAATTTACTTTGTTGTTTGAAATCTTCGTTTTGTCATTTTCTACATAGAGATTATTCATATAGGCATGCTAAAACATTCATATAGGCAAGCCAGATTCGATATGTTACACTGTTTTTCTTCCTTTTGGGAGAGTTTCGAACACACAAATTCAAACCATTATCCTTATGTGATATTATTTAATTCTTTTCATTCCATTTTGATCCATCTTCCTGAATTTTAATATAAAACTAGGATAAGATTGGAGTTTGTTGTATACTCTTAATATTCATCCCAAAACAAGAAAGAAAGTCGGTCCATCCCGACTATAACATACTCTGTACCAAGAAATTTTGTCTTTTGATCATAACTCGAAAACCGTTCATCCGATCTTCTTCATTCCTTTGGCGGATCGATAAGTTATCCTAATAACTAAATATGTCCAGAAGGAACAAGCCATCTATCTTCAAAACTGTGGGAGATATGACGTTTTTTCTAAATTGCGGGGGCGGGAGGGGGCGTGGCCAAAATTGAAAATAAACTTGATCTGCCTGCAGACATAAGAAGCATATGTCCCATACACGTCAAACCTCTATCTCTTACCATCTCTGAGATCTGTGCGTTCATACGGACAGACGGACATGGCTATATCGACTCGGCTGTTGATGCTGATCAAGAATATATATACTTTATGGAGTCGGAGATGCTTCCTTCTGGATGTTACATACTTTTGCACAAACTTATAATACTCTATGTACCTACGGTACAGAGTATAATCAGCTACAATTCTTGTAATACTTTAACGGAAAAGTCTGTCTAATCGCTTTTAGGTCTCTGTACTAGATCTTCTATTTTTGAAATGAACCCATCTCCCGCCTTTATTGTATACTTACATCTAAGTGGTTGAATTTGTGCCTAAGGTTCCTGCATACTGGCAGTCACGATCGCAAACACAGGCTATGTTGTGTTGGGAAATTCCATACACTTTTATCACTCGATCTTTTCATCTTTTAAACATATGTTGAAAAAGTATTTATAGACAATTTGTCTTTGGGATGCTGTCTGCTGTGCACAGCTGTTGTGGGCGGCTGGCTGGTTAGAGAAAACTGTGGGGCGTTTACTTAAACACAGGGTGTGGCTGCCACATCAAACATATCATGAATGAATGAATCAACCAGAGATCCAATTGATTTTAAGCCTATGCTATTTGGTCATATATCATCCTCATCAACTCACACACTACACAAGTTGTGCCATAATCGACGCTACGCTTCGCGCATCTCCAACAATTATCTATAAATAGTTACGAGCTTATGGCCATTGTCTGGGTGGGTGTTACTTTGACTCGAATATAATGAGACATCACACTTAAATAATTAATAAATGAATGCGGTCATTGGCAAACAAAATTAAAAACGAAAAGCATTCAAATAAATATTCTAATTTAATTGTGTGGTTGTAGCCGTTCAATAGCGCCAAACTATGCAAACATGCAAATTGCACAAATTCTCCAACCTCAACTGCTAATTGTGGTAAACGAATTTTCCACACGCAAACTCATTTAAACAGCGCTCCAATAAGTGAAAGGTTCGTCGAACCGGAATTGGCCGAACTCGAAAAAAGACAACTAATAAACATAGAATAATACTAATACCACACACACGCGATAAAAAACAAACGTAAAACACGTTTCAGTCGAAAATATTAAACAAATATTTGAAATAAATAAAAATATACTAAACAAGAATTCTTCAAACTTGTTGCGAGGCTTATCTGATGATCATTCTTCATTTGCCTGTGGCACTTGACAAATGAAGCGAGTTACTTGAAATTGGTCCAGCCTCTGCCTAATTAAGCGCCGCTTGGGAAACTAGTTCCAGCGCGTGCAAATTAATTCAACAGATTTCTGCTTTTTTCCATTTTCAAGTTCAGGGCATCCGGTGACATCGATACAGCCAACTTTCAATTGATTTAAATGGTTTTAATTGTTCCGTCTTGAACCCAATGCCCCGTCGCTCTATGACTGAAGCTAATTTTCATCATAAAGAGCCACAAACGAGCGTCGGGCATTAGCATAAAAAGCGCAGACACACATAAACCAGTTTCCGAGACATTAACCCGCTGACAGACAACCATAGCAGACACAGACTTACCCCAACAAAAGGCAAACTGCACTCAAATCAAATCAAAAAGCTGCACTAATTGACAGCCGAAAATTTAGGTTTTTCTTTTTTATTTGTTGGCAATACAACAATACAGTTTAATTGGCCCACAAAGTTTGACCCAAAAACGCGGACGTCCGGCCGGCTTTTGAGAGCCATTGTGCTTGCTCATTTCTCAATTTCAAGTTCAGCCCATAAATTACACCTGTTGCCACTGTGAACTGCATTTCAATTATGACACATGACACACTCACACAAACAAACAAGCACACCGAACTCGGTTGGGTCTTTGGCTTTCAGCTTCCAGTTAACCAAATGTAGTGTCAAGTGTGTGTGATGTCGATGTCGTTGCCTCTCATCAGCGACTTTGTTTCAGAAATTGACCTTGGGCTACCAAAATGTTGGTATTTATGATACAATATGGATTATAAAGTGTGAAACACATCACACCCCAGTCATACCGAGTTGTTTAATCAGGGGAGTAAAAGAGGGTCATGCTCATACACTCAGCTAAGAGTACAGCAAATAGTTTAAAATGAAATCGAGCTTAAGTCCCACTGTATCACGATATGCAGAATCAAAAATGGAGGATAGTCAACTTCGGCTCGGCCGAAGTTTGTTTACACTCACGCAGCACGTTTTTCTGACTAATTTGAAGGACATTTCCACTGAAGATAAACACGATTTTCTCACTAAGACTACGTTTGTGTGACAGCTATACAATATAGATTTCCGATTTCTACCAAATGGGAAAACATAGCAAACTAAGAAATACAAAGCCTAGAGGCGTTTTCTTTTAAAACAAAAAGAGTTTCTCTCACTAAAACTAGTTTATCGAACGATCATTCCTAAGGCAGCTATAGGCTATAGTCATCCTATCCGGCCTGTACCGAATAATGTGCAGAGTTCGTGCAAAGTTTCGTGCTTTCAAACTGAGGGTGGAAATCGCATAGAAACAGAGGGACGGACAGACGGACATGTCTAAATCAACTCATCACGTCTTGCTGATTAAGAATATATAAACTTTATGTGGGGGGAGATGCTTCATTCTGAACAATTTTAATATACCCTCTGCAAGGGTATAAAAAGAAGAATTTTCTCTCTGATTTCTTTATTTCTCTTTTTTCCTGAGTATTTTTTCTGAAAAGTCCTTAAGTGTTCTGAATAGCTTTTGTTCATAATCTTTCAATACTTAAATCTATCTAAGCTGGAGCTGTGTCAATTATCTAAGCGTTGGTCTATTGTCCTTCTAAGTCCTTCGGCAAAGTCGTAGCTAGCTTTGTTTTCTCGTTTGTTGTCATATCATCCCCCCCCCCCATATTCTGTGCTAAGAGAACTTTGTGGTCTTGAAATATCTTTAAAATTTACAAACAAAATATGCTTACATATTTTTTATGTTTTATGTCGAGTTGATAACAAATCTCTCATCAGATACACAATGTCAAGAGATGTAAAAGGAAGGCCTTTAAGTTCGTTTAACTTGGTTGCTTACATTGAAATCTTTTACACATTTTGAGGCACATCTCGCCAGTGTTTGCCATTTGTTCAACTAAATCATCATCCCTACCAAGTTCTGACAATTGCTGCCATGTGTGAGACCAGGCCAAGTGGCACTTGTCAGCAGACACTCAAAAGTACATGGGGTTTTATACACACAACTGGCAACAAGCCGCAAAGTCGTTTTGGGACCCCCCTCAACCATTTCCATTTCAATGGCACTCGGGAGACACAAAAAAAAAACATCAACTTAAGCTGCAAAAGCGAATGCACTAAATGCACAGCAGCAAGTTCTTCTTTTCCTCCCGTTTGTAAGCTGCAATTGGTTTTCCATGTAAAAGCAAACCGAATTTATGAACATGAAAACTGGTTTTTCCTCGGTTTGGATTTAAATTTTATTAAAATTTCACACTGGGTGCAAGAGGGAGAGCGAGAGAGATGAGAGAGCGAAAGTGGTGAAATTGCTGTGGGATAAAAAACTAAAATTAATAAAAACAAAGTCAGTGAGTGAGTGAGTGAGTGGGTAAGCCGAGCGATTGCCGCTTCACTGGTGCTGGGCGGGATTAACTTGTGGCAGCACTTGATATGCATGCCTAATTAGTTGCTTCGCTTTGGTTTCTGCAATTGCAAGAGCACGTTCAATGTCTGACCATTCTATTTTAGTCAACGGCTTCTGCTTCTCATTGATGATGGTCAACGAGCTTCATCGCTGCCCCAAGGTCAATCAAAACGCCAATGCGTTCTCCAAACAAGAAATATGAAATCAACAAAACCTTTGCTCAAGATTACACCGGAACTGCGGTACATCAAGTGCCAAGTTGCCAGCTGCCAGCCATGAAGATGCGCTCAAGGGCAGGGGTTTCGATTCAGAGTTTAAACGATTTGCATATATTTTAACTTGTTCTCACATCAAAAGGCGTTTCCATCAACTGACTTGACCATATTCTCAGTTAATAGCTTACACCTAATTATGACCCTTAAATTTTTATAACTTATTTACTAGCCCCAATGGAGGTTGCTTTGTGTGTGGTGATTTTTCATAACTCGAATTTTGTGTAGGCTAATTTATGCTCATTTGTTTAATAATCAATAAATTAATAATACTATTTGTGTCAGGTAATAAGTGCTGTATTAAGGGCCTTAGCTTAAAGTGTTTGTAATAAAAACTTGATGCATGACATAAATCAATTAGCCACTGGTCTTTGGCGCAGGCAGTTCGAAATTTCCAGGGAAATGGTTTGAAAGTGAAAAAAATTTCAAAGGAATAGAATAAAAGATGGAAGTGTTTATTGCGAGGTTTCGCCGCTCCCGTTAGCCAGCAGCCTTGTCGCCAGTATGTCGCTCTGTCTGCTATGATCCACAAATTTGTTCCGCATTCAACACTTGCAACTAACTTGTTTCACCTTCCTATCTTACCATAAAAACCCACTGTTTTATCAACATTCTTTTGCCTTCATTTAGGCGGCATTTTGCGTACTTTTTATTGGAGACGCTTTCTACATAGCCTCCAGATTCCAAAGCCTTAATTAATGCGACAGAAAAAACAAACAACAAAACGAGCCTAATGCCTCGGCAATTAACATTAACCCACTGCCTGAGCGTTTTTATTCCCAATAATGATATGGCATTAGTGGAGTTCAGTGGACAATGCAGGCGCCTTAATTACCCTCCGCCTTTTGCCACCAACTTGGCGCAATCGTCATTGCAAAATGTCGCTTTGGCCTGCAACTAATTAAAGGTTTTGCCAGGCCGACGCTGAAAGTGGGTGGATGGGTGCACCGAGCCGTTAACTTAACCAACTCAATGGCCAGTGGGGCAATTCTTAAAAAAAGAGTGTCAAGTGGCAAGCGTCAACCACAACTAATTATGAGTCAAATGAAAAAAAATTATCTCGTCATGACTCATCCGCTTTGACAAAATACCAAAAACCGACAAAGAAGAAGAAGCCACTTGCAACTTGTTGCATCATCCCGGCACATTTGACCTTTTCGGTTAAAGCCTGCGCCAAAGGGGTAACATGGCATGCTGATGAAGGAGGATAAGATAAACGAGCCAGCGGAGAAAAATATGCAAATTAATTTTCGAAAATATGCAAAGGGAAACTTTGAAGTTTGATTGGATTTCAATTAAGAGAAGTTACGAGTCAACAATTACCAAGCACTTAATATTTATTATATCTAAATGCATAAAGCGATGGAATGCATTATGTGACCAACGATCCATGGCAAAAGCCGTTACATCTAGGAATTTATAGTTTTTATTTTATTTACGAAGGAATTTTGGCATTGCAATTGTCAATACCAGCCCAGAGTGAATGAAATTGGAATAGTGATATTATTACAGTTTCATTAATGCTGTACAAATGAAAGTATTGTGTTTGAATCGCTTGGGAGTGGCTAGTATTTGCAATATACGACTCTTGCCTTTGGGTGCTACAATCACACATCCTGCATAAGTTTATGGTGATTGAATGTTGTAGATTCAACTTCAAGTTAAAAACTTTAACTAGAAATAATGATAGCATTTCTTGCAAATTGTCATATAAGGTATCATCTCTGACCTCATAAAGAAAATATAAATATATTTTTGATCAGCGTGATGTGCTGAATTGATTTGGGTATTTTCGTCTGTCCTTTCATCCATCCGTCCGTCTGTTTCTATGTTGGATAGAGGTTGATCATTTCACTTTACATGTTCACTTGTTCTTTTTTTTCAAATTAAATCAACTAACTCAAATTGCGCAGCTGTTTATTAGTTCAGTTGCTCAGCTGGTTCAGTTGGGTGAACAGCCATTAACATCTCTCTGATTTCTTAGTCTCAGTGAACAAGTCACTGAACATTCAGTGAGCAGTACTCTGAACTAGTTAATAAACAAATGCCTGAACAAGTTACTGAACAACTTACTAAGCAAGAGTGACTGAGTAAAACCCACAAAGGAATTCTCACTGAACGGACCAAGCCCTATTATTCAATACTCTGTACCAACGAAAGTATATGCTCAGTGTGAGCTTTGATGAGTTTGCAAGCAGCGCTGCAGCAGCGATCATTCTATTGCTCATAACTTAACTATAGTTCATCCGATTTTAAGCAATCTTTTGGCTGATCCAAACATTTTCCTGATTTATTTATAAGTCTAGAAGTAACCTTCTTTCTATAAAACTGTCAGGTTTTTTCCGTATTTCATGGGAGTTAGGGGGAGTGGCAAATGTTGAAAATAAACTTGATGTGTCTGCAAGTACATTTAACCCATACTTGGCGAACCTATATCTCTTACCGCGCTCATACGGACGGACTATTGCTGACTTGATGCTGATGAAGAACCTATATACTTTATAGCGTCAGAGATGCTCTCTTCTGGCTGTTCTAAACTTTTTTGCCCTTTTTCTATGAGAACTAATTCCTCAGTTGTAAAGTTAACGAGCTGAAATTTAGCACAGATTCTTCTCTGGACTGATCACTGCTAACAAGTCAGAACTACCAGGATCGGATGACTATTTCTTGTAGCTGCCCTATGAACAATTGGATTCAAATGTATTAAAACATCGACACAGACCCAATCTAGCATTGCTTTCTCGTTTTAGGCTATTTTTTCAACCATCTATTCAACAAATAATATATGTTAAACATTCATTGTTCTTTGATCAAGGAATGTAAAGTCTTTTAGAAAACCGCTGTCAACATATAATATGTACATACTTTCATAAAAAGACGCGCTAAGTAAAAAGCTATGTTAATAGTAATTCTAGGAAGTGTTACAAAGCTTAGACTGATACAGTTGATCCTATTCGATCGGGAAACTAATAGCAGCTGCCAGTCAGAAAATGTTCAAGCGTTGCTTTTAGAGTCGCTTCCAAAGTAAAGTAATCGCTTAGCACTTGGGAAACCAAAACATTTGGTTTGATGTGTAAACGAATCGATACCCAAACCATACCTCGAACTTTCCAATGTGTTCGAACTGCAGAACCAAACCTTCTCAAAAGTTTTAGAGGCTTGTAGTCTTGCTCCGAAGTAAATATGGATGCGAAGTTTGCAGCAGCAAAAAGTGCAGTGTGGGAGGTTCTTAATTAGATCGACTTCCAAAACAATTTTCTTAACTTACGTGCTTGAGTATTTGACAAAAAATGGTGCTGAATCGCTGTTTTGACAAAAATGTACACCTACTTTGAAGCATACCCCAACCAGCTTGATCTTAAAATTGAAGTCTGTCTTAAATGCGTGTTCAGGCCGTGACGACTCTTGCTTCAACAATTTTATTTATGGGAGACGTGTCGTAAAGAAGTTGAGTGATACCAAGGGTACTAAGATTGTATATTGAGTTTGTCCAAACGTATGTTTCAGCCAGAAGACAGCATGGCAGCCCCATTCTTAATCAGCAACAACAGCCGATATTGCCTAGCCCGTCTGTCTGTGAGTCTGTCTGTACTTCTATCCGTCCGTAGGAACAAACAAATCTCAGAGTTGGTATAAAGTTGGACATATATGGGACATGAACATTTTATATTCTAGATATATTTAGTCTACCCGACTATATATAGATCCGCTAAAGAAATGGTAAAAATCGGTTGGTCAATGTTTAAATTATAAGGAAACCAAACAATCACGCTGGGCAGCACTGGCCGCAGCGGCTATAGGCAGCATTTCACTCCCCCTAACACAACACTTTGGGAGGTATACAGTGTATACAGTCGAATTTGACCGAATTTGTGACTTATTTCTAATAAATATAAACATTTGGCCTATCCAGCCCGAAAAGACAAGCGGGAGCTTCTTTCATTTTCTTGGCTATTGTGTAAAGCCAAATGCGAACTGCAGCAGTAGCACAAAGGTCAAAAACGCTCACTACTAGGGAGTTTCTTTGCTATGATCTCTTCAACACTCAAAAGTCTTTACTTAAATGTCTTTCAAGGCTCGCTTAAGTTTATAGAAATTGCTCAAAGATAAGTGTAAAAGTCTCTTCAGAGTTATATAAAAGGTCTTATTTTTGCAGACAAACCGTTTTAGAAGGAAGTCACTGAAAAGAATTCATTAAAATGTTGATCAGGGGTCGCTCATAAGTGCTCAGAGCCGCTAGGAAATCGCCTAAGTGTTCTTTAGTAGTTTCAACCGCTGAGAGTAATTGAAAAACGCTTAGGAGTCATTCAGAATTCGCTTAGAATATGATGAACTACTGTAAGTCTTGGAAGGAATTCTTCAAAGCTGTTTTGAAATCACTGGACTGCAGAATGTCTTGGAAGAAAGGGTGAAGATACGTTTCGAAATCGCTGGACTGCTCAAAGTTTAACTTTTAATCGTCTGTCCTTATGGGTTCTCTCAGATACCTCTCAAAAGTCTGACAAAAGTCTTTCAACTTTTGAGAAAATCACTAATAAGACTTAAAGATCAAACCCATAATTAAAGTAGCCTTAGATAATATCACAAAATTGACAGTATCTTTAATCTGAATCAATATACCTCAACTATCATAATTCATTGTTAAAATTTGGAGCATTTTATGAAAGGGATCTAGCAATTTCATTATATTTATTTGATATTTCATTGTGGCCTTTTTATATAAGGCCTTAATAATGCCACCAACGACACGAGTAACTTGTGCAAAATTAAAACGTAAAAGGGAATCAAAAATTCGCTTTGCCTCAGAAATGCCTACTTTTCCCCTTTCGGGTTGCATCTGCAAACAACTAGCATTGTTTTGCACAAAAGGTACAGAAATTGGTTTTTTTTTTCTTTTGCCAAATGCAGTCGTAGAGTAGGCGTTGTGGCTTGAAAAATTAGCATCTTCCATTCGTTTGCAACACAATTTTGCAATGCCTCATTGAGATTAAGGTTTCTGGTGTTTAATTTTCGCCTGTCTCGCAGTTGTTGTTGTTGCTGCAGCTTTTTGTTGTTTATTTGTGCTTTATCGCAGTTTGTCGCCTAAGTCTTTTGTTTTAGACCGTCCGTCCGATTTGATGAATTCATGGGCAAATAATAAGTCAAGGCAGAGTAGTGACTGGCGGTGGGCACATGGCAACCACCTAAACGAATTCTCATTTGAATATCAAAAGCCACCGCAATCAGAAGTGAACTATAAATAAAACCGTCACGTCGTCTTCATCGTTTAGTATTTTTCAAGTGCCACCGCTCACTCAATTGTTTGGCCAGCAAATCGATTGGATTTTTGAAGAAGAATTCAATCAATGGATGGATGGCATGACAAAACACATTTTGATCCAAATTTATGCAACATTTGCATAAATCTTGATTTGTTTGCCACCAGCGAAGGTTAAGGAACTGTCCGAAAGGGCTCGCCAATGCGGATTGATGAATGGACAATCAACGCATTGAACCCTGACTGATTGCTCCAATTTGATAGTCTGTCTAGGCTACTTGTTGATTACTGTTAGGAAATCAGCCAACTGGCAACCGCTTGAAAGACTACAAATGTTGGCACATCAAGTAACTTTGAGTTGTCACTTGGCTAACAGAACTAGAAAAAACACTTGATGAGCGTTCCTCTGTGTGTGTGTGTGTTGACCATGGCATACATGTGCATGGCATCACATATGGTAACACGAGCGGCGATTAATTCTCCATTATTATTACTATTATTATTATTATATTCATTATGGCTGCAGCTGACACAGAAAGCCATCAATCGAAGCGCCTGCAGCTTGTAATCAGGGGAGGCGTATTGACCACAGTTATAGCTAAACCTTTAGGGACAGCCTTCTTGGCCTTAAGTATGAGCTCGTAATTACCAATAGGTTAGGATTGTCTGTTCTAATATGTCCGAAGGGAGCCGTAGGCAAGGAGAAGATCCAAAAAGGAAAATGGTTATTATTCAATTTATTGTTTTCTTTCAAACCTGACGAGCTTTGCTTCCTTTATACCGAAGGATTGTTTCTGCTGATCTTTTCGAAAGAAAATATACAGCGGATAGTAGATGTCATATTTTGCTTTAGTTTCGATTCTTTTATCTGAACTAATTGATTAAATATTTTCTACTAAAGGAAATTCTTGCTCAACTTTGACAAAAACTTGTCAGAGCTTTTTAACTGCCGACGTGGGCATTGCTAAAATTGAAAGCAAACAATTTTTTCAAATGATCAAGTTATCTGATCGTGGTGATCCAACATACTATTCGTCATAGAGTCGTTAGCTAAAACCTAGTCGATTGACTGCCGTGAGACAAGAATGTAGTTAAATCGGTACATAATTCCTAGTTGCACGTGCCTTATTAGTCTAAGCAGAGCGTTTGACTCCATCTTATCTGACAGGAGCACACTTTGTTAAATCCTACGATTATTGAGAAATAAAAGAGAGACCAGACACATGATTTAAGACCAAAAACTCCCATAGCTCTATTCGCAAAGACGTTTGAAACAAAATTGTATTCCCAAGTCTTCACCTTTGTAGATTCTTTTCAGAGACTTATCAACAATCATGTCGCCGTAAAGATAAGGCTTTCTATATACTTGATCTTCCATCAATTATTGAGAGAGTTTAAGTCCCATTGTAGGAGAACATGAGATACTGAATCATCATAAAACAGGCAAAGATTGAGATCTTTCGCATAGATTAGCACATGAGAATAAGATAACTCAGGCGGAATATGTTGAAGAGCAGAGGTCCAAGATGAGAACACCAGAGGATACATAAATGGGTATAGAAAACTGTTAGCACATAAGCCACGATCCAATTAAGTAACAAGCATGTACAGTTTGAGTATAAGGAGCTCTTGATTAACTGAATCCTGAAAACCTTTTAACCTACATAATTATTTAGAATAATTGTACTGACTTTTAATATCTGAAGCAGCAGAAAACCGTTTTTGAACTAAATCGGTTCGAGCTCGGAACTCCGACTTTCAGATTACTGTGAACCCAACCGCTTAAGGTATTATAGCTAAACCTGAACCTGTTACGAAACTAAAATTCTGGTTCGGTTCAAGAAATAATATAGACATGAACAAGTTTGAACTACTGCCTGTTGAATTTTTGTGTTATTTATGAGACTAAGGCAGCCTAAGCCTTAAATTTCCAAACCTTCACAGAGGAACTGTAGACGAGTATAAGCAAAAGAGTGTTCGCTGCTGCAGCGCTGCTTTCTGTTTCTACTGTACCATCAAAATTATGCAGGTACACGGTCTATAACAGTTTTGCTTGACCGACTTCCTTACTTTGTTTTTTTTTTTCGTGTGAAGATGCCGCTTTTTGTGGCCCTTGGGTGATTTGCTAGCTACAAGCAGACACATAACAACCAATTGATGGACTTACATCTAAATTAATATTTGGCCTCAAAATTGAAGTTTTCAAACTGTCTGTCCGCACCAAGCAAGGAACTCCTGCATCAACTGACAAGCTATCCATTACCGCATGACCCCCCATCCACCCCAATTATACCCCAAATCGGCTGCTCAATAATGAGGAGGTGTTGTCGGCATGCTGTCTGCACTGTCTACTCAACAGAGATAGATGAATACTTCTCTCTATCTATCATATACATAATGGCCAGGCACCCAGTCTTAACCGACAGACAGGCTTTTACATAAAACACGCTGATTTTCGCTTGTGTGAATTTTACTGCACAATTCGGTTTTGGCATTTTGGCATAAATTATGATTAGAGCTGAGAGGGGGGCGGTGGGGGGGCAAGTGTAGTCAGCTTATGCAACCCTTGGGTTAATTAATGCACAGCCATGAACAGAAAAACAAAAAACAACGCATTCTTGGCCAGCTACGGGCAGGAAACCAGTTCCAGTTTAACCAAAAACTAAAGCGGATGCATTTGAGTCATAAAGAGCCATGCGAATTGTGCAAGCTGACTGCTAAAATGCCATTCATTAATTGAAATCGCTGCTTAAATTTGTGTTTCTGTTTGTTTTTCTTGCAGTGGAACTGGGGGGACCATGCCCATTTGCAAAAGTTCTCCGGCCACGGCGAGCAAGAAAACCGCATCGGATATATCGGCGGATCATGTTACGGAGGCGGCCCAGGTAAAGCGTACACGGGAGCAGGCCTACTTCAATTCGTATGATTTTGATGCCATTGAAGTGTTGCCGTATGATGAGGACGATGATGAGATGACGGGACCAGAGGCCATTGGACGAGAGGAGGGCACTAAATTTGCATATTTGCAACGCTTGGGTGCATTCTTAGGACGTCAAGGAGTAGTCCCACCACCAGCAGAAGGCGTAGCCGGCAGCGAGACTGCCAATGGACTAGAAGTGAGAGTGGCCAATGGACGAGCTGCGGTCACTACGAGTAATGATAACTTTTTACTGCCCCGCGCCATGCTCAAGTATCAGAAGTGAGTACCGATATAGCCCAACAGGCCCTTTAGTTATAGGAAAATCAGAAAATTAAGGATTTATACAGCGTGAAAATTGTTGAACTTGAAGTTTTATTGCAAAATTAAACTCCATTCGTTCCGATTCGCTCTTTACTTATGGCTATTATTTACATATCGATATGGTTGTTTCTCTCATAAATCTCACTTTTTCATGGTGATTTCACCCCGCACAAATGCTGTTCAATTATCTTATCGTGGCTATCAAACTAAATGCTCAATTTCCATAAAATCTGCCTGCCAGACTTAGTTTTTGGTCAGAGTCAAACATGTTGGCAATAAACAGAAATGAAATTATTTGCCAATTAATTGAAATTATTGTGTATGCCGTACAATGATAAACTGCACGATTTAATGCATATTTGTATATTTTATTTAGTTTTGATAAATATTTCAAACCAAAACTGGCCACAAATCGTACAAGTATGTGCTCGGTTGACCTTCCATGTGGCGAGGTGAGGAGTTGGCGGAGAGGAGCATGTATGGCGGTGGCTTCTTTAATTTCAATTAATAAACGTAATTGTTGCAGCTGTCCACTGGCCAAGTGTCTTGCCTGCCAGCCAAGTCAAGTGGCGGCACAAAAAACACAAAAAAAGAGGTGAAGGCTGACGACAGGCGCCAAAAACCGCATTGCTGCTTGGAAGCAGCAGCAGCAGCCAGGCAACTTGAACTTCACTTGGCAACTGCAGCCATAATTTACATAGCTGCAGCAAAATAACAAATATTAAACTTGGCCCGAGCAGCAGCAGCAGCAGCTGCAGCTTCATTTGATTTGCTTTGGCCCAGACAATGCACAATTTTGGGCCACACTTGAAGAGGAATTGTTGCTGAATGCCTTGCTAATTGCCGTGGAACAACATAATTAAGAAATATGGCTGCTTGGTGCATCAAACCATAAAATCTTGAACAGACACCAGTGGCCCATAATCTGTCATTAAATGGCATTTACCGCTTAGATAGAGCAATAGCGGGGTTTTTGTGGTACGGTGGGTAGGGCAATTCGAGGTCGTTTTCAGGCCGTTGAAGGTCGTGTTGACTTCGGTCTGATGCTGCAGATTTCTACACTCAGATAAATATAACCTTGATACCCTCGAACTGACAAGTAATCGTTCTGTTCTATTCATTTGAAATGTCAAAATCAAACCCCAAGGAATTTTAAGCAATACCTTGCAATGTATAAAAATTATAAATAATAAGGAATGGACTTATAGGAAATCTAGCTCTAGTCCAGTTCAGTTTGTGTCTACTCACATTCCAAACGAGCTTAGGAATTCTGATGCCAACTAAAAGATCATAAATGCAAATAGAAGAAGTTCTTTATAAAAAGTTCTTTATCAGAGACTAGAAGAGATAGAGCCACAACCAGTTGGCTGCCAAATATAATAGGCTTTACCCAGCCCGAAAGGGCTAAGCCGAGCTCCTCTCCTCTCCCAAACGCCGAATCCGAACGCCAAAGATTGGTATGCTTTTTCATGGCTAGTTACGTCAAAGCTGGCGCCAATAGCTAGTGAAGGTGATCGGGTGTGTAATTAAAATCTTTTTCATCAGTTGTTCCGAGGCGGAATCGAACCTACGAACTCACAGCACACACACTACCCGCTGCGCCGCTCCCGGCCTCTATTTGAATGCAGATGGGTATATCACACTATAAACCTCTAAAAACACAATTTGTAGGTTAGAACCTAGAGACTTAATATATACGTGAAAGTGCATTCGGCTATAAAATAAATGAAAATTCACTAAAGCAAGGGTACAGGGTACTTTGGAGTCAAGGCACTTAACTGCAGCGCCTTTTATTGTTGTACTCTGTACCGAAGGTACATAGAGTATTATAAGTTTGTGCAAAAGTATGTAACAGGCAGAAGGAAGCATCTCCGACCCCATAAAGTATATATATTCTTGATCAGCATCAACAGCCGAGTCGATATAGCCATGTCCGTCTGTCCGTCTGTCCGTCCGTCCGTCTGTCTGTCTGTCCGTATGAACGTACAGATCTCAGAGATGGTAAGAGATAGAGGTTTGACATGTATGGGACATATGCTTCTTATGTCTGCAGGCAGATCAAGTTTATTTTCAATTTTGGCCACGCCCCCTCCCGCCCCCGCAATTTAGAAAAAACGTCATATCTCCCACAGTTTTGAAGATAGACGGCTTATTCCTTCTGGACATATTTAGTTATTAGGATAACTTATCGATCCGCCAAAGGAATGAGGAAGATCGGATGAACGGTTTTCGAGTTATGATCAAAAGACAAATTTTCTTGGTACAGAGTATGTTATAGTCGGGCTTGACCGACTTTCTTTCTTGTTTCATAAGCAAAGGGTGAGTTAAACAGCTGATCTTTATTTTGGATTTGCCAAAAACAGAGAAGTTTACACAGAGAACAAGGGACATTAAAAAATATCAGTTGAATGATTATACGTATCATTTGGACTGTATTCGTCTTAAATATACGTTTTATCATTCAACGGAGCTGAAAGTCATTCAAAGGATATGTAAATTTATCATCCTTTGTGGGATTTTCAGCATTGTTAGACGAATAAAAGGATATTAAAGACATATCCAGTCGAAAAATATCTTTCTTAGATCTTTTTTTTTTCTGTGTAGAAAAACAGTAGCCATACTTACTTGTATTATTATTATAAGATTCAGCTTAGTAATTTAGTACCGCCTCTTTTTTCTCGGTGTATTTTCATTAAAAAACCTTTCAACGATTGTCTTAAAGCTTAAACTAGAAAAACTAACAAAATCTAAGTAGCTTAACCTTTACTTTTTGTGCAGGCAAAGGTACTTGAGCCATAAATTGCCCAGGAAATACAATAATCAAATTAAGAAAAGATAAACATCAACGCCAACGAAGAGTTCTATGTGCAGTTTTTTCAAAGATTCAGCAAACAAATAATCAAACCGAAAATCGTAATGTACCGACTTACCTCTTGTACAAAAATCCACCAATCTTTATGGAGTTGTTTTCCAACATACGTATCAAAGTGAGAATCTGCAAAGAAATGTCTGTCAGAAATCTTCCGTCTGCTCACTTAACTTATTCAAGAGTAATTTCATATCAATTCACATTATGCATATAAAATAATGACACAATGCCCGGCAAGGTCTGTTTTCTTAGTTTAGTCCACTCTCTCTCCCCCGCCAATTGGATTTATTATGATACCGCCTCGCCCATATTGAATCAACTTCACATCAATATGCATATGTAAATTTGCCCAACTTTGAATTTCGCACAGTAGCTTGACCTTCTTCCAAAATAAAATCGATGCGTTTTATTGGCCCATTAGACCCATCAATGCAGTTAGCCTACGATTCAATTGTTCGTGCGTGTATAATTTGTATTCAATATTATTCATCATCCATCCATAGTTATAGCCATGCCAAGGTCAGTCAACCAACTATCCAACCATCCATCTTGTTTGCTAAGCATGTGCGAAATCCAACACGATAAACGAACAATTTAATCACTGCAATATTAAGCGCGATTTGCTGTGATTGATTTGCCATCGAGCGAGAAACATGCAGAAGGACGTTGGGTAATTTTTCTTAGAACAAGTGTAATTTGTCTTGGCCACAAGTCAACAACAATTAGCGATCACATCTAACGGTCCGTGTTCCGACATGCAAACGAGGCTGAACATTTTAATTAACACAGCTCGAAAATAAATACACAAAAAAAAGGCAAACACCCGACTTCGATTGCCAAATATTAACCTTGTAAGCCCAAGCGTATAGCGTATTATAAACGCATCGATAAACATGCAACCACCAAATTTCCACGCCAACTAAGCTTCGCGCGCAACTTATCAATTTTGGGTGCGTAACGCACTAAAGTTGTCCATACCAGAACACAACGCAACGTTCGGCGAACAACGACCGTTATTACGCAACAGCGTGCATGTGCAAAGCGGCTGCTGGTCCGCGTACGTACGGAACGTTGACCTAGTGACGAGTATTCGCTGGAGGTAGAATGAGATACTTGGACTTGTAAACTGATCGTAAGTGAGTTATTAAAGCTATGTGGCCGGTGGCGCCATCGTCGATAATTCCATACGCAAAACGCAAATCTCTGACACAGAACATGCAAATTAAATGTAGAATAAAGCACCTAAGTAGAGAGTTTATAGGGAGAGAGGTACTGAAAATGGATGGCCATTGTTCTTGAGCTGTAAGAGTGTGGTTGCCTCTATTTATATGTACTACCAAGTGCTTTAACCACTGCGTGCAAAAGTCTTTAGGTATTTACTTATAGTCCAGCCCAACTTAGAAGAGTTTAAGAAAGATTATTAAGGGATCTCAAGAATAGTCTTAGGGACGATTCCTCATCTTCTAAATAGCGTCTGTGTGTTAGATAAACTTAGACTTTACAACGCTATTTGTAGGTTTATGTGACAAATAGCTCTATGTAGGAGATGAGAAAACGGCCCTTAGAAGAATAGAATTATAAGTACAATAGAATAACGGCTAACCTACTTTGGGAAAACAATTTCTTGTTGATATTGAAAAACAAAACAGTTACGATCAAGATTTGTTACAGACTTTAACCCAAAGGGTCATACCTTCGCAAATACATACAAATAAGGTTGAGAGTTTCTTCCGTTTTCAAGAAGCCAAGAGAACGGAAAAGAATTGTTTATTCGACTTTTGATAGTGGTATCAAATAGTTTGGTGGATTAGACACATCCTTATCAACCAATTGAAAGCCAATAATGCAGGGCCAATTCATACAAAATTAAAGAAAAATAATTTTACAATCTGTAGACGGCATGTTTCAAAGGTTCAAACCAAATACTTAAGACTTCTTAATTTTAATCCTCTGGAACTGGTACGCTAGCGCACCGCAGATTTCTTTATGTGTTCGAATTTCCCAAGCTAACCCTTAAGAGATCTGCAGCTATTGACTCAGGCAAACATGGCTATATCTTCTTAAAGAACATTTTTAGACTAGAGAAGAATTCACACTTTCCATACATATTTTTCAGCACTCTCATTGACAAGTTTGATGTTATTAAACCAATGCTACATCAGTCCGTTTGCCTGAGTCAGCCTGCTTAGCTTTTTACTACACTTAGGTCTTTGCATATGTTGAGCTATTCCGTAGACTAAAATTGAATAAAAAGCGCCAAAAGTGATCCAAAGTGTTTGTATTAACCCTTGAAACTCAATTCTTAAATCTATTTTGCATTAAGCTGTTGCTTTGCATCAACAAGACCAGAAACAAGACACCATTCTAATGGAATTCCTGGTCCTCCTTATAAACATTGATTTCAGAATATCCGGCTCGAGGGTACAGGCTTAATTTACTTCCCATCAACATTGCTATTCGCTTTGCTACACAAATAATATTACGAATCGATTAGGTGGTTTAAAATCTCTGCACAAAAAAAAAGGAGTGCTAAAATTAAATTAAAAAAAAAACAAGAATTAATCTCGACCTTCTGATTGAAACAAGTACGAAATTCGTGAATCAATCCGAAAGGCTAATTTAAAGCTCGGATTTGTACTTTGAAATCAAATGAGATTGACTCGAGATTGCAATCTTTGAATGTCAGAGCGAAAGGGCGAAACATACCGAGAACAAGAAAATGTCTCTCACAAATACAGTAAGGCAAAATGGAAAAACCCACATATATGCAAAAGGTTTCTGTAAACTTAACGTTTAATTTCTTGTGTCAATTTACACTTAGGCTGCGTTGCAGTTTGCCAAACATTTATGGAAAGAGGAGCAAGCTGAAGTCTATTAAAGATAGAACCGGGGTTTGAAAACAACTGCTGGTTTGAATAATATAAAGGTCAATAAATAAATTACATGGGTTGTTTATTTTAGAGTAACATCAAGTTTTCATATCGAGCATTAGTCAATTTTAGACATTTTTGTATCAATCCATTTTCAGATTAAGTGCAATTCGAGTAGCGAGCTCAATTTAATCTCAAAACAATCTCGAATGTTGATAAACTAATATCGGGTTTTCTTAATTTGACCCTACAAAGGAATCAAATGGGTAACACAAAACAACCTAAAACCAAAATGTTTTGTTGAGCTAAGCCTACATCAAGCTAAAGTAAAGCTCCAAGCTCCTTTTCCAATTGGATTGCAAAAATCCAGGATAGAACGACTTTTGACTTCGATTAAGATTGATTATGACCAGTTTACGTCGGATTTCTTTTTTGTGGGTGAACAGCTAATCCAAACGCAAGCGATACTTCAGTTCAAGTCCAAGCTTAGAGGTGTGCCCTTATATTTCAAGTATTCAAGTGGTTTCAACTCGAAGGCCAGCAAACAAAACAACGATGATTGTGATTTAATTAGAATGCATCTCTGATGTAAACCCCATAAGTATGGCCCTCGCATCTGCCACAGCTCTCACTTCACGAATCATTTAAAAGTCAAAATGTTGCAAAATCAGAGCAAAATTTAAGCTGCCACATACGACTGCCGCACTGCACATTACTAACGGTGGAAACCAGTGAAAAAAAAACTGAAACTGAAATCAAACAAAACTCAAAACGAATTGCAACAGTTACTCAAGCTGAAATCCTGTTTAGAACGAGTTTACTTGCATTTCGGATCTGAATTGAATTTCTATGTTTGAGTTTTAGACATTTTACGGCAATTGGCAGACAAGCGAAAGATAATTCTGGGAATATCAGACTTAGATTAAACACTTTCAATTTGGCCAGGAAAACTACTAACACAGTTGTAAGATAAAAACTAACAAAACCACTTTCATTGCTTTGCCAGGCTAGGTTTCCCTTTCAATGATGTTTTTCTCTCCACACTCTCTATCTCTCTCCATCTTTCAGCAGCACAACTTCAATGCCATTGACAGAGCTCTCCGGATTGGCCAGTGTCCCAGCCAGTGCAGCCAAGCCGGCTGCTAAAAAGTGTTCCATTACCAGCAGCACTCATAGCTTGGACTCGGGTCTGCCCGCTACGGTCACAGCCTCTGCTGCAGCAGGCGCTGTACCTGGCTCACACTATTCAACCGATAAAAGTGGCTCATCTGGTTATTATAGCTCCCAAGTGTGCTCCACTTACTCGCTGGACGAGCACATCTATTGCGAACCGGTCATAGATATACACGACGCCGAGCAAGAGAAGATCAAGCGACGACCCCAACTGCAGTTGCCCCTGAAAGAGTCAACTGGAACTGCCTCAACAGGCGCCCCGCCACCAGCACCGGCGGCAACAACAACAGCTGGAGCTGGCGGGGCAGTCATCAGCCAGCGCTTGGACATGCAAGATGCAGCTACTGGCGCAGCAAATGATGCAAAGCCGCTCTACAGCGACAAGTTGCGCATTTTGGAGACAAGCATTGAAAATCTGGATCGTCATCTGAAGACATTTCCCTGCCTGGTGAACATTTTGCAGTCCGGTGGTGGTGTGCCCCACGAACCGGCTCCCCCTGTGCCCGCTGCTCACATGGATTTGGGTGAGAAGCTGAGGGCCTACAACCAACTGCCCACCATAATGGAACAACAGCATTTGCCTGATGATTCCCTACTGGACATCGATCTGGATGCCTTTCTGCTTAAACCCCAGCAGCAGCAGGGCATCGACAATCCCAGCTTTCTGAGCGACGAACAGCTGGAGGAGAACAATTACAAATGTGCCAAATATATCAATTCTTGTCGTCCCGAGGATGCCTATCGTCTGGAGAGCGAATCCGATGAGAAGACCTTCGTCAAGCGCTACGAGGATCAGCTGCACTTCCAAAGCACCCGCGAACTGCTGGAGGATGTGCGGGACAAGATACGCCTGCTCTCGCATGTCACACCCTCGCCTTCGCCCTCACCCTCGTCGGATGTACCCAAAGAGCTGGAGGGCATGATACAGACCCTCAAACAGGAGCTGGAATCCTATCTGCAGCGCATGAATCAGCACAGTGAGCTGGAACTACGTCAATTGTGCAGTGGATTGGGGCGGCAGCAGCATGTGGTGCGGCTGCAGAATGCCTTGGAGCGGCGACGCAGTTGCGCCTACGAGACAGTGGATGCACGCGAAAAGATTCTGACCATACGCTGCGCCAGCGATCCCAATTTCAAGATGAAACGCAAGTCCATAGCAGAAATCTTTCCGATGGCCGAGTGCTACATCGAGTCTGAGGTGACCACCACGGCCACCATGTCAAGAAGCAATACGCCCACTCCCATTTCAACGCCCCAGCTGGAATTGGAGGCCCTGCAGCCGACGGGAATAACAACAACCACAATGATGGTGACGCAACTTCAGAGGAATCTCACCTACCACAAACCAGTGCTAGCCGCCGAGGGTGCCAGTGTGGGTAATGGTGTGACAGCCGCGGGCTTAGGATTGGTAGATGAAGCGGGCAAGGAGAGCACAGCAGAATGGCATCGCAAAAAGCCTAGCATTTGGGAGATGTACTATGGCACCAATCGACTGCATCAATCGCTGCTGGGCAAGCAACGCAGTGGCAACGAGCTAGTCATCAGCAGCGCCCAGCCAACGCTATCCTATGTGAGTAGAAACTTAGTCTTAGTCTCCTAACTGCAATCAAATTCCGAACCAGGACTAGATCCGAATTGTAGCCCTACAATTTTCAGGCTAAAATGTTCGAATATTGAGTATCTGTTTAAGCTAAGACTACAAACTCCAGAGCCAAACCCCAGAGAAACTGTTGGGTTGGGGTTTTTTGGTTCCCCTAAATTGGACGACGAACAGCAGATCCTTCTAAACATATGAACACCCGAACCTGAACTTTTACCTGAGCGTTCTTTAAATCTGATTTCTAAAAATTTAACAAGTATTTACTCCAAAATAAAACAACCTTTGGGCAATAAAATAAAAATCAGAGTCCAAAATCCTCAAAAATATGTGGGCTTCAGGAGTTCTCTGATAAAACCATTGAAATCAAGACGGATCACAACTGGACAATTAATCATTCCACACTATGGTTTCCATAAATTTCAGTAATAATAATTTAAAGTATTTAATAGCTTGAAAAAGTTAAGCGCGATGCATAAATTGATATATTAATGATCTTAAAGGCAATGGACCAGGGCTCGAACCAAAACCGCAGATTTAACAGGTTAAGGACCCGGTCTACGAACCAAAGCTTTGACTTCACAACCTGTTCGAACCTCCCGTAGATTTTTAGAGGTTTGCAGCTTTGCTTAAGACCTGCTAGGTTAGACCACAAGTAGGCGTGCTTTCCATCCGTAATATGTTTTTTCCATACCAAAAGAAACTTGCGCTTGGTTTGCATGAGTCCCGAAGTTTGCTCCTTCGTTTGCCTAGAACCTGGCAACTTACACAATCTATATATTCGGTAATGCGCACTTAACAACTAAAATATTAAATGATTTCTGCAGGCGGGATTAATTTTTCACGAAGTATTATTAACCAAAAAGCACTCCCAAGTACAGCTATCTGAGTGCGATTGCGTTTGAGTGAGGAGAGGATCAATTCCGAATTAAAATTCATTCAGCTTCTGCAATGGGAGCTAGATAAATTCACAAAGCAAATGTGTTTTGCTATCTTATCTGTCCACTATGTCCTGAATTCTTGTGTCAAATGCTGCTTTCCCGCTGTAAATAAGTTGCATTCAAATTGAGTGCACCTGCATCCGTGACTTTTCGAGTGGTGCCTCGACAGGGTGCCTATCGTTGCGTGTATCGTTACAATTGTTGTCACTAACAAAAACAAAAAAAGAGCATTGAAAGTTGAAGCGGGAACAAAATTGCGATTCGTATTGTCCAAAGTAGCAAGAAGGTGCATTTGGAGACACGGAGGATTGTATGGAAACCAGAGGCCACACAAATGCTATTGATATGGGGATCGGGGAATGCAGAAAAACTCGCCTTTCTATAAGCAAATCACAGAAAATATGAAAATTTTCGGGCAGGCGGGTGACAAATTGTCTAGACTTATAACCAATAAAGTATACAATTTAATCACTTTTTGCCTAGTTTGATGTTCGTTAGTTTTTGGAAAGAGCTCTTAACTAGTTAAGTTATTGAAAGCACATACACTATTGATTTCTCAAACTACAGTCAATCAAGAAAAAACTGTGAGAACAAAAGAAAATAAAGAAAACATCATCTAAACCCTTTGGATGCCAAACGCCTTGTTGCATCTTTTCCATAAATTGTGATGTCGATGACAAAATTCCGACGGTTAAAACCTAGCGATTCCACTAGAAATGAGCTCTGGGCTGGCTCTGTTCCGAACTCAGAGTCTGTTCGCTGGTACTTAAAAAAAAGGCGGTGCAATTTCACAAGTTATATGATCCTGTCTAAACTCCGTCTTCTTTTTACACGATTTGATTCAAGTGGTGACAAGATTATATTAAGCTATCCAAAATTTCCTAGGACTAAGAGTAAACTTTTAAACTTTATGGCCTTTCCGGATCTGTTAGTAATATAGATCACCTCTACGACGACCCACCGTTCATTTAAGTTAATTTAAAAAAGAATACATTTTATTATCAGACTTGTCTGGGAATCGATCCTAGCAAACAGCTGTAGCTTTTTGATTCTTACACATTTCTGTGCGTTGGTTAAGAGGAGTTGAGTTGTGCTCCTTTCTATGTTCGTGTTCTATTTTTCTTCTACTTTTAAAATGGGTTTATTAACTCTGCTGCCTTAATGTTGTTATTGCCTTTGCTTTAATATTTCTACTTGCAGCAAGAGTTCAATCCTTACTTACAGCTAATCCAAAGATCTTATGTAATTTGGCAACTTCTTTAAAGTGCAGCATAACTCATGATTAATTTGACACTCCCTTTGCCCCTTTTGGCGTAGCACTAAGTTAATTATGCATGATTTGTTTGGCCCACTAGGCGTATGATTAATGTTTAAGTTAATTGCACTTAAGTGCCTATGCACATTACTAGCTCGAGGTCAATTTCGACCCAGAAAACAATCAAAAAGTGGCCAAAGTTTTGCAGTGCACTCACTTATTATGCCTCATCATCGGCAGCAGCAGCACGCGGCTCATTATTAATCGCGGATTCTTATTCTAAATGCAATCAATGTTCGTGCAAGCGTTTTGTTTAGTTTTTTATTTTTATGAATTTTATCCTTGGCCGCAATGTGCTCGATTTTGGTAGTCGTTTGCGTGAGTGTCTCAAGCACAACACCCGCGCATCTCCTACTGTTTCCATATTACTCATTAATATTATGATTATTATGCGCCAGGCGATATGCGATTTGCGATATTATCGCTGCTGGCTCATGGCAAACAGTTTTGCCATTATGATTAATGGTGTGCGTGCCCGCAGAGAGGCTACTGTTTGGAGTAGAACCTACTTACATGAGATCCCAAGAACAAGAGGGCGGCAAATGCAACTAATGTAATCGTTTGTTGCCTGACAAAGATGTTTTTTTGTTTGTTTTGTTGTTTGTGCTTGGCAATTGAAAATGTCATAAATCTATGCTTAATTACTTAAGCAATGAATATTAAAAATTAATTTTTGGCTTGACACTGTTCAAAGGGCCAAGCCCAGCTTCTTACAGAGAAAAAGAGACCTACAAGGTGACCGGTTGTGTATTAGTTTTTTTTAAGAAAAAAAACCTCATACTTAATGTGCCCACTACAACTCGTATAGACATTTGCTAACATGGCCGTTTCCCTCCGTCTGTCTTTTGTGTATCCATTCCTGTCGTCGTAGTCAATTCTCAATCCTGCTTAATGAATGCTTGTCCAAGCTATTGAACTTGGCCGTGCACAGGGAATGTAGTCTAAACCAAGAGCAAGCCCAACTCGTGGTACTTTAGTTTAACCTTGTAAATCGTTGCAAAGATTGGCCCCTGGCAAGGTCGATTACCTTAAACCAAACCTTGTATACTGGCGGCAACATTTGCCGGCGCAACATTTGCTGCTGCAACATTGTTGCTGGCACTTAAGCAACACGTATCTGAGATTCCTTTCCGTTCCCCTTAACAACATCTTGAGCCACCATTCTGTGGGCCTGCGTCATTAGAGGGATTATGCAATATCCGTTCAGTGCCTGGCATACCAAATAAGTTTTCACTTTTCAATGGCAAGCCCAAATGTGATTCAGTCAGGAATTGGTGTATTCACCTTATAGACACCTTTAGCTATATATGAACTTGAGTTTGGGTTTGGCATACAAATCAAACAGTTAAACAACCTGCAAAAAATGTAAAAACAAAAACTGTACCAGTTAACCTTTAAATTCCGTTAAAAATGCAGCAGCGGCAGCAGCATCCACATAATTGGTCATCGATCGTGTTGTCCACGAAAAAGCAGCGCGAGGGGCATGCAACAGGTATGAGGCATGTAACTGGAACCTGCCCTACAACTCGGGTGACCTTTAAGGACGTTTGCAAACCATTTCTAGAGCAAGGAGGATGCTGGCAGAAAGAAACAAGCTCAAAACTTAAATACAGAAGCTGCTGTGGCTGTTGGGTGCTGCTGCCGCCAAAAGCGAAACCCGTCGAAACGAAAACAAAACCCAAAAACTCGTTTACTCCGATGAATGCCAAAATGAAAACGAAAAAAGGCAAACTGCTGCCGTTGCCGCTGCTGCCACAAAATGTTGCAATCCAAGCAGCGTTTGCCACCCAAACTGGGTTATGGCAATTTCCAAGAGCAGGCCATATGGAATTGTCGTCTAGTCCAAGGCGTGCAATTTGCATTGGCTGCCGCTGGCAGCTTTAAAAGTTGAAGTTTTCATTGGCAGCCAACGGGCTAAAGTTTATATAAACCATAATGTGTGGCGATGTGCGGGCGGGGCATGCCACGGAAGCGGAGATCAAATTTCAGGCCTGGGGAAAGGCCTAAGCCGAGCTTAACTAATTAGGCCTGTCCGAAAAGTTTTTCGCAATGCTGACTCACTGACCACATCATTTTCATTGGTTTTTTCCCCCGTCCCTCACGCCTTGCAATCTAACTAAGTGGCATATGAAACTCATAATTATTAAGTGAAGAAAAAAAAAACGCTTTAGCAAATATGCAACCATCTGACTGGTATCGGCGCTTATTGCCACACTTCAGTTCAATTCGCATAGAACTGTTAATTTATTTGTGGTCCCCATGGGTAGACAGATCTCCGCGTCAAATGAAGGCAGTCACCTCGGCTTTAGTTCCAGTTTAGTTTTTACCCACCAAGCGTGAGCATTGTTTTAAGATGGGCAATACGGAGAGCCTATCAAAGGAATGGGTAAGAAAGGAGTAGCTTACTTTTGAAGTTTTAACTTATTTTAAAATTGTGTTATTTTGTTGAAGAAGAAAGCGCTGCCAGAAGATGAGATGCTTCTGGTTCTTTAAACCGAATCCATGATATGATTGCCTTTTCAAAAGGCCTTCAAAATACAATTGCGAAAACTAACAAAAATAAAAATAGTGGACACAACTTTTTAAGCACATTTTGAAAATACTTTGTCTTTGATGCGTTTTAAAAGTAGTCCACGAACAGAACCATAAGCCATAAGACCAATTTGAACCTCCGCCTTCGTCTTCATCCGAATTTCAGGAGCTGACAATTTGGATTATGATAGCTTTGTTAAAACAAGTAAGAAAGTCGGTCAAGCCCGACTGTAACAATCTCTGTACCTGCTAAAGTGTGTATTTATCATTCAAAGTGTTAAGATGTGTAAAGTGGAGCCTATCGTTGCTACCCAGCATAAATGTTTGATTTTTCCATAACTTAACTATCGGATCGATAACCAAAAATACTGCATAAATGCATTCCACTTGGCTTGCGAGTACAAAAAACCACTTCTAGAACAGTCGTTTCATCTTATAAATGCATTGACTAACTAACTTCCGCTTGATTATTGATAATATACAATAATTGAAGCAAAATATATTAAATTATTGGTTCGCTAACCGCCAAAAGCACATAAAACTAAGCTTGCACATTTACTTATTTTCTAAGAAAATGCTGTCACAGTACACAAATGTCTAAATAAAATCGTGATCACACTTATTATACCAACAACAAATGCACCGTTGGTATTATTAACATAAAATCAAAGGTAACTTCGTCTGTGCCCCAGTTTTTAAACATTTGAAACGGATCATCCTGTGGCAGCTACAAGAAGTAGCCATCCGATCCGCGCGGTTACCAAATGTTAGTAGTGTGTATTCCCCTGTGCCAAATTTCAGCTCGACACCTTTAAAACTGAGAGACTAGTTAGCCCAGCTTCCTCGTCTTTCCTTATTTTTATCAGTTTTGCTATACTTGACATTGTGTTTATTTCTTAACATTGCACTTTTTTCCCAAAATGGATTTTTTCGTCAAAATCTCTCAATGCCTATTAGTGGAAATCTATGGTTTTCCATTTTACCCCCGGCTACATGTCTTAAAATTTTGTAGCTGGCGCTTTACAAAGATCTGTTTAAGGAATGATAAGTTGGAAGAAAAGAAATCTTATTCTTAAGAATATTATTCTAATTTTAAGCTATTTCAATCTATTTTTATCAGATTAAAAATCTTCTTAATGAAAATTGTAGATCAAAAATTAAAAAACCTTTTCTCACA
Organism: Lordiphosa fenestrarum; assembly: GCA_035044985.1. Taxonomy (NCBI): domain Eukaryota; kingdom Metazoa; phylum Arthropoda; class Insecta; order Diptera; family Drosophilidae; genus Lordiphosa; species Lordiphosa fenestrarum. The sequence continues at coordinate 1,447,614 of JAWNNO010004737.1, forward strand.
GTTTATATTTCAGTATAAAATAATTGCTTGTGAAATTTATATAACTTCTAACTTTTTTTTTTGATATTTGTGAGCATTTATTTCTTTTTGTATTGTTTAAAATTTCAGAAATCTTAACTATTTGATCATTTGTGACTTCCTTTACTATCTGAATTTTTTCCAAGTGTAAGTCTTTAAATCAGTGGGGGTAAAACCAACAACTTAATGCCCATTACCAGCATTAATGTAATTTGCATTAAACGCTTACCAGTTGTATTTCATGATACATTTTGCCCTTTGATCAAAGTCAAATTGAAAATCGAGCAAGGGTATGAGGGGAGCAACTAAGTAAGTATTAAATTTCCGAAAAATATTTAAACAACAAGTGAAAGCCACGCATACGCAATGTAGTCATTAAAAGGGCATTCAAGTGTAATTTTGTGTGTGCATTTAAAGTGCTTTCAACACACACACACACACACACAGTTTTGGGGTGTGTGTAATTGAGCTGTGGCACAGACAAACAGGCAAACATTTTTGCACTTCATTGTGCTGGTGACGGGTTTCTTACAAAATTTATTTATATAAAGGTATGCAAAGGTATACATAAGTGGCATAAGGCTTTGGGTGATCACTGTATCGCACCGCTCACTCACACACACACAATATGAAATGAGAAATTGAAATGAAAACAACTTGCGGTATCTTTTTTTATTTTTTGCCTTCCGGCTTCTTTTTTATTTAACGGCCATTGCCTCGCTACCCTGGGGGCGCTTGTCTGAGGTTAGTGATGCTGTTGCTGTTTATCAGTCCAAGTACTTTTGAAAAGGCAACACGGCCAACGTAATCGGCATCGATGACGCTTCGACCAGCCGGGGGGAAATTACCGCATGGCCCGTTCGTTCGTGTGTAACGGTTTTATTGGCTGGGCCAAGCGGCAAATGAAGTGCAATTGTTAGGCAAAAAGAGCCGAAATGGCCAAATGACAGCATCATCTCTCGTCCGAATTTGGCATTTGGCTAATTTGCAAATGATGCCACAGTTCATGTTTATAACTCGCTTAACATATGCAAGAGTTGCCGATGGGCGCGTCGCTGTAAATTCCCAGTTCACAGCCTTGAAATCTGAATACGCGCATTTCGCCTGATTTGCTAATTTGCCATATTCACTTACTTGGCTCAAATGAAAATCCCACCACTTGGCCTTTTTTTAACTTGCCGCACACGTTTTCCACTGACATTGAAAATGCTTATTTTATTAATATTATTTTTATAAGTTTTTTTTTTGTGTGGCTGGAAGTTGGCCAAGTTTAATGTGGTGGTGGCTGTTTTCGGTTGCCACACCATGTTGAAAAATCACTTGAAGAGAAAACAAATTTGAACACGTACTTCGATGTTGTTGTATCGTCAACTTGCATGTAATCAGCTGTACAAATATGGAGATGGGTCTGCGCGGTGAAGTGTGATGGGAAAATCCATGATGATCACATGGTAAGCTATGATTTTTTGAAACACCTTTGTGATAAAGTTATCAAAGTCATGCACCTTAGATTCACACATTGAAGCGAGTAAAAGATTCAACTGATTTCATTTACACTGAACACTACGCGCCACTTTAATGGCACGCCCAAAATGCAGCGCAAAGAACAAGAATTAAGAAATTCCTCAACCATGTTAAAAACAATTTATAAATTCTTGTGGGCGATGTGAGTTTACAGCTTGATTTTCGAATACATGCGAGGGATGACCCAGAAGTATCCGCCAATTTGTGTAGAACATCTCTTCCAATTAAAATTCAACTTTTAACCAGTTCTTGGTGTTATTCATATCTCTTGTGTTTTAGAAAGAGATTGGAATATTATTTTTCTGAAATGTTTGCATCTAATGATGCAAATATTAATACTAAAATATGATACCACATCTATCAAAAACGAGAGCTTAAGTTAAAATCAGCACTGCCCCACTTAGGGAAAGGAATGTTCAATGGCAATCCCTCGCCTTAATTAACAGACCATTAACACCTATGTTAACTTATTTACATTACGTTGGCAGACAGCTTATGCTGAACTTCGGTTCAAGACAAAAGTTGATTTTTGAATATTCTCCCTTTATATATCTTCACAGCTTATAGATATTGACCATATATTAGTGTAGCTGTAATATATGAGCTCATTGTCTTGAAAAATGATGTAAATTATGGCCAAGTATAACCTTTTAGTAGACTTGAAACAGATCATTGATTGAGTATGTGTCTTGGGGCGGGTCAATTCTATTCTCTTTAAAAAGGGTTTACAGATTAGGAATCTATGAAGAATTCTAGGAAAACTTCACCACAAACTGTGAACTGTGTTTTATGTCAATAAGTAGCTCCCGCTTGGACGCATAAAGAGCTCAGGTAGAGGTGAAATAAAAGTAGACGTGACACGAGGTTATTGTCAGTTATAGAGTTGAGAATGCATTTCTAATTACCCAGTGAGCAAATAATTTTAGCTAGAGAGCATATTTTATGCATTTCAGCATTAATTCCGAGAAGAGTCTTTGCTAAATGCCATTGATTGCCGGTTTTAATAAATTGAATGATCTAAGTCCTGCAGATTTTAGTCGGCTTGAGGTTATGTTATGCTTTCGCACAGCTTTAAACAGAGACACAACACAATATTTTCGGTCACATTGAGTTGTAGGTGAGCGCTGACGCTGCAATCGTTAATCACTCACCCCATTATATTTGTTGTTCGATGTAATCGCGATTATCCAGTTGCTGTACAGCGTTTTAGTAGAACGATCCCAATTTTTTCTGCGATTTCTGGAAATTTTAAAAGAAATACGAAAATGAGTTTCCGAAAGATCGCAACTGTCTTGCAGTCAATCTGTTGATCACAACTGCATATTTAGGCAAGCTTTGTTTCGGAATAGTTTCTGGGTAGGTAAATGTATATAAAATTTAGACAACCATTTAGATAATCGGTTTCAAATTTCATGTTGATTTTCGTTTAAAAGCTTGTACCTTGATCGGATGACTATAGCATATAGCTGTCTTGGAAACGATCGGTCGGAAAACTAGATTTGGGACTAGGACATGGCTAAATCAACTCCTCTTGCTGATCTAGAATATTTTTTGATCAGGTATGCTTTTTTCTATGCGCTACAATCATCTGGAGAACTTTAATATACTAATTCCTAGAGATAAACTAGATCCATTCCGATGCCTTAAAAAGCACTGAGATTCGACTGGGCGAAATCTTTGCAAGCGTTTCCTTTAAATGGTTTCTGTGGTGGTTCCCAAAATGATTTCAACTGAATCTTCTTGCCATCTTGAATCTTCAATGCAAGTTTAAGGCCAAGAAGTCAAAGAAAAGGGTGAAATTCGTACAGAAAAAGTTTCATCATCAATTTTTTTTTCCCCTCAACATGTTTAGCGAGAATCCGCAACAATAACAACAATATGTTGTCTGTTGACGTTTTCTTTTGCTTATGCTTCTTTGTTCATATTTTGCTTTAAAGATTTCAAGGTTGTGTCGCTAAAAACACAACAACCAGACGAGAAACAACACAGCTCAGTGGGTCAAATTTTTGTGGGGCCCTTTTTCACATATTTTTTGTGAATGAGCCACGCCTCATTTTGGTGCGAAATATATATATATATATATAAATGTGCGAGCACGAAACGCTTGAGCTTTTGATTTATGACAAACAATTTTTGTAGATGCTGAATAAATCAGGGGAAGCCTCAATATGCCCGGCTGGAACGCATTCGCAGCGATCATCAATGTCAAAACAATCATCATAAGATTTTACATAAATAAAAAAAAAGGAAAACCAAAAGCTTAATGAATTTAATTGACCAAATTTGAAAGAGTTTATATAAGTTTCATTACCATTATATAACTCTTTTTCTTTTTATTTTTATACTTTTTTTGCAGCCCTCCTCAAGACCCGAATCGGATTTCACGCTCGATCTGCCCCGGGCCGAACAGCTGCGCCTCAAGATGGAAAAGGAGAAGAAATTCCGCCAAAGATGTCGCTTCATTACCACATTTCTAAGTCTGGTCTTCTTCCTGCTGACCGTCATGGTTGTTAGTTTGGTGTTAACGCGCGGCAAACGCATGTTCGGCAGCATGATCTAGTATCTAGTTAGTTATTTAGTTAGTTATAGCAATAACAACAGCAACCGCAACAACAGCAACAAACAATTACAGTGCCAAGCAAAAGAATGTTTCAACTAAAAATTGTAGCTCTAAGTCTTGTCTTTTGTTGGTTTGGTAGACGCAGCAGCCGCAGTATTGTGTAATAAATTATTTTTGTGATCTTAGTTTAGTTTAAGTTGTAAGCTCGCATTTCTGTATGTATGTATGTTTGTATGTATGTAGCTATATGTATACCATTAACTGTTTCAACTATCGAGAATTAATAAGCATTTGTCGGATTTTCAAAGCAAAGCATAAATATAAAGATACAAAAATTACAAAAAAAATCTAAGTATTTGGAAAACAAGAAAAATAAACTAAATAGCCGAAAGTTATGGTATTCAATTCTGGGAAGGGGCGGAAACAAGAAGACAGGAAGTCCCTAACAATTTTAAACCACTGAAACTGCATCGAAACTGCGATTCAATGGGCTTTTAAAACCATGTAATGAACCGAGCCGGAGGTTTCAAAGCTGCTGGCTGGAATCACTGAGCTGCCCAGTTCTTTGCATTATATATATAACGCGTTGATCTTAGAGAAAACAGGGAATAGAGCAAAAATGTTAGCATGTAGGTAGGAGTATACCAAAGCCAGTTCCAGATTGTTTCAGATTTGGAAATTTTACCCAGCAGTCTCCAACAGCGAAAAACTAGAATGCCATTCTTCCAAATTTCAGTGCAATCATTCAAACCTGTCTAGTAATACGGATAACACTTGCCCACAAGGCCCAGTATGTTGAGAGGTTGATGGTGATCCTAGATGACGAATCTGTATTCGGAAATGCTCCATAACGTGGACGTGGAATAACCTATTTTTGAAACGAAGATATACCACTGATCTGACATAAAACGCTTGGCTACCGGGCATCGAGCCAGCAGACAAGTGTGCAAAGTAACGGCCCAGCGCTGCCAACGGCACAACGATCCTTCAAAGACCTCTGCAGGATATCATGACGGAAGTACAGCGAAAAGCCAGAACTAGGGCATAACAACAATGGAAGACCCTGCAACTGATTTTCACATCTACCGATCACTCTGGCCAAGATACTTACCCGAAACTAATTTTGCACTCCTAGACCCTAGCAAGAACACGACTAGAACTATGATAGATGTTATAACGGAGCACGGCAGCATTGGTCATAGGGCCATCAGGATGCGAGTGTGCCACTTCTGTCGCAGCTGTGGGAATGAGGAATGCATCACTATTTTTGCGACTGCCCTGCACCTAGAATACCTGGCACTTTTTTCGCAAATCAATACCCACTTACACCACCCCCATTGCCCATTTATTAGGCAATACAATGCCAAACAGCCTATTTAACCTAGTTGTTGTCAAATTTAAGGAGTTGTACTTTCCAAAATATCAAAGAAAGTCAAGACAACAGAAAGGATTTCCCACAAACCGCGTCTAAAATGAATTCCGAAAACAGATTCGTATTCAGCACACGAAAATCACCTGGAATCACAACCAGCCCTTCAATAAACTAAGAAAAAGTCTGGTTTTTCGCCATGTGTAACAGTTCACCTGTTGCTTTGACCCTGGTATTTTAGCTGTGTTACTTACACTCTTAGAAAAGTGAGAATAAAATTATACAAAATCTTACCAGATTGGCGCCACATCTTTTGAATTCAAGCAAGAAACCAAAACAGGCGCGTTCACATTTGGCATACTTCCAGGCGGTTTTATAAGCTGGAATTTAAGAAAATTAAAGTATCAACTTAAGTACAATCGAAAAGAAGAATTGAAGTGTTATCAAGTGAAACGAAGCCTTTCCTGGAAGGTACTGACACTCAAAACCAAAGACTATTTCAATAAAACCTAAAATCTTTGCTTCTTCCGAGCAAGGGCAAAAGAAAATACTCCAAAATATGCATGGCCTGCTTTTGGGCGCACTTTTTCTTTACACATTGTACAAAGCAATCCAAATGATTCATCACAATTCAATATAAACTAAACACAACATTTTATTAGCTTTTCTTGGTATTTCCCAACATACCACAAGGCTATACAAAAAGTTGAAAGCGTTCACAAATAGTTCACTGAGATTATATAAAATCGCTTCATCGCATCGCTTATTGTTTTCTAAACATCTATATATATATATTCGTACATAATTCACATCAACGTGCGTTATCACAAATGTTTTCCGTTTCTGTTTTGCCTACGTTAAACTTGAACCAGCTGAAGTGTGGAGAAGATATGGGAGGAGGAGGAAGAGAGAAATGCACAGAGCTTAGTTTAGGGCTTACACACAGATTAGGAGCAGTTAGTGCTAAAAGCTAAAGCTACAAATTACACAAAGAGGAACTAAGAAGGCAAGAAATCTCTTTGGCATAAGACAATTTCATAAAATGCGTATGTTCTGGCGATTAACCTCAAAAAGTGTGTGATCCTCCTCGTCGCTATTGACATCCTCAATGGCCATGGGTAAAGGTGTTAGCTCCTGATTGGCACGATCACCCTGGACGCCGTACTTTCGTTCGGCACGCGAAAGGCGCAGGCTGAGAAATTGTACTTTGTAATTATTCTTGATTGGCGGCTGTGGAGCACTCCCGCTGTTACTTACCGATAGACACGCACCAGCAGCAATACAATGGCCGAACTGGTAAGGGCCATCAACACAAAGAACACAGCCTGGCCAGGAATGTCCATTTCTGTGTTTTGATTATCGTTGTGCACTATATCCATCGGCAGATTGGAGGATGAGGATGAAGGTGTCTCAATTGGTGGTGGTCTTGGAGTGATGTCGACTTCTTTTGCCTTCTCAATCGGCTTCTCTGGAAAGTCCTTCTTTACAACTTTACCTTTGGGTGTCGCCTGCTCCGGCGGAGCGGCTTCTTCCACATTGATGGTATTTGACACACTTTGTTCCAATTGTTGGCTTAACAAGACAGTAAGGAACAGGGCGGCCGCCGTTAGTGTAACTTCTCGTTTGTACATTGTTTAGCGCCAAACTTTATAAATTGTTGTGACGTTTCAAATTTATGACTTCTTTTTAATCTAAACAGAGCAGCAGTGTGACCGCATGCTACACTGGGAAAAATACCACTAATTGGGATAGTGAAAATACCAGAAAGTCTTTGCATCAAAACTTTAAAAATATCTTTGAATTATTCTTACATGGGGCGATTATGTGCACCTACATTTCATTTTTATCATAATTGGTTCCCATGATTCCAGTTCACTTTTGAGCATTGGGTTCCCTAGTTCATTTCTCGTGGATGAAGTTTTTTAAAAGAAAACCAGGATATTTGCTCAATCCACAACTGGTCACACTGTTTTTTGTTAGTTGGAAAGTGAGTGTGTGATTTTCCCTCAAGAAAACGCATTAATTTAATAGTTAAAAACCTAGCACCTGCATATTGTATTTAAATTAAGTCCTTAAAACACATCTGGCAACAGGTAAATCTCATCCCGAAGCCAAATACGCCACTTAAATGAAACAGTTTTGCAAGTGAAAATGGCGAAGCGAACAAAAGGCGAGCGAAAGAGAGAAAAAGATAATGGATTGAAATGTGTGTGTGTGTGTGTGTGTGGTGCTCCACCAGGGAAATCACGACGCCGACGTCACAGAAAGAAAACTGAAACGACTACACTTATTTATATTTGTTTAATTCAGATATTAAATAAATAAAGTACATAAATCGAGTGTGTGTACAAAGGAGAAAGCAGAAGCGACCCACCAGACAGCGTGTTTATTTAACCAGGAAGTAGACAAGCGCACCCACACATACATACACGTACAGAGACATAGCAGCTAATTTCATAACGGAGTTTTTAAGGGGGGCGCTTAACATATCAAAATGCACACCTTGAGCATATTTCGCACACATACGCACACACACACACATATAAAGCTCCCGTCTCTTTATTGAGTTGACATTGGCTCATAAAGTAGCGACCTTCTCTCCCGTCTCCTCTACACCCCCCTAAACACAAGGCCTACTACAACCATTTCTCGCTGTTTGTTTTTCGTCTACTTTGCAGATTTAAAATAATTTTATATTCCAAAATTTTGTACATCTTGATTTGCCAAAATTACGACCAGAGCAGCAGCCAAGCGACGCCATCAGCCGGATAGCAGCAGTCAGCCACCTTCCTCAGCTCCGCCTCCAGCAGCAGTAGCAGCGCCGCCGCCGCTCGAACTCCGACAAGTGGAGCCGCATCCGCAGGTCGTACCTGCTTTCAAAATGAATCGCTCCAACAATGCTCAGACCACACAGAAACCCGTAAATCTGGATGACATCTGGCAGGAGCTGGACGCCGGCATACTGCAGATATTCGAGCACGAGAAATCACTGACCCGCAGCCAGTACATGCGCTTCTACACGCATGTCTATGACTATTGCACCAGTGTGAGTGCGGCGCCAAGTGGTCGCAGCTCGGGCAAGACGGGTGGAGCACAACTGGTCGGCAAGAAACTGTACGATCGCCTGGAGCAGTTCCTCAAGACCTATCTGAGTGACTTGCTCAATAAGTTCAAGGCCATCAGTGGGGAGGAGGTGCTGCTCTCACGCTATACCAAGCAATGGAAGTCGTATCAGTTCTCTAGCACCGTGCTGGACGGGATTTGCAATTACCTCAACCGTAACTGGGTGAAGCGAGAGTGCGAGGAGGGTCAGAAAGGCATCTACAAGATCTATCGCCTGGCCTTGGTGGCCTGGAAGGGACACTTGTTTCAGGTACTAAATGAGCCCGTAACCAAGGCGGTGCTCAAGTCCATCGAAGAGGAGCGCCAGGGCAAGCTGATCAACCGGTCGCTGGTGCGCGATGTAATTGAATGCTATGTGGAGCTGAGCTTTAACGAGGACGATGCCGATGCTGCCGAGAAGAAGCTATCGGTGTATAAGGATAACTTTGAGAGTAAATTCATAGCCGACACCTATGCATTCTATGAGAAGGAATCGGACGCTTTCCTATCCACCAACACGGTGACCGAGTATCTCAAGCATGTGGAGAACCGGCTGGAGGAAGAAAAGCAGCGTGTGCGCGGCTTGAACTCCAAGAACGGTCTCTCCTATTTACACGAAACCACGGCCGAGACCCTGAAGTCCACCTGTGAGCAGGTTTTGATTGAGAAGCATTTGAAGATATTCCTGACCGAATTCCAGAATCTGCTCAACGCCGATCGCAATGATGACCTCAAGCGCATGTACTCCCTGGTGGCACTGACCCCCAAAAACCTCACCGATCTGAAGACCATACTCGAGACACATATTCTGCATCAGGGCACCGAGGCCATTGCCAAGTGCTGCTCCACAGACGCTTCCAACGATCCCAAGACCTACGTCCAGACCATCTTGGATGTACACAAAAAGTACAACGCCCTCGTCCTGACGGCATTCAACAATGACAACGGATTTGTGGCTGCCCTAGACAAGGCCTGTGGCAAGTTCATCAACTCCAATGTGGTTACTCAGGCCAGTAGTGCCAGCAAGTCACCAGAACTTCTAGCCAAATACTGCGATCTGCTGCTCAAGAAATCCTCGAAGAATCCCGAAGAGAAAGAGCTTGAGGATAATCTCAACCAGGTCATGGTTGTCTTCAAGTACATCGAGGATAAGGATGTCTTCCAGAAATACTATTCCAAGATGCTGGCCAAGCGCCTGGTCAATCACACCTCAGCCTCAGATGACGCGGAGGCCATGATGATCTCCAAGCTGAAGCAGACATGTGGCTATGAGTACACGGTGAAGCTGCAGCGCATGTTCCAGGACATTGGCGTGTCGAAGGATCTTAACTCCAACTTCAAGGAGTATTTGGCCACAAAGGACATCACCATCGAGATTGATTTCGGCATTGAGGTACTGTCGTCGGGCTCGTGGCCCTTCAATGTGAGCAACAGTTTCCTGCTGCCCTCCGAGCTGGAGCGGTCAGTGCGGCAATTTAATGTTTTCTATGCGGCACGCCATTCGGGACGTAAGCTCAACTGGCTGTATCAGATGTGCAAGGGAGAGTTGATCATGAATGTGAATCGGAATAATGCCTCCACCGTGTACACCCTGCAGGCCAGCACGTTCCAGATGTCCGTGCTGCTGCAGTTCAATGATCAGCTTAGCTTTACAGTGCAACAGCTGCTAGACAACACACAGACCCAGCTGGAGAATCTGATACAGGTAAGCACGCCTACGCAGATCAGCAGCGACTGAGTCCCTAATCAATATTCCTATTCCTCCCGCAGGTCCTGCAAATTCTGCTCAAGGCCAAGGTCTTGACTTCCAGCGACAATGAGAATTCCCTTACACCGGAGTCCACAGTGGAGCTCTTTCTAGACTACAAAAACAAAAAGCGTCGCATTAACATTAACCAACCGCTGAAGACTGAGCTGAAAGTGGAGCAGGAGACTGTCCACAAGCACATCGAGGAGGATCGAAAACTGTTGATCCAGGCGGCAATTGTGCGCATCATGAAGATGCGCAAGCGACTCAATCACACCAATCTAATCTCTGAGGTGCTCAATCAGCTATCAACACGATTTAAGCCCAAGGTGCCCGTCATCAAGAAGTGCATTGACATTCTCATCGAGAAGGAGTACCTAGAGCGCATGGAGGGACACAAAGACACATATAGTTATCTCGCCTAAGTTTATGTTAAATGTACAACAACAAAAAAATAAGAAAAAAACAAAAAAATGAAAAATGTTCGCTGTTTCATCCATTTGCCAGCCATTAAAAGATATCCATCAAAATATAAGTGTAATTTAAATACTCTTTGAGATCTTTACGCCTATGATGGGTGGGTGCCGGGGAACATCAGGTTAAAGAGAGTGAGGTGATAATATGTTGCATTATATTATCTGTGATAAATTTAGAAATTGTTTGTTCACAGAAGATCAAGAAAAAGGCTAGCCAAGTTCAGTCGGAAGTAAAGTTTTCAACCTTTCACGACTCGGTTCAAAAAAATATATATAGACATCAGAAATTTGCCCTTCTGCCTAGCGACTTTATCTGTTATATGGTAGGTTGAGTGGAACTCACTCCTAGAATGGGCAGGAAAGTGATATAAGAAATAAAAAAAAATGTTTAGAAGTACTGGTAAGATCCCCAGCCATAAAATCATCTGTTTTTTAGGATCCTAGACTCTTAAGCTTTTTGATTAAGAGTAAGAATAGGTCGACGACGCATTTTAGAACCCAAAAAGTATTCATACTGTATAAAGCTTGAGCTGCACCAAGGTTCAAGCCAAAACCTTCTCCCAAAAAACCCAAAAATTAAAATGTACGAACCTTAACCAGGGGTTAATTTGGGTTCGAACGAGCTGATACTTACATAAAGGAACTGGTATACTCAGGATTGTAGTCTAATAAAGGGTATATTATGAGTTCTGTGAACAATTGCAGAAGATGTACTGGATGTCTTAAAATGGTCACAAGTCATCCTTAGAAGCTACGTACAAATCGTTATTTAGCAGAAATTTAAATAAATCGTTTTTGAGAACCAACAACAGTTCCCAAATTTCGAAGTCGGATTGTCTTAAGACCCGTCTGTGAACTGCACCTAACAGATCCGTTTTGTTTAGTGGTTTTTGGTTCAGTTCAGCTTTTCCAGACTACAAGACGAAATAAGCGGCTCGACTACCGTTTGGCTTGCTTTAGAACCGTTTTGCAATCCTGCGATATATAGTTTTATGTATAAGAAAATCCTATTAAACCAACAAAGTGGTCCATAGGAAAATAAATGCATATGAAAAAAGGCTGCAAACCAGTTTCCAACATTTGTTTTACTGTGAACCGAATCCCTAAAAAAAACTAAGCTGAACCTAAACTTGTTATGAACCTACAACGTCATTTCGTGTCTACAAAAACAGAGACATCGAAACATTTAAAGTTCTCCTAGCTACTTCTTCTGTTATCTGGTCGATTTTGGGCGACTGAAGTGTTAAAGTCGGCAGATGACATCTAGAAAAACTATACTTATAAATAATGTCACCCAGTTTTAACACCCTTGCAGAGAGCATATTAAAATTGTTAATAATTAAATTATTCCCTTTTTTTCTTCATATTTTATTTCTAGATGTATTCGTTTCCAGATGGTAAAAAGCAACAAAGCCAGCTCCAAACAGTTTATAATTATGTTTGCATATTGTGGCTGAGTCCAACTCCATCTATATGATCTGCTTCTGCTGCAGCTTCTCCTCCAGATTCATGCCCTTGGCTAAGGCATAGACTGTAAATGCAAATTTGGCCACATTTATGTTGGTGGCCAGATTAATGTCGAATATATTCAAGGCATTGAAGAGCATGGGCTGTTGCAGCTTTTGCAGAAATTGCAGTGTGGTCTTCTTATAACGTTGATTCTGCCTAAACCAGTCCGAATGGAACAGAGCATCGGCCATGTTTTGGCAATCATCAATAAGGGCAGTGCAATAATAGCAGAGGGGAAATGTCTGCAGCAACACGGCCATCACATACATAATGATGCCAAAGCGAGCCGAGGGTTCCGCAAAACACACCAGATTGATCATGGTAATGCCCAGTATGGAGCCACAACCGATGAACTGGGCAAAGATGGTGCCCGATATCAATGGTCGGATAATATCGCAAAAGCTGCAAAATAAATTATAAATCAACTTTAAATTTTCCACATGAATATCTTGAACCCACTCCAGCATGATTTTATGCGCCTTGATGCATTCCACCAGCTTTATGTAGTACTCCGATGGATGTTCACTTGTTTCATTACCCAGCTGACGGATTCGCTCCGTCAGGATTTGAACATGACCGCTCAGAGTCTTTACAATGAGCACCGCATACGAGTCTGTGGATGTGGCCACAGCGATGCTATAACCCACTGTGAAGAACTCCACAAATGCCTGCACATATAACTGCAAGCGATTTAGACGCCAATTAAGGAACGGATAGTACGTATTGAATGGTACACAGCCATGGGTCAATCCATCAATCAAACTGAATACGGTGTACAGGCAGTAGACCACCACATAGACCAGATACAACTTATTGCACGAGGCCACCATTTGACGGATTTTAAGTTGTTCCTCCCGGCGGACACAATACACATCCAGTTGATCAAAACACTGATTCGCCTGCTCGAAACGCTGCATAAGAAGTGCCAGCGTTAGGAACTTCACCGCGAAGCAGCAGGTGTTCAAGAAGAGCTGCAGCGACAGCAGCAGCGTGGCCGGCGTGAAATACTCCGTGTAAATTATGAAATTCAAAATGAAACTCAAGGGCAAATAGAGCATGCAATAGCCGAGCGAAATTGCACTCCAAATTTTTTGGGCGAACCCAAAATCCTTGTGCAGATTCAAGCCTGAGAGTCGAAGGTTTTGCAGTATGATGAAGTTCGAGTCGCGCGAGCCCGTGGGTTGGGACAATGGAGCTGGATATATGCTTCGCAGAAACATTTTGGCCAACAAGTGAGCCTGGCAGGGGCACTTAAAACACTTTTATACCTTGCAACCGAAATTGCTAATTACAGGTTGATAGGGAAGAGGCGTTACCCGCGACAAGACAAGACTTATATAAAAAGTATTTTCGCATAACTGGCAATTAAAGGATACGCAATGGAGGCAAGGGGGCGTTCACCCAAATCTAAATAATAACATTTTTGACTTGTCCTCTGAGAACACACAGCTGGTAGTGCAATTCTTTTTGATTTGCCATTATGAATTTGGAGGGTTTCGCCAAGTTTCTAGCTTTAAATATAAATTGTCATATTTATTTCTCTCATCCAACTAACAATTTTCAGAAGTCAATGGCATATATTTACACTAGGCAATACCAACTGTACATATATACTCTGTACCAAAGGTACACAGAGTATATTTAGTTTGTGCAAATGTATATAACAGCCAGGCTCTATAAATTATGTATTCTTGATCCGCACCATCAGCCTAGTCATGTTCGTTTATCTGACCGTATGAACAGATCTCACAGATGGTAAGAGATAGAGGCTTAGCATAAGTGGGACATCAACTTCCTATACATACAGGTAGATCAAGTTTATTTTCCTACTCTGCCACGCTTCCTCTGGCCCCCGCAATTCGGAAAAAAGCCCTATCTTCCACAGGTTAATAGATAGATGGTTCGCCTGAAGACGACTGTTATTTGGGAATTATACGATATTTTCAACAGTTTTTGATATAGTTAATGATTTAAGCCCATTAAAAAACAAACAAGTATGTGGTTCAACTAGATTTGAAGCCGATCCGGCCGTTTGCGACCAATTGTCAGCCTAAGGGCCGGTTTCCCAGGTTCTACGTGAATTGATGAATTTGCATTGCTCATTTTAAGCAAGAGCTAGGCAAATGCGGCAAAATCCACCTGTACTTTCAAAAACAGCAGCATGAGAACACGGTCCTAAGTTAATTGATATACACCGACGCTCTTGACGACTTATGAAATCTATGGAGATTTTTTTGAACACATTGACCCTAAGATCTGATATTGATCGATTTGGTGGACAACCATAAGATACAGTTAATATGTTAAGAACTGATTTGCAAGAAAGGCAAAGGTTTCAATTATACTAGACTAAAATTATGGGCACGGCACAATGTTTAGCATCTTGCTTATACAAAATGCTGCCGGCTAAGTTCGAAGTTGCCAAAATAGGATACCAAAAGAGGTTTAAGGCAGAGTGACACCTTATCGTGTAACTTCTTAATCTACTGATGGAGCATATACTGTTTTCAGAGATAGTGAAGCAATTAAAACTAATGGGCTTAGCGGTAAGTGAGCATAAAACGAAGTACCTAGTATCAACGGACTGGACATTAACAGCAGCGTATCAGACAGCAGTTGGCGTAGTCGAAAGAAAAGTTCGTCGGAGGATTTATGGACATTTAAAATATGGCGATAAATATCGCACCCCAATGAACTACGAACTGTGGGAGCTTTAAGGGGACACTTATCTATTCAATCTCATTAAACAACAGCGGCTAAGCTGTATTGGACATTTTACTCGTATGGATAAAGAAGCTCGAGCTTCCAAAGATGCAAAAAATAGTGGGAGAGAAATCAATCTTTTCCGGGATCGTATCATCGGATATCCGGGATTACCCTGCTTTCAATCCCGTTTCGGATTGATTTCTTTTTTCAGTGTACGTAGGCAGCATCGAAAGGATATATCAAAACGGTTGGTTAAATAACAACAACAACATCTTGACAAGACTGCGAGCATTAGCAAAAACGGAATACTTTTACTTATTAAGGCCTATATGTATCTGCGACGTAAAGCTTACTTGGTCACAAATTTCTTCAAAGTAACTATGACTTTGACTAGATTGACCATAGTTTACAAAAAACAGCAGGATTCTCTATCGATAGAAATTGTCATTGGTAATTTGGAGTTGGTTCAAAGTCAGGTAAATGTATTATGGCTGAAACTCATTTAAGGGATCGGAACCAGCCTTTCCATTTCAGGGCTGATTCAGCTATGATTCAGTACTGAGCCGAACTGAAGGGAATCCTTACTTCTGAAACCTCTCAAGTCTATAAGGCCCTTAACAAAAAAAAACACAATAAAACTATAATTGCACATATAATTATTTGCATGACGCAGGTGCACGGATAATAAGAAAGTTCATATTGTGAGTAAATTCAATTCCATTTATATCATCTGCTTCTGCTGGAACTTCTCATCCAGATTCATGCTGTTGGCTATAGCATAGACGGTAAATGCAAATTTGGCCACATTTATATTAGTGGCCAGATTAATGTCGAATATATTCATTGCACTGAAGATCATGGGCTGCTGCAGTTTCTGCAGAAATTGTAGTGTTGTCTTTTGGTAACGCTGATTCTGCTTACACCATTCGGAATGGAACAGAGCATCGGCCAGATCCTGACAATCATCCATAATGGCATTGCAATAAAAGCAGAGAGGGAATGTCTGCAACAGCACGGCCATCACATACATAATGATGCCTGCGCGAGCTGAGGGTTCGGCAAAACACACCAGATTGATCATGGTAACGCCCAGTATGGAGCCACAGCCGATGAACTGGGCAAAGATGGTGCCCGATATCAATGGTCGGATGATTTCGCAAAAGCTGCCAAATAAATTAGATATCAACTTTCAATTTAGCACACGGATATCTTAAACCCACTCCAGCATGATTTTATGTGCCTTGATGCACTCCACCAGATCCCGATAGTCCCCGGATTGTTGGTCAGTTGCTTCGTTACCCAACTGTCGGACTCGCTCCGTCAACGTTTGAACATGCCAGTCCAGAGTCTTCATAAAGATCACCGCATAGGAGTCTGTGGATGTGGATATAAAGACACAATAACCCACCGTAAAGAACTCCACAAATGCCTGCAGAAATAATTGCGAGCGATTGAGACGCCAATCCATGAACGGGAAGTACGTATTAAATGGTACACGCTCATGGGCCAATCCATCTATCAAAGTGAACAGGACGAACAGAAAGTAGACCATCACATACATCAGGTACAGTTTATTGCCCGAAGCCACCATAAGGCGCAAATTACGTTGCTCCTCTCGGCGGACACAAAACGCATCCAATTGATCGAAACACTGATTCGCCTGCTCCAAGTGCTGCACAAAGAACGCCAGGGTGAATAACTTAGCCGTGAAACAGAAGGTGTTCAAAAAAAACTCCAACGATTGGATCAACGAGGCCGGCGTGAAATCTTCCCGGTGAAAGATAAAATTTAAAAGAAACCCCAAGGGCAAATAGACCATGCCAAAGGAGTAGGAAATCGTACGCCAAATTTGTCGAGTGTACCCGAAATCCTGGTACAGATTCAAGCCCGCAATTCGAAGTGTATTCAGCATGTAGAAGTTGGAGTCGCGCGAGCCGGTGGGCAGAGACAAAGGAGCTGGATAGATGAGCCGTAGAAACATTTCGCAAACTAATGAACCATGCCAAAGGCTAGTGAAGGCTTTTATACCTTGCATTTGCAAGGGATTGCTAATTATGGGCTGAAATAGTGGGGTTGGGGCGTTGCCCGACAATACAATTATGGGAAAAGTAATGGGTACTTTAATATGTTCTCCTCTTTGAGCATATCTCGGCAATAGTTTTAGCTGTGTGCACTGTGATATTAGGTGACTATGTGTTTAAGTTGGACAAAAATATAAAGTTGAAGTGGAAGCTTCAGGTGCTAAAATTTTGTTATTGTCCAGAAACGAAAGTCTAATGTGTCGCGAGCCTTAATAAAAGCAAGAAACTTTTTCGCAAGCGAAGTTCAGAAGATGCACCGGTAAGCCGTCAAGCGCATCGCAAGAATGGCCGGCCAAGTTAAAACCTGCCACAGCAGGAGAGCAATCGACGCCAGAAATTTGCCATGCACATTACATACCAGAGAGCTGTTGAAGCAGGAGCTCGCAGACAGGTTGTGGCTCAAAATATGTCAAAAATATATTTGAGTTTTAATTACCGTGATTAGACGGATGTTGTAAACCAAACGGTCCTGATAATCGCAAAATTAAACAATATTCTTATAAAAGATTTGATTATAAAGAACATGTAATGGATGGCAGCTGTAGACAGATAAAGCTAAGGTAAGCGCATGCGTAAGTAAACTGAACCGAATCGAACTGATTTGCTTTTCGGCTTTGGAAGCCATATCATTCAAGGGTATAAAAACTTCGGTCTGTTACGAAAATTTAAAGGTAATAAAAAAAATGGCGCTTTTACTCTTTTTTCTATAACTGTAAGTTGGCTATGAATATTTGCGCACTGCTGTCAACTTAAGTATATGGGCGTTACCCAAAATCTTGGGAATAGCCAGCTGGTAGAGCCACTTCTCATTTAGAATTCGTCCGCTTTGGCTTTGGCAAGACGAAAAGACTTCAAATATTAATTAAAGCGCTGCTTACTTTCTGCATTATATTCATGGTAAGGCTGAGTAAAAAACATTGGATGCGACCTTGCAAATTCGCCATAAAAGATTCAATAATTGGTAACTGCCTTTTAGAAATCGGCAGAGGTTCACTCAGAAATCATCATTGAGAGCCTGCCATCCCGTGACGAGACTGTTTTGATGTAAATGGTGAGCCCTAAAAGCTAGAACTGCCATGATGCCATGAACATCACTTTTTATGAAAAAATCATTTAAAATCGTTTTATAAATTTGTCTGCAATAAATTCTTAGGACCAATCTTTCATCTGTCACATAAGTGAACATAAGTGAATAACAGTGTAGGACCTACACAAAATACGATAAAGCGGTCTAAAAGGAATAAGATAATGCAAATTTATTTTCTATTTTACTTTATTTAAATTAAATTCTATTTGCGTCCATCCGAGACACATACTATGTTTATACACACCAAATTATTCGTGATTAATGCCCTTCAAAAGTATGCAATCTTTAGTTCCTTAAGAACGAAAGCATTGTGAGTCAGTTATGACCGCGTCAGCGATAATAAACACTGCAGTTTCACCAGGATTGTGAGGTAAGTCATAGGTACACAACAAAATGTTGAGTCAAGAGTCTTAACTTTAAACACATATAAAATAAATACTTAACTTAAATTATTATTTCAAATAACGTAGCATACTGTAAAGGGCTTTAAGCATGATATACTGAAACATTGCTAAGCATACGTTCCGACTCCGTAGAGGTACCTGGGATGCTTTATAAATTGCAGAGCTCAATTGGCCATTCCTGACTTGAATCGGAAAATCAAAATCAATTTGTTATCTATCCAAATTACATTAAGAACAAACTTTCCAATACATAAGTGGGCAAACTTATCTGGCCTATTAAGCCTCAGTCCTTTTCGAAAAAACGCTGTGCTATTATAAAGGCATCGGGAATGGGAGTGTCACTTTCTTTTATCAGCTTGTCTTCCATAAATGACACCAAGAAGCCCATAAAAAGTTTATTGTAAAAATTGCTTTGGGAACCTCATAAGTGAATCTGTGGTATTTCCACATACTCTATAAATATTTCTAAATTTTATTACAAATATCATTATTAGTTATCCTAAAACAGAATAGTGACTGAATGTAACCAGCTTTTGTAAATTCTTAGACTTTAGCACGAGATTTCGCTTAATTATCACTTAGCTATCGAAAACTAAAATTAAAGTCCCTGATTCTATTCTGGTGAACCACAAAAAGCCGGAACAAAGCCCTCGGATTCATCGGATTCTTGATTTATTAAACAAAGCCCTCGGATTCATCGGATTCTTGTTTATAAACCCCATTCCGTTTCTGATTTGACGTATATTTTTCCATTTCAAACGTTTTTGAAATGTGGGATTCGCAGAGGATAACGCATCGAAAACGTAGCTTTATTCCGGCATTGCTAAGTCTCATACGGTCTTTGAGTGGTCTTCTTTATAGTCGAATAAAATGTATTTTTTAAAAAGGATAAAAGTTCCTAAATATACAAGTATTATTGGCTTAAGATGAGCGCTTTCCGGCTTAAGACTTGTCAATGAACATAGCTAAATCGTTTTGTTTTGCCCAAGTGAAGACATGTGAAGTCTACTTGACAGAAAGTGAATAACATAGGGCCAATTTTCTATATTTTAAACGTCTGTCACATAAACTTAGAAATAACAGTAAAATGTAAGTTAATATAACACATAAAAGCTATATAGAAGAAGAGAAATCAGAACTAAATAATACAGATTCTTATACTCTGCTTCAGGATTATATTAAGTTCATGCAAATGTATGTAACATCCAGAAGAAAACATTTTCGATCCCATAAACCATATATATTCTTGATCAGCATCAACAGCCCAGTCCGTCTGTTTGTCTTGCTTAAATGCCAGATATGCGCGGATTGGATGACTATTTCTCATTTCATTTTAACCTTAGGATAACAAAACACCATTTTGATGACGTTTTCTTTGCAAACATTTATAATGGTGCAACAGGAGGTGAACAGTGGTGGTGCCAAAAAGTATTTCATATATGTTTGTATCATCTGGTCTTAATTTATAAGCTGCTTCTGCTGCAATTTCTCATCGAGATTCGTGCTCCTGGCTATGGCATAGACTGTAAAAGCAAATTTGGCCACATTTATATTGGTGGCCAGATTAATGTCGAATATATTCAAAGCATTAAAGATCATGGGCTGTTGCAGTTTCTGCAGAAATTGCAGTGTGGTCTTCTGGTAACGTTGATTTTGCTGAAACCAGGAGGAGTGGAACAAAGCATCGGCCATATTTTGGCAATCATCAATAAGGGCATTGCAATAATAGCAGAGGGGAAAGGTCTGCAGCAGCACAGCCAGCACATAGGTGAAGATGCCAGCAAGGGCCGAGGGTTCGGCAAAGCCCACCAGATTGATCATGGTCACGCCCAGTATGGAGCCACAACTGACGAACTGGGCAAAAATGGTGCCCGATATCAAAGGTCTGATGATATCACAAAAGCTACAAATAAACAGCATTATATTTTCTCGATTGCATACACTGACTCATCCTAAACCCACTCCAACATGATTTTATGCGCCTTAATGCACTCCACCAGCTTTTTGTAGTCTCCAAATTGGTCCAGCTGCCGCACCCGCTCCGTCAGCATTTGAACATGACAGTCCAGGGCCTTTACAAAGATCACAGCATACGAGTCGGTGGATGTGGCCACGAAGATGCAATAACCCACCGTGAGAAACTCCACAAATGTCTGGGCAAATAATTGCGTGCGATTGAGACGCCAATTAAGAAACGGGTAGTAAGCGTTGAACGGCACACGTCCATGGGCCAGTGCATCTACCAAACTGAATACGGTGAACAGGAAGAACACCACCACATACAGCAGATACAGCTTATTGCAACCGGCCACCATAAGACGGATGCTACGCTGCTCCTCCTTGCGGACACAAAACTCATCCAAATGATCGAAGCATCGATTGGCCTGCTCAAATCGATGCACAAAAATGGCCAGAATGAAGTATTTTATGGCGAAGCACCAGGTGTTCAAGGAAAGCTGCACCGACTGCAGCAGCATAGCCGTGGTGAAATCCTCAAAGTAAATGATGTAATTGACAAGAAAACACAACGGCAATACGAACATTCCATAGGTGTAGGAAATCGCACGCCAAGCCTTGTTAGCGGACCCAAAATTCTGGTACAGATTCAAACCCGAAAGACGAAGCGTATTGCACATGTAGAAGTTCGAGTCCCTTGATCCCAAAGGTTGGGACATAGGAGCTGGATAGATGAGCCGAAGAAACATTTCGCGTAGCAATGAACAAGTCAAAGGTGTACACAGAGCTTTTATACCATGCTTAATTGCAGGTTCATATAGGGGGGCGTAACCCAAATGTAAGAATTATATAAACATGACCAAAAATTGTTTCGAACAGCTGACAACTAGGGGGAAGATGAGAATGGCTGGGGGTGGTTTGGATTGTGCCAATTTTGATCCTATTGACAGACCATTAAACTAGCAACACTTAAGCTATCGACTCCACGATGATTCGCAGGCAAAGCGTAGTCGATTTGTCAATTCAATTCAGCATTTTGAAATTTAAAGAAATGAAGGACTCATCTCATAAATAAGACTGTTTACTAAATATGTCCAGGAGGTACGAACCTTCTATCTATAAAATTTTGAGATATGACATTTTTTTCAAATTGAGGGGCTTGAGTTGGCATGGCAAAAATGGAAAATAGTAAAGGGTGATTTTAGCAATTTTCTATTAGGCAACACTGTTTTTGGCAGCTAAACTATTTTCGTGTCACATGTTACTGTCAAACTTGTTCAGGTTGGTCCATAATTAAACCATGAATCGACTTACAAACGAACAAAGCTTGCAAATAATTGCATTTTACTATCAAAATTCATGTTCTGTTAAGAAATTTGCCTTAAAGGTTTTATCGATCTGGCATCGAACAATTTGTCGTATAAAAATAGAGGAAAGTTAACTTCGGCTTGGCGGCAGTTTGTATACCCGTGCAGCAAGTTTTTCTAACTAATTTGAAGGACATTTCCACTAAAAACAAACAAGTTTTTCTCACTAAGACTACTCTTCAGACTCTACTTTTCTATGACAGCTATACTATATGGATGCCCGATTTCGAACAAACTAAGTGGAATCATGGAAAAGCATAGCAAGCTAAGAAATACAAAGTAAGGAGGCGTTTTCTTAGAAAACTAAAAAGTTTTTCTTATCAAAACTTATTTCTCGACCGATCATAATTATGGCAGCTTTAACCTATAGTCAGCCGATTTTGACAAAACTTTCAAGAATCGTCCGAAAGCTTATACAATAAATATATGTCAATTTAAAAAATGGTTTCACTAAAAACAAAACAGTTTTTCGCACTAGAACTTGTTTTTTGACCGATCTTTCCCCTGGCAGCTATATGTTAAAGTCATCTGATCCGGCCGGTTTCAACAAATGTGCAGAGTATTTGTACCAGAAACTTCGTGTAAAGTTCGGTAGCATTAAAACAGACGGACGGACAGACGGAGAAGGCTAAATCAATTCAGCTCGTCATTTTAATCAAAAATATATATATACTTTATGTGATCGGAAATGCTTCCTTCTATGCGTTACAAACATCTGGACAATTTCAATATACTCTCTGCAAGGGTATTCAAACTAACTTAGGAAATCGATTCAAATTCTCAAATAAATAAGAATAAGAATAAGAAGCGAACCACATTGCGGTTCGGTTTGTGGTTCGGTTCACCAGCTGCAATAAGCGGTTCGGTTGGGTTCAGAGCCCGTACTATTTTTTGTTAGCTCATGTCTATATCCACTAGCCCGCAACAGTTGATGCACTGGAAGCCAATATTAAAGAACTTATTCGTAACAAACCGGCAGATATGTTGAAGAGAGTATGTTACAATTGGACACAGCGTTTGAACCATTTATATATGATTTTAGGTCCATTAGTGTATAAATTTGTATAGAGCAGGGACTGAACCAAAGTTCGAACCCACACCTTCGCCCAAAAACCTTGAACCTCAAATTTTGGTTCAAATGTGCAGATTTAGTTGAGTTTGTAGCTCTGATTGTAGCTCTTATTTTTGAGATTTTCCTACAGCTCTATGGCTGGAGGAAACATTCTCTCTAGACGAAACCTCAATTCAACATAACTGAAAAGAGTTTACTGAATTGTTGCTGTCGCACAGTGTTTCTCTTTACCGTCTGGGTGACTCTTTCAATCACACATCTCTTACACATTTCTAGTATTAACTCGCCTGATTGAGCAGCGTACAAAAATGAGCTGTGGCTACTGACTGCGAACGCTCAGTAATAAACTAAATGCGAAGCTGAACAGTTCTCAGTTAGTCAAGCAACTATGTCACAGATCGAGAAAGAGTCCGAATGGCTGAGCACTATCATTTTGCCTGAGATTCTGAAAAACGGAAAATTAGTGGATAATTACAGTGAATCGAAAGCGGATACGTTCCGTGTGGAAGGCATTGATGTCAAAGTAATAGGTACGGCAGAGGCTTTCATGTTAACCCACTGCTATCGGGCAACAGTCAACTTTACTTACGATAAAGAGCAGCTAACGCTTAAATTGGTTGTCAAGGTATGTAAATATATAAATTGGTTTGTACATATGTACAATGCTTGTACATACGCACCGATAGCAAATGTATTCAGTGGGAGGCACTTGACGATAAAAGGTTGATCATCCTTTGTCGTAGATCGTAAAGTGCATAAAAGTAATCTCTAGTGGTTATTCAGAACAAATATAAATACGATGAAATCAAACCGACAGTCGTTACTTTATCTAAATGTTTGTTCTTTTGCTTTCATAGAAAACCCCAGCTGTGCCTCCAGACGTTTACGAAGCCGTCCAATTCGGCGACCTCTTTAGCAATGAGATTACTTTCTACACCAAAATTCTACCCGAAATACAAAAGTTGACGAACGGCCAGTTTGCGGCTCCCAAGTATTACTACAGCGATTTGCAGCCTTGCTCGGCGGTGGTCATTTTGGGTGACTTTGGTGCGGCTGGCTGGAGAGTGACCAAGGATAGGGTGGGTCTTAGCCTGGAGCATGCTCGTATTGCCGTTAAGTATCTGGGTAGATTTCATGGCTTTGGTTATGCCTTGAAGCACACTCAGCCAGATCGATTCGGTGATCTAACTAGCCCTCTTAAGGAGTCACGATATGCCAAAGATGAAACCCATCCTACGTATGATTTGATCTTGAAGACGAGTATGAAACGAGCTGTCAAGGCTGTGACCACATATCAGCCGCAGGTGGATAAGGATTTTGTAAAAAAACTATACGACTTAACCAATGATTATGTACTCTATGGAAGACAACGTGTGGCGCCGAGGGAACCACTGGCCACGCTATGCCACGGCGACTACCTGAGAAACAATGTGGCCTATAAGTACAATGAAAATGAGGAGCCCCTGGAAATGATGATGTTTGACTACCAAACTCTACGTTTCTCCTCGCCAATGATTGACTTTGGCGTGTTTCTAGCCATTTCCGTATATGCGAATGTACGCCACACTCACTTTGACAGCATATTCGATGACTATTGCACGGCTCTGTTTGACAGCTATAGGAAATACTCCAAGGACGAGCTGCCGGCTTTTCTAAAGTGAGCAAACACCAACGAACTTGTAGAGAAACTTTTTTAATTAATGTTTTTTTCCTTACAGCCGAGAGGAATTGTTAAAGGAATACATACGCTTTCTACCTTATAATGTAAGCATTACGGCCAGTTTCCTAATGAGTCTAGTCGATCCGGCGGACGTGTCTCCCGAGGAAATGTTAAACAATGCCCAGCCGGATGAGGAAGTTATTCAGGATGTGATGACACGAGGTGGTGAAATTACTGATCGTGAACTAGCCCATCAAATTAAGGAAATGTTTGAACTAAGTCGCTTACATAATGTAGAAATTGACGATGGTATTGTTATCAAAAAGTAGGTATTGTCACATTTACATATGTTAAATATTATATCAAAAAGATATATAAAAGTTTCTTCCAAACAAATTTAGTTTGACCTTTTAGTTGTTTGTAAATAACCATTTCACAATTATTAAGCATATTCCGTTATCTCCTAATGATTGTACTTTGGGTATTAATCTTATCAATTTGAGATTTGCTACGGAGGTGGCAAAGCAATCTAGTTAGCTCCTATTAAAAAAATCTGATACAAAATGGATCGGTATCGGCGTTCAGTTAGACTGGCAGGCTTACATATTTTTCGGTGCCATTTGCTAAAAGTGTCAGTGTAATGCCGTTTGACTGGTGACATATGTACATGGTCAGAGAAATCTGTCAAAAATCGCATGTATTTTACTCAGTCTGAACAGACTGCTAGTAACTGGCATACAAAAATCTGACAGCCTCTCGAAACACACTCTTAGATAGGAATGTGAGTCTGTGTTTAAAAAGCGGTAGCAATGTTTGGTCCTAAGCTAAGGTTATGATAAAAAGACTGTTCGCTGCAGCAGCGCCATAGCAGCGCTGCTTTCAGCTGCTGTTGCAGCATCAAAATTTTTGAATAAGTGTATAATTTCGTTGGTACAGAGTATGTTATAGTCGGGCTTGAGCGATTTTGTTTCTGCTTTATATATTCCGGTTTTTGCAAATCTAGGTAAATTTTAACTGCTCATTTTGAGCATGAGCTATGCAATTGCATAAGATCCACCTGGATAATAGTTAGGGAGTATTAAATGTAGCATTAAGAAATTATGTTTACTAATTTCTTAACTATAATTTAAAAAAAAAAACTGAATAAACGGATAAATTGTTTGAACAGAGCCAGGCTTAAAGCGCATTACTTTTGAACAGCTATTTAGCCATTTTCTAGCTACTTAAACGTGAGCAGCACAGATTGCCGTTATGTAATTGGCAACTCTGAACCCTCTGTGGCTTTGGTCACACTGATTTTGCCATGCTTATGAAAACATTTGTTTTCAAATTTTTTAACTAGTTGGCCTTTCAGATGCCTTCCCGGCATCAAATCCTACGGCTTTATAAGCACCTCATACGATACGGCAATCATCTGAAGCTGACCGACAAAAACTACTTTCTTGGCCGTGTGCGGCACGAGTTTCGAGACAACCGGGTGCTCACCAATCCTCAAGAGATCGAGTTTAGTTTTAAGGTAATTGGATGGAGCTTGAACACACCCTTATATCTAATTTTAATCCCCAACAATTGCTTCTCCATAGCGTGGTGAGACTTTGCTAAGGAAGGGTCGCATACTCTAGGCATGCTGCTGTCCAGCTTGTTGCGCCGCCTGGCCTGGCCTACTCCTGCTTTTCAACTCGGTCGACGCTGCAAAACCACTGACCACCTAGACTACTCCTGCTATCCAAAACTACAGGAGTCAGAGATTGAGGAGACTTTCATGCGCGGCAGTGGGCCAGGTGGTCAGGCCGTCAACAAAACCTCAAACTGTGTGTTCTTGCGACATTTACCCACCAATTTAACAATAAAGTGTCACACTCACCGGCTGGCATCCAAAAATCGTGTGGAGGCACGAAGACTTCTCTTGGAGAAGTTGGATATTCATCTAAATGGAGAGAACTCTATAGCGGCTCAGATCAAAGCGCAGGAGCAGCGAAAGTCCACGGAACGGCGACGAAGGCAAAACAAAATGCAGGAGCTGAAGAAGAGCTGGCAGGAACGGGAGCAGCAAGACAAATAAACTTAAGTTGAAATCTTTATTCACCAGCTGGAAAAGTTACCAAAACCGTTTGCAGCATTCTTGTGCTTCTTGGGCAGGGGAGCTTGTAAATCGGGTTTCCTGGGCGGAGCGTTTAGTTTTAGATATTTGCCCACACCTTCTCGATAGACTTTTAATGGCTCCTTGAGGCGCTTTTGCTGTTCAGCCTTTTGAACCTCCTCCTGCTTGAGAGTTGCCTCCTCGGCCCGCTGTTGGGCCAACTGCTCCACGGCTTCGGCAAATGGATTGACAAAGACCTGAGCATTCTCAATGATAATATCCTCAATGGGTTTATCCTTGTTGTCTACCTCAATGTTTTCCATTTTCTGCAAAGTATCCAGGCCACCCACGAGTTTGCCAAAGATGGTGTGCTTCCCGTCGAGATGCTTGCAAGAGCGATAGGTGATGAAACTGCAAGAGAGCGGGAGAATCAATAAAGGAAGGATGATAATGATAAGTTAACCTACAACTGGGCGCCATTGGTGTTGGGGCCCGCATTGGCCATAGATAGAACGCCGCGTCCGGTGTGCGTGAGATTGGGCTTGAATTCATCCTCGAATTTAGTGCCCCAAATTGATTCTCCGCCAGCACCGCTGCCAGTGGGGTCACCGCCTTGTACCTGGTGAGCAAATCGAGAATATTAAGCGATTCATTTGAAACCTTTCAAGCTTACAATAAAATTCCTGATGGAGCGATGGAAGTGGACACCATTGTAGTAGCCATCAGCGCAATGTTTAATAAAATTATCGCAGGCTCTCGGCGTCTGATCGCAATACAGCTCCAGATTTAAGGGCCCCAAATTGGTGTTCAGTCGCACATAGCCCTTCTTCTTGACCCTCTCGTACTTGACCAGATCATCGTCTATAATGGCTGCCTCACTCTGCGACACCGGCACCATGGCTGTCGAGGTGAAACTGGCGGCCACTGCGCCAGTGGAATAATGAGCAGCATTGAATTTATCCGCCGTACGCTTTGAGCTGCTGCTGGCTGCCTCCTCTTCGGCAGGCTGGTAATCCTTTTGTAACTGAGCCAGCGTTTCTTTGGTCTCCAAATTCATGGTTTTAATTCGCTGACCCGCCGGGTCTTTGCGCTCCAGTTGCTCCTCTTCGGTCAAAACCCTCAGATTCTTGCGGATGTGATGAAACGTGGATATATCAAATTTTTCCAACTTCTGTGGATCTTGTATGGTTATAATGTCCTTGCGTTGAAAGGGGGTGTCATCTACCAAATCTTTCCAGTTCTTGGTCTTGATGTTCAATTGATCGATGGCCTCCCAACAATATACATTCCCAGTTGGGGCCACGGCCACAATGTGCGAGTTTTTGGTGAAGGGCTTAAACAAAGCCGGACAATGGTATTCGTCCGTGGCATTCTTGTGGAAGTGCAATTTGATGAGGGACTTCGGGTCAGTCATCTTCTGTCCAGAGATGGGATTGACTTTGAAGGTCTTGAGGAATTTGAGTATGGCCTCGTACTCAAACACATTACCCTGAAGATCGCAATAGGGTGTCTCATAGGGGGCCAATGTAATGCAACAATGCTCATAGGGCAGACGCTTAAACTTGACATGATCGTTCTCCAGGGATTCCACCTTCTTCCCCCCGTACAGCTCACTCCACTCAGTGTACGTGAGGTACCTGGAAAATCATTACTATGTTGTTGTTTTTGTTATAGCATAATCAACTAGCTTACATTTTATCCTTCTGATGCTGTCGCTTGCCCATTTTTGCTGATTTTAAGGAAGAACTCAACACTAATTTCAATTGTTTACTAAATTGTCTGCTCTGCACATCAGCGCTGTAAGTCTAGCTACTTTCCAGCCAGATGTGGCCATGATGAGGTTACCATGTTTCTCAACACTGCAAACTGACACAGCCTGGCAGCGCTGCAAGTTAACACAACAGTTGTCCTCACGCAAACAGTTGAACAACAGCTGCAGACCAAATACAAAACAAAGGCGAAAATAATATTTTTTTGTGCAATTCAATTATAGTATATAAACGCAAGGTGATATAAATAAGCAGTTGGTCACTTGACCTTGGGGCTGGGTTTATGATGTCAAGCCCAAATATTAACTATCGCTCCTTGGACGAGGAGCTCACCAATATAACAACAAACCCAACAGCAAAAACAAAATCGGACGACGCAAAATCACCAGCTGCTGCGCATTTAGACCATGCTAGCGAACGCGAACATGAGGACACTCCTCGGGACAGTGGCATTATGATTCACATAGTGCCCGAGACGGGCAAGGCACGATGGAATCATATTGAGGATCTGGACTCGTTCTTCTCCCGCATGTACAACTACCAGCAGAAGCATGGCTTTCAGGTGATTGTCCTCGACGAGGTGTTTCAGGTTGTGGAGTTCGGTTTCGTCGTCTGGCTGCTCACCTTTACAACGCACTGCATTAATCATGATGTGCTCTTTGGCAACGACCCGCCAAAGAGTGACAATCCCACCAAGACGACCTTGGCCGACGTGATCATACCCACTGGGGAGTGTGTGGCCTCGTTTGGTCCCTTCACTTATCTGGTCATCTTCATAGCGGCCATCTATTTGGGCATACGGCTGCTCAAGATGATCTATCACATCACCCACTATGCCGACATCAAGAAGTTCTATAACTCAGCACTTAAGATTGAGGATGCGGATCTGGACAATATTACCTGGCATGAGGTGCAGCAACGTATCCGCAAGGTCCAGGCGGAGCAACATATGTGCATTGATAAGGAATCCCTGACGGAATTGGACATTTACCATCGTGTGCTGCGTTTCAAGAACTACCTGGTGGCCCTGATGAACAAACAGTTGCTTCCCGTGCGCTTCCATTTGCCTCTGATGGGCGAGATTTGCTCCCTCAGTCGGGGAATGCTCTTCAACATTGATTTCATACTCTTCCGAGGCCCGGGCTCTCCGTTCCAGAACAATTGGCAACTGCGGGACGAGTTTGCCGTAAGGAGCAATCAAACGGAGTTGGCCCAACGGCTGTCCAAGTTGATATTGGGCGTGGCCTTGGTGAATCTTCTTCTGGCTCCCGTGATATTCATCTGGCAGTTGATCTATTTCAGTTTTTCCTATGCCAACATACTGCGCAAGGAGCCGAATGCCCTGGGTCTGCGCACCTGGTCCAACTATGGCCGTCTCTATTTGCGTCACTTTAATGAGCTGGATCATGAGCTGGACGCCCGGCTTAATCGCGCCTATGAGTATTCGGATCGATATCTGAGCTCCTTCTCCTCGCCCCTGGCTGCGGTGATAGCTCGCAATTTGCTATTCGTGAGCGGTGGCCTGTTGCTGCTCATCCTAGGCTATGGCATCTACGAGGAGCATGTCTTCCAGGTGGAGCATGTGCTGACCATTATCGCCGTGCTCACAGTGGTGGGCGTCATCTGTCGCACATTGATACCGGATGAGAACCTTATCTGGTGCCCGGAACAGCTGATGACTGCCATCTTGGCCCATGTGCACTACTTGCCAACCGAGTGGAAGACTCAGGCTCACACCGCCCTGGTGCGCAAGGAGTTTAGCAACTTTTTCCAATTCAAAGCCGGTTACCTGCTCAGCGAGATCTTCAGCCCGTTCGTCACGCCGTTTGTGCTGATCTTTGTGTTTCGTCCCCAGGCCATGGAGATTGTCAAGTTCTTTCGCACGTTTACCGTCTCCGTCAGAGGAGTGGGCAACGTGTGCTCCTTTGCCCAGATGGATGTACGCAAGCACGGCAATCCCGACTGGCAGATCATGCAGAGCGGCGGTGTTGACCTAGACGACTTGACCAAACCCACCCAGCCCAGCAACCAACCTCCACTGCCACAGAGTCTGGTGGGTGGCAAGACGGAGATGTCACTGGTGCGCTTCACCCTCAACAATCCAGAATGGCAGATGCCCAAGGAGGCATCGCAGTTTATCAAGGGCATACGGGAGCATGCCATTGGTGAGCTGGTCAAGGCCAAGACCTCGACTGCTGCCCAAGACAATCCTCTGACCCACAGCCTGATCTCATTTGGCACCATTGGCGAGGAGTATTGCTCCATAGCCAACTCGGTGCTTGCCGCCCAGCTAAGCCCTGCCCAGCTGGAGCTTTCACAATCTTTTCAACCAGCTCCTGGAGGCTTTCCCGTGGCGGGCAGTGATTTCCGCCAAATGCTGCAACAGAATCTATCCGCCAGCGTGGGACCCGTGGACAGCATGCGCCGCCTGCGGTTGAGCAAGGCCGAAGGTCGTTTGGAGGGGCCAGCAGACACGCTCCTGTACAGTCTCTATGGAGTAGAGCCGCGGCTGGCCAAAAATCCCATGGGCGTGGGAGTGGCTGATATGTGCCTGAGCGCCCTCTATCTACACGAGCTGAGCCAGCAGAAGCGCAAGGCTCGCCAGTCGCGCATCGAAGAGGCGACAGAGGATGAGCAACCGGGACCCAGCAATAGACCTAAGCCAGGACCAGGTCCTACGCCATCTGCCGCCCCCAGCTCCCGCCATACCGTAATTACCTCAAAGGCTGCCGAGAGCACACCGTTGCTGGGTAGCATCCGCTCATAGCAGCGGCCCGTCTGGATCTAATAAACGTAGAGCTCTAAGGAGAAACCCCCAAATACTGCTATTAGTGATTATTTAAGTTTTAAAAGCGGAAAGTGTGAATCAAACGATGGCGAAGTCGACGTCGATGTCTAGTACATAGCTAAACTAATACTTAAAAAAATACGAAATCCTAAACAAAAAGCAATAAATTAACAAATTTAAAACGTTGTGGAGTTCTTTTAAGTAGCAAGGGCTGTGATGCACTTTGTTCAGTTTGTTGTCAGCTTGGGGGAAAAAGTAAGTAACCGACTTTCTTACTAGTTTTTAATAATCAGCCTTGTTCTCAATTCCATTTCAGCAAAGGTTTCGGGATTTACAAACCGGTTTTAAATCACAAAATTTTGGTTTAAGTAGAATTGAGCACAAGGCTGCATCCTACAATCATTTTGAGATTTTTAATACTGCTAGAAATTTTAGTCTTTTTAAAGAATTTTACAAATTATTTAAATTTATCATCAGCGAACTTGACCTATCGGCTGTCAGTCAAACAACTGTCTCTCCATGCCTGTGAGCCTGTGAAGCCATAACTGTTTGGGAATTTCAAAGCAGCATGTTTGCAAAAAATGGAAAAGCAACGCAGCGCCTTACCGTATTAGTGTGAGAGATATACTACCCGCTGCTAGATGTTACAATTATGTACAAACGGAGTTTCTTTATTGTTATTAATGAAACTTTCCTGGAAATTATGGGATCTGATCTTTTAAAAAACATTTTTATTCGTTCTTATGGGACGGAAATTTTCTTATTTACCTTGAAAAATGTTCACAACTTTTTTTAAGTCCGTTTTGCTTTCGTAAGAGAACGTTTTCTAGTAAATAAAGGTCATGACATAAAAATTTGACCAATTTAAGCCCAATTTTGCCCAATTTGGATATTATTATTTTTTATTTATGCGAGTTTAATATAGATTTTGTACTTCATCGGTCTTAGGGCCGATTTCTCAACTTCTGTTATATGTAAGTTTATGTGACGTGAGAAGATGTGGAATCGGCCCTTACTATAATAGTCCCTAACGGGCTCTCTAGAATTCAATTATTGGTTAAGTCTAAACAGATCCTTTTCCGATTTTATTTGTTTATTTGGTTAACAATGATCTGCTTACTTAGACTAAGCTTAGATAAATAAATTGGAAAAAAAAAATTGTTTACAGGTTGGATGATTCAAGGTGCTTATAAATTTGACTTAAGATAACCATAAACGGCTTTTTAAATGAAAAAATGAAGTAAAGGGAATTATATTTGGAGCATAAGACCCGAAATGGTTCATGTAGGGCGTAATTGGACCTGCAGACTGTCAAGCGTATTGGCCGGAATGTACGAGTAAACCTCAAGGGAACTTCTAAATTTATCGAAGAGAGAAGCGCTTGAGAATCAACAAATCCGAGAAGAACCTTGTGCGCAAATAGGACACCATTGCATATCCTGCGGTGATGCAAAGATTTAAGATCGATTAGTTTAAGTCTTGATCGATAAGACGGTAAATGCCTGCTAGAGTCCAGATTGCGGAGGGCGAAAATTAAAAATTGTTTCTAAACAGATTCGATAAGCGATTGCTGTTCTTTGTACTATGGGCCCCATAAACTATGTACGTTTTTACAGCCTTAAGGGATGTGATAAGAAACTTATTTTATTATTAGATTATTTTTACACCTCCTCCTTTCACATGTAAGCTTGAATTTCTCTGTTACTGCAGAGAATCGACAAATTCTTTTGGCAGGGATTTAGCTGTATCAATGTAGAATATAATAAGAAAATAGTTTGATCGCGTTCTGCCACAGTCACAATAAAAACTAGATATTGTTAATATTTTTGTTTGTTTTTTTATATAATTTTCTATATTTTTTTTAAGCTTTATCAATATTTATTCAAAAAATGTTCAATATTGTTAATATCAATATTGGCGGCACTGCGCAGCTTCGAGTATCTCCGTCGGCCTTGGTTCATTGATTCAGAGGTGTATGAAACTGACATAGTCGCTTTCGCTTTCCTGGTGTGGGAAGTAACTTCTTTCTAAATCTGTCAAAAGTGTAAGACATGGTGATTGTGGCTCTGATTTTTGTGTGTGTTTTAGCCCTGGGGTTTGATAAATCCTCGCGCATGCGCTACCTTAAAGTGATTGTTTCATGCTGACAAGTAACGAAAATGTACGTCACTTTGAAGGATTACACCGGGTACTATAATGCCTAGAACATAGCGATAGCAATATAAAAACATTTATTAATCCACATTTCCAATAACAACACACCACTGTGCGTTGTTTTGAGCTCTTTCCAGCTTTTCCCGCTATTACAACGACATTTTTCTTTGGTCCTGCCTGTTGTTTCAATGTTTCATAGCCATGTTTCTCTCTCTTTTTTCACAGTGTAGCTCTTAGAGCTCTTATTCAACTTTTATAAACTTCATTCAGAAACCAGACGATGTCTTATAAATGGTTTTCAACAAGAAAAATATAACAAAACATTTAAAGCCTCAAGTTTTTAGGTCTTTTCTTTTCAGGGAACGACCAAAACCGAAGATCAGAAGCCTGGCTGCAGTAGCTCCAAGAACCATGTGATTTTGGAACCAACCCTTAATACTAACCTTTTTTAAAGCCCAAGACGATTCGGTTTACAGCACACGAGGTTCGGTTCGAGCCGCTAACTAAAGAACATGTATGATGAGTACTGCCAAGATCCTAGCCCCCATTTGTGGGCATTGTGTTGGCACCACAAATTTCCCAGATTTATACCCATACTATCGCATTGCGCCCAAGTCGTCGCATCCAGCTGTGCCGCAGCGCCTCGTGTGTCACTTGCCACACACGAACGCCATTTGGCGATTGGTGTTGATGGCATATGCAGAGAGGTGGAAGTGGAGAAGCCGCCGCCGCCAGGTGCGTGCACATATACAGCGATATATGAATCTCCTTCTAGCTTTCAGCTTCCAGCAGCATGCAATGGGTATGGGAATGTGGGGCTACTTTTATGAATTATGTGCGTGTTGTGCCGGGGCCCCCCCCTTCGTGGAGAACACGTTGTCTCATTTTTCCGCTGCACGCCAATTTTGGGCCGTTGCCTAACATTACACATAACTTGTGGCCATTTGTTAGAGTCGGTTCCCGTTTTGGGGGCCTATCGCTGGAGCCATCTGAAGAATGGACGTCTGCATGGAGATGGAGTTGCATGTAGTACTAATTGTAGAGCTCATGTTATCCGATCCTACGTACAGACTCACGTAGGTGAACGGACGGCAGCCTCAAATGGAAACATTTCACGAGCCTTGTCAAACAATCGAACTTAATTTATGATTTCCTGCGCGAGTAATGACACTCCATGTGGTAGGCCACCAAATCTCAATCTCGAGGCGGGCGCACACAGCAGGGCCCGAAATTGCAAGAATTGGAAAGGCAACGGGAACCGTTTGAGCGGGAGCGTATGCGAATGGGTGATGCTGATGTGATTGGACCACCGTGCGGCCTACAGAACCAGTTCAAGATCAGGCGTCACTTTACATTGGCGCGCCGCTGACAGTTGCAGTCGCTGGCACTTGGATAAGGTAGCTGGAGCTGCCTGGGCCTGCCATTTCCAGATCGCAGCTGCCAATTCTGCAATTAGAGCCCAGCCAAGTCGGCACGTCGGCTTCGTATCAAACGTGCCTGTATGTCTCTGGCAGCGACTAATGATGATAGTCTCCATCCATCCATCCATCCAGCCAGCCGGCCCAGCGATCTCAGACGACGTCGAGTGTGAAGCATCAGCGTCGCCTTTGATTGACAACTGATCAGCCAACATTTGGATCATGCAGCTGCATCGTTCGGCCACTTTTGGACACGCACGTTCCACCTCCTCATCCTCTCCAGCTGATTAGATATCCATTTTTTTCCATAATTAAAAAACCAGTTTGCGCTGGTTCAGGTTCAGATGGTTTAGTCAAATTACCGCCGCATCCTAGCTTAAAGCCAGATTTGCATTGCAAATTAGAAACGGCAGGCAATCTCCTCGTCCTCCTCCTCGCTGTAATCAAGCTCCGCGATTCAATAAAACATTTCAACATTAAACTGCTTTTATGCAAATTGCCGGCGTGCGCTTAATTTTCGCTCAGAATTCGAATCCAGACTTGAGTAATCTTTGCATCGCTTGCAGGTAACACCTACCCGAACCCTCCAGTCCTCTCCGCGGATAACATCTAGAGTGGCTCGTCTACAATTTTGTATTTCGCTTCTCCATCTAATGGCGGTGGCTAAAATGCTAATCAATAGCCTTATCGCTATTAATCTCGGCTTCGATTTACCTTTTTGCCAAGTAGTTACTGGCCACTGGCCAGAGAGAGCTACTCGTTTTGCCGGGCCCCAGACCTGGGATCTGGGCAACCGCCATGACCAATTCATTTAACATCCAATTGCTGTTGGCTGTTTGTAAATGTTTGTTGGCCAAAATCGCTTTGCAATGTGGAATGTAAAGAGATCATTACGTTAATGGGCATTAAGCATACGCAGTGTGGGTCAACCCAAGACGGACTGGGTATGGGGAGAGGGCAGAATCAAGATGAATGCGCCACAAGCATGGGGCAACGAAGCGGAATAGCTCTGGTTGAACACGAGAACAAGATAAGTATGAGAATTAAAGTATTAAATCCTTTCAAAGCCAGCTTATCGCTTTTTCCATCTTATTTAAAAACAGATTTAATAGTAAATCAGAAGCGGACATGATCTTGATTCCAGGAGCGCTATTTTGTTTTATGACTTCAAGAATAACGCAAAGATAAGGTGGATGCATAAAATGCATAAGATTGCATGTCGTCAACGTTGATGAAGGCTGGATTGGTTTTTATAAGCTTGAGGCTATGGCACAATCAAAGCAAACTCTTTGAAAAGAATTGGCTCCACAGAAGGCAAAAGAAGGGCCCTTCATTTATCTATTGGGGGAGACCTGGAATCAATCTCTAGACATTTTCCTATAAACGGAAAACAAGATCGAAAAAATATCCGTTTGGGATGGATATGTCTTAAATATCATTTTAATCATCCATCGGAGCTGATTATCATCCAAATGATGATAATTTTTCATATCCTTTGGAAGATTTTCAGCTCCGTTGTATCATTAAAAGGATATTTAAGACATATCCATCCCAATCTGATAAGGAAATCATTCAATGGATATTTTTTCAAATCCTTCTTTTTTTTCTCTGTGTAAAAAGCCCAAAAATCGCTCAAAAAATTTGGTAAATTTGACCTAAAACAGGCTCTAAGAACATGGGATGCTAAATTAGATAAATTAAATGCTTTTACGCCTCCATACTTCCAAAATTTTCAGAAAATAAATAACTCACTTTTTTTACGATCTTTTTTTATAACTTCACCTTTCCCTTCTCGGATTCGAGCTCAGAACCCTTTACTTTACTGAGCATCCGAAGTCGACATCTCAACGCAGACGATTATCGACGTTACGCGTGGCATTATTACAATACACAGTCAAGAATTGAGCCAGACGAGAAATCACAGTACATGATTCAGCTAAACACTCAGAGAGCATTAAGCTAGGAGGTGTAGATGACAAGAGCGTTGCTTTGGGTGGCGAGGACATTTGTCCAAGTCCCAGTCAAAGCATTACTTGGTTTCTTTGTTATTGTTTGAAATGTTTTTTAACATTTGCTAATGATTTTAGTATGTACGTGTTTTTTCATAATTATTTTAAAATTGCTGGCTTCGACGACGTCTCGGCAACGTTTTGTAAGTATTTTCTATACTTTCCCAACATTTACCGTCCTTCTCGTTAAAGCCTGTACCACTCGTAAATCGTGTCCAAAAAGACCCAAATTCCGTATTGAAACGCAAGCAACACCAG
Source organism: Lordiphosa fenestrarum (assembly GCA_035044985.1). Lineage (NCBI taxonomy): Eukaryota > Metazoa > Arthropoda > Insecta > Diptera > Drosophilidae > Lordiphosa > Lordiphosa fenestrarum. The sequence continues at coordinate 1,484,728 of JAWNNO010004737.1, forward strand.
CTGCCTTTCGATGCACCTTCACCAAGGCAGACCTCTTCGCAGGCTAATACAAAGCCGCAGTCTTAGCACTCATTAATCTGAAGTAAGCCCTGCAGTTACAGGTCAATTGAGACCCAGTTCTCTTCTGGGGCTGTCTTTGGCATATTTATGAGGCCTAGGCTTGGACCTTGCCAGCCGCTCCCCAGGCCAGACGCACAGCACAGGCTAACATGAGCCTGCCGGGCGGCAGCCGCATCGTCGCATTGCCAATCCTCTTGGCGCGTGGGTTGCGCTGTCGCCCGAAGTGGATTTTCTGTTCAACAAGTAGTTTATGATGTTTTTGTCAATTCATGGCAAAATTAATGACGCTGCAGAAAAGCACACGCACATCGAGAGGATCTCGAGGCAATCGCTGCCCGGTTGGTTGGCTGCTTGGCGAGGCGTTAAAAATTGTTCCCCATAAACTTAAAGAACTGCAAAGGAGTTGACTCCGAGTCGGGCGCTCTCTCTCCCCATCTGCATCTGCATTAAAAAATGCCATTAGTCACATTTGTGGGCCACAGTCGCGGAGCTTGTAGTCATGACTTGCAGCTCCCCTGGACCCGGTTTTGCAGCCGGCGGCAGGGGGAGGAGTTGCTGGAGGAAGTTTGGCTAGCCAACACAAATATTTCTATTGCCGTTAATGGCGTTAATAATTTCTGCAGACTTGCAGTCGGTCCAACTGCTGGTAGGTGTGGATTAGCCGCGTCTGTCATGTTGAAGATGACGTTACATGGCTGCAACTGACAGGCGGCAGAAGCAAATCCAGCAAAATATGAAATTCCTAAAGCCCTGGGCGGTGGCTAATACGAACGTTAATTGGAAAACTCTCCCCATGGCAAGTGGGAAGTGGTTTGGGATCAGATTTGAAGCTAAAGCTGGAGCAGCTGCGGCAGCAGCAAATGGCATATCGAATTACCTAAAATCCGGCTGGTAGCCGAGCGTCTGCCTGATGGTAAGGTAATGCCACAGCGGGCTGCCAAAAGCACATGTTCAACATGGAGCCAGAAGCTCCAATGCAGCATCGAAATAAGAAAAACTGCAGCAACAGCAGCACCAGAAGCAGCCGGTAACAAGAGATTTTCGGGCAGTGTCGCCAGAGCTGTCGACAGGCCAAGCTAACCATTTCCATGAAAAGCGGATGGGGAAGTATTCTGTGGAATAATGAAGTGCATTTCTCAAATCAAAGCAATCTTAGGGTTTGAATGCAAGTCTTCGGATCGCTAGAGAGCTATAGTTATGAGAGGGTTTGGAAATTTCTGTGGGACCATGGGTGCATTCAGCAGAGTAAATCGATCCCTGATCAATTAATTAGTGCATTTAAATTTTGAACAGAACCGAACCGCTTATTCCAGCTTCCGAGCCGGCTTCCTTTCATAAATGCTGAAGCGAACCGAAAACCACAAAGGAAAACGGCTAGGTTCGGTTCTCTTGCAAGTTTTTAGACGTGAATCGATTTCCCTTTAGACAATGATATCAATTAATTTGGGAATTTGAATCGTTACCCGAAGATAATTTATATACAACATTTCATTCGACCCTCTGCAAGGAAGAACACTGAAAGAATTGATCCTTAGCGTTGCCGGATCGATATAACCTGTAAGGATGACAACACAAATTTGACGTCATGTACTCTTTAAATACACCTGTCAACAATCTGCATTCTTTTCTTGAATACTTTTGTAGCCGACATTCTCTGTTTTCGAAGGCCATTCCTCTGGGAACTTATGTACGAATCCTGCAAATCTGACATCAGAAATGTTGGACATTGTTATGAGGATTTTAGGGAAATTCAATTGGTTTACAGGCAATGAATTATCAAAGTGTGCAAAAAGTCACGTGTGCCTTTATGAACCACTGAACTGAACCGAAACCGCGGTTCAGTTATCCATGTAATAAGCCGAACCAGCGGTTTATATACTGTGTGAACCGCTAAGCCAAACCACTACTTATTTTCGAGTGGTTTGCATCCCTGCTTAGTAGGTATATATTTGGCCCCTTATGGTGACCTATTCGTACATCTTTTCTTCCATTTCTTTCGAGCTTCAGTCCAAAATGTGTTGAAAAGGAGTGAGAATATTAAAGAGACATCTAAGCGCAACCAGAGGTTTGGATGACGCCTGTTATATGTTTGCATATTAAACAACTTCGTGGAGTTTGTTTCACCTTGTAAAACCCGTCAACCTGAACCGTGAACCTATACTACACAGGTTCAAAGTGGAGAAGCCAGATGTTTTTGTCTCATTTGAATCAGGGCAGGACACATACAAAAGAACTGAAAAACAGACTACTCTTATTTTACGTCCAGTTAACTTCTGAGTCCAGCCATTGCCCTGCTATGGCCATAATCACAGCTAATCAATGAAGTGATGTGAGTCTGGAGGGGTTTGTTGAGCTCTTTGCCCAACAAGTTGGCCATTATTAGTTGATTTCAAAGTTTCGTCGTAAAATGAGCCTTACATATCTACGTTCTCTCTCTAGAAAGGATGTGGTCGGTAATAATCTGCCTCGCGAGTTTGTCTTCTGTTGCAGTTATTCTCAATGCCCAAGTGGCCTGGGAGCATATTGATGATTCGTCTCTTGGAAAACTTTGCGGCCATAATTTACTGATATTAATGTGTAGTATATCCAGCCAAGTGAGACTGTCGGGGAAAGTGCAGATTGTACTAAAAGTCTGCATTAAGTTCTTTGCTCTTTCGAGTGCTTGCTTGACTGCAAGGATCTCTTACGTGAAGACTTATGCCAAGTTAATCAGTGTATACAGCTTCTTTCACTCTGTTTTCGAGCCATCATCAGTGTAAATTTGTATGATCCTAAAGGATTCTTATTCCCCGCTTCTCTGGATGATTTAACAATATGATGGAATGTGTGGAGATACGGCGGGTTCAACGGCAGGGTAACACTGCATGAGCTTCGAGTGACCGAACCCATAGAGCAATGAAACGGAGAGAAGCACTTTACACTCAAAAAAAAAATTCAGTCAGCTGTTCGCTGTCATTTTCGCACCCCGAGTTCTTTTTTGATAATTATAGTCCTCTGTATAATCTTGAGATAAGTACCTAAAAACCACTTTGCACTTAACATCAGTTAAAATTGAACTGCACGAATCTGTAAGTTAACATCCACCTCCACTCAATGTGTGTCAAAAACAGAGATTTTAAGATGGAAACTTAAATTCGATTAAAGGCACACAAGTGAGAGGCTGGCAGAGACTTTGGTTGTTTGATCAACCTCTCTTCTCTGCCAGCGATTATTCATTTATCGCGTTATACATATGTTCTTTCGCTATGCGTGTACTCTCCCCTAAACCTCAGCTATACTATGTTTCTGTCATTCACCGATCGCTCACATTTTAAAAGCTTTCAATTTGATTTTCATTGCTGGAAAATCAACTCCCATTTTTTGTCACCGTTTAATTTTGTTACAATCCGCCATTTTGGTGGATTTTAAGGCCGTCTAATAAACACGCCTACTGCAGCGGAGTTGTTGTTGTGGTTGTCTCTCAGCCTCCAGTTCACCTGTGCGTGTCTGTGCGTGTTGACATGTGTGTTTGTCTCTGTATGTGTCGCATTTAGTTTTGTGTTTGTAATGTGCAATTATAGTTAAGAAACTAAAAAACAAAACACGCATACGCAAAGTTGGCCCCCGAAGCGAGTGAGTGAGCCAGCAGCATTACACTGAAGGTGTGTGAGTGCGTTTGTGCGTGTGTGTGTGTGTGTGCGCGCATAGTGAATGGAGCGCACTTGTTGCTGCCATTTGATTTTCATTTTGATTTTGACTCTCTGACAAATTCGGCAAAATGGCAAACCCCGCACAGCTTAAAGAGCTTAGCTCAACTCGGTTGGGTTGCCCCACCAACAATTTATTTGCACATAAAAAATGCAGCGTGTAAACTCCAATTAGAGGCTAATTTCCAGTCCATACATTTGAATAAAATGCAAATGTGCGTGCAGGAACTCAGCTCTGCCGCCGTCCGTCCGCCTGTGTGTGCGCCACATTCACTTCACGATCGCAAAAAAAAGTGAATGGAAAAGCAATTAATAAATGGCTTCAATTATTTGACTAAGCCCGACCATGCCCACCTCACAAACAATCAAGTGGCATAAATCCTCCCGGCCACGGGGACAACCCGCAGGGTTTGCGTGCTGAGCTGGTTGCATCGCCCACGACTCACATCGATAATTGCCAATTATGCGACGAATCAAAGCAGCCAAATTTGGGCGAAAACAAAACAAAAACCAAGTCAAAATAAAGCCAATTTTTTATTACAATTTTCTACCCAGCGGCTGGAGGCTGGTGCTCCGCTCATGAAGTCATTATAAAATATTGCGTCCCAGGCACGCACTCCGCCATTGGCCATAAATTCTCATTCGCTTCGAACTCGAACTGAACCTGTCACGACAGCTGCGCCGTCTAATCTAATCCAATTGCGCTTTTTGTGCCTGCCTGCTCCTTTGCCTTCTCCTTCGCCGCGCGGAGTGCTTTATTAATGCAGCCAACTCATTAAGTTGACGCTGGGCAGGCCATAAATCCGTCCAGCCGCCCACCCATTCCCCATTCAATTCCCCATTTCCCGCTAGGCCCGAGTGACTGATCGCAGTAGCCGTTGATCTCGTCGAGCTTTATGACTGCACTTGACTGCCACTGACACACACTTTGTTCAGCTGTCGCCCGGGCGGGTCTCATGCTCCCCAATCACATGACCAGGCCACTCCCAAGGGCTTAATTTGGTTTGAGTAGCGGGACATGTATTCAATTTTAATCAGCCAAACGGAAAGTGCATTAAAGTGATTAATGAATTTGGGCTATGGGTTGGTTTTACAAATTGTTGGGAATTGGTATTGGAAATTCTTCAATATTTAAGGATACAATTGTTGTAAGTAAAGTAAACTATTGTGGAAGTAGACTCTGAGGACTAAGAAACTATATAAAATGGTTTTTTTTTCGGGCCACTAACAAGTGGTCTGAGATATTTGAAGGTTGCCTTCCTTTATCAGTAGCAATAAGTAGGCCTTGCTGCAGCCTTTTTCTTGTTCTCTCTGCTGATTATAACAAATTTTAGCGAGTTAACAGTTCAGCGTCATCTTTAGCTGCTTGAATAAACTCTTTCTTAACTTTATTACTTAGTTATTTTCGAACATTGTTGACTGCGCACTTATTCTTTGAACTTTGACTTATTCTAAGTCAAACTAGTCTCTCACTATTATAAATCCCTTTCGAATTTACAAAAACCATGAGCCAAAACGTTTCTCTATTGAATTAATTCAAAACTTATTTTAAGGACACATCCTTAAGTCCCTTTCTTTATCAACATTCATTAAAGATTGAAGGCGCACCACAGATACACATAAAAAAAACCATTATATAATCCTAGTCTAGTAAACGGTTTTATTTTCTAAGTCTCTAGAAACAAAGATGAATCAAGTGTACCCGCGATTTTGCATTTGTTTGCAGCTGTAAATGGTGGAAGAGCAAATCAAGTGCCTAAAATCTTAAAATTCTCAAAATTAGGCAATCACCTATAACATTTTCTAGATCTGATGGCTTAGCAGTAAACGTGGATTAGACGAAGTACCTAGTATCCAAGAGTCATGGACAATCTGTGGCTATGGGAGTATACAAATTTAAAGTTGTAAGAGATTTTGTCTGGCAATACGAAGAAGAATTACTTTTGCTAACCTTTGTTAAGGGGGGTACATGTAGGGGGTGCAAGAGCAGAGCCCTCTGTCGAAAACCCCAAATGCCCTGTGCTTATCATCCCAGTCCTGCCATACGCCTGGTAAGCAATGCCATTAACAGCAGCGGTTGGAGTGCTCTGGATAAACCTTTTTCAGAGGATTTATGGACCTCTAAAAGTTGGCGAAGAATTTCACACCCGATTAAACTAAGAACCGTTTGAGCTGGTGGCGTTGTACAAGTAATCACTAGAGCAATTTTTATGCAAAAAAGCATTTAAGTTATATTGGGTGGATATAACAAAAAAAATTGGTGCAATGACCAAAAAACTTTCAGAAAATGTAAAAGAACTTTTGCTTAAAGTATGGAGAAAAAAACGAAGTCCTTGAAAATCAGTCTTATTAACAAGAACGTCTTGGGACTCTTTTTAGAATTTATCAACCATAAAAAAACACTACACTTTAGGTAAAACAGGAGTAAAATGCAAAACTCCGTATCAAAACTGTGTAGTTTGTATGTGGGATCGATTTTCGGTTATCACTCCACGAGAAAAAAATCTGCAGCTGGGCCAGAGAAATGAAGAGAACAGAAAAATGAGCTTGTACTGGTGAGCACGAAAGCCGATTTACTTGGAAACGAATTCAATCAGCCGACATTCGCTCAACCACATGGTACGTTTGCCGGAAAGTCGCTGAGTTTAAATGTTGGATCATTGGCCCGTGCTCGACCGTTTGAAGAGCTTTGCTGTTGTGAGTGCTGAGTCTATTCAACGGAGAGTTTTGTTGAGTGATTGAATGTGAGTACAAAAATGAAAAATATGTAATTTTGCAGTTGATTTTTGCATTTGCCTGGCTCTGATGCCAGTTTATATCCTCCTTTCACGCTATCTTATGTAAAGGTATGTGTAAAGAACGATTCAAAACGACACATGAAGTGGATTATCCCGACGAGAGTGCGGCGATGAACTTAGTTCTTTGTATCGCAATGAAGCACCCTAAAAAATCCTAGTTTACTTAGCGACGTATTCCGTGAATGGGTTAAAGTTCCAGAAAACACCGATACTGTGTTCTGAGACGAGCAACGAGGCAAATGGTCGGATGTTTCTTCGACCGAATGGCCACTGTTTCGCTTCAGGAACATAGGACGGATAATTCTGACAACTTCTTCGGCCAAATGGCTCCTGTGGCCCCTGTTCCGCTTCAGGAACGTAGAAAGAACAATTCTGAGTGGTACCCGGTAATTTGTTTGACGGAAGTCATCGCTTTTCTGCGCCGTCCTATGTCTTGGAGGTGACTCAATCGGAGCTGGAGAAGTACTTCAAAAATTGGGTTTTATGCCCTTTTCAGTGGAAGCCGCAATTAACATTCAAATATCTTCAATTATTTATGGTTTTCAATATTTGAACTTCTTCAGTCAGCCCTCGTTTCGTATGCTACATAAAGCCTAAATTTGTGGTCCGCTCCATCAAAATGTTGACAACCGTTGCCTGGAAGAGTAATGTGCCGCCTGTGCAGCTTAAGCCAACCGTCGCTGTGAGCAGCAGCGAAACGGATGTTCCTGTCGTTTTGGCCAAATTGGATGCCATCATGTCGGTGAGTTCTTCCACACTCTTAGTTAATCCATTTCCCTCATAACTACACACACCATTTTTTGCCGGCAGCTGCAGGTTCAGTTCATTGCACTGGGTGAGCAAGTGGCTCACAGTCGACGGTTGCAGTTGCTGTGGATATTCCTGAAGGCTGGCACGATAATTGTCTTCAATGCTTATCATTTATTAATACTGGCCATGCGTCTGCTTATGCAACAAGAACCGAACAATTTGAATGTCTCAGCGGCTTTGTTATTCTATGGCTATCACATTGTCTCGGAGAGTGTTAAATTGGTGTTGACCGTGGCGGCCTTTAGCCTGGTGTGGCAATCGGTGGGTTAAATGTGTGAGAAAGCCTAGAGATTGAGGCTGACTTGGAAGTGTTTTCTGTTACAGTTCCATAAGATGTTGCGCCATTTGAGCAAGTTCAATATCTATGCTCAGAATGAGTCCCTCAGGCAAAGAGTGAGTCAGGTCATCTGCTGGCTGGCCTTAGCTATTAGGATGACTCTGTTTCCTTTTATTTTTTCCAGATTTGTCAACTTTCAAGCAATCTGTATTTTAATCTACAGAACTATACGGTGTTTGGTTTGTATCCACTGAATGGAACTTTACTGGCCTCGGTGCGTATTAGTAATTGCCCAGTTGCAAAGAGCATATAACAACTAGATGAGATATCTTGCTTAAAATATTATTAAAGTGAAGGAGGCGCATTTCAGAGAGTATTGAGATATTTGATATCAAAAGTACAGAAAATATGAAAGTTTTTGATCTCAAAGCTCAAAGAATTAAAAGTTTTCTAAAAATTCCTCATTAAGAACAACTTTTTCCTTTTATAAAAACAAAATTAAAAATACTTTTATAATTATTTCAAGTAAGAATTTCATAAGAATGCAAGAACGAAATCCTTTTTTACCAAGATCTTTTGTACTTAAATTGTTCGTACAACTTCTTGTGAAGTGTGCATCTCTCTTCTAGTCGGAGCCCTAAAGGTTCACTGCCTTATTGTTAGAAATGCAGCACTTTCGGGCGTCACTGACAACGACTTGTGTGGAAACTACAAGTCTGAAATACTGCATCTTCTATGCCACTGCCCGGCACTTAGTATTAGGAGACTCACAACAATTGGTCACACTTTCTGCTCAACTTTTCGGAAGTATTTGAGATAGAGATTCAGACTATAATACTACCAATACTACAATCGAAATTACAATGGGCCAATTGGGAGGAATCCCTCACGTTTTAAATGGAAATATGTGGTATCGCAATGGGCCTTTCTTAGTCTAAGTGTGGGAACCATATATTGTCCCCACACGGAAACAAAAATAGATCCAAGTTAGATCAGTTTGTATTGGATATGTCCTTTTAAAATCAGCCAAATGATTATCATTTTTCATATCCTTTGGATGATTTTCAGCTCCGTTGGATAATGAAATTGATATTTGATACATATTCAGTTCAAAGGGATACGGGAAATCATCCAATGGATATTTTAATATCCTTCTTTTATTCCCTGAGAATCATCTTTGTTAACTCCCTGTTTGAGCTTTCGCCTCAGAGAACCCAAAATAAAGCTAAACAATTTGTCCCATCTAGATATTACATGCTCTATGGTAAGATTTATGAAATAATCACAGCTAAGATGGATCTTTTTTTTCTATTGTACTTAGATGCTGGCCAATACCATCACATACATTGTTATACTGCTGCAGTACAGCATGGGCGATATCTGTGCAGCACCGCCACCTGGTCCCCAGCAATCTTCTGTTGGCGATCAGTAAAAAAACTCACGTAACTCATGAGCAACTTGTGTCTGGGCAGGAGTGGGGGAGCTGGAGCTGGAGCTGGTTTGTCAGCCTATGGGCGGTACTTGAACGGACACACACACACACACGCACGCACGCACACAATTGCTGCCTATAGAATGCACTTTTTGCGCGTCTCAAAAATTGGTTATGCCACATTTAAAGGCGTCATTATTAGCACTAACAATTGTCCATGAATTCCAAATGATTCTAAAGATTCTGCACTAATTGGAGTGCGGCCGGAACGGGAGTTGTACTTGTGGTGCAGTTCGGAGCCTTCGCTTTTATGGGTTATCACATAAATTGTGAGCACCAATCTTGATCTGCAAATCATTTTCGACAACTTTACGGCCGAGTCGAAGGCACGATCGTTACTTTGGCCCGCTATCTGCGGCTGCGATCTCGATCTGGCTGTGGCTTTTGCATTTCCTGTGCGTTTAAATAGCCAAATCCTAGCTGGCCAACTAACCTGACATTTAATTTAGGTGACCAAACGCACACGAACACCAAAACTGTCGGCGACTAATGAAATTTATGTATTTATGCGGAGATGGCAATGCGAACGCGAATGGGAATGGAATTCTACTCCCGATGATCCATGTTAATGTCCATCAAATGTGCCAGCTGTCAATATGCGATTGTTGGACATTGTCCACATTGTCCATGTTGCTGCAATTTGCAATTAGCCGCACTTGCAACGGATATGGCCAGCAGGAGGCGGTAGCGGCGGCGGCGGCGGTGGAGATGGATCTGCCCTGCAAGTGTGGCGATGGCGCGTTTCCCGTGAGAAATTTCAATTATTTTAATTAGCGCGCAACGACAACGACGATGACGACTACGACGATGTTTTCGCGTCTGCGTCTACGCAGAGTCTGAGCCCGAGAAGTTGGAGGCCAATTTCCGCTGCTGGCCAGGCGCACGCAACTCGCAACTGGAATGCCAGTTGATAGCGGCAGCGGCTTACACGGAGCTAGAGAGAGAGTCGAGAACAGGATTCTGCCGCCTAATGACATGTTTTGGATAATGATGACGGAGCAGGAGCACCGGCGCAAGGGGGAGACGGGGACGGAGACGCTGACTGGCGATAAAGCCTGGAACTTAATTTAAATTGATGACACTGCTCTCGTCGCTGGCCATTTGGAAAATTGCCAACAACTGGCCAAGCAAATCAATCTGCATGCCAACAGTCATGGATGCGTATCTTTAGAGGACCACCCGTTGGAGCAGCGGAGAGTTAATTGGACGCTGCGGTGTCAATTGCAGCGCCACAATGAAACTCCCCTGGGTGAGTGAGGCCCGTTTTGTCTCCAACTGTGATGGCGAATGCCAATTCCAGCAATTAACAATTGGACGGCAAAAATGGTCAGACAGGTGAGTTGGAGTGGTGGGGGGGTGGAGGCGGAAGGCTTATTCAAAGGCCATTGACGCACATTAATCATGATCCACAAATCTTGCCCTTTGGCGTTCAAGGCACACCACTGCAAGCGCACTGGACGGATGGTTAGAGGGGTCACTGACTCGATAACAACACAATTGTTGAAAGTGTCTTAAGCCAGGGCAAGTGTTGGCCTGACCTTGATGGATATGTTGACCGCTTAACCGTCGATTGATTGGCTTGGCCCGCTTAGTCACTCACAGCGGCTCATTTCCTGGCCCAATCCACAAGTATGTGCTCTGCAGTCAGGGCCCAGAATTCGGTAACAGACACGTTCAGCGCCTCGCGACACATAAACAAGTTTGATTATTACACAACACGGGCATTGAAATTAAAAAATAACTGAACAACTGACACAACTGAAGACGTCGACTGAATTATTTGCGTTTGCGCACCCTCCCACACCACCCCACCGCACCCCTCCCAACCCCTTATCGAATGAAAGTGTACACAATCGCACGACGACCAAGACCAACAAATTAGAATAGCAGTCAAGTGACGCAGACTATCATACCAGCAGCATCGATAGGCGGGCGGCCATTTTATGGCAAATCTCCCCCTAACTAAGCACACACACACACACACACAATTCGGGTCATTTAAATAGAACCAGCAGTTCGATCTATGATCCAGAGTTGTCAGCAGGGAAACGCTTTAGTTTCTTCACTGTTTCGTGGGAAAGTCGGTCAAGCCCGACTGTAATATACTCTGTACCAACGAAAGTGTATGCGCAGAATGCATTTTGACAGAATTTCCCTACTTCTTACTAAATCTAAGAAGTTTTGCGCTTGAATAAAAATCACTTTTTTTTTAGAGATTTTTGGGATCATTGAATTAGAGTAGAGTGGTTGATAAAAGAATGTTAGATCTTTAGAATGAAAAATACATTTAGTCACTCCCAAAATCAGATGGAAAAGCTGTGCCGAAGATTTTAAGCCCTTGCAAATCTACCTCTTCAGCTTGTGAACCGAACCCTAAAACAAACCAAATATGCAGAAAGTACTAAGTCCGTGCCTTATGATTTTGTAATATCTGGTTGATACTAAAATCCAGAATGTGCAGAAAAGTCTGAAGGCATTAATAGAAGACATTTACTGGCATCGCCGTTTTAAACTCAAATAAAATGTAGTTTAAATCAGCGGTGGGCATGAATTTAAAGTTTGGGAGCAGACCAACCACATCAAGTCGGACTATAGCCTAATCTGTACCTCCCAATGTTTGTATCTATCACACGAAGTGTTAAGGTGTATAAAGTGATGCCCATCGCAATTTCAGTCGGTGCTGCTTAGCACCCTATAACTCGACTACCGTATATCCGGCCAGTTGCCGGAGCTATTGATGCAAGGGCATGCCCACCGCTGATTTAAATGTTCAAAGATTAGGAAATAATGTTGTGAATACTAAGCATGTTATTTTCTTTTCTCTTCTAACTTTAAAAAACCCAAAGCCGAGCCACGGTTTGATTGAACTGCAGGTTTACTTAGCATAAAGGTCATTAAAACCATCAAATATATATTAAAACATTTGGCCAAAATCCTAAAACTCTAAATATCCGAACCCTATTCATTAATAAATTTTAGTTTGAGCCTGCACAACGGAGGTCCTAACAAATATTCCCTGTTAAATTCCATTCCAACCAGACCTATTTTTGTGATCTAGTGGGTGTAACCTAAGCGAACGGGAAGCTCTACGGGAACATGGGCTAGGCGAGTCTTAATGGATCACAATTTCCATGAGAGGATCGATCGATCATTCGTATGGCTGCTATATGCTGTATTCAACTAGTTATTAACATACTTTAAAAGACTAAGTTTATAGGTTATAGATTTCTTACTGCTTTAATAACGTTTCCGTACCGCCTTTAAAGCGTTCTCTTAGAAATTATATTAGCTATAAACTTATATGGGAAATTAGGTGCTTAGGTGGGAAATTGGGAGTTAGAAATTGTTACTGGTTCAAGCGCAGCTTTGAACCTGATTGAAACGGTCGATATTTAGCTGGCTCAGGAGCGGTTCTAGTTCCAAAGTGGTACAGAGCCTTGTATGTAGGCAATGAGTTTTATATTTTATTGGTTTAAGAGCTGTTCCGAAACAGTTTCAAGCAAATCTATCCCAGAAAACGATTTGCAAACGGTTCAAGCATGTGCTAAAATATTATATTCAACATGGACTTTCTATGCTCAATTATTGGAAATTCTAGAAGATTATAAGTATTCAATGCGTTAACAAAGGGTGGCAGATTGTGATGCAAAATGCACGACGCGAAGCCCAATATCGGTTTCACTAGCTTATCTTGTACGGATCATTAAAATAATTATTTGCAATCAAACATGATTTCTCTTCTCCACTTCTTCTCGCGGCTTTGAAGTGGTCAATAACCACCACCAGACTTAGTCAGTGCTTACATAACAAAGTTTGTGTCTGGAAACTCTCTTTTACTTCATATTAGTAAAGATTTATTTGAAGTCATCAAGCAATTAAAATGATCAAAGCAACTGCCACTGCACAGCTCGTTCCACCAAAACATGAACAGCATGAAGAAAACTTAATAGTCATTTGGTAATCAACCAAAAACAATGCATCACACCACACACGAAATTCCAACCGCAATGTTTTCAGCCAAAAGTCACATAGGCTCCTATCCAAATGACGCGCACTGTTTGTATCCATATCCATTCTAAACGCCGAAAAACTCGCTCAAAAAAAATTTGAAATATTAAACCGATATTTGGCACGTTGGAAACCGAAACGCGTTTTAAAAAAAACATTCGCCCAGCAAAAGCCGAGTCAATCCGATACCAATTCAACCGAGGCACTCACCTCGCTGTGGCTCGTTCGTGTGGCCGCTGTTGCCTTTGGGGGGCTTTGGGGCTTTCGCTTTCAGTTGCTGCTCGCTGCTGCGTCCGATTGGTGTTGCTTTTTTGTGGTATTCCAAAGCTGGTCTGTCGTTCGCTGAAGCGTTCTGATTCGCGAGAACTTCGAGTGCGAGTTCGGAGTGAGGATAATTTGTTAATAATTTGTAGAATAATGTGTTGACGCGTGTGCAAGCCAATATGGATAACGATTTAAAGGCACAGGGAGACAATCATCGCGGCTCCGTTTCGTCCAGTAAGTCCCTAGAGATACCTGTTACTCCGTCGCGATCACCCAAAAAGGTATCCTTCTCGGATGAGCTACCCACGACTAGCACTACGTCCACCACAACCGCAACTCCAGCGGCTACAGATGCTCCAACAGCAGGGGCGCCCGAGACACCACAGGTGACTGGTGTGAGTCAGGTGCTGCAACAGGCTGCTCAATATCTGGAAAGATTACACGGGGCACGTGATATTGAAACGGATGCACCTGTACTCAATCTGGATACAATGGACTTAGCGGCACCAGCAGGAGTAGATTCAGCGACGGGCTCTGTCAGCGCCAGCTCACCCAGCATTCTGTTTGCCAGCAGCGATGGCGTCGGCAAACAGGAAGCAGCCGCAGCAAAGGCAACGCTGCAATCGAACTTATACATGGAGCGATACAACCTCAATTTAGATAAAAATTGCAGCTCCATGGAGCTGGAGGCGCGACGGGAGAAGCAACGCTGGCTCTTGATATCAGAGTGCAGTGCGCTCTTCGATGAGGGGAAACACACACGTGAGGCTTTCCGCAAACTGTTTCTAGATGAGGTAAGCTTGGACACGACACCGTCCATGTACACAGCATTAATTATATCGACATGGGATGGGATGGGAGCACTGGGAACGGCTTGACCTTGTGCCACATATCTGTGGTCCTTTACCTGGCAGCCGAAAATCGGAAACTCGTTTTTTGATTTGTGTGCTCTCGATGGGTTTTTGATTTTGTTTTGTTTGGTGGTTCGCATTTTTATGGGGGGGGGGGGCTCCAAGAAAGCTGTCCAACCAGTTGCCGGACCCACCAAGTGCTCATCCGTTAAATATATGCACATTTTTCATCAAAATGTGACCCATGCTAATCTCTCCGATATGCAGACGAACGCCATAATCGTGAGGTGGCATGTCATTAAGATATCAAAAGACAGTGTTTGTTTTTTTGAGAGTGTGAATCTGGGAATCTGTCAGAAGCACTTCGATTATGTTTTCTCCCCACCCGCTCGCTTCGGTTCCTATAAATCTTCGATTGTATGCTATAAACAAATGCTTGTTTAAACAATACGCGTATAAATTAATTAACACTTTAGGCAGAGGCTGTTTAACTGGACACATAAATTGCATTTCTTACAAGTTGTTGTACCCATTAAAAAATGGTTAAGCAGGGTATCTTGCAGCAGTGAAATGGAATGTAATGGGCAAAAGCCAGCCATCTCTTGCTCCAGAGTTCTTCCATTTATATCGATTTTTTGTTAGAAATTACTGGATTTTTCTGTTCTATTGAATACAAGATGTGAATCAATAAAAATCCAAATGTGACTTTTAATTTGTTAGATAAGAGCCAAGTTTCCCGAAAATATTTATCGTAATATTCGTACAAAGTTTATTGGATTGAGTACCAAACGAGTGATGGTAGATTTCAGACGCTTTATAGTTTTTGTTTTATTAGTGGCATTGACCCGGCTAAGAATTTCATTGGATTTAACCAAAAAGTAATTGGTATTGAATCAGTAACTGTTTTAGCTTACATAAAAAACAGTTTTAAGAATAAATCTGATTTTATTTCGGACTTTGTCGACCTTCTAGTTATATTTAGATAGATTTAAGGCTCTAAGCATATTAAGAACCGGATCGTCTTTTGATACTCTGTACCGTAGGTAAATGGAGTATTATAAGTTTGTGCAAAAGTATGTAACAGCAATAAGGAAGCATCTCCGACCCCATAAAGTATATATATTCTTGATCAGCATCAACAGCCGAGTCGATATAGCCATGTCCGTCCGTCTGTCTGTCTGTCCGTATGAACGCACAGATCTCAGAGATGGTAAGAGATAGAGGTTTGACATGTATGGGACATATGCTTCTTATGTCTGCAGGCAGATCAAGTTTATTTTCAATTTTGGCCACGCCCCCTCCCGCCCCCGCAATTTAGAAAAAACGTCATATCTTCCACAGTTTTGAAGATAGATGGTTCGTTCTTGTTTCAGAAAAATGTTTGTAATGAAAAACCGGTTTCCCTTTTAAAAAAACACAACCAAAAATACCTTCTCTGTACAAGAACAAAAACTCGTAGTCCTGTTAAATGAACTCTGTGACGAACAACAAATATTTATTTACACTGAACAGCTTCAAAAACATTGCATACTTTTGTGCTTTTTTTAAGGGACATAATAGCTCGCAGTAGTTTCAACAATAATTAACATTCTTATTATTATTCCTGAACTATTTATTCAGAAGAAACAGGCAAATCAACTTGGAGTCTACAGGAGGAATAAGGGGAGGTCCTTATAACCAGGAATGCAAATCATTTGTAAATTCGAACCTGTAGATCGGTTCATTGCATCGTTTAAGGAGCTTACAGAGCTGCGGTTTCGGTTCGGTTCAGTGGTTCACTATTATGATTTCTAAAGTAAATTCTTAGAAATTAAATATATAGTCAGATATGATGATGACTTCACTGCAAGAATTTTGCATTATTGGTGCGGATTGTCTCAATTCAGGTACAAAATATTGAGAGTATCGATCCTAAGAGGATATGGAGAAGGAAAAGGTTATACTCTAATTAATAAGCAACTTTCACTAAAAGTTATATACAGTTTGATAACAGGTATATTAAGAGCTTAGTGGTAAATTGTAGGAGATGTGCGACATCACATTTATTATAATGGGTGATCCCTAAAAGCTACATCAATCCGGCATCGCTACGTATAAATTCAGCAGATGAGCGGTCTCTCTTAATTTAAGCTAAGGTCATATATAACTTTCTTAGGGAAAAGATTATAATTCGCATCTTTTTTAAGCTTTTTTGGATTTAAGGTTAGCGCTTAACTTCTCAGTAAGCTGAACCGTTTTGCTTTGTGGTTTTTGAACAAACAGAACACAGAGATAGAAGTTTGACATGGATGAGTCAAACGCTTCTTATATTGGCAGGCATTTCAAGTTCATTTTCAATTTAGAAAAACGTCATATCTTCCACAGTTTTATAGATAGAAAGTTCATACCAACTGGACATATGTAGTAATCAGGATTATTTATCGTCCTGCCAAAGGTCAAGACCATGCCATTTATAAAGACCGTATAAACTGTAGTCAAGTTAAGAGCAAAAGAATGTTGCCACAGCCGCGCAATAGCTGCGCTATCATTAAAGCATTAAAAACAAAAGCAAACTAATAAATAGGGAGTTTACAGCCGTTTCTATTGAAAACAAAAACGTTTTTCTCACTAAAACTAGTTTTCGACCGATCGTTTCTATGGCAGCTATATGCTATAGTCATTCGATCCGGCCGGTTTCGACAAATGTGCTTTTCTTTTGGTTTTTAAAAACCTCGTGCAGTTTGGTCAAGAAAGCTTTTAAAGCAGAGATACTTCCTTCGATGCTTTACAATCGTCTGGACAATCTTAATATACCCAAGGGTATACAAGATTCAGAGCAGTTCTAAATATGGACCATTTTGCATAACTTGGATTGATAATATGTATTACTTGATTACTTTGTGAATTCGTCGGTTATGCCATACGAGGAACAAGTCTGTTACAGAATTGTAACATTGCTATTAAAAATATATTTACTTAAGCTGTACTTTCACTTGTCGAGATCTCATATGAGACGGGTAAAAAATACATCAGTTTACTGTGAGTTGGCTGTCAGGAAACTCATAAGAGAACTCAGATAGCCTTCTCTTGTATTTTTGTGATGCTCAGATATCTCATATGGGAAACTTCTTTGATATATCAGACAAGTGAAAACACATCGAAAATATAACTCGGAATCCTTGTAGGAAATGATTTTGCATGCCGTTTTTTAGCTGGGGAAAGGCCTCTATCGTGGTGGCATCGTGCTATGTAGCCCTGACTGCAGCTGACTGACTTGATTTATTTTTTTTAAATTTCGTTACAGGAATTCCAACAGAAACTGTTTCAGCTGTTCGATGTCGAACAGAGGGGATATCTATTGCAAGATCGTTGGATCGAGCATCTCAAGGGCCGTTTGACGTAAGTTCCTATACCCCCGTCCACATTCACCTTTTTCCCTCGCAGTGGTGCCAAAACAATTAGCTTAGATGGCTGTCCAACTCCACACGCACCTTCCAGCTCCAGGCATTCCAGAAGCCAGAAGCCAGGGAAAATGCCGCTTGCCACGAATTGAAATGCCAACGCCACTGGCGATGCTATCTGTGTTGTATGTTAACATATACAACAGCTAACATAGTCCGCATGCCTGGCCTGGAGACAGCGACTGGTGCAACTGAGACTGTCACTGCCGCCTGCCTGTCGTCGTAATGAAGTCATTCAAATACAAATATAGCCCGAGCAGCGGGGGGAACTGGAATGGGTTCCTTAATGGTAATGCTGAGACTGATCTGCTCTTGCCTTCCTTCCCACTTGCAGCGACGATCGTCAAATGGACTTTGCCGAGCAAATTGAGTCGGTGGTCTATGTGATTTGCGGGGAGAACAGCAAAGTGAGCTTCAAGAACTTCCGCGACATTTGGCATACGCGAGGCGTAAGTACTTGGGCCTAATCCTAGATATTTCACCAGCCTTAATGTGGTTGCCTGTTGTAGATATTGGATAAGCTGTATCGCCTCATAGACATCGATGGGGCTAATCTCATTTCCACCAATCAGGTGATGGAATTTATCTCACATCTGACTAACTCCAGGCCGCGCACCGGCTTCGACAAGAGCTCGCTGGCCAGGCTGGAGCAGCTCTTTCGCAACACTGTGGGCAATGAGCAGGAGATACGACGTGAGGAATTTCAAAAGATTGTCACCTCCAAGAACGTATGAGTGTGCCTGCGTACTTCAAGACCTCCCCAGCCTCACACTGTTTTCTCATCCACAGCCCTTCTTCACGGAACGTGTGTTTCAAATTTTCGACAAAGACAATTCGGGATCCATTTCACTGCAGGAGTTTATCGATGCCATACATCAGTTCTCAGGACAATCGGCCGATGATAAGATACGTTTTCTGTTCAAGGTGTATGACATAGACGGTGAGTTTTCCTAACAATCAAAGATCGAAGAGCAAAATGTTAAACAGTTGCAATATATCACCAGGTGATGGCCTGATACAGCACAAGGAGCTGCACGATGTGATAAGACACTGCATCAAGGAGAATGGCATGGAATTCTCTGAAGATCAAATTGAGGACCTAACTAGTGCCATGTTCGAGGATGCCGATCCGCATAATAGTGGGGAAATAACATACGAAGCCCTTAAGAATCAATTAAACAAGCATGGAGGTCTGCTCGAGAATCTAAGCATAACGTAAGTTTTGTAACTTCTCGCACCATAGCCTAGATGTTGTAACTCTTGTAATGGTTCTGTATAGTATCGATCGCTGGCTAGTGCCCATTGCCGAGGAACGTAGCGGGAGCGGTGCCAGTAAAACTGGACTATGGAACTCCATACCTCACCAGCTGACGCTGGCCTATATGAAGAACAATCAGGTGTTTGTCTCGTATCTCATCTTTTATATAGCAGTCAATCTATGCCTATTCATCTCACGTGCCATACAATACCGGGCCAGCAACGGTTTTGTCATCATAGCCCGGGCCTGCGGTATGTATTCGAAGAAAGGAGATCCATAATTATTGCATATCTAAAAAAAAATTTAGCGTCGGATTTGGATATGATAAAACCCGTATTTCAATATAGTAAGCAAATGATACTACCCAAAACAAAGTAGTTTTTACTGTAGGCATGTCCTACCTTTCTTTAATTTAGGAAGCTGGTTTTTCGTTTTTGTTTTTTGTTTAGGAGTTCCCTTATTAATATTTAGATCTGATAGAGCATATATTTTAAATAGCAGCTATGTTTCAAATAAGCTAACAATTTATAATTCCTTGTTATTTCCTGAAGTTGAAAAATCAGCCCTGTCTAAAAACTAGATGGCTTCAGCTTAAAATAAGATTAAAACTATTTACTAAAATTCTTCTAGCTGAGCACAATTAAAGCTCCACTAAATCACATGACGAAAAAACATAACTAAGGCCATAAGGTTCTGCGATCGGACCCCATAAAAGACGGTCAAGGCCATATCGACTCGGCAGGTGACGCTGATCAAGAATATATACATTTTATAGGGACGGAAATAATACTTTCCGGCTGTTGCATGCTTTTGGACAAACTTCATATGAAATGAAAATAATAGATAATTTATATGAATAAATATATAAACTTCGGAGGATCTGAAGCTTAATTTTCTCTATTGTTTTAGTCCATTTCTTCAACCGACCTTATGATAATTGAGTAAAAACCTAATTTGACACTCAAGTTACTCAAAATTAATAGAATTAAAGTTACCAGGAAGCAGGAAGCCTGGTATGGCACGCATCTGGAAGAAATAGCTAAAAATTACAGGTGTCCGTCCAAGTATAGCAACTCTGGGTTTCTTGACTGTGCATGAGACCCATAAAACTGAACTTTCCGAACTCATGGTTTAGTTGGCCACTGTTTAGGCCACACAATACAACCGATCAGTTTTTTATTCAATAAGTTGATTTCAAAATGTACTTGAAAACGGAAAAATGTCAACTCAAATCATGTTTTTAGGTACTGAACAACTTGTTCTTGAAGTGAGAACATTGTTCTAAATATTGTACTAATATGGATAACAGTTCTCACAAGGTTTTTACTCAACTTGAGTCCAAAGTTTTCGGATTTTCCATTCAGTTTATACGTATAAACACTTTGGAACAACATAGAACAGAAAGTTACACTGAAACATGTTAGAAAGGCCGCTATGCATTGGATTCGCATATTTGACGGCCTCTCTCTTTATATATCTACTCTCCAAAGATCTTTCATGTTTGCTTCGACATTACCTGTACCTATATGTACCACTGTTAGAGTGACTTGGGATTTATGTGTCTAAAGTTTCAACGTAATATCATTCCCTTTTGGAACATGAATAATTTTACAACAATTTCCACGTGGAAGTAGTTGTATAGCATTGCATTTTTAAAGTACAGTTTCGAAAATGATTAGGGCATAAGTGGCCTTATGATTTTAGAGATGTTTTCGAACGCCAGTATGCAATTTCTTTTCCAAAATGGTATTACAAGCCGCAAAGCATTACGTAGAACATCTTTAACTTCCACAAGTCGTCAACGAATTGAAATTTGACCGAAATGTTACATCTTTTCAATACGCTATGAACCTAGGAAGATAGACAAAACTAGGATTCGATTTGAATTTGACCGAAAATATCGATTAAACCCTGTTACGTATCAAATTATTGCGTTGTTACTCTTAATCCATGAGGCGAATCTTAAATTTTATGTTGGATTTTAGTCCCTAGAAAAGATTGAAAAAACCTTTTTTTGGATATGCATTATTTATGATAAGGGGCTGCTTATATACTGAAAGAGTTTACTAAAGATCCCATTCTCTAGGACAATGCTTGAACTTCAACTGTGCCTGGGTATTGGTTCTAATGCTACGGCATTCACTTACCTATTTGAGGGGCAGAGGATTGTCCTCGTATCTGCCGTTGGATCATCATGTTTATCTGCATAAGTTGACTGGCATCACCATATCCGTGCTCAGTTTGGTGCACACAATCATGCACCTGTTCAACTTTTCGATTATCGTGATCAATGACCCGAAAATAAACGCCGGACACTATACAATCGGCGAATGGTTGCTCACGGATCGACCGGGTCTGTTTGGCCTGATTCCGGGTTGTGCTAATCCCACGGGAGTGGCTCTGCTGGTCATACTGATGGTAATGTTTGTGTGCTCACAGCCGTTTGTTCGGCGCAAGGGCAGCTTCGAGGTGTTCTACTGGACGCACTTGCTCTACGTGCCCTTCTGGATTCTGACGCTCTTCCATGGACCCAATTTCTGGAAGTGGTTCATGCTACCAGGCTTGGTGTACATTGTGGAGCGAGTGTTGCGGTTTGTGTGGATGCGAGGGGAACATGGCAAGACGTACATTAGCTCTGGGCTACTTTTGCCCTCCAAGGTGATCCACTTGGTCATCAAGCGGCCGTACAACTTTAATTTCCGTCCCGGTGACTATGTGTTTGTCAATATTCCGGCCATAGCCAACTATGAGTGGCATCCGTTTACCATCAGCTCGGCGCCAGAGCAAGAGGATTACATGTGGCTGCACATACGTACGGTGGGCGAGTGGACGAATCGGCTGTATCGCTACTTTGAGCGGGAGCAGCAGAAGCTGCACACTGAGGTAGCCCAGCACATGCATGCCATTCCCACGCCCAGTTTTATGCTTCTCAATGAGACCCGCAACCCGGCCATGGCCGAGAGTCACCGAGTCACCACCACCACTCCACAAACAGATTTCCTGGCCCGAAACTTGGCGGGCCAACAGACACCACCAGTGCGTCCGCCGCGTCAGCAACGCAAACTGGTGGCTTCCACGCCAGATCCAGCAGTCAGCACCACCACGGGAGTGAACCGTATCAGAAGCATTAAAAAGACTCTACAGAGGACGTTCTCGCGCAAAGAGGCTACCGAGCCGAAGACGGGCATAGCCAATGGAGCCTATCTCAGCGAGACCGAGTTCAAGCAGCGACCTCTGGAGAAGAGCATTTCATTGCCGGACATCAGTATGAAGAACAAGAAGCGCAGTCGACTCAAGGCGTAAGTGTAGAGCTTCTCAGTCAAGCAAATCCTCCTCATTTTTCGTCTCGATTCCTTAGGTTGCGTGCCTTGGGCCGTTCCGAGTCAGAGCGGGCCTTCGATGACAAGCGCGTGAGGAGGGCACGGCACAATAGCGTGGGCTTGGCTTATCTTAGTCCGCAAAACAAATCGCTGGCCCAGAGCTTCCGCTACATGCGAAATAAGCCCACAATCATTGCCTTCAAGACCCCCAGTCTAGACCTGAGCGAACCACAAATGGTAGAGTCTAGTTCGGTCAGTGTGGCGGAGCAGGGACGTCTGCCCCAGGCGGATTCCAATGACAAGCCACAAATGACCCGGCTTAGCTTAACGCCCGAGATCACATCCAAGCCGCTCGAGGTAAGTTTTAAGCCAATCGTAGAACTAACCGTAGTAACCCGTAATTGTAATCCCCATACAAGGATCACACACAAACGACAGTGGGCAGCAGAAAGTCGCGTCTAAGACGTCCCACATTTCTGCGCACGTTGTCCACATCCCTTACAAATAGAGGTGGCGGTGGAGCAGGCAGCTCCACGACTAACACTGGTGACAAGGTCACACTCGATGCGGGAGTTATGGAGGTTTGGGTTACACATTCACACGCACCAAAAGCAGCGCCTAATCCTCACACTAATTACCTTAATGCTCACCCTCTTAGATCTTCATCGATGGTCCATATGGTGCTCCTTCCAGCCATATTTTTGGTGCCCAGCATGCGGTGCTCATCGGCACAGGCATTGGCGTCACACCTTTCGCCTCCATACTGCAGTCCATTATGCACCGCTACTGGAAGGCTAGGCACAGCTGTCCACGTTGCCAATTCGAGTGGGCCAGCGAAATACCCAAGTCTGTGATGAATCTGCGCAAAGTTGACTTCTTCTGGATCAATAGGGATCAACGTTCCTTTGAGTGGTTCGTCAATCTGCTGTCCCAGCTGGAAATAGAGCAGGCCGAACTGGGCGGGGCCATGGAACGGTAAGGCATGAGTAAACTGTAGGCTCTAAGAGTTATTCGAGTTATTCCCGCTTAGATTTCTGGACATGCACATGTATATTACGAGCGCCTTGCAACGAAACGATATGAAGGCGGTGGGCCTACAATTGGCACTGGATTTGCTGCATGAGAAGGTATAGTTGACAGGAAGCAACTAATAAACTGATTCCTCATCTTTGCCTGCATCTTCCCTTAGGGTAAACGCGATCTGATCACTGGCCTAAAGACCCGCACGAACGCCGGTCGACCCAACTGGGATAAGGTCTTCAAACAGCTGCAGGCCCAGCAGAAGGGCAAAGTCACTGTCTTCTACTGTGGTCCTCCACAGCTGGCCAAGACGCTGCGCTACAAGTGCGACCAGTATGGATTTGCTTTTCGTAAGGAGTGCTTCTGAACCATTTCCACCATCTGCCTCTCTCTCTCTCTCTCTCTCAATGCCATCCTTCGTTATCTCATTTGGTTTTTTGGTTTCCGGGTTTTAGTCTTTAGTCTCGATGTATGTTTTGTTGCCTCATTTTGTTGTGTATGTGTCCACCAGGGAACAGCAGCTTGTAAATATCTAATAAATTTGTTATCCAATTTATGTGCCGTCCCCTGATTCTGATCCCAGGCTTAGCTTAGTTTCTACATTTTACAGGCGGCTCCGAGTTCTACATTTGAGCTGAAAGAGGAGCAGGAACTCTCCCTGTCTATTACATTGCACTTGATATAACCCGGTGGGGTTATTGGACAACACAACAAATAAAAAAAATACATTCAATGCCTCAGCCAGGTGCTAAAATTAATGCCGCTGGGCCTGGACTTGCGTTCAATGGTTATGGTCTCGTCGTCCACGTTATCCACATTGTAGAATTCCCGCAGTTCGGAAATGGCTGTCTCCTCGATTTGGGTGTGGGCGAGGGATTTGTTACGCATGCGTTCATAGGATTCACGCTGCCGACGCTCGTCGGCCAAAATGCGAGAAAAGCTGTGTGACTGTTCCGAAGGAGTGGTTGGGGTAGTCGCCTGACCACGCATCATATTGGCAAAAGAGGTGGGATCCGAAGTGCTGCCGGTGTTGGGTGAGCTAGGGGACTCATTGAAGGAGCTGCTGGGAGTGGTGGGCACACCCCAAGCATTGGGCAAGGCCACTGGCTGGCTGGTGG
Organism: Lordiphosa fenestrarum; assembly: GCA_035044985.1. NCBI lineage: Eukaryota > Metazoa > Arthropoda > Insecta > Diptera > Drosophilidae > Lordiphosa > Lordiphosa fenestrarum. The sequence goes on from JAWNNO010004737.1 coordinate 1,509,130, forward strand.
TTGTAGGTGCTGCAGCACGCCAGCTCTTTGACTCGGAGGAAAGACGTTTCCGCTGCTTCTGCGACAATTTTTGACTAGCTTGCGGTGTCAGAGAGCTGAGATCCAGATTGTAGCTCTTGCTTAGCGGAGAACTGATCTCCATTTCGGGTGAAATGGGTACAGGAGGTGGCGTGGCCTCCTTAAGGGGTGTTTTTTCTATGGCAGGGGGTAGCTCTTCCTGAATCTGTTTGCGTTTCTCTACTTTTTTGTCCACCACCTTGGACCAGTTTTTAGTCTCACTTGAAACAGAGCCTTTTGTTGTGGCAACCACTTCAGAGGCAGATTCACTGGTGCTCAAAGATCTCATCATGCTAGTTATGGCCTGTTGTTCGTATTGATGACGTGCATCATGCTTACGCCACTCCTTCTGCTTGTGCTTGGCCGCTTCCAATTTCAACTTAGCCTCCAAATCTACACGATAGTCCAAGTCCACTTCAAAACCATCAATGCAGCTCATTAGCAACTCATCCTCTATGGCCTCCGAAAAGGGCGTGATCTGCCGATAATCAAACACTTTGCTGAACATCTTTCGATAATGCTCATTCAGGGAGACCAGAGTCTCCCCAGAGCAATGTTCAATGCTGCGATAGCACAACACCCGTGCCAGATTCTGGCAGATAAAGTCCAGGCAACCCTTTTGCAGCAGCTTGCAGTTGTACATGGCCGCAAAGTCCAACATCTCGCCGCACTTGCGCAAGTTAATCTTGTCCAGAATCAGCGATTCGCACACATTTTGTAGCGATTCGATGAAGAACTGATCACAGAAGGTTATCATGTTGTAGAGAAAGGTTTCTGTGTAATTCTGCTTGCAGAATGACTCCGTGTCCAGGCTATAGAGATAATCCAGAACGGGTTCCATATACTCCAAGGGAATGCCCTCTAGGTTAACAGTAGCACGTTCAGCCCAAGAGTGCATAAACATCATTTCAAAGTATTCCAACCGTGCGACCAGCATACACTTGTGAGCCTCCAGCACTTGAGAGTCCTCACAGACGATCCGCACATCGTATAGCTCGGCGTAATCTTGTCGGCGAAGACGTGGAAACCGTTGCCTGGCATTGGGTAAGGGGAATTGCTGATCATGTAAATAACTCCGCAGGTATTTGGCCAATTCATGCAGTTGGAATTTCTCTACATAGTTGAGAAACATTTCACAGGTTTTGGATCCAAGCTGGGGACTGGAGGGTCCCAAGCTCTGTTGAATGCATTCGATATCTGGACAGAAGGGACACATTAGAGAACCATTTTGAAATATAAATAACCAAAACGCTCACCATTCTCGTTGGGCCAATAGTTGGTATAGATGTACTTCAGGATTAGCTCAAACATTTTTCCAGTCAAGTGCTCAAAATTTAAATAGATATCCTTGTCCAAGTAACTACGTATGAGTTCTCTCAGACCAGGCGACCGGCTATAAATAATAAATTTGTGGGCGGCAAAGATATCCCCATCCACATGGAAAACCACATCATGCACAGCGTCCGAGTCGCAGGTATCGTGATAGAGCTTCTTGAAATTATGCTCTCTGCGTGGAAGCGTGGGCTTGCGAAAGTATTTCAGTGCCGATTCCTGCAGCACTGCAAACGAGGAGAAACTCTCATCGCAATGTATGTCCACGGCGCGGTCCACATTGGGTACACGTTGCAGCTCTATGCGCACCACATGTTCTCTGGAGATTTCCGTGCGGTTCTGATCATTGTTTTGCCAGATATCCAAGTTGGGCTGTTTGGACTGATCCAGCAGGGCCGCAGAGGGTAGAGCCAATTGATTGCATTTGCCACGATACACACAACCATCCAGAGAGAGTATTAAGACCTGATTGCATTTGTAGAGGATTTTCTTGATCTCTGGCAGGCGTATAGGTAAGAAGTCACATCTGCAGCAAAAACGTTTAAAAATCTGGTAAAGAGTTTGGAAATCAAAGACTTGCCTGTAGAACTGCTGGGTATTCTCATACCAGAGATAGACCACATTTGTCTCTGTCAGCATTAGGAGTTTCAAAGCGGCTGCCGATCCTTTAGCTGAATTCTTTACATGGCCACCCATTACGGCTATACTTTTAAGATCCTCATAGCTGTTGGGGAGTTAAGTGGGTTTAGGAATACTTAAGCCTGGCTTATCCTATTCAAACTTACTTGGGTGGCTTGATATGCCTGATCTTGTCTGCATAGTACAGCGAGATTATTTTCTCTTCTGTGTACAAGACCGTGGCTGCATTATTGGCCTCTACGAAGCGTATCGCGCTGCGTCCCGGCAATTTCATCTGTGTGGGCACCATTATTGTCTCCAGATTTGCGCCCATGCCGAACTGCCCTTGATTTCTGCCCCAAACATAAACAGACTTGGCGCTATAGGCAATTGAATGCTGATCACAGGCTATTACCCTGACCAACTCAGTGGCTCCCTTATCCCTTAAAGCCACCACTTCCTTGAACTGGGCTAGATGTTCGGGCGCATCTCTGACTCCCAACTGTTGGTCACTGTTCACACCGCAGGCGAAAACTAGAGAACGTTGAGTCAGCACCAATGAGTGCTGTCGCGACACACTGATGCATATAATTGGATCATCCTGTACCTTGGATGATACCTTGACCCGTTTAGGAGCGGGCAAACTGTTTTCCACTCCCATGCCCAGTCCCAAGCGTCCGCCTTTGCCATGGCCCACCGCATAGAGATGACCTCGCCTATCACAGAACAAACTGTGATAGGCTCCCAGGGTCACCTGTTCAATTCCAATGTTGGCCTTGCGGAAGAAATCCACAGCCTGTGGAGCATTCGTGTTCTGCTCGTTGCCTATGCCCAGGTTATAGTTCTTGTTGGAGCCCCACACAAGAAGATCGTTCCTGTAAAGTAATCAAAAGAACCTGAGGTCACGGTCAAAAGAGTAAACCCAGCTAAGACTCACTGCGAATCCGCGGGGAAATCACACTTGCAGATGGCTTGCAAGGGGCAGCGTGTGTCCTCGTCCAGCAATTCTAAGCTAGCTCCATACTTGAGCAGTAGCACAGCACAATCTATGGAGCCATAGTACAAGGCTCTATGCAAGGGACTACTGCCCGATTCTTTGTCCCGGCCATTGACGACGGCGCCTTGATTGAGTAGCCATTCCAGAATCTCATAGCGGGCCACCGACGCGGCCATGTGCACTGCCGAGCGACCCTTTACGAAAGAGAGTGAAGATGATAGAAGATCGAGAGGCGCATCCTAGCTGCACTTACCAAATCATCGAGAATATTTGCAAAGTTGCAGCAGGATAAATTAATAAAGGCCGCGAGGTTCTGATGACTTACCGACCGCTTGGTAAGGGCGGCGGTGATGCTGTTTCCATGCTGAGGAAGCCTGCACTTGGTAGTGCAGTCGTATTCAAGGATTTTTTGAGCCGACATCCGAATATTTACCTTTTTACCAATTACAAAATGTTTGTCAATGCCGGAAAGCTCGCAGATAGAGACGGTAGGCGGTCGATAAGACTATCGATAGCCACGACTCGTGAAACACGATAAATAGCTAGTTTTAAAATTAGAACAAAAATATAATTTTAAGGTAGAAACAGTAATCAAATTTTTGGGCATTCGAATAGATTGAAAAGGTAGTCCAATTAAGCTTCAATTTAGGTCCGAGAGCGACAGAGCGAATAAAAAGTGTCAGAGCAATACATCTAAGCCTCTTTAATAATAGTTTGTTGGCAGAATATAGGCACTGAACATTCTGTATGGTGCAGACGATACTGCAATTTTTTTATGCAATTCGTATTTTCGCGCTCGACTTGATTGCCATCACTATCAACTTATGGGTGACCATACCATATAATTTTCGATAGGCCGATGTTGAGGAAATTAATCAGCTGGGAAATTATTTTGTACCATGGATGGTAAGACATTAATGCAGATACTTAATAACTATTTGGCTATTCTTGCTGTTTCTTAACTATTTATCAATATACATTTATATTTAACTATTAAAAAAAGGGAAATTTAGTTAGAGATGGAACCTAAAAAAGGGCCATCTCTAACACCCACGCCATGACAACCCTATAACAACAACAACAACCCTGTTTATTTATACAAACGCTCCTTTAAAAACCTTAAAACCTTAATAAATAATCAACATGTCGGCCGATGTACGTGATATACTGGACATGGAGCGTGCCAACACGCCCGAAGTAACACGAGATTCATTTTTGGCCACCAAGAAACGCAACTTCGAGCGGTAAGCAAAGCAGGTTTCAATTTCAATTTCGGATTGGTTTCAATTGTTTATTTTACGTTTGCAGCACCAAGCACGCTTCTCGCCGTCCCGAGGGCATGCACCGGGAGGTCTTTGCTCTGCTCTACACAGACACAAAAGATGCTCCTCCGTTGCTGCCCACGGACACTGCCCTGGGCATTGGGGCCGGGTACAAGCAGGTCAAGGCCCGCCTGGGAATGAAGATGGTCCGTAAATGGGAGTGGGCTCCATTCTCCAATCCGGCCCGCATTGATGCCGCCGTCTTCCATCATTGGAAACGGGTCAGCGATGATTCCACAGACTATCCCTTTGCCAAGTTCAACAAACAACTGGAGATTCCCAGCTACACCATGACCGAGTATAATGCTCATCTGAGGAACAATATACAAAACTGGAGCAAAGTGCAAACAGATCATCTGTTTGATCTGGCTAGGAGGTTAGTAAATGCATTTCCCTACCCACGACTTAGTTGATTTCAAGGAATCCTCTTACTCTTAACAGGTTCGATTTACGCTTTATTGTAATGGCTGATCGCTGGAACCGCCAACAGCATGGCGCCAAGACTGTCGAGGAGCTCAAGGAGCGCTACTACGAGGTGGTGGCTTTGTTGGCCAAGGCCAAGAATCAAACAAATGAGAAAAAAACATTCGTTTACGATGCGGAACACGAACGCCGTCGCAAGGAGCAGCTGGAGAAACTATTCAAACGCACCACCCAACAAGTGGAGGAGGAACAAATGCTCATCAACGAGATGAAGAAAATCGAGGCACGCAAAAAGGAGCGCGAGCGCAAGACTCAAGATTTGCAAAAGCTCATCTCACAGGCAGATCAACAGAATGAACATGCCTCGAATACGCCCAGTACACGTAAATATGAAAAGAAGCTGCACAAGAAGAAGGTGCATCATCAGCCTCGACCCTCCAAAGTGGACTCGGTGGTGAATGCCATCGAAATTGGCAGCAGTGGCATCAAATTTGCCGATCTGCGTGGTTCGGGTGTGTCATTGCGATCACAGAAAATGAAATTGCCAGCGAATATAGGGCAACGCAAGGTGAAAGCTTTGGAACAGGCCATACAAGAGTTCAAAGTTGGTGAGTAGTAGAGGTGATAGTTTGATATTCCATTTCATTAAATGTTCCATATCATTTGCAGATCCCGCTCCACCGCCCACAGAGGAAATATGCAATGCTTTTAACGAACTACGTTCGGATATGGTTTTGTTGTGCGAGCTGCGAACGGCTTTGTCCACCTGTATTTATGAGATGGAGAGCCTTAAACATCAATACGAGGCAGCCTGTCCGGGCAAGGTGAGTGAAGTAACAATTGATTTCCTTTCGCCTTTAATTGACCCACCAAACAAGCTAATCAAGCTATTGTGACCAAATTTCGCACCAAGTTCACTTTGTGGGACATTAATCCCCCATCCCGTTTGACTGAACCGCGAAGTAGTTATTGGTTCTTGCCATATTTTCTTAAGTCTCAGCAAAGTTGCTTTAATTTCTATTGAAAATGCTTGTTCCAAATCATTATTAACAATTGCTCTGCCTTTTGGTTTGTTTACTTTGCAGACTCTTAACATCCCGCCCTCATTGGTGCCCATTAAGACCGAAACTCTGGATGCTGGCACAAATTAATTAAGTTAACGCCGCAGCCGCCGCCGTGCCGTTGGTTTGCCAGGTAGATCTGCACTCATGAACGCTGAAATGTGTGCGTGCGTGTGTGTGAGCGGCGTGCTAATCATTGTAACCCGTTTTCCACTATCCATATTTGTACAAATGCGCTACTCCCAGTCCGCGCAGCAGTCGTGAAGAATAAACACGGATCAAACAAGAAGAAAATTGTTTTTGCGGCACATTGAAATGTGAAAATCAAATGGTCAATGCCATGACGAGTGTGAGAACTTTTCAGCTAGGCCGTGATTTATTCTCCATCCATCCATCCTAGTTGGTAGTTGAATTTGGGTTAAGCTTGAGCAGACTTGCTCCGACATGGATGCAATCTTTGGCCAAAAATGTTGAACTGCGTTGATATGTTCAATTCCAATGCGCTCTGCCCACACATAAAGGCACAAAAAAAAGAACACAAGGCACAGGCAGAGGCGGAGGCGTCCCACCGTCCCCTCTTCACCCTCGTCCGTTCCATTCACAGACTGACTCAGAGCCAGAGGCCGGACCAGTATTTGTGAATGAACGCAACACAAACACAAACAGAGAAACGCATATGAAATCATTCTGCTGGCTCGAACTGCTTGGCTTACCTGCGAGCGTAGGCTGGCGCTGATCAGTCGAGTTTTTGACGTTGTCGGGTTCAGTTCGTGCCAGTTCGTGGATGGTTGCTTGTCGCTTGCAACAATTGTGTGCAAACCAATAAAAGAAAACCAAAAACCAACTCCAGTTGGTCGTGAAAATGCAAATTTGACCGTCGGCCCTTTGTACCTACCTGGACGGCTCCTGTGGGTCCCGGCCTGTGCATCCGTTTCCGGCTTTTTGTACTTGTAATTTTTCATGAATGAAATTTTAATGTGTGTGCGTCCCATGTCCATGTCCAGTTCCAGCGGTGTCAACTGACAGCACATTTTTATTGTTGTTCTATGGGCGGCAACGTCGGTGCACCGTAAAGATCTTTATCGCATTTAAGGAAAGAGAAAAGGAAATCGTCTGCCAGTTGATGTGTCAGGTAGACATTCGGCCAAGTTAATGCGGTTTATTGTTCTATGAACGGGCAGGCATCGAAACAGTTTTCTGTGTTTTTCTGTTTAAGTTTCGCACGCTGATAAAGAGCTGAACAATTTTGGTTGCTGTTGAGGAGTAAATACAAACCAAACCAACATACACACACACACAGCCAACTTTGGACTTTGTCAACAAAACGCAACACAAAATGTGGCTCAAACTGAGGTGAGTCTCTCCACTTTATTTTATAGAACTTATAAATTGTGCTAACGAAATTAGCCATTTCCATAACCATCTAATTGGCTAAACGCCTAGCTGCTAATCATCATTATCTAACCCAGCCGCAGGGGTCTGCGATTAAGGGGAAAGGTGGCAAAGAATCTTGTAGCAATACATTGTGATTTTCATAATGAATTCAGAGCGCTAATTGTTATTAACAGCGCTAGGGTTTGAGGTTTGGTGTTCGGCGCCATGAAATAAAGATGAATATTCGCAAATTTACAATTTAAAATTTTACTCCTTTGTCAGTGAACCGAACCGAACCGAACGGTTTGTGGTTCTTGGTACGGTTGAGCATTCTCAAAACAAGGCTGGTGATTCGGAACCAGCAGTTCAGTTCTGCTCAGAACCGGTTTGTTTTCCCGGTTTTTAAGTACAAATTGAAATGAAAACCAACATTCTTAAATCAAGATCTATTATTACCCACAAGAAATGGAAAATTCTACAAAAAGCGATCTTAATTCAAGTACCAAATATTCTTAGGCCCAAAAAGAATGCCTGGAAGAAGGCGAAGTTTTTTAACGCGAATCTGTCCCTACCCAGCAAACATTTTTTTATTGCGGTAGATAAGCATGTGGTTCTTCCAGTATGTACCGCTTCGCTTTAGCGATATCATATTGCTTTAGCATAACTATCTTTCTATCCTATCCTATATTCTTTCGGTAAGAAGTGTGCGATACTTCTGGGAGATGTAAAACAGTCTCTTTTGAAAGATAATAAAGCGATTTTTCTTGTGGGATAAGATAGAGTGTATTCCAAGAGTAAAGCGAGCCACTCTCCCTGGAGTTTCAATAAGTCTCTGTTCCGGAATACAAAAAACAAATTCTTCTTCTTGGATATTCAAGAAATCGGTTCTTTTCATCTCAAACGATTGTTGCTAAACTTTAGGAATCTACTAATATTGAATTGAATCTATCAACTGCCTAAAAGTATTCAACAACATATGTTATGCATTTCGCAAAGATTTCACATCTTTTAATTCTCAAGTTTGAGTTCCGAGCACTCTCAATATAAGAGGGGCAACTGAAATCCGGGTCTGCTTAGTGTTTGTTGAGTGATGTATTGCATATTCAAATATTGCATGATTAAAAAGCGAGAAACATTATAAAACAACGCATTCTTTTCACTCAAGGAGATTTCTGAGGGATACATCTCCAACTTCCCGAATGGACTACGGTAAAAACGATACCTCAAATTGCTAATATATCCCTTGTATGATAATAATGTGATACCTTATGTATTTACCCCTCAAACTATCGACAAACTCTCTTTTTGACGAGTAAGATAAGGAAATCAACAAAATGTTAGCAGGGAACAGTTTGCTAGACTGTTCTGACCTACAGCAACAGCTTCTGGCTTTTAATATTGAATACAGAGACGAGACCTAGATTCAGAAACAAATTGGTAGTTTGATGGACTTGAACAATGGCTGCCAACCTCTGAAATCGTTCTGTAAAATGTTCGATCCGATATTTTGAAGCCGTTGGAATGACTTTGGTTCGATTTTCGAAACGATTTCTCTGCATATCGAACTTAAAGTTATGGTTCAAAGCTTGGTTTATACATTCTTAGATCATTGAGACATGTTCATTATTGACAAAAATGCTTGCGGCTTACGAAACTTTTAAAGAACTTTACAAAATATCAACTGGATGATCTCGGTATCCATTTTTGGCTACATTTTTTCTCAAATGAAAGCTAAAAGGAAAACTTTCCAGCAAATTGTGCCAAAGCTGACCAACTCAGAGCACACAAACATGTACTAAGTGGTCTACACTTCAGCGAAATGACACATAATGATAAACAAAATCTAATGATGAGGTTTCCAAATGAAGTTGGCTTCCAACATTGTCCAAAGTGATGCTACCTTTAAGAAAATCACTTAAAAATGGTTTATAGTAGCTTTTTAAAATTGGAAAATAGGATTAACTTTTAGATTTATGAGACAAAGAAGCATGTTTTGTACTTAGTTTAAGTAAGAAAGGTCACCACAAACGGTCTCCTCATTGCCGTTGTCAGTAAAAAACCGGTTATGCTCGGCACTTTGGAATAGAGGGACGGAGACAATCTTTAAATATGCTCTATTCTTCTGTTTGGTTGTGAGAAAAGGAGGAAACACCTTTGCTCTACTTCTTTAGCAGAGGGATTTGCAAGGACCGCTCGCTGAAAAGGACTTATCTCTCGCACTGCCACTCTCTGCTCACACTGGAGTCCCCCGCCAAGCCGACCGAACACTCTAGGTAATTCAAACCGAATGCTTGCCGAAGTAATACATCAGTGGCTGTCAGAGAGGGCCAGAGAGCCTCTCTTTTTGGGGTACCCTGTCTTAAACTTTTCGGTCTTCGAACACGAAGCACTTTGGGACCGCTTGACTGATATGGGCCTGGCATTACTCATGACATAAGTCTATTAAGACCAAAAAATTAGATCGTAAAGATTTTAAAATAATTGCAAATGTAATTATAATCTGTACCGTAGGTACATAGAGTATTATAAGTTTGTGCAAAAGTATGTAACATCCAGAAGGAAGCATCTCCGACCCCATAAAGTATATATATTCTTGATCAGCATCAACAGCCGAGTCGATATAGCCATGTCCGTCTGTCTGTCCTTATGAACGCACAGATCTCAGAGATGGTAAGAGATAGAGGTTTGACGCATATGGGACATATGCTTCTTATGTCTGCAGGCAGATCAAGTTTATTTTCAATTTTGGCCACGCCCCCTCCCGCCCCCGCAATTTAGAAAAAACGTCACAGTTTCAAACCCACAGTTTTGAAGATAGATGGCGTGTTCCTTCTGGACATATTTAGTTATTAGAATAACTTATAAATCCGCCAAAGGAATGAAGAAGATCGGATGAACGGTTTTCGAGTTATGATCAAAAGACAAAATTTCTTGGTACAGAGTATGTTATAGTCGGGCTTGACCGACTTTCTTTCTTGTTTTCATATTACGAAATTGTTGTACTTACCTGCTATCTTAGGTATCAAATTTTAAGTTCTAGCTGCTGGTTGTAGACCTCCATATTAAAAACTTTCCATTACAAATGGATCTTTTTGGGTCTGTGTGCTAGTAGGGTCCTGCAATATTTCTGCCAGGCCAAGAGCAGCGTGATTTGGCAATATCTTACCTTTTGGTATCGTTTTCGTTTCAATTATAATCCACACGGCGCAGGCGCCTTGGTTTTATGCGCTGCATTCATTCGGGTGCGAAAATCTTAGCAATTCTCTGAATTGCTGTCGTTCTCTGCAGCTGTCGCCATTCGGTGCTAACTGATTTGAGACGCTGATATATGTTGTGTCACCTCTCCACTTCCGTTTTCAACATGGTCATTTTACCCATCGGGAAACCCAAAGTAGACGGCTCCTCAGCCTACGCATTTTCGACCAAAAAAGAAACGAAAGAAAACCCACACACACACACACACACACACTGACACACAGTCAGTCAGTCAGTTGATCAGTTTACGCGCAATTAGCGCTTTGTCGTTGCTTCTCTTTCTTCGCTTCTACGCTTTCGTCTTTCTTTTCTAATTTCATATAAATCATCGTTTTCACAGCAGGCAGCCCCCCCCCGAAAATTTCATTTCATTTTCATACGCCTACAACAAACAAAAGAAATGTTCATAATTGATGTTTATATAATTCTTTTTTTTTAGTGCTTTACATGTGGCTCATTAGGCGATGGGTTTGTTTTTGTTCTGCTGGCAAGTTCGTTGCTTAAGTCTTTTGTTTCGACTGTGGGCGGCCAAGAGAGGCAGGGAAAGAAAGAGAGAGAGAGAGGGAGAGGGAGAAAAAGTCTCTGTGCTACTTAGGTACTTGTTGTTGTTGTTTGTGCGGCTGCTGGTACCACTACTGGTTGCTCCACAACAAGTTGCCAAATTTGGCCATCGGCCCACTCTGGCTTTCTGCTGGCCAAGCCAGCGACTCATTCGTTCGTTCGTTCAAATACATATTAAAGATTACCCTCTCGTCTAGAATTTCTTTGAAATTCTCTCAATGTTTTCCTATTTGCAATGCATTTTTACTCCTCCGCCGCAGCCCACTTGACAATTTCTTGTCATACAAGTTAAGCTTTGTCGCTGGCATTTGCATTTGCTGTGTGGGCTTTTTGGAGATCTTGCTCTAGGTGTGGGCTAGGCGACTCCTCTCAGTGTGTGTGTGTGTAAGTTTAATTTAGTTCATTTCACATCTGTTTCCGTGCCATGCCACCCAAAACTTGGCCACATAAAACGCGCCCACAACTTTGTTTCACTGCTTATTAAATATTTAACTCTCAAATTCCATTTCCATTTTATTGTGGCTGTTTGGCTTTCGAAATGTCGCAATTAACAGTCGATTTAGCATTATGCACATGCGTTGGCGTTGGCGTCTCTGACGTCTGATGGCTGATGCCAGATGCCTGATTTGTGATGTGTCTCTGGGCCCAAAAGGTGCGTGGGTAGTGAACTTGGTTTTTGGTTTATTGTGAGCTTGCAACAAACAATCAGAGAAGGGAAACAGATTCTAGGAATTTCGAGTTTGAAGGATTCAAAGTCGAGAGCTGACAACTTTTTACACCTTGTGAATTTATATCAATTTTATGAATTCATACCTCAACATTTTCTTGGCTCATTCACCCAGAAAAACTCATCTGTTTGCCGTCTTTGTCTCAGTCTCTCTGTCTCGCCATGCGAGTGCTTAATGCTAGTCTTAAATTGCTGGCAATATTGTCAAGTTTTTAAAAACTTGTTTTAAAAACACAACAAAAAAATTAGTATTATATGTTTTTTCTTTTCGTTTTTTGAGAGTGGGCAGACAAACAAACGGAAATGTGTGGGTGTTTTTGACTGTCGTCTCTTTTGAGTTGGTTGCTGTTGTTGTTAGGCAAATTACTTTTTAATTGAACACACACGTGGGCAGGCCAAGTCCAAGTACCAATAAGTGACAGCCATTCCGCGCCAGGCCTAAACAGTTGGCTAATCTCCTTTCAACTTGAACGTAAGCAAACTATTTCGGAAATAACTTTAAGCCCTCAAGGCGGATTGGAATTTTATGGACCAAAGAATGGAACAGAACGGACTGCATTTTGTAATTTAAATTAAAATGGAACTTCGACTGCATTTGCATACGAATCTGGGCCGACGAACAACTAAAACCAATTTGGGCTGAAGATTTATGGCTTTCGGTGAGGCCGGGGCACTTGTTTGCCCTTCGGCCATTTCTACAATAATTATGAAATGAAATCGGATTTATTTAAATACCTTTACCTAAGTCAAGGACAACATCCGTTTCCGTCTTATTGTGGCAAAGGAAAATGTGTTTAGTCATTCCCATTCCCATTCCCATCAAGAATGGGCCAAAGAAGGAAGGGCTCGTAAAAAAGGACGCCGTGGCTGACAGTTAAATCCCGATGCCTGTTTCTCTTTCGGTTTCCTGTTGCCTTTGTGTGGCATGCTAAATACCCAGACAAGGCTTTTATTTACCACAATTGCTGTGGCGGCTACTTCAATTTCGAAAGCAGCTGCCTGGGTTTTGTTGTTTTGTTTTTGTGTGTGTGTGTGTGTGTGTGCAACACGTCTGTGGTTGCAAGTTTGCGTGACATTTTAACCTTTGGCTGGCTTTTGGCCATTTGCCGCCAACTTTTACTATTTTCAGGCTAGGCATAAATTTCATTTGCCACACACTTCACGTGAGGCCCAAATCTTCGTCGCAACTTCATTTTCGTTGCGGTCTCAGGCCTCAGCAGCAGGTTGATATGAAATTTCGCCAAGCTACTCATTTCTGCCGCCTTGTTGTGGTTGCAACATTAAACGAATGTTAGAAGAGTTACAAAAAAAATTGTATATAAAAAGTTAAACAATTAACTTGGCAACTTAGTTAAGCAGCTGGTGCAACAAATTGCTTTACAAGTGACGGGCAAAGTTGGGAAACTGACTGGAAATACTCTTTCTTTGAGGAAAGATCGATTTCTCGATCATAAACAGACAAAAAGCTTAACAAATATCAATTAAATCTGCAACGGACTGCAATGAAGCAACGGACTGAGTGCTTTCATTTAATACCTTTAAACAGGTTTGGTTCAGTCTCTTTTCAGGACCTTTTGGAAAAAGTTCGGCTTAGAGATGGGACCAGGTCAAACCCCTTGTGAACTCCCTCGTTTCGGGACTTTTAATAATCTTTTTCCATTGTAAATAACAAGAAGAGACTGTACACTGCTCATAGGCTTACTAGAGGGTCACTGCCTAGCAGCCGCCCATTCAATTAAGCCAGGCACTACGACAGAGAACACCTGCAGGAAATGCATGGAACCTGGTGTCGCAGAAACTCTAGAACACCTCGTTTACAGCGGCCCAGCAATTGTCACGATAAGATTAAACTTCTGCACACCCCACGGATCTCTTCTTTGGAAGAAGCGGCCAAGAGGCCCCCCAAACAATTATTGTCATTCGCCAAATACGTGAAAGATTCTCCTAAGTCAAACGTACCCAAACAATCACCCGGTCTCATTAAGGACCTTAAGGTGACTATGTGTGACCCCATTTGGGGTCAGCCGGAACTACCTAACCTAACTTAGTGTTGGTTTGTTCTTTAGTGAGTAATACATAAGAGTACTTTTCACCATAAAAGTTCATCAAACCAATTTCCGAAGCACTTTTCCATTCCGATTGAGAAACCTCCAAAACATGAGTCTTAAACGAGTCTTTTGCGCCAATCCACACTATCCATTTTGTGAGCGATTGCCAAATTGTACATTTCCAACGCCAAATCCTATATTTGCTGGTAAAACTAATGTTTAGGGATACCTCAATCTAACCTGACAATTTTGCTTTATCAGTTCACGCACACCATCATCGATTTATGGCACAACAACCGGTTTTGGAGGACCTTCAGTGAATTCGTTGCTGAGTGAACTACAGTGGTTTTTGATGGTGTTTCATCGCCAAACAAAGAACTGAGTTCATCCACACACTTTTGTTAAGATAATCCACGTCGAAAGTTGTGAAAAGTAATCCAACGAAAGCCTGCTCCTAACCTTTCCATTTTAAAGTCAAATTGATTTTTTTAACTCACTAAAAACAGCTCAAATAGCGCTAGTACATCGAAATGTAGACAGTCCGTTTATGCTAAGAAATGTCGAACTTGATTTTGGTATTTCCAGATATTAATGATTGACATTAGTTTTACCAGTTGCCCACAAATTAATATTATCCCGCCTATAATTTCCCGAGGATTAATACTCTTAATACTCAGTCTTGTAGTGGGAAGTGGAAAAATGTAAAAAAAATTACTAAGACATTCGGATTTTTATAGAATTCTTTTTTTCCGATGGCATCCTTGATTTTATTTCACACCGCAAATTACATAAATGTTTTCCAAATGCATAAAAGGGAACTAGTCGACCAAATTATTTTATGAAAAAACTCAGGATCATGTAATAAAACCAGTTTGTTTCTATACGTCCTTATCCTTTAGTGCAATCGGATGATTGGTTAACTCGAATACTTTCTACATATATTCCTCATACATTTTAAAGAGCATTCCCAGTTCGCCAGATCCGCCTACAATTGTGAGTTTCTGGTTACTCTATGGCCGCACCAAAGAAGGCGAACCAACAAAAAAACGCGTTTTTAATTGTTTCGGTGGCTGAACGCCTGGGTTTTTGGCCATTTTGGGAGAGAAAAAAAAAATACCAAAATTGTTTGTTTTGTTTTGTGTTTGTTATTTAGCATTAAATTATGGGAAAACTCAGATTTCGGCTTGTGTAAGCAGCTTAGTGTATGCATTTGTTTTCACAAAAAAAAAATGAATGAAGTTCTTGAAACTGTTTCACCTAACACACACACACTCACACACACACCCAATTCTGCCAGTCAGCTTTGCGGCGTCATTATCATATGTATCTTTTATCTTCATCTGCACATTGCCATCGCCCCAGCATCATCCACAGCCAGCCAAGCCAGCACGTCTCGTTCCAAAGAAAACGTTGCAATGCCGTTAACAACAACACATTTTCAGCCATTTGGCTGGGTCTGCTCATATATATATAAAAAAAAGGTTTATTTCCGTTGACGTGCCTTAATTTCATTCAGTTTTTGGTTGCTCTGTTGGGTATACTTTGGGTATGATGGCGCTAGGGACTGCACCTACACAGAATGAAATTGGTTGAGCCTCACAGAGTTGTGCCTTTTGGCTAAGTGGAATGGTAGGTTTTGTGTATAGGTAGATTGATGTGGTTGAAATATGTGTAAAAGGTGGAAGCCTTGAGGGGGAAAGTAAGAGTAAGTCGAACTTTAAATAAATAATTTGTTGATTTTGATAATTTTACATTTAAAAAATCAATTTCCTTGGGGTTTTGCTTCGATCTAACACTAAATTTACTTGACCTTGAGCAGAGGATTTCAAATGTTTCAACTTTAGTCATCTAATTAGAGCATTTTTTAAGGGCAATTAGTGATAGAAATTACTTTTCAGAGTTCTGGGACAACTTAATGGAAAGATATGCAAAACTCTCCAGTATTCTATATTTAATTCATTTGATTAACTCGGTTTGTTATCAGATGAGTATGTTTCTAATATATATTTACAAATTTCTTTAATGTTCAGATTTATGGATCTTTTCTGCGAGGTTTATTTTTGACTGTATGGGCTGCAAACCCATACTGGTTCGAACCAAAATTTACCAATGGTTAGGGTTAAAAAATTTCAGGTTCGCGGTTTTTGGTAGAAGGTTTTGGTTCGAACCTTGGTTCAGTCCATGTTGGACTCTCAAAATTAATATAAAACAAAGCAACAATTAATTTAGATACAAAACATTGCTAAAACTTAGAAGTTAATTTAATAAGTGTTTTAATAATCGCTTTCGTTCTAAAAGCCACCCAAATCGTATAGAAATCGGTTTGTTTTTGGGTCGAAAACGATTTGTGGAACACATTGATATATTGGATATTAAAAATACAATTAACTTTTAGGTAAAATACCATTTCGTAGTTTTTGTAGAAAAATGTTTCACATGCGAATCATTGACAAGCTTTGAAGTCAAGGATCTTGAAATCACATGCCACTAGAGATGGGGATATTGTAAGTAGTTCAGAACTAGCTTAGTTTCAGCTTAGTTTTAGCTTAGTTTTAGCTTAGTTTAGCTTTAGTTGTTTTTAAAATCACTTTGCTGCCCATTTTAAGACTGAGTTGCTCAATACCCACCAGATAACAGATGGAATCGCTAAACAGAAGGTAACATTTTCTGATGTCCCCCATTTTTGTTGAACCGAACCGATATTATAGGTTCGGAACAGGTTCGGGCTCAGCTTTTAATTTTAAAGAGGTTCGGTTCAAGGTTCGGTTCACAGTAAAATAAAATTTGGAATTCCGGGTTCGCACCGGTTCGGTTCAAAACCGGTTTGCAGCCCTGTTTTTGACCTACATTTCATTATAACTGTAATGATTTAAGAAAACAACATAGAAAATCCTGCTTTAGGTAAAACTTAATATTACTTATATCTAGTATCTACATTCAGTCGGCTTAATCTTTCTTGTAGTATTACCAAATTGGCTTTGTGGTAAAGGTCGTAGGTGGGATGATATTAAGGGAGCTTAAATATCATTAAAAAATATATTGTTTTGGGCTATTTGTAATGTTTTGATATAACTTTGCCTGAAAATCGACCAGAACAAGTATAGCTTTTTTTCAATGGATAACCGAGAGTTCTTATTGATAAAGGCATACAGATATATAGCGAGGAACTAATTCTATTCTATCTAAGTTGTTACTGGAGTCAAAAATAACTTTTTTGTACGGAACCTTTTTCTTCCTGGGAATATCGGTGCCAACCGGATCTATTGGACTGTAATTTTTTGATAGACAAGTATATTGTTTGGGTTTTATCAGAGTTTACCTGAATTTTCCATCTTGTGAAAAAGAAGCCGCAAGCCGAAACGACATCTTTTTTGTAATAAGACCACAAAGAATAACAGCACCGTTCAGTTGAATTCACTGAATAGTTTCAAGTTGTAAAGCTCATACCTTTGGATAATGATACTCTTAATTTTGGGAATTTTATTCCATACCACACGTACTATCCGTCTTTCCAATAAATAAAACTTCGAATTGATCCTTGGCAATGCCGGATTGATGTAGGCTTTAAGAATGACTTGTTGTGCATTCTATATCATGTGATATTGTGAATCTACAGCAACTTTTAAATATACTTGTCGCCAGACGGTATTTCTTCTTTGGAAGTTGCTATCTTATTTCTCTATTGCACGATATTCTCAATATTATAATCTGGCATTCAGAATTTTAAACAAATTCAAGCAATTTCTAGGAACTCTACTTCGGCATGCTTTATCAATTGGCGTTATTTGGTAAATTGATCTTAAATTACTACTTTTGGAACATATCGTGTAGAGAATCTATATTTTGAGTTGAAATTTCCATAATTCAATTATGTAATTTTTTTAAGCGAAGATAGACCAAGAAGGTTTGCTAAAAATATGTAGTTTTTCCACAAAATAAACTTAGAAATGGAATAAATGTTAATTTCTAGCAACTTTAAGCTCAAGAGATTTAGCTTGCTCCGAAACAGTTGCGTCTTTTGCACATGAATCATACTTCTATATTTACAAAAGGTTAAATTTCGCAGCCTTATTCCTAATATTATTTAATTTGAAATATTTCCTGTTATAGAAGTTATCTGTGGCTTCATATTTGCCATCTGTTTAATATTTATTGCAACCGAACCATCAGCTAGGAAAGAGTTAATATGCTCACCTCATCATTCATTACCCGTCTGCTGTTCGCAGCGTCTGTGTGTGTGGGAGCTACTTGCAGAGCTCAAGAATATGAAATCAAGTTTCAAGCTGGCGTCTCGTTTCTGTTGCGCAGAGACCGACAACTCTTTGTGTTGTTAAGGAACAGAATCACACTCTCCCCATTTCTGTTGTGGCTGGGATTAGCAAGTCTATGCTAAATGGTAGACCAATTTGGGCGTCTACTTGCTAGTGTGCAGAGCTGAGTCATCTGTGGGCGTGTGTTGTCATTGCATTTTGTGCATAATTAGCCACAATGATGGAGCTACGAAGTTAAACACCAAAACATCCCAACAGAAAGAGCGGAAATTAAAGGCACTCAAACGTTTCGAACATAATACACAATATTTTTGTTGTTGATCAGCCAGCGTGACTGGGGGGAGGGGAAATGAGGCAAGTGAGTTGCATTTTAAATTTGTCCGTTTGGGTTGCTGCTGCTGAGGATGTGGAACCCAAACTGAAACCTCTCTGGGTCTACCCACTGATTTATTTTGACCACGTACATATGCAAAACGCATTCTAATGGAACCAGACAGAGCATATGCTACGTCTCTCTTTTGGCAATGTCCATTGTAATTTGTAGTTACGCTCTGATTTTTGAGCTTCCACCTGTTGCCTGTTATTATTGTTTGCACGCTTCCCTGAAGCCCTGCGGTGCGTGGTAGGAGAATAGCCACAGACAATAGTGTTCTGTGGTGCTTAAAACGGAAACGCTGCCGCTTTTGTTGAACGGAAATGCAAACGATATTGCAGCAGAGTAACATAAACCAGGTGAAGGTTTCCCTTTAAATTGCAGCGCCCATGCGCTGCCTGCCAAGAACCTTCCCACTTTTTGATAGACTGCGTGTGGGTAGACAGGCAATTATGCAAAAATATGATGTATATTTGAATATACAAATAAATTCAGTTCTCCTTCCTACTAAGTAAATCCAGCTTTCAACCGGGCACTTGGAAGTACTGACGTGCGTTTCGTGAGGGCGACAGTGTACGTAAATTGCAGGCCACACGCAGATTGGGCAAGTTCTGTGGATTGCGACAGAAGCGATCCCAGCCCTTCCAGTACTTGAAACCCTCACGTCCCTGAATCATTTTGGCACAGGCAATATCATCGCCTATATCATCATTAGAAAAGTCTACAACAAGGGGAAAACAAATTACTAAGAACCCTCGATTGTCGTGGAAGCGTCGAACTCACCCTCGCACTTCTTATTGCACGCACCACCCTTGCGACCCTCGGCGCAGTAGTCCTTGCTGTTGATCTGAAATAAGCCATAGTTTTTGCTGTTATTCTCCTTGCGGGTTATCTTATTCGTATCCAGGGCACTCTCATGCTCCACAAGGCAGATCCCTATAAATAGTTAAATTGTATAAATAAAAATATACGATTTTCAATGCCTAAGTTTGCTCACAGTTGGATAGAAATGTCTTGTCGAAATTGTAGTTCTCCACCAGAACACGAGTCAGTTCACAGCGCAAATATTTCTTGGACTGCACTTGCTCTCCCAACAGCAGGAGTAGGGCTAAGGGGACTAGCAAAGATCGCAGACGCTTCATGTTGTGTCTGAAATGGCAAGCAGATGACACCTTCACTCTTATGGTCCATAGGTCTAGTCATTCTATAGTATTTATATATATATATTTTCCCAGAATTGGCGAGCTCGGGCCTAGCCCGATAAGCCGCTGCTCACTTTGTCTGTATTTTAATCAAGTATAGGCATACCCAAGCAGCATACGTATTTTATATACATATTCTTTATACCTTACGCCAAGCTACCTCAACCTGGGTCAAAGAGTCATTAGCTAGTATTGTGCATTTCCTTACTTTTAAATTCAGGCTGGAGCCATTGTTTACTTGTTAGGTGTGTACAACAGAAATGCCAAAATGGAACATTTTCAAAATATGTCTTCTAAGTGTTTTGAGTTCACACTGTTTAGTTTAGTCTTTGTTTGTTTGGAAATGCTAACCTAAGAGTTTTTTGGGCTTTATCAGCCTTGTTTTTAAGTCAAGATACGTTGTCTACTTGGCCTTCGGGAAGAAAACGGTGTCATTAGGTGCCAGTTCTAGGCTGTAAAGCGGCCACTAGTTCTATGTTTTTAATGTTCAGCGGTTGTTTACCATTCAACATATGTATTCAACATATATCCATGGTCCATGCACCTTCTATATGTCTTTTAGAGCCAAGCAAACAAAATTAGACTTATTTAAAGTATATTGAAGGGTCAGAGGCGATTAGAGATAGGTTAAAACACTTTATGGGAACTTTTTGTGGGGATGCTTCGCTTTTAATTTAACTCACTTTTAATCGTAAAATAGTACTCCTTAGCTTTAAAATAATTCGGCGATTTTTTTAAGCGTAGATGTAGCATTTCGAAAACACGTGTTCAAAATCATTTAATTGTCTACAGCCCATGCGTTTGAGCAGAGCATTGAAGCAAAGACGGTCATAATACGAGCAAAGGCACTACAAGGTAATTTTATCTGCATGATAACTCTCGACCATACGTTGCCTTGCAACTCTTAAATGGGAAGTCCCACCTTACCCGCCATATAGCCTAGACATTGCGCCTTCCGATTACTATTAGTTTTTGTCTATGACATCTGCCCTTGACGATCAGCAGATTCGCTCTTTAAAATAACTCCAAAATTGGATGGATTTGTGGATCGCCGCTTTCCTTATTTGTAGTACTATATTTTTAATTCAAGAATCTTCTTATACTCTGTACCGGAGGTACATACAGTATAATAAGTTTGTGCAAAAGTATGACACAGCCAGAAGGAAGCATCTCCGACCCCATTAAGTAAATATATTCTCCGGATTACTTATCGATCCGCCAAAGGAATGACGAAGATGGGATGAACGGTTGTCAAGATAAGTTTATCAAAATTTATGCTGAGCGTATAGTTTCTTTGGTACAGAATATGTTATAGTCGGGCTGAACCGACTTTCTTTCTTGTTTTCACTAAGAGAAAATCATGATTTGAATTGATAATACATATTACAATTTTAAGAATAAGAACTGGGCAGGAAATTTGATTGATTTTGGAACCTAATATATCAATGTATAAGTGGATCTTAAATTTTTGAGATTTAATGACTTCATTTAAAAGCGCTGATATTGTGCGGTTGATGATAAGGGTTGAGTTGTGCGGCTCTAGAGCAAAATCGCATTCTTATTTTGAGTATAAAGCAACTTTTAAATTTATTTAATCTAATCAGGGTTTTCTTCTAGCGAAACATACATGGGGAATGCTATCAATAGTCGCTAGTTACGATCTCAGTATGCCCTTTGATGTTGCAGCTCTGCAGTGAACATTTTTTTGCGTATAACTCGACTCCCGTTCATCCAAACTTTACCAATCCTTTGGCTGATTGATAATTAAAATTGATTCTATCTATAAAACTGTGGGAGATATACGTTTTTTCCACATTGCGGGGGCGGGTGCAATTGAAAACAATTGCAAGTTTAATTTGTCAACCCTTTATCTCTTGTGTGTGCTATGTGGTTGTTTATACAGGGACAGGGCTGATCGGAAATGATTGCTTCTTGCTCTTACATTCCTTTGCACAAACTCAATCTACTCTGTGTACCTTCGGTACAGAGTATAATTATTGCTCTGTCTCTTGTGTTTTCTGAGATCTACATAGGTGTTCATTCAGACAGACACATGAACTTGCAGACGAACAGGGCTAGATCTTGTAGGCTAATGAAGCTGATTAATCATATATTTACTTAATTGGATCGAAGATGCTGTTAAAATACTTTTGTTAAGTATGATACAAGAAATTTGGCTAAACTGGGTAAATACGATCATTTTGCTTAATCAAATGCAAGCGTTTTAACTTGATTGGTGTTTCGTTCCCAATCGAGATCAAGATGGTTTCTGTTATCGTAAAGGGATGACAGAACCTTCCGAAATGATCAGTTTTTCGAGTTGCAATTGCAGATTTCCCGTACCAGATTACCAGTTACGAACTTGTCCCCTTCTTTCTGTCCGTTTCAATTCTTTATAGGACTTTACAATTTATCCTTCTGCTTCTTTCAAACCATACCAAATAATCAATTAAATTGTTGTGCTGAACACATCCATTTGCATATGTAAACTTTTCATCTTAAGATTTGTGTTTTGGCATGAAACCTTCTGGTCGAAGTGCCTGAGAGATGACGATCTTCAGTACCGAAAGTCAGCTCTTCTCCAATGAATAATCAAACAATTCTTCCTATATACAATGTACATAGGTGCGAATTGATTACACTCATCACAATTAATTATGTATTCCTTTTGTTTGCTTCACCAACTTATGTGAGAGCCGAATATTGTTTTGAGCTCTGCCAAATGCTCAAGGTTACCGCAAGAAACTAACTTGATTTTATTTTGGTAACTGCTTCGACGAACAATATTCAAGTACACGTTTCACTTCAACTCCACTGAAAAGAAATGTTACCTTAGTATTTACTTTTAGTTAATTAACGCACAGGTAGAACAATAATAATAACAACAACAAACTTGTTTATCTCTGATAATGTTTAAACGAACGGAAGCGGAGAGCTGCCGCCACATGCGGCGCTTTAGACCCGAGCTTAAGTACTGATGGAAAAAATCTAACGAAATGTTCCAATTGCTTGCTGCTCGGCTGTGCTCTCCCGTTTTTATTTTTCTTGGAAAGAAGAGCGGGAGCTTCGGTGAGGGGCTCTTTGGTAGTTGCTGATAAGCGGTTTGAACTATAAAATTTTACGGTTGACAGGCGCGTAATTAAACATCTAAAATATTGATGAAACATGGAAATGCAATCTTCAATCAAAAGTTGCAGTGCCGACTATGGGGAATCCCTGGAATGCAAATCGATTTTGGTTTTATATACATATATGTATTTTTATGTAAGTATAATTTAGTTACAGCTAAGATCAGCATTAACAGCGCGTTACATCGGGCAACGTGCGCCCGCGACATTTGCTCATCCAACCAGGCCAGGCCTGGAAGCCATAACGATTGAAAATCTGCATGGCGCAGCGAGAATCATCTGAGATTTCATCGTTCAGGAACTCTGTGAAGGAAATGTTGAGATTTTTGTCGCAGGACTTAGAGGCTGGGCCTACCTTCACATTTGATATTACAGATGCCACCGCGACGTCCTTTGCGACACCAGTTTTTACTGTTGATCTACGATGGTGAAGATAAAGTGGTTCATTTGCATACGGCCGAGTTGGTCACACCTACCTGAAATAGTCCATAGCTAACACTCTGATTGGGTAGCTGCATGGATTTTGAGGTACTCCGCCCACTCTCGGACTCAACCAGGCACACCCCTGCAAGATTAAGTGGATAGACCAAAGAGTCCTTTCCCTTCTATTAGCCATATACTCACAATTGGACAGATAACTGCGGGGAAAATCATGTCGCAACAGCTCCTTAGCCAGCTGGCAGCGTGTCAGCAGCTTGGCCTGTGTCTGTGACAGCAGGAATAGATTTAAGACCAGGACTAGGGCGCAATATCGCTGCAATCTTTGCTTAGCCATTGGGGACCACTTTTCAATAGAAAAAGAGCTTCCTCCGATGACACTTTCTATGAAACTGGCTGCGTAGAGCCCGAAATTGGGGTTTTTAAAGCCTCGCACGCATATTGAATCAAGTGCCCCAGACAACGGGCATTGAGTAATTGAAATCTGGAGGAGGGGAGGAGGAGTGTCGTCACATAAGTCACATGAACACATGTTTATGTTGGGCCGGGCCGGCCTGGGCTGGCCTCTGGTGACTAAGTGAAAGGGTATGTGGCAGTCATTCAGCAAACAGTGAGAACAGAGTTCCACGGGCAGCCCTTAGGGGTAGGCCAAAAGGGTCTGTATAAGAGACTGAAACTGAAACAGAGGCCTGACCTACTGACACTCTCTAACTAGATTATCTTGCAGTGCATCTAATAAATCGCTGCACTTTTGATTGCGTTAAGCTCTAAATTGGCAAATTGTCTGGCCACAATAACACAAATCTTCTCCTCCGCCGTCAGCGTGTCGACAGCAGCAGCTTGACCTAAAAAGAAAACGCACTTACTTGGGATTTGTGCGGGGCAATTTCTCAAAAACTAAACTTTCCATAAACAATTTTCATCCAATTACACAGGTTTTACGCTTGGCTGCTGCTGTTGTTCATGATCTGCCATCTATCAAAGGCCAATGAACTTAAGGATCTGCTGGAGGAAAGCTCTACGTCGACATCAACTAGTACTTCCACCACACCCATGGCCTATGTGGTCTCAGCCGCTGCTGTGCCAGCCAAATCCAAATCATCCTCCTCTGCCAAATATTTCAACAAAAGCTCACCCAAGAAACGAAAAGCCGAGGAGGTTTCCTCACTGCCCTTGCCCGTGGATGACGGCCTGATGGAATGGAAATGTCCAAATATTTCCGGCTCCCGACAAGCAGAGGTGCTGGAGTGTGGTTGCGACTTGCCTCACACCTTGCGTTGCAATATTGATTTGCATGGTTTATTGGTAAGTTTTAGCTCTAGCTCAGTTGATATTTCCAGTTTCCTTTAGCCTGGCAACCCCTTAGCCGATGGCCGAACTCATTCGTGTTTTTTACACAGACGCTAGCCGATCCTTTGACTTTTTGATTCGGTGAGCTCAGAAGAGCAAGTAATTGGACTGCAGTCTTTTGTGCTCACCAACACAAGCACATTTTTCTGATCTCTCCCCTTGGTTGAGTCTGAATTAGAGGTTCCTTCTCTTGCTGACTATTTGCAACTTGATAACATATAGAAAAAGGCTGAGTGTTGTAACTGTTATGGTTGGACAATCTTCTTGAGAATGAGCCGGAGGAACTAGGCTTTTATAGCAGGTGGAGCGGAAACGCACTCCAAAACTATTTCCCCTCAAATTTAAGCTCTTTCAGGCTTCATTCTGAAAATAAAGACAAAAGCTAAAACAACAAAGCTCACAGCCATTACAAAGTAATACTCCTTTCACCAACACCACCACAAAACTAACCTGTTCCTCCAATTTCAGCTGCTGGCCGAACGTTTGCGCACCTCTCCCTACTCCATTTCTTTGCTGGACTGCTCACTGCGTAATGTGAGCTTTTTGAGTGATGCCAAAATTTTCGAAGGCATCTCCCTGCATGGCCTAGTCATCTCCTCCGGGGAGATCAAGCGTGTACACAAATCTGCCTTCTTGGGCATTAAGGGTCCCTTGCAGGCCTTGGGTTTGCCTGGCAATGCTTTGCTTAGTGTACCCTGGAATGCCTTGTCCACACTGGGCACCCTGGAACGCTTGGACTTGGCCAATAACAAGATCAAAGCTCTGGGCACCGCCGATTTTGTGGGTCTCAGCCATCTTGTTTACCTGGAGCTGAGCAACAATCAAATCTCTAGCATTTCCCAGCGTACGTTCAGTAATCTACGTAAACTGGAAGTGCTCAAGTTGGGTGGCAATCGCCTGGGCGACTATGCCCAGAGCCTGAAGTCGTTGAGCCAATGTCTGAGCCTGAGGCAGCTGGACTTGACGGCCAATAACCTGAACGGACCACTCAGCGAGCAGACTTTGCCGGGCTTAAGGAATCTGGAGAGCCTCAACTTGAACCGGAACATGATCAAGAGCATACAGAACAAGGCTTTGGCCAATTTCACACGGCTGGTGAGTCTGTCGTTGCGTCACAATCAAATCGATGTGCTGCAGGATCATGCCTTCTATGGATTGGGTGCCTTGGATAGTCTGGACTTGAGCTACAATGGCATAGTGGCCATATCCAGTGCCTCGTTGCAGCATCTCACCAGGCTGACCATTTTAGATTTGACACACAACTTTCTGCGCGCTCTGACAGCGGATTTGATAGCACCGCTACCCTCTTTAAGGGAGCTGCGTCTGGCCGGAAATGACATTTCCATTGTGGCGCGCAATGCCATGGATGGAGCACGCGAGTTGCAAAGTCTGCTGATGCAGGAAAATCCATTATCATGTGACTGCAGTATACGCTCCTTCGCCGAGTGGCTGCAGGTATCCAAGTTGCACTCCAGTCTAACCGCCTCCTGTGTGACGCCGCCACGTCTGGAGGGTGCCCCATTGCTGCAAGTACCGCTGGAGACGCTTAGCTGTGACATGGACAACGTGGAGAAGGATAATGCGAATATCATGCAGCATCTGGAGACGCTGGCCAAGCCCAATCAGACCTCGCAAGTGAGAGACTTGTCGGAGGAGGTAAAGCTTAAGGCGGGAGAACCGATTCGAACTTCCAGTAAGCTCTTGTTTCTTTTTCTTCCAAAGATTATACTCCATGAACTGCACTATTCGGCGGACTATGGCCTAATCTTGACCTGGCTACTTAATCTCAGCAAAAAGGATTACATGTGCGATGCCATTTTTGTGTACAAAGAGGAAAACATTAACGAGATACTCATAGATAACTCGCCGGTAAGTGGGCTTAAAAATAAGCTTAGATAAGCAACTTTCTCAATTTAAATCCTCACAGATTCACTGCGAGAGCAAGGTGGTCAATGGTCAGAATACCGTCAGTGTTATAGTACCCGACAGCTCTTCCCTGGACATAGGCGAGAGGTGAGTGGTGACGTGAAGTTGACTTATTCCCATGCCCATGCTTAAGTGCAACTTTTCTTACAGCTACCGTTTCTGTTTGGTCATGGTGCAGGAGAAAAATCCTAAGGCGGATCTCAATATAGGCTGCTCGAACATTACGCAGCTTCAAATCAGCAGCCCTGGCTCCGTACCCCTGCCGCGTCAGTATCAACGACGTCCCTACTACACAACCAATGAGTTGAAAATTGAACCGAAACTTGAGCCCAGTGAGGATTATGCCCTAAACCAGCGCCAATTCAACACCATACAGCAGCAGTCCAGCTTGTTGCATAGCTACAATGTCATAGATTCGCTGAACAAAAGCTTTCTGCCTGGATTGGGTCTGGGTATACTGGTTACCTCGGTGGCTGTCCTCATTTGGGGAGCCACACGCATACGACAGAGTGGAGCCGGTGGCGCTGTTACCAATGCCAATGGCAGCCTTAGCAGCAACAGCAGCAGCCACAACAACAATAACAACAACAATAGTAGGCCCAGCACACCCACAGCTACCACCTGCTATGCTGCCTCCGATCATATAGCACGCTTAGCCGATGCAGAGAATGGAACACGCTATCTCAAACTGCAGGCCACTACCAGCCTGTGAGGGGCAGGGGCTGCATCCCAACACTCAATGCTTATTGTGATAGTACAGCTGGAAAACTGTACCTCTTATAGATTTTTGTTAGTTTGCTAGATATACATAGAATAGAAGTTAGGTAAAGTCCTAGTTGCACTAATCCAAATACTTGGCCTAACACTAACACCCAATTGTGCCATAATCTAATCAAACTAAACGAACTACGCTGCTCTGTATATTGGACAAGGCTGCCAAAAACCAGGAATAGGTCCCAAACGGGAATCGATTCTGCTATCAAATTCGGTATTCCATTTTAAGTTTTGATACGGTAATACCAGCACAAGTATTTCAATTAGGCTGATCTAGGATTCAAATTCAAAAACAAATGAACAGGTTATTTTGTAGTGCCCCACTCGACGGCAGCGCCCTTACTTGTTTTATTTGTATTAGTGCCCACGCAAGCTTTATGTGCTCTTGGTCACCTCTGAAGATAACTCTACAGCTAAAATTGTTCCATGTATTTCTCCAGTTATGCTGTATTCGGTGAATCTCAGTTAGTTAGCTTGTCCGGGCGGACATTGAGAAACGATGCCTAGGCGAGAATAACAAACATTTTTCAAATCGTCATCTAGAAAATTTTTTAAATTATTTAACAATCATCGCTTATTGGATTGGGGCTGGTAGATTTTAACCTTCGAGACCTGAGTGAGTTGTTTGTATGGTGAGGAAGCGCTGTTCCGAATTTCGAGTCGGTTTTTTTGTAGAGTTTAAACTTAGCAATGGTATAAGGAAGATGACAAGCATTTCAATAGCTACTAGATCAGGCTTGAGAAAAATTGGAATTGCTAAGCAGTTGAAACCGATGAAAACCATCGTTTATACGAAAACCGAGTCGGAATTGGGAACAGGGCCGTATGTATTTTCGACAAAACTAAAAAGAAACCGATTTGTTCTCAAAAACTTTGGCAGTCTTGTGCTCCTCGTTCAAATCCTTGAAGCCCTAACCAAACTATTGCATATATGTTAGTAGATAGCTTCCTCCCCCTACCTACTCTTTTAACATTAACATCAACTTTATAAACTTAACGCCTCCTGCGAGTTAACTTTTAGCCTTAAGAATCCCCCCCCCCCCCCCAAAGTTATGACCTCTTCTAATAGTTACAAGTATAAGGCTTAAATAATTTATTAACCAATTTCAAAGCACCACAACAACAACAACAAAATAAATGAAAGAAAAATAAAAGTCAATTGCAACATTTGTAAGGTCAGTTGTTTGTGTCTATTTTTGGGTTTGGAGAGGCGACATAATGTTAAGTGAACTATTAGCCTGATGGCAGTGACGCCACAATGAATGAGTAAAAAAGGCAAATGAGCTCATAATCCCTCCCACCCAGGAGGACTCCCCACCGTTGTTGTTGTATTTGAAAGAAGTAAAAGTAAGAGTTACTTGTTATCGACTTTATGTGTGCGCCCCTTTTTAAAGGCTTATCCAGAGAATCAAAGTTGGCAAACAGTGGGTGAACCCGCCCCACCCACCACCGCTGGGCTCTGTTGTGGTCAGTGTGGCTGATATGGCGACGGACATGCTGCTTGTCCAACTGAGTGAGTTGGCTAGTTAGTTGTTTGGTGTCTGGTCAGGCGACCACAATGTCCACGCCGTCGGCAGCATTTATTGATTTTTACCCCAGGCATTGATTGTCCAACATCAACATGAGCATGCTGGGCTTTGTCTATCTGGTTCTTATACTGGGCTGGATACTGATTGTGTTATTTCTCAAGTGCAAAAAATCCCTGGCAGCGCCATTTCGCTTTGGCGAAAACTACACAGATGCCATTGCCGAGACGGGTAAGCGCTGTTGTTGGGTAGATGTGGTGATGGTGATTGGCATTGTTTTCCCTTGCCAGACCGTCGTCCCTCTGTACATGTCATACAGCTTCAGAGCGAGGATGTCGAGCGTGAGGATCATTATTTGGATAGCTATCACCGGCAGACAGACAATTTGCAACGCTATTCCCATCGCTCACAACGCTCGACACTGGAGGAGCGCACCATAGAGCGTACTTATCCCACAGATGCCGTCAATCCTGCCTATACTCATGACGAGGATTATGTGATCAATGGTAAGCAAAAGACTTGGAGCAGTGATGCAAGGGAATGATGCCATTTTCACTTTGGCCAATAAAATATGTTGCGGCTCTTGGGACCAAATCCGGTTTCTCTTCTTGGAAGAACACATTGTACCTAGCAAAGTTTACAAATTGCAACATTAGGACTAAATATGCCATGCCCTATACCTTCTAATCAGTCTCAGCAAAGAGCATATTCGTGGGAAAAAAAGCGGCTTCTCAATATATTTATGAAATAAGTTTGCCTTAAGTACTCCTTCAATCAGTGATTTGTTTATGGAAGTAATACTTAAGTCAGACTGACATGATTCCAAACGGCCTAAACGATCCTTATGCGGTGCTCCATAGAAGTGTTTAGTCACGGAATGCCTAGGTCATCTCATAGTCATCGGCAACCAACTGAATCAAATGGCTATAAACGGCTTAATCAGAATCGAATATGTTACCATAAGAATAATTTCAGAAGAGAAATGTTTGATCCCGTTCGAATAGGCCCACACAACATTTGAAAGATCATTTTTATAAACATCACCTTGATGCGTCTTTTTGACACCTTTTGATGATTAAAAAGAAATGCCTATTATGTGCAAATGTGGTTTAGTGAAGTACGACTAAGAAAAGACTCTCAAATGACTCGAAAATAATTGGGAAATGATCAGAAGAACGGGTTAAAATAGACTCTTCAGCCCTAGGACTCGAAAAAGAATCGAAAATTACATAAAATGTTTGCTGGGACAGCACCGGATGCTCGAGTAGTCAAAAATACAAATGAAAACAAGAAAGAAAGTCGGTCAAGCCCGACTATAACATACTCTGTACCAAGAAATTTGTCTTTTGATCATAACTCGACAACCGTTCATCCGATCTACACCGTTCCTTTGGCGGATCGATAAGTTATCCCGATTACCAAATATGTCCAGAAGGAACAAGCCATCTATCTTCAAAACTGTGGGAGAAATTACGTTTTTTCTAAATTGCGGGGACGGGAGGGGGCGTGGCCAAAATTGAAAATAAACTTGATCTGCCTGCAGATATAAGAAGCATATGTCCCATACATGTCAAACCTCTATCTCTTACCATCTCTGAGATCTGTGCTTTCATACGGATAGACAGATGGACAGACTGACAGACGGACAGACGGACATGGCTATATCGACTCGGCTGTTGATGCTGATCAAGAATATA
Source organism: Lordiphosa fenestrarum (assembly GCA_035044985.1). Classification (NCBI taxonomy): domain Eukaryota; kingdom Metazoa; phylum Arthropoda; class Insecta; order Diptera; family Drosophilidae; genus Lordiphosa; species Lordiphosa fenestrarum. Next base: position 1,539,590 of record JAWNNO010004737.1, read on the forward strand.
TATACTTTATGGGGTCGGAGATGCTTCCTTCTGGATGTTACATACTTTTGCACAAACTTATAATACTCTATGAACCTACGGTAAAGAGTATAAAAACAAATTCTGAAGCAGGGAATCGTTTTATCAAAAATCACTTGAATGAGTTCTTATCGAACCCTTTTGATGATTGATAAGAGATTAATTTCCAGTGCGACTTAAAGAAGACTTGAAAATGTCAAATGCTCATGCTCAAAATGTGTTTTATTAAAATTTGACTCTAAAAACGCTCGCAAATGACTCCATTACTCATCAGAAGAACGGGAAGTGCTTAAAAAGACTGGCACATGAGTCGAAGAACGGGTTAAAAGCGACTCTTCAAGAAGATTCGCCGTAAGGGTACTCGTTTCTCCCGACTAAAGTATAAAAAAGTATAAAACGAGCGTATTTATGACTTTCTTAAACAGTCCTATTGGTATTGCCTTTTGCTATGTGTGTGTGTGTGCGCTTGTAGCTGTCTGATGCAAACGCAATCATTCGACGCTCGCTCAAAAATGATTCATATACAATCTAAAAGCGCAATCAGACACATGTTATTTAAGAGATGCCAAATCGGTCCTAAGAAACAAAAAATATGTCTCTGTTCAGAAGTTAACAGTACAGCCCAAAATCTTGTCAATGAACCTAACCATTTTGGATTAAGATGTTAAGTTCGGTTCAGCATTTTCGATTGGACTTTGGATCTACTTAAGGGGGTATTGCTGGTTGGAAGGCTGTTTTTGGGCCTTTTTTAAAAAAAATCTTATTTGAAAACGGTAATAGTTATTTAACTTCTGTTTTTTTTATTGTATTAAGAACATATTGAATTAAATAAAAAACAATTTTTTTCCTTTGTACGAGGGCTGTTCAAAAAGTTGTCGGCCTTCGAAGTTGGACGTCGAAAAAAAAGGTATGCTGCTGGCGGCATGGATAACTCCACTTCGGATCATCCGAAATGGAAAAAGTAAACGGCGTTAGATTCAGTACAGATGTAATTCTGGCCCCTACCTCAATCATAATTTTGCGATTTTTTTTTTACAAAATGGCGGAAATTGAAAAATGAAAAATCGATTTTGGGCCATTTTTTTGTAGTTTAGTGTAAAAAAAAAATATGTAAAAAACTTTTTAAAATTATGATTGAGGTAGGGGCCAGAATGGTGACAATTCTGCGTCGATTGCACTTTGTTTCATCAAAATCGGTTCAGAACTACGGGCGCAATCACCGCCGCCAGCTCGAAAAACGTGGTTTCGAGATAAACGAGTTTAAAGTTTGAAGTTGTTTTTTTGCAACAAAAAAAAATTGAAATGAAGAATTTTAGTATGCAGTTTTAGAAATTCGACAATTCTCCGTCGATTGCACTTGGTTTCATCAAAATCGGTTCCATAGAACTGGAGAAAAGTGACTTCGAAGTTCAAAAACGTGATTTTGAAGACACTCAAAGAAAATTTTAGGCAATAAAACATTTTTTTTTTGTGAAATACTTACATATATCAGACTGCAATTCCAGCAAACGATGAATCTGAAAAGAACACTTTGAACGAAATTCGGTTGTTGCTTCAAACCGTTGCATTCAAAAAGTAGCCAAACTAAGCAAATCGCATTTTGGCGAAAACATTGCTGGACAAAAAAGGCCATATCTCCTAAAGTATTTCGAATTTTAAAAAACCATTTTAGGACAATATTCTCAAATATCCAAGCTATCAAAATAAGCCAAAAAAAAAATCGAAAAAAAAATATCGCCAACCAGCAATACCCCCTTAAGAGCTGGTTCGTTGTTTGCTTTAATACAAAACGGTTTGCACCTCTAAACTATTTCAGAAATGCCACTAAATCTATTTAATAGCTTGACAGTTGAATAACAAAAATTTGTTTTCTACTTACGACTCACCATTTATTTTTCTGAATTTTCAGCTCCGCCACCCTCGTACGAGGAGGTAATGCGTCAGCCTCAGGTCTATCCTCAGGTGCGTCAACAAATCCTCAAGATAAGCGATGCTCATATCTGAACTGTACATAATTCGTATCGGCTTCACCTGTGATTTGCTTGAATTGAAATCTGTTTGGTTGTTTGCGTTTATTCTCCCCATTAACGGAATCAATTCGATTGATTCAAATCTCTCTGTTGCACGTCGACAAGTAACATGAATTACAAAATTGATTACATCACAAAAAGTATGTAGTTTTTTACATATAGAAAAATGTACAAAGGATTAAATTAAATTATGATTACGGATTACAAACAAACAGTCAGTCCAAGTATGTAAATAAATAGAAATTGTTGAGATAAAATACAATAGTGTAAAAAAATAAATAATATAAATAAATTTCTTATTAAACATCCCCTCGATTTTTGAAACAAAATTTTTCTGTGTGGTGCATATTTTGGCTAGATTAAGGCGCTAGATTCGAAGTAAATATACATAGAAATGTGAGTGTGTGTGTGTGTGTGGGCCTAGTTTAGGGAAGCACTTTGAGCACGCTGTGCATTTGGATGAAAGCCTCCAGTTGGGTGGGTATCAGCCCCTTGAAATTGAGCTTGTGCTCGGCAATACTGCGGGCAGCCAGACATTTGAGACTGGTGTGGGCATTCTGATGGCCATGCAGAAGATTGGCTAGAGTGGCTATAATAGGAGAGGGAAATCTGTAAGACATAATTTGGGATACTAAGCCAAGCACCTACCTTGCTTGCAGGCAGTGGCCGCTGTCTGTCCATTGGCATTTACTGCATCTAAATGGGCTCCCGCCTCCACAAACAATTGCAGTATGCGTGCCATTTCACCCTGACGATCCTGTGAAGAATTCACCTTGGTCACCAGTATGTGCAGAGGAGTATTACGCGACACATCCACCGCCACCACTGAGGCTCCACAGTGTACCAGGACCAGAGCAGTAGCATAACAAGGAAATCTGTCATTCAATAGGATAGAAAATTATAAGTATATAGGCCCTTAACTGCTCACTTCCTAGCTGCCTCACCTGCACATCTCATTTGTATAGAATTCATCCACGGGCGTCACTCCATTTACCGCCAGATGGAGCAGTGTCTGTCCATCCTGCAGACGCGTATCACTCTGTATGAATTTACGCACCACTAGAAACAATTGCTGTATGTGCTCCTCATTAATATCTTGGTCCTTCCTGCGACGTGCCAATTGAGTGACAATTTTGATCAGATACAACGCGGTGATGCAGTTCTGGTTATTCTGATCCTGCAGCAAACTCGCGCAGGTATTCGGTTTGCCATTTCGCATTTTGAATTTATTATGCTGAATCTCTTGCTGACACTTGGCCAAAACGGGTAATACATGATCCAAGGTAAGGCGATGATTCTCAACGCGCAGTATCTGTGCAAAAAGTTGGGCAAAGCGCAGCAGATCGCGATCAACCGAGACCTAAGGAATGGGAATTAAAGTTATAATCGGAACAGCTCATCCACCACTCCACTTCACTCACATTGTTGCGCATGCGCAAGTCGATGGCATAATTCCACAGAACTTGACATTGATCAAATCGGCCCGAATCGGCCATCACAGCTCCCCGGTATACTATGGCCTGCGGCAGTTCAGGATTATTGCGGCCCAGTATACGCTCACGTATGGCCAACGATTCCATGTGTATGGAGTGATGATTCAGCTTGATGGCATTCAACTCGGGCAGATTCTCAGTCTCAAACCAGCTGTCATAGGCGGGCACCGGCGGCTCAACCCTTTTGCGTATGACCTGGCGGGGATCACTGTAGCGCATTTGCATGGCTCTCAGCAGATAGGTGTAGGCTTGATTCACATCGTACTTGGTCTTGTCATTGGCATAGGTGGCGCCCATTAGCTCAAGTGCTGTGATCTGCTCTTCCAGGCTCATCAGACCCGGCCGTTGAATGAATGCCTCCAGCACATCCTCATGCAAACGTTCGGCAGCCTGCAGAGCGGGAGTTATGCCCAATTCATTTTTCCTCAAGATGGCTCCATGATCCAGCAGGGCCAGCACCACATCCAAATGACCACTTTCGGCAGCATAATGCAAGGCAGTGGCGCCGCACAAGGCCTGCTCATTGGGCCTTGAACCATTCTGCAGCAGGGTATTGACCACCAGATGATGACCCTTGTAGGCGGCTATCATCAGAGTGTTATTGTTGAACAGATTGGTGGCGTTCACATCGGCGCCGTGTTCAATCAGAAATTCCACTATATCTAAGCGTCCTGTAGAAGAGCAGAATGTGGAATTAATTATGGAAAAAAGAGCATTTTCACAGGTGATTACCTTCATAGCAGGCTGCTCTTAGAGGCGAAGACTGCGCCTTGGTATTATGATTAATGGCAGCTCCTGCCTGCACTAGCATTTTCACAATCTGCAGGTGACCCATGCCAGCGGCCACCCACAAAGCGGTGGCTCCATAGACCACCAAACCATCAAATATGACATTACATTCCCGCTCCAAATCCACATCATAGTGAGAAAGTAATGTCTTCACAAATGTCACGTTGCCCGACATGGCAGCCATCGTGAGCGGAGTCAACGATTGTCCATCTGGCTGATCGAAATTCTAGAAAAACGATTTGAGAAGAAGATGGTAAGATTGAGATGATATTTAAAAGGTAACATCATATCATGGGTGAACAGAATAAGGCAATATTCTCCTTAGCTTCTTAGGGTAACGTTTTTGTGAAATTTTTTATATAAGTTGCTTAAGTTTGATTTCCTTTGGTTCTTGTTGAATGCACCGGTGTCGCAATAACCCACCTGCGTCACGCTGAGAGCAACTTGACATTACTTCTTGGCATATTTTTGTAACACGCAAAATTTTTGACATTGTCATCAATTTACTGAGCTAATATGAGAGTTTTCTTACTAGTCACTAATTTTGGTTGTGATTTAGAAATTATTTGTCTATTTTAAAGGATTCTTCGTCTTGTTTTATGACACATAGTTTGCATTTGACGAGAAAACTATTTAACTTATTTAGCAGAGAGAACTAAATAATGAGAAATAGGTGATTCTTACAAACCTTATCCTCAGGATCGCACTGGTAAAAATATATATGTTAAGCAAGTACTTTCGAAGTATGATTTATGAAATTATCATGGCCATTAGTCGGCTTTAAACTACGAGGAAGGATGGAAGATATGGTAATAATTAAAAGCGTCACCTTTCGACGTATTTAAGAAATGCGTCGAAGGCGTTACCACTGAACGAGGGGCTCCAGGACAACCTGGGTGTCTCAAGAACTATAACTCAAAGAAGGTATGATCAGGAGACTGATGAATTAAAATCTCTCAGGCTTGTTCAGCTAGTTAAATAAAATCAATCACTGAGGACGCATCATGGAAACTGAGTTCTACTAACTATTTGAATATATTCAACATCTTTTCTGCCCTGGTAAATACACAAGTTTTGTGTTTGCTTTGAGCTGCGTGCACAGCCGTTTCACAGTCAAGGTAGGCCAAAAATAGTGCGTCCACAAATGCAAATGACACAGCAAGAATCTTGCCACTTGGTCAAGCCAACTGCCCAGCGGGGACTTTGGTTCTTTGTTCGCCATTTTGGCATGGCAAATGTAAATAAGAATTCAATTTAACATCCAGACAGCAGGCAGGCAGAGCGAAAATAGCATTTGGGTCAAGAAGGTGCTGCTGATGTTGCTGGTGTTGCCGGAAGACCACTCACCGCCGGATAGGTTATATAGTTTGTCACGGGCAATGTGTCGTTAGCTCCACGCCAAAAGCTGGCTCCTGGCCAGGCGGATTCATACCAGCGCTTGCGTGTGCTGCAAAATAGTGTGTAATATTAGAGTGAATTACTACAACTCCACAACGAGGCCAGCTAGCTGCTATTACCGATACAATTCCGCGTGCATCACGTGGACTATGAAATTTAACTGACAAAGTCCTGGCCAAACACACAAAAACTCAATAAAACTTCGTCAGACTAACGAACATTTCCAACCACCTACCAACCCTAAGTTTGCATTTGGTCCCTTCTAAGGACTGGGGGTTGTTCCAAGGGAGAGAGCAATAGCCAAACAGAGCCTGCGCTTAGACTGAAACAGCTGTTTCGGCAGAGACCAAGTCCTTGCATTCCTTTTTGGGGTTTGTTTACCAACCCGCAGCTGTTCCCCAGCGTCGAGTGAGCGAGAGGGAAAGAGAGGAAAGGAACGCGCATTCCAGAATTCCCACTGCTGGCATTATCTATGCATTTGAAAGTCCGTTTGGGCGGGCGAGGTGTGGAAATTGCGCACATTTCAGGAAATTGGCTGTGCGCCAAGTTCATGTCCAGCAGCTGACCGCCATCCGTCCACCACTCGTATGAGTAATTGGTTAAAGACGAGCGACAACAACTAATTCAAAAGTGACAATGACGACGCCAGCCTTAAATAGAGTTTATAAAGAAAAACTGGCATCATTTGTTTATTAATTTCGGTAATTATCAACTATTACTGTTGCGGCTAAGAGGGAGCGTTGGGTGGGCCGCTCAGTGATTTAGTTGCTTTTCTTTTTGCCACGCTATAATAAACAGGCCATATGTATGATAAACACCAAGAACACGACAGTGAATGCACTCTAAGGCGAAATAAGATGTTATTCTCGTCAACAATACTATCAAATTTCAATCAAATCTGAAGCTGAATTAGTTCCATTGAGCCGAACCTCTTTTCCCAAACACAAGCTTTGATTTTTTATGGATTTTAGTTGTAAGACTTGCATTCATATTTGTCAGTGCTGATTTGCCTATTCATGAAATACATTTTATTTCGATTAAGTTCCGATTTCTCACCTAAAAAATATCGGCTCGCAAACACTCCTATTTGTTTGGTAGCTAGGAAATTGGCCCTTAAATTAATTACAATTTTAAAAATAGAGGAAAGTTAACTTCGTCTCGGCCGAAGTTTGTATACCCTGGCAGCACGTTTTTTAACTAATTTGAAGGACATGTCCACTGATAACAAACAAGTTTTTCCCAATAAGACTACTTTTGTATGACAGCTATACTATATAGATGTCCGATTTCGACCAAATTTTACAGAATTATGGAGAAGCATTGAAAACTAGAAAATACGGAGTTTGGAGACGTTTGTATTAAAAACAAAAAAGGTTTTCTCACTAGAACTAGTTTTTCCGATCGTTCCTATGGCAGCTGTATGTTATAGTCATCCGATCCGGCCGGTTCCGACAAATGTGCAGCGTATTTGGACCAGAAGACTCCGTGCAAAGTTTGGTGGCGATAGCTTTAAATCTGACGGAGGAGATAGCATAGAAACAGACGGTCAGACGGACATGGCTATATCGACTCAGCTCGTCATGCTGATCAAGAATATATATACTTTATGTGGTCGGAAATGCTTCCTTCTATGCGTTACAAACATCTGGACAATTTCAATATACCTTCTGCAAGGGTATAAAAATAGTCCGGAAATACAACAGATAAACCTTCAAATTAGGCAAAACCGGCTCATACAACTTTGTACGGAAATTGCTTTATAATGTGAATTACGCATCAAAAGTCTAAATTTAAGACTGTTTCGTATGTGGAGGTTATTTCTTAAAGACTGGGACCAGCTAAGGCAGAACATTCTTCATAAGTTTCTATCGGAAGGGTTTAAGTTAGGCTTTTGGTTCGATTCGTGGATGGGCATATGATTCAGACCTCGGTCTCAAAATATTTGAAGCATTTTATGATTTAGAACTAATTAGCAAGGCTGCAACCTTAAAAATTCTTCAAAAGGTTCGTCCTTCTTAAGGTTTGGTTCGTTTGGACTAGTTGTCGAACCAAATTATTTTGTTCTTTCCTATGACTACAGCATCTTATATAGTTGGGACCTTTTTGACATTTTTCTCCCACGGGATAATTTGATTTTTGTTCTTATCCTGAAGTCCCAAGTATTAAACAATTTTGTTCTCGCATTAGATGCACAGATCTCTAATATCGTACACCTTTTTTTGGCAATCTAAGATTGAAAACAAGTAAGAAAGTCGGTCAAGGCCGACTGTTACGATATTTACCCATAGCGCATTGATAAATAATTTTGATCTATAAAACAATGGGAGATTTGACGTTTTTCCCTAATTGTGTGGACTGAAGGGCCGCGGCAAAAATTGAAAATTAACATGATCCCATACATCTCAAACCTCCATCTCTTACTATCTCAGAAATCCGTTATTCCTTACGGTCCGTGTGTCCGGACCATATATCCTGCTTTGAAATATATATTTGAAAAGAATCGGCAAATAGCATCCCAGACAGCTGCTAAAACAACAGCGGTAGCAGAACCGATTTGCGAACTGATTCTTAGGTTTTACAACGGGGTAGAGCCCAGGATCGTACTATCTGAAGAAGGCCTAGTTTAGTTTGCTTTTTGTGAAATGCAACAGAATTTTAGAAATTAAATATCAAATAATTAAACTCTGCAATCATCTTTGAACAGAGATCTAGGACCAAAGATATATAACCAAACAGATTTGTATTTGAAATTTAAATAAATGTTTAAAGGGAAATCGGGTCGGCCTAGGGAACAGGCTTGAAGAATTTTTGACATCCAATATTATACAGGCCTGTTTTCGTTCCAAAATTCGATCGATCTGAATTGGTGAGGCATTTAATATTCAAAAATAGGGTTAAAGAATTTAGCAGATCGATTTTGGAAAATGGGAAGTTTGATCGAAAACGGGAACAATCCTCGGTTTGACGATCTCCGTTATCAAATACCCTGCTACCTGCTACCCTGCTGAGAACGCTAGAATCGTAAGCGAGCTTACCCTTCTAGAAATGCACTTTAATTCTACTTGCACTCAATATTCAATGATTGCTATGAAGATTAAAAAGAGAAACCTAAGCATTTGTTGCACTTTCTCGAGTCTCCGCTGTACCGGGAGGCCAGAGCATATGGCCAGGCATGCTACCGTCCATCTCTTTCTATTGCTCCCACATTTAGATGAGGCGATAAACAAAGGGGTAGCAGTCAAGGCGCTCTATGCGGCAGCTGAATTCCACCTTACATATAAACACGCGTGTATACACATATATATATATGCACATATTCTTATACATATACGATTTTCATTAATGACGCAGTAGTAAATCGAGTCATCAGTTCGTGCGGGTACTCACTGTATTAACCAAATGCGTTTGCACCGATTTGCTGTCCACCGTATTCAGGGCCTCCACAAATCTCAAAATCTGACTACTGCGTGCGGCCAGGTAAATAGTATTCAATTGGGAAGAACTCAGGCGTCGCTCATTCGGAAACTTGTCTTGCAGCTCCTCGCCTATATCCATAAGCATGCCGTGTGCCATATTGAAATAGCCAAAGTCAAGGCCATCATCGAAAACATAACGGTGGTGGTGCGGCTCTTGCGGGTCCTCGGGATCGACTTCCATGGCAGACTGTTTATATTTTGGAATTCACAGCTTGTTTTTGTAGAGCACCTGACTAACTACATATACAACCGTAACAGTGCGGTAGCCCTGGCCGCGCTGCTGCTGCTATCGATATCAATTAGAGTGACCAGCTCGGAGCAAATAAATCCGTTTACACTACAGCAGTTTTATTTTGACTTGAACATAGCGCAAACATGAAACATTTATGAAATACAGCTTGAAATAATAATTTGAAACATGAACATGTGATTTTCCAGCTTTTAGTTTCTCTTCTCTGTAGATTTTCTTTTGGTGTGGGTGTCTGTGCGAAATTAGTGTCGAGTTTTCTTCTATATAGTTCTCTGTGTGAACATTTTGAACATTGGGTCCCGGCCTGAGCGGCGTTTTAGTGTGTGTTGTTTTTGTAGGCCTGCCCAATGCAAAATTTTAATCGAGGCGTTTGACTTGATTCATATTTTTCCGATGGTTCTGTCAAGCAGAGTTTTTCTTTAGATTGGAAAACTATGGCTAAACGCCCCGATATACATATATATATATATACATTTTCTTGTGTCACTTCTTAATACTATAAATCCAATGTGTCCAACGTAGCTCCTTCACATTCTAACATACATATGTATGTTACATTTCTGACATTAGTTTGTGTTTCGTGTAGAAGTAGAGGCAGTGTACAACATCCGATTACTGAATCCTTAACAGTTCACATCATCATCATCACTTATGTCAATTCACTAACTTGTTACTCTGGTGTACACTGGAAATTTGTATGCATCACACTTTAATTTTGGGGCTTGTTTCTAATCTGTGTTAGTTCTTTAAAAAAGGAAAAAAGTTCGCAATATCTTTGGTACCTCCTCATCTCATTTTTCTAGTAAAGTGTTTCTTCGGTTTTTGTGTTTTTCGTTACATCACCATATAGTTTTTGATTTTTATAGTGGCTAGAGAGAGATCGAAATAGAAGGTGGTCAGTAAAGCAAATACTAATAATTCACAGTTAAATAAGTTTAGTATTAAGAAGCACTACAAGAAGCAGTATCAACGGGAAACTTGTACAGTAAGGGATTAAAAACGTATCGGTTCCATCATCATAATCGAGAGTTAGGCCAGGTTGATCATTTTACCCTTATGTGTCAGGAGGTGTCTAGGAGGTGGATAAAATGTTTGCTCATATATGCTAATGATAAAATTATAGATTAATCTAAACATGAAAGCATACCTCGACAAGTCTGAAATAATAGTTTTCAGAAAATGAATATACAAAGAGGAACTAAATGACAACACATTTGGATCTTCTACAATTAAACAAAACCTAAGAAAAGAGATTCCCAGTACTGAAATATTAGAATACCCAAAAGGATCTTCTTGTGCAAGACTTGGATCAGAACACTATTAAATGGAAAACAGAATGTAATCTGAAAAAACATGGAGCAACAAAAATAGTTTCCTGGTTCATTTCAGTTTATAAAAAATTCAATATAAATAATACAAGCTTGGCTTTAAAAGCAAATGTGTGCAAAATTCATAAAACAATAGAATTGATCAACAATTCAAAAAGCTGCTAAGTAACTACAGTAAAGCCTGCTACAAACTTTAGCTTTGTATGCTTTTTTTTATCTTACTTATTTAAGCCTGTAGCTTCAGTTGGAGGCCGCAATGGGCATGGGTGTAGGCGTGGGCGATGGCAGTGATACAGCCGCGGGAGCTGTGTTGTTTAGGTCTGCCTTTAGCAAGGAGGACTCCGACTTGGCCTCTTGGGCACTGGTGGTCGTAGTGGAGGTGACAGTACCATTCAGGCTGTGACGAGAATTGCGCTTGCGCTGGGGACGACCTCCTCCTGGGGTCTTTTTGGGCGATGGCGATTTAGCGGTGGAGTCCGGCACTGAAGACAAACTCTGTGATTTGTCGCCCCCAGCACCAAACTCTGCGCTGGCCGAGCGCGAACTGGTGGCCTCTCCATTCTTAGACGGCAGCGAGCCTTGGCCGCGACGATTGCGACGACGATTGTTATTGTTGCTGTTGTTGTTGGATTTGACCACCGGTTTAATAGTAGACTTATTCGGATCATAAAAACTGTCCAGCAGTTCAAGCAGTTCAGTCTTATCCTCAATCTTCAAATTGGCAATGGTTTGCAAGGCCTGATCCAAGCCGTCGATGCCTTTGTCCGACCAAACCGCATTCAGGCTGGGCAAATCGAATCCATGTTCGGCCAAAACAATACGAAACTTAACGGCACGCACACGATGATACAGGGTGGTCTTGAAATAGTTCAAGAACACCGGACGAAACGAATTCTGACGCTCCAAGTTCTCGTTCTGGGTGTCCAGCTCCTGAATATCCAAGGCAACAGGCTTGGCGTAAGGCTTGAGCACATTATATAGATTTTCCAAAGCCTCGGATGATTCGGGCTCGGACTTGGGGTCCGAGTTGCTTAACTGCAGGGCCACATTGAAGGCCAACTTGGCACGGACACTAGCATTACCATCGAATTGATCGCGCTCAAATTGGATGCCATTCTTGGCAAACGCCGCACGCTTCTCACTATTGCTTCTGCTGCTGTCGGTGACCGCATTCTCGCCGCTGCTCGTATTCTCCTCCTTGGGCTTTGAGAGAATCTTGGAGAGCTTGCGCAGACTATAGTGTTTGGCATTGGTGTCGCCGATGGAAGCTTTGGCCAGATTCAAGCTGTTGGCAAACGACTTGACCGATTTGGTGAAACGATCCAACAGACCATATTTCTTCAGCGATTCCAAAATCATGTAGGGAATAAATTTTCGCTCCTCATGGTAGAGCAGAACAATACCATCGGAATTGGCATGTTTGGCCTTTAACTGTTCCAGCCAGTTGAGGAAATCCTTGAGGGCGGCGATTTCGGATTTGGATTTGATGATCTGAAATGGGTTTATAAATATTGCGGTTTTATAGAAAGTCCAGGTACTCCACCTTGTAGGTCTGCATCGACTTCAGCATACGATAAAAGCCAATCGAAATGACACGCACTTGATGGCGCTGACGGGCGGCTGGATTAAGATTCATATAGGGCATAATGTATTGCTCGAAATGATCGTTGGGCGTATAGGCAGCCAACTGGACAATCTGGAAAGTGAGGTTAGGTATGTTTTTCACAGGAACTCGCTCACTCTTACCTCATCAATCAGACGACGTCCAGTGGTATCTATATCGACACCAACCAGTGTATAGTTGCCTGCTGGCAGTACCTCCTCCTTGACAATTTCATTTGAGGTGGACTGATCCGCCGGGGCAATGACAACACCTGCATCAATATTATCGGCAACCATTTCTCCAATATGTGTGGGTGATCTGACGAAATATGAAGAACCACTGCTTAGAACGAGCTTTAATAAGCAATTAACGGCTGCTGCCCATGGAGTTCTAGTTTAACGGTAACTTTCCCACAGCGCAGCCATTTTGTTCTTTTACACTCTTTCACTTCACTTCGCACTGGACTTACCTTTCTTTCCGTCACACGTTCGATAGGCTTTTTCGCTTTTTACGAACTCTTTCCTTTGTTTTTCAAAAGGGTAAAGCGAGATTAGCTTCCGTTCGACGAGCTTTCACAAATAAGAAACAATTCGTACGACTAACTAAAACGAAATGATTTCAGCTCCAGGCGATTGCAAATATCTTCAGAAATTTCGAAATCAAAGCCTACTTGGCCAATTCAGTTGTGCTTAAGTACAATGGGTCGCTTGGCTAAAAAAATAATAAGCTCTGCATGGGCCCACTGTGCGAAATTTTATTTGTTGTGCTTTTGTTGTAGCAGCGGCTGATGCCCTTTTGCGTATGCCTAAATTTAGTTTATTTAATTTTAGACACACTTTTTAAGCTAAAAATCCCAAAAGTAGTATTTGTTTATACTGTTTAGCAAACGGCACTTGTAATTGTTTGTACCGGCGTAACTAGTTCACCTCGTTAAATAAAATCTCAGCACGCACGAGCGGAAAGCTTTGTTGCACTGATAAGACGTAGAGTAGCCATCTTTGCTGCAGTTGCAGTCAGGGACTGCCGGTTGTATTCATACACTCAATATATTTGGTAGTCGGACTTTGAAAAAAAAAATTGAAATTAAAATTTTGAAAAAATTTTATAGGTAAGTATTATAAAGGTCGTATTATTTGAATGGACGTGAATTTGTTAAAATATTCAAACACATAGAACTTAAAAATTGGAATTACATTGTATGAAGCTGTATTTAATAAGAAAACAAGACAAAGACTAAACAATAAAACATATTTTTAAAATTTTGACTCACCAATTTCACCAATTGCCAAAAGCTATCCCACTGGTATGATAAGCTAATACTCGGATCTATTGATATTAAAGACTACATTCAGTGTATGATTAGCAATGGTTAGATTAAAACAATTTTTTCTGAGGCGCTAGAGGTCGGGGCACCTGATAAATAAGTTGTTTTTTCTTTGAAAACTTATACACCCAGTCCCAGTTACCAGTTGTAGGCGCCAGTTGTGAAGTAACTAGCCACAAAAAAGCTTCGCAAACTCTGCCATTCGGCGCTAAATTGTAGGTCCAGTTCTCTTGAATTTCGCCCCTTTGGGGTATAGTCAATAAATTGTTTATAATTTAAAATAAATTATATACGATACTAAAGGAATCGATAACGACTGTTTCGATAGCTCGGCGATAAGCTAGTGCAACCCTGGTCTGCCATGCATAACAAAAGACAGCTGCTGCTGGCTGGCCCGTGATTAAACAAAATTTTAAACATTAACTTAAACATACAAATTAAGCTCAGACACATTAAAAGTCATTTATAGCTCTGCACACACACACGCACATTCTACCAGGCACACAAACACCTTACTTACACATACCTAAAAGGCCACCCATAAAAGATAAAACAAATTGCGATAAGAGAGCTCAAATCAAAGGTGCCAAAGCAACAACAAACACAGAGAGTTTACCATGCTGTCTTACATCAAACGCAAACTCTCGGAATCGGACAGCGGCACAGTAACGCCGCCGTCGACATCGTGTGGTGGCGGTGGCATCAGTAGCCACACAACAGTTGAACAGATCGAACGCAAGACTAGTCAAATGTCGTTGGATAACGAAGCTATCGCTTATGGCGAGGATGCGTTACTCCAGGAGCTGGGCTATAGGAATGCCACCGATCTACAGGAAACCATTTACGGTAAGTACGAATTCCCCAGGGAATTCCCTGGGACTGTTATATAATCATTTGCTTTGCTAGATCTGCTGCGCAGCATTCGTGATCCGGAAAAGCCCAATACTCTAGAGGATTTGAATGTTATATACGAGGAGGGCATTTTTGTGCTGCCACCCACGCGTTCGAATGTGTCCGTGGTAGGTCCGCCGAATCTTAACACAGCTTTCCACCACTAATTATTTTGTTTGCTCTTTGCAGGTGCGCATTGAGTTTAATCCCACCGTGCCCCATTGCTCTTTGGCCACTTTAATTGGTCTGTGCATACGGGTGAAAGTGGAACGTGGCTTGCCGCACAACATCAAGCTTGATATCTACATTAAGAAGGGAGCTCATCAAACCGAAGACGAGAGTAAGGCATCTGTGTTTAGTTAGTGTATTTGACCACGACCACTTACCTTCCTTATTTCCACACAGTTAACAAGCAGATCAATGACAAAGAGCGCATTGCAGCTGCCATGGAAAATCCAAATTTACGCGATCTGGTAGAGAACTGCATTAGAGATGAGGAATAACCATCGAAAGCTGAGTCTCGCTCCTCATGTATATATTGATTTTAAGTCGGTTTAGGTTTAAGTTCAGTGTAGTGCTGCCTCTTGGACTGTGTGTATGTGCTTAGCATTAAAAAAAACCTTTTTTTAGATCCTATGAAGTGATTCAGTGAATTTCCTATCTGTTTTTGATAAGCTCTGCGCGCACAGACATTTTCTTTTCCTCGTATCGCACATATTGTTTACCTTTTTTGTAAGCCAAACGAAATTCATATTGAGCACCGATCATCAACGCAACCGTACCGTGTGCATTTTGTTGTCATGGCGAACGTTTCATTAATTTGTGAATGAACGGCCATGTTTCTGTACGCATTTTGTTATCAATTGCCATTTACAAATCGAAGAAAACGAGAGCTGGTTGAGTAGGTGGAGGAAATAGGTTTGGTTGATGTATTAATTGAAGTTTAGAGGTGACAAAACATCTTTAAGACGCTGAACTAATGTACAAAGAACTCTTGTGACTTAAAAAATTGTACAGGGCTCCTGTTGGAACTCTGCCCAGTCTCCGAGGATCACAAAGTGACCAGAATCAGCAAATGCTGTGTAATCCAGTGTTTTTTTGTGGGCTGAGAAGAGAACCTACTCATTAAACATTTTTTTCTCACATTTTAGATCGATAAGAAAAGCTGGTGGCTCATTAACTAGAAAGTTTTCGTAGAGTTCGAAAGTTTTGACCACCTTACTGACTTCTATGTTAGTGTAAGCTGAATTTTTCTTGAACAGCTCAAAGAATCATTTCAAAATATGATTATGATCTGCAAACGCCTCTCCTAAATACAGAATTCGCAACCCGAAGTAAGCTTCTGTGCCTTCCAATCCTAGTTCCGCATGATTTCTCGCCTACCTACAACTGGTCTGTGTTTTCTTTTAATTTCAACAGATCCAGCCATTTTTTGGATGCTTTGTAGACTTAAGTAGAAAACGACTCTTTACTGAATTAAGGCTTCTTAGAAAGTCGGAAGTAGTGCCTGATATGGTACGAAGGTTTTGGTTCAGAGGTTCCGTTGGATTTTTTAATATAACTTTTTAAAATTGACTTTAAGGTGTGTCAGGGAAATTCTAGACTATGTCTATAATGCTAAGGACAGACAAGTCCACTCCTGAAAACTATGTATATTGACATAATTTTCTCTTGAATTACCTGAACGGGAAGATTGATCCCCTCATTCCCCCTGTCTATTTCAGACCATATAAAATACCTTGATTGACTTAACATTAAATTAGTATTTACAAACCTTAAAAGCTTAACTAAATTAACTAATAATTTCAGTGCTTAGTCCGCTCCACATTTCGTCCTCGATCCAGCAGCTCGCGAAATGTTTTAATCTCATGCCTAGGTATATTTTCTCTATACTTGGACTGCATCAGGCCATAGACAAAATCCAGTTCAGTCTCCTCATCGTGCCGGCCGTCTGGCAATTTGGCTAACAATGCCCGCTGTTTGCACACAAACTCATCAAGCACCTCGTAGCCTGCTTGCTTCATCTCAAAGATTTCCATGTAGATTTGATACGATGGCTTCGTGGGTGAGAAATGATCGCGCAGCAATTGCATTGCTTTTGTCCAGGTTACCGCTTCACGGCGTACACCCTTCCACCAGACCACAGCAATGTCACTGAACAGCAGCGGCAGACCCTTTAACGCATCCTTATCGCTAATGCTCTCCACCTCTTTGTAGGTCTCTACAGCTGTGATAAACTCTTCCACAGCATCATTATCGCGTTGTCCCCTAAAACGTACTTGGCAATTGCTGAAACTTCCCTTGGATTGTGGTTCCTCATCTTTGATGGGTGCCAGAGCGCGAATCGTTTCGATTAGTATACGAAACTGTTCATCTGACATTTGAGTCATTTTGGGAATGGTAAAAACAACAAGACGGTCTTCCGCTTTGAATTCGGTGAGCAACTGGTGAACAATTTTGCCAGCTCAGCTTTTTTCTCATTGTGAAATAAACAACCAAGTGGGAAGCAGCAGCTTTTTCGAATTCGAAATGCTGACATGGACAACTTTTTGGTGAGAGAAGTAAACCGAAAAACCAAGAGGGGATTCCTCCTACAAGTAATATCAACTAGACCTATGCGATAATTGAACAGAGATAAAGTTTGGGCCATACATCGATTATGGTATGACATAACCTGTTGAGAAACTGACAGATATTTTCATTTTAATCTGGAAATGATAAACGCTTACAGATTGCATTCGACTTTTCAATGGGTCAACCGACATACATACAACTCATACTATATTTGGACTTGATTTTTGGAAAACCAACATATTTTAAAATAGAGAATTCACTCAACTAAACTCGCATGTACAGTCAATACTCCATCTATTGAACAATACTTAAACATTAATCCTAAAAAAAGAGGAAAGTTAACTTCGGCCGAGCCGAAGTTTGTATACCCTTGCAGCACGTTTTTCTAACTAATTTGAAGGACATTTACCCTGAAAACAAACAAGTTTTTCTCACTCAGACTACTTTTCTGACTCAACTTTTCTATGACAGCTATACCACCTAGATTTCCGACTTCGACCAAACATGGCAGAATCATGGAGAAGCATAGCAAACAAAGAAATACTAAGTTTGTAGGCGTTTGCTTTGAAAACAAACAAATTTTTCTCGCTAAAACTAGTTTCTCTACCGATCATTCCTTTGGCAGCTATAGCCTATAGTCATCCGATTTTTAGTTTTCTAAACTTTTTGTCACCTTTGACTTGGCAACTTATTTTAGATTGTGTATGCTTATTCATATTAACTTATTTTCTGTAAGTTTGACTAGTGTTTTGGGTCAGGGTAGAAGCTGGAAAACTAGTTTACTATTTTCCCCGATTTCTCATCTACTAGATAGCAGCTATGTGTCAGATAATCAGGTATGCATTCCGACTGGTACGGTTCAGTGGATTGAGCAGCTCTAAAAACCGCTGGTTCGGTTCATTACAAGGTTTTTGAAGCTAATTGCAGTTTCGGTTCGGTTTAGTGGTTCACTCGTAATTTTTTTGTAAACTACGTTTCCGTTTTCGAATATTATGATTTCAAAAGTTAATGTATGACTTTTGCACACTTTCGATATTAAGTACCTAGAAATCTTTTAAATGGCTTTACAATCGCTAAATGGAGATAACTGAGAATATTTTCCTATAAAGAAAATGGGATACTCAGGAATTTGGGTCTGATAAAAGGTAAGTTTTATAAAGATGTTTTCAAATGGTGACAAGTCATCCATAAAAACTTCATCAACTCGTCAACGCTTTATAGATGTATCGCTTTTAGAGGGTCGTTATTTGATCGAAGTTTAAATGAATTTTTTTTAGGAAATCGATGAAAATTCACAAATTAACAAGTATTTTTGTCTGAAGATAAGCGTTTTGCTTCTTAAAACTCGTTAGGCAACTGAACCTTTCCGTTTTGTTGGATGGTTTTTGGTTCAATTCAGAGTTTTTTTGCTTCAGTTCGGGTTCCGGACTCCGGAGCTGGTCGACTCCGAACCGATATGCAGCCTTGTTTTGACCATATTTAGGTTCAATTACTGTCCACATTTTGGCTTAACTACTGAATTCCTGGCTTGAGCAGAGTTTCAGATCTGGCCAAAAGTTCCCACTGCCCAAGAAGAGCTAAATATTGCAGTTGATGTGCCCAAATTTGCATTTCTTACAGTTTAAAACTTTATAGATAAATAATTTTGTTTTCGAATAGTTGCTGTTTTTACAGTACATGCATATTTATATACTGCAACATGCGTGTGCATTTTATTGATTCATTGGGTTTATTATTAATCCTCTAGAATTTCATGCTTGTGGGTAATTAAATTCAATTCGAATTCTCAGTACAATAGGAAACAGCGTTTAGAGAACTCAAAGCTTGACACACTTAAAAACCGTAGAGCAGGTGTTTGATTTTAACTTCTAGGAACTCCAGTCAACAACTTTAAGTCATTATCTAAATGGTACCCATGTATGTTTGCACATTTTCAGGGCCCAAAAACCTATTCCAATTGATTAAGTGACTCACACTCAATCTCTCATCTTTCCCACTCTTTGGCATTCACACACACTCTCGCTCTCCCGAGAACTGTGAAGCTTTTTCGAAATTCTATTTCACAATGCTTGGACTATAAAAGCTGTTCCCCCGGCACCGGCTAGTCAGTCTACCACGACCACAACCAGCGGCGGCAACATTCGCTTTAACCAGTCTGGCTTTGTTCGCTGTACTTTAATCTCAGAGCTACCCATTTCCCCGCTAACAACATGGCGCAGACAACCATCCAGATGACCAATGAGCAGCTACGTGAGCTCATCGAAGCCGTTCGCGTGTCCGCAGTTAGTGCCGCCGGCTCCGCCGCCAGTGGAGCTGGAGCCGTTGCCAATCTGAAACTCAAAGGCAGTTTTAGCACGTGTGAAAACAAATTCGGTGGCGCTCGCGATTACGAACAGGTGGAGGAATTTATTGCCAACATAGTCACCTTCAAGGAGCTGGAGAACATCAGCGATGAGAATGCTCTGAAGGGCATCTCCCTACTGTTTTACGGCTTTGCCTCAACCTGGTGGCAGGGCGTGCGCAAGGAGGCCAAAACCTGGAACGATGCCATTGATCTAATACGCGAGCACTTCTCGCCCACAAAGCCCTCATACCAGGTCTACATGGAGTTCTTCGAGAAGAAGCAGGAAGACTCCACTCCCATAGACACATTTGTGGTGGAGAAGCGAGCCTTGCTCGCCCAGTTGCCAGATGGTCGCCATGACGAAGAGACCCAAGTGGACTTCCTCTACGGTCTGCTCAACATCAAGTATCGCAAGCACATCACCCGCCAGAGCATAGTAACGTTCAAGGATCTGCTCGAACAGGGTCGCATTATCGAGCACAACAACCAGGAGGACGAGGCTGCAACAAGCAAGGGACCACAACGTGGAGAACGCCGCACCACCCGCTGCACCTTCTGTAATTTTCGTGGTCATACGTTCGAGAATTGTCGCAAGCGTCGTCAGCAGAATGCCGGAGAGGCGACCACAGCGGAATAGAGGCACAGCCATGACATCATCACTCACACCCCCCTACCCCCCGCTCTCTACACAACCACAGACTTTGCTCTGCCCCCGCTGAATGTCATTTAACAGTGAGAGTAACCCTAAGCCCAACAACATCCAACACGAACGGAAAAAAGCTTTCTTTCATTCTCTTCGTACTCTCTGAGCGGTGACACATAACGGCAAGCAGGGGAAAGATTCTCCCACTCCCACCAATCTCGCTTTTCTTGTGCCGAGTAATGCTCTTCCAGCGGTTTTGAGGGATCACCTGTGGTCGCCTG
Organism: Lordiphosa fenestrarum; assembly: GCA_035044985.1. Lineage (NCBI taxonomy): Eukaryota > Metazoa > Arthropoda > Insecta > Diptera > Drosophilidae > Lordiphosa > Lordiphosa fenestrarum. The sequence goes on from JAWNNO010004737.1 coordinate 1,560,032, forward strand.
TGAAACTGCCTCTGGGGCATTTCTTAAAAGCATGAAAAGCTCTTTTTTTTAATCAAATTTCACGCTGCCCTGCGGCTATTGGCTAGAAACGCCACCCAGTTTTATTCGTGATTTTTAATCACAACCACTTGGAACATTTGCAACCAGGTGAACTTCGGTTTACCGACTCCGAGCGGCCTTGGACGAGCGGAAGATTTGAGTGACGGATTTCGTCTTGAAGTTCCCCATCAATTTGAGTTTGGTGGCTGTTGGAGAAGGGTTTAAATGTTAAAGTTGGTCAGCCTGCTTTAGCATTTTAGCCCTGACCCGGAAGCATCATTCTCCGGTTGAAGAACTAACGGATGTTGCGCCAATTGATTCATCTGCCCGCCCCAGGCCGCTCACCAACCGCCTGCCTTAATTTTGTGCCCTCTGTAGCTTAAGAATGGAGTGTACTGGGCTGGCCAAGTGGTTATCCACTTGCTGCTCTGTTTGCTCTATTTCTTAAGATCTACATTGGGGTCCTTGATCAAGGCGGCAAAAAACCCCCTGCCCGGCCGGTGCCTGCTTAGATCCTTTTGCAAGTGAGTAAGGCTCAGCCCAGGGTGGTTATTTCAGACTCGTTTCGGTTTCGGCCAGGACAAGTTTCGAAATGATTGCCATTGGCCTTACCACTGGGGCGACAGGAGCTACAGCGGGCGCGTTGGCTGGACAAAACTTAAATTTCTTCGGAAATTTAAAAAACAACCACAGATTTCTTTGAAAATCTGTAAAAACCACACTGAACAAATTGCACTACGATGGCTCCCGACACGCCATTCGTGCAATTGGCACGCTAAATTGCCGCTGTTGCGGTTCCCGGGGGCCTGGGCTCCTCAACTTTCTGCTCACGGCAAGCATTTAGGCACGCCAGCCATTCCACACATTCAACACCAGCGGATTGGGATTCGTCGCGCTCCGTCTCTCTAGGCGACTGTCCCAATCCCAAACATCTTGTAAATCCGGCTTCTTGAGCAGATTCCATAGGCACGTAGTGCCATCAAACGAAAAATAAAATATGGTGACTGGGCAGGGTCTGGCGCGTCCACCAACGGAGAAGTTGACGCTCAAACGCTAGTACTCTGCTCCGTATGCTATTCTCATCCATTTGACTTGCAAACAATTGCTTGCTCCATAAACTGGGGGCCTATTGATGACCTCAAGAAGCCGCGATGATACATACTAAATCGTAAACTTGTAAAGACTGACTCCAGAAAACAAAAACGCGAAATCACAATAAAAACTAAAAAACCAAACTATGCAAATGATGTTTTTATTTTACGGGAAGGGATGGTATACTGGGATTTACCAAGCAAACTACTCTGAAAAACTGGCTGAACAGAAATGCTTAACATCTAGCATAATACTCAAAATTGGAGACTTACACAGACGCATTAGCAGCTTGCATTCGGTATCATACATCTCCTGCTTGATAAAGTCCAACAAAATGTTGGCCATCACTTGGCTGCGCCACATTTGGCCAGCTTATAGAGACTGGAAAGTTTTATTAGTAAAACCTATAAGCGAAGAGAATGAATTGAATTGAATTCAATTTAACATTCTTTCAATTAAACATTATGCCAGAAAATTGGTTTGATATCCTTCTATGTTGTACATATGAGCATTTCCACAGATAAGCACACACGAAGACTTCACTAGCCTTTATTATAAAGAAAACACAAGGAACATTTTAAAAATATATATCCACATATTGGTTTTTACGTAGCACCATATTGAATCTAAAATCGGAGAAAAAGTACGGTGTTACTTTCGAAACAGCCTCGCGTACCTGCCCCAGTAAAGCTTTACAAAATTGGCGAATTTTTGAGGTTTGCAGCCCTGATTTTGACATCAGCTATCAGACTCTAAACGTACGAACATTTAAAATGATTAAAGTTCAAAAGTTTATCTGCTTAACGGCGAATGCTATCGATATACTATCGATTGTACCATTTGTGACTGCGCAGGTTTGCCTGCGCCACTATCGTTATCGGGCCGTGTATTTTTGTTATGCTGTTGTTGTTGTTGTGTTTGGGAAAAATGGATCAACAACTGAAGCACCTAAATCGTCTGCAAGATCGTCAATACATGGAAGTGGAGGGCTTACTGCAGGTAATTTGCACATTTTCCAGACCCACGCACTAGCGTTGGCATTTTTCCACTTGCTTTGTTAACAACAACGCCCTTTCGTTTTGGCCCGACTCCACTCTTTACAAACACCACCACCTCCACCCACTCGCAAAAACACACACACGCATACAAACACGAAAATTTTGCCCAGGCCATGGATATGCCAAGCGGCACGGATCACGATGGTGGTGGGGACCTCGAAGCGGAATCGCTGTGTCGCCTTAGCCGGTATGATGCAGCCGGAACGTTGGGGCTGCCTCGTCAGCGTTGCTACACAATGCCCCACGTGCCCCCACCAGCGCCGCCCTCCACGCCCACGCTGCTTACCGGCGCCAGTGCCAATAGCAATAGCAATAGCAACGGCAACTGCAGCTCCATCTCGCCCACCTGCTCGGCCAGCCTTGTGCCCGTCGATAATCAAATCAATCATTTTATCTATGTGAAAAATGGCAAGAACCTGCGTCGAGAATCGCGCTGCGTTGACTCGGAGCTGTCCAAGCTCTTCAACGTGGTGTCCATCACAAACCGCCTGACTGCAATCAAGAATCGCACGCAATCCCGAGGCATACTGAATGCCTCGCGCACCATATCGAAGCTGCATGGGGCGACGGCAACGAAAATCTTCAAGATTCATCGCGATCCCAAGGAATTTCTGCGTGAAACGGACGAGGATTCGGTTTCGGCGCCGGAATACGATGAGGAGGAGGAGGACACACGCTTCCGTTTCTTTCGACGGACACGGCACAACCGTCGGCGCAGCCGCATGGAGCGTAAATTTGCCCGATTCGAGCATCACGAACGCATGGAGACCATCGTCGATAGCTTCGATGTGGCCATGAGCTTCAACGATGCAGATACCTGAGAGGCAACGGGAGGCAACGAGTGTTGTCCGCTGGAGATGGAGATGATGGTTGGCCAACCAATGTGATGAATGTGAATTTCAAACTAAATTATTTTTATTACCTACAAACTACTATTATTACGATTATGATTACCGATTACCGAACTGTTCTCTCCATTACATTTAGTTTCCTTTTTGGAGCCCAATTGCTGTGGCAATCCATCCCTCCCCCCAACACCATAAATATGGATGGTGTTGTGGTGTGGCCGTGATGAAGCCAGGCAGGGCGAGCATTTAGTTTAGCTTAGTTTTTATGCCTTTGGGGCGGAGCAGGTGCAGCCGACCAACGCGACTAGTATTTTGCTCCAAAACAACAACAAATGATAAAACAGAAATGAAACGATTCCAATAAATGCACAAGACGATGTGTTGTATTTGAGAAGAGATGGCTGATTATTTTATTTCATTGAAATAAGTACTGCTGAGTTGCTGCTGCCTCGTTTGGATCAAAGGATATTACTGGTTAACATTTTCAATCGAGGGTTTAACCCATTTTCAGCTAAATTTCTGGTAAGTTAAAACAAATTGGTTGCTAGAGTCAACTGGAGTCTAAGCACTTTAGCTTTCTCAATGTCAGGTACACCCCGATACAGATAAACTGAAGCAACTTTATTGAAGTTTTGTAAAAAGCTTTCGATTATACGAAAGGGGTGTGGGGTCTTCCTACAAGCAAGAGCCGTCAAAGCTACACAAAAATTCGAAATTTCGAAAGAGGAAACCATTTTGAACCCTATTGAATAATACAAGCTCCTTATCAAATTTTTATAATAAAACGACAAAGCTAAGCTAATTTCGTCTGTGCCGAAGTTATTATACCGTTGGAAGTGCTCGCTTAAATATTTTCAAACAATTTTTTTTCCCCCAACGACCCATTTTCCGACCGATCGTTCGTATGAGAGCTATATGTTATAGTCATCCGATTTAGACGAAAACTTGTACAATTAGGTAAATGTATGTGAAACAATCAAATACAAAATGGCAGGATGCTACCATTCAAACCCAAAAAGTTTTTTTAGCTCAGACTGTTTTTCAGACCTATCTTTTGTATGGCAGCTTTACCATATAGTTGTCCGATTTTCATCAAACTTGGCAGAATTATAAAAAACATAGACAAGATGTGAGTACAAAGTTTGTAGACGTTTCCATTGAAAAGAAAAAAGGTTCTCATACTAAAACAAGTTTTTCGACCGAGTGTTCATGTGGGAGCCATGAGATATTGTCATTTGATCCGGTAGGTTCCGACATATTAGTAGCGTGTAGCAAAATTTCAGCTCGATAGTTTCAAAACTGCAAGACTAGTTTGCGTAGAAACAGACATACAGACGGACGGACAAAGCTTAATCGACTCAGCTCGTCACCCTGATTGAGAATTTAAATAGTTTGTTGGGTCGGAAATTGATATTTCTATGCGTTGCAAATTGTTAATGCCTTCCTCTTTGCAATTTTCGTATACATTTCATGGATACTACAAATGTTTAAGCAAATCAAGTGCTTGAATCAGCTGTTTGCCTATGGAGAAAGCTATCGATAGTTCTGTCGGAACTTAACTGGAGCTTAAATATTTAACTATACTTAAGACTTCATTCTTTGCCTCATTTAGTTTAGCAACAGGTTTTTATAAAGTTTTGAGAGGGATTTACTAAAAAGTAGTCAATTTTACAATTTTAGGCGCTGAAACCTTTGATTCGGTGCTTTCGAAAACGGATTCGCAGCTTTCCGACTGAACAGTACCTTTTCTTATTTAGAGTTTATGGGTTTTTTGAATATTTTTTTACATTTGTTTATTTTTTATAGTAGAACAAAGTTAAGTCAAACAGTTTACTGAGTTAAGATTTGACAATAGAATATTCCTTACATCTAACAATGAAGAGTTTACTGAGAACAGAGTTTACGAAAGGTTTATTTATTACCTTAGTTCTTGAGGTAAAGATGTAAATAAATGGGGAATTAGTTCCTGTAGAATAGTGCACTAGGTATAGAAGGTCCTATGTGCTCTTAAGGTAGCAGATGCCTATTGGAATCTTAGTTAAAGCCACGAATGGCAAATATAAAATACCCATGTTGTATAGATTCGAGTTGGTACTGATACTTTTGGTATTGTGGATCCTAGACACATGATACATACTCCAGAATGGGGCTGGCAAGGGAAACATTTAACTGTTTAGTGACATACTTTCCTTTGTAGGAGTAGAGGTGATACTGGATCATCGTAGGACATGCAAAGCAGTAGGAATACAATTTTTCATTCTCTACCTTCATAAAGTTTCCTTTGATAGATAGGTACAAGGTGTGGTAAAGTTCATGAGGTTCTCCTAGTACATCTAAAATTATGGGACCTTTTAAACAACCAGTATAGAAATTCTCTTGATTTTCTCACCTACAGAGGAAACTACATGAAGTTTTCTTCATCGATTAAAAATGTTTGATTTTCGCAATTTACTAGGCCCATTTTGCGTTCCTTTCCTTCGGAGCTTCAAACAAGTATCGAACTAGCGGAGGACTAAACTTTCATACTAAGAACGTTTGAGTTAAGAACTAAAACCTGAGCTATAGATCAATCGTTTTAGTGCAGACCTGAACTAGAAATCGTTAGTTAGTTGAACTTGGGAAGAGCACTAAATTTGTAGACGGTTGACCTCCCAAGTATTTCCCTATATATTCAAAATATAATTCAAAGATGAAGTGCGAAATACAGTTTGTGTAACCATCATCAAAGTTAAAACATTACTTGGAATTTATTCCACTATTCTATGTATGTATATATCTCTACATACCATTTAGTTCCGAGAACCGATTAGAGCTTTGTAAGCTCCAAAAACAGTTAACAAACAACTACAACTGTAACTAATACTAATTCGAGTTCCAAGTAATCTCTTCGCATTGTTCGAAAACGTTTAGACACGTTCGGTAAAGAAATTAGCCATTAGGTTCTCCTCCAGTTCCGTGGGATCGGTAACGGGCATGCGGCAGACACGATCATGGCATATATAAACCGTGGTCTTGCCATTGACCATTTTGAATTTCTGTTGCACTCGCTGATTGCACGATTCATCCGGATGCAATGGATCCACATGCAATATAATCATGCCGGGTATATAAAACTTGCGGCATATTTCCACAAATCGTTTGGTGTCCGCCGAATCGGGACCTACGACAGCCACCAGATCTAATCCATTCTCATGCAGCAACAGGGCAGACAACATTTCGGGCAGGGCATGCCCAAATGGAGAGCAGTCAGCAAAGAAATTCAACAATTTGCCAGCCCGCTGTAGATAGGCGTCCTCGTCGTAATAATGCGAGAGTAGGGTAAGATTGCGGGCAGATACACTATTGCCGCAGGGTTCGGCTCCATCGTGATCTGTCAGTGTTTGGAGTTGAGCAAGGCAACAAACAGCAGTGATAATTCGACTTACCCTCCTTGAGTCTTACAATCACATTGGGTGCATTCTCTTGTGAAAAGAAATAGGCCCCATTGTGGTCATCCCAGAAGAGTTTGTCCTGCGTTTCCTGCAGTTCCTTGGCCCAGCGTAGGGCGCTCAGGTCCAGCGAGGCCTTGTAGTAATCCAGCAGACCTTTGATCAGAAAGGCGTAGTCATCCAAGAAACCCTCGATTTGTAGTCTAAGGAAAGACAGCTTTGAGTTTCGATTTCTAGCTTCCGCAACACCACTCACTCATTCTTCTCCAGCGATTCCTCACCCACTGCCACACCATAGCAGGAGCGCATTAGCAGCTTGCGTTCAGCATCGTACATCTCCTTCCTGATAAAGTCCAACAATTTCTTGGCCGTTTGTATGTACTGCTCTCGCTTGGCTGTGCCACAGTTGGCCAGCTTAGAGAGACCGGAGAGTACCAGACCATTCCAGGCGCATATTATCTTGGTATCCAAATGAGGACGCGGTCGCTGATCTCGCCGCACATGGAGTATATCATTGGCCGTCTCCAGCAGTTGTTTAAGTGGTTCTGCCTCCAAGTTAAAGTTCGAGCAGGTATCCTCTTCTGAGCCACGTACAATGAGTATATTTTTGCCCGTGAGATGGCCATGGGGATCACTAGACGGCGGCACATTCCCTTGGGCTTTCAGGCCATAGTGGAAGGCGTAGATCTCAAATACACGCTCCGCTGAAATATCCTTGAATCGTTTGGCCTCCTCCTTGAAAGCCTCTTCCACTTCCTGCCAGGTCCAGGCATAGAAGGCACCCTCCACCTTCACTGTGTCCTTATGGGTGGGCAAGGAATCGGCATCTTCGCCGGCATAGAATCCACCAGCGGGATGACTTAGATCCTTAATCAAATACTCATAGATTCGATCCGCATAGCCCAGAAAAGTGTCACTTCTGGTCAGTTTATAGGCATTGGCATAGGCAGCCATCAACTGGCCCTGGTCATAGAGCATCTTCTCGAAATGGACATTATGCCAATCTCGGGTGGTTGCATAACGAGCGAAGCCACCAAACACATGATCGTTAATGCCACCGCGTCCAATATGATCCAGCGTCTGCATCACCATGTCCAGCACATCCACATCCTTGCTCACCAAGTAAGCATGAAAGAGGAAATTCAGACGCGGCACCTCGGGAAACTTGGGTTCCCGCCCAAAGCCCCCATCCCTCTGATCGAAACGCTGCTTGTGCACACCAATTGCTTCGGCTAGCTTGGCACCGGCACTGCCCGGCTCAAAGGCTGCTTCCGGCACAGCGGCGGCATCCTGATTCTTTTGCAAGGCACTCAACAGAGTAGAGCCCGCCTCTAGTAGAGCTTCCCTTTGAGTTTCCCATTTCGTGGCAATGGAATCCAGCACCATGGTGAAGGAGGGCATGCCGTAACTAAGCAGAACACAAAGATAAGCAAGGGCATGCAAGCAGAGTCAACTAAGCCTTACCGCGACTTGGGTGGAAAGTAGGTGCCGGCCGCCAGAGGAGCCAAATCGGGCGTTAGCCACACGCTCATCGGCCAACCGCCGCTGCCTTTGGACAGGAGTAGAAACTGCATGTAAACCTTATCGATGTCCGGCCGCTCCTCACGATCCACCTTAATGTTGACAAAATGTTTATTCATAATAGCCGCTGTTTCCGGATTCTCAAAGGATTCATGCTCCATGACATGACACCAATGGCAGGTGGAGTACCCCACCGAAAGGAAGATTAGCTTCTGCTCCTTGCGTGCCCGCTCAAAAGCCTCCTCACACCAGGGGTACCTGCCGGAAGTAGTAGGATTGACTCTAGGTTGCAAGGCCCGTTTGCCAATGGGATCTCACCAGTCCACAGGATTCTGGGCATGTTGCAATAGATATGGTGATTTAGACAAGGCTAAACGATTCCCTCCCGACTTCGATCCACTGGCCATGCCTCGAATATTGATTCTTGCTGCCGCCACGCCAAATCCAAACCTAGGGCAACTACGTTGTAAGTGTGTTTGACTGTGGTTACTATTTAACGCACGGGCTGCTGAGTTCTGGGCTGTTTTCAGAGTACTTCGTAACCAGTTGCACAAGGTTTTGCTCTGGAACATAGCAATTCTGGCTAGATAAACGCACTTTCTTGGAAAGTGCAACGTGTGCAGAAGGGGTCAAAAGTGAAACGGAACCAATAACAAATTTTAATAATATTTTGCATATCAGCTGTGTGACCAGGGCTGGGCAGCTGCTTGTCTGTTTGCAGCGCCCATTTCCCAACACTGGTTAGTGGCGCTTAATTTGAAATGAATTGCAATTCAAATTTTATTCAAAGCCCATTCGAAATTCTGAAACCTTGAACGTCGTGCATGCTTGACTCCATCCAGCGTTTCTGGCTTCAGATATGGCTTAAGGTCTCTCCATCTTTTAGCGGTAGAACTGCTTTTTTATGCTTTTCCGGTTAACTGCCAATTCTATCTCTGTGTTGATGCTCCCCGCCTTGCCATCAAAAGCCTTTCGGGATACTCGAGAAATTAATTTGTAATTTATTGCGACAATCGTTAAACCATTGATTGATAATTTCAAGAACTCTGATCTCAGCTTGGCGATTGTTGGTTTCTCACACTCTTAAATAATTTAATACAATTTTTGTTTTAGAGAATGCAAATACAAAAATATGGAAATGCTAGTAAGTTACACGGGAGGACGCCGAGTAGGAGGCAGAAGAGGAGGAGCTGGCTTGGCTTACAGCTCGGTCTTCTTGGGCTTGCCGCTGCGGTCGTAGCCCTTCAGTTCTGTGGTTGCCTCCTTGGAAATGTATTTGAGGAAGTCATCCAGCTCCCGGCCGCCGTTGTAGCTAACTGGCTTGTTCTTGGAGTCCTTGGGCAGCCAGAAGAGGGTAGGGAAGCCGCGCACATTGAACTCGGGCGGCACATCGTTGGCCGTGGCATCCATCTTCACAATGGCCACCTCCTCATCCTGCAGTTTCTCGGCCAGCTCATCATAAATGGGTGTCAGTTTCTTGCAATGACCGCACCAGGGAGCATAGAACTCCACCAAAGTGTCCTTGTCATTGTTGATCACCACCTCATCAAAGTTCTTGGCCACAGCCACCTTGACGGGGGCATCATTTGACTCGGGCAAGGGTTCGCTCTTGATGTATGGCTCTAGCTCCTCGGCCAGCAGCTTCTCCACAAAGTCTTGCAAGTTCTCAACAGAGAATTCCTCCTTCAAAGCGTATTTGAGATTCTTGGCATCGCGGGCCAAAATGATGGGCTTATCGCCAACGAAATCATAACCATATTCGTTCAACTCGTGCTGGAAGTCATCCTTGGAGCTGATGGCAAAGCTAATTTGACCAGCAAACTCCTTGGCCACCTTGAGTACACGATTGCGCCAATAGTTGGTGCCCTTGGGGTTCTTCTGATAGTCCACGCTGTAGTAGGCGGTGATCAAAGGATTCTGGAAATCGCGAGCCGTATCCTGAGTGCGATGGCCCACCAAGCCATGGCTGCATGAACAAAAAATTGAGTAAATCTTGTTTATAACTTAGAAACACGGAACTTACAAGTTCTCCTTGATGAAGGTGGCCAGTTCAGACTCGCTGCTGCCCTCAAACTTAAGGGTGGACGATTCAAACTTGTTGTTCAAGTGTGGCGCACGGATCAGCACAATCTTATCGCTGTGTGAAAGACAAGACACAGACAAATGATATAAAAATCGATCAATTTAAACTATTTATTAAACACGTAAAAATATATGAGAAGTGTTTCCAGTCTTACGTTTCACCCTGCTTCTCGAGCACCGCCTCATCGTTGCTGTGTCCAAAGCGATATTTCTCGCGATTCTTGTCGGCAAACTTGAGGAACACCTTGGCCAGCTTGGAGTCAAGGTCACTGAAGTAGCCAAAGACGGTGGTGTCCTTTGAGTCCAGGAATTTGGTCAGCTCCTCCAGGGAGCGCACATTCTTGGAGGCGGGTCCAACCTGGGCGCGCATATACTTGGCTATGCCGTTGGCCTCACGTGGTCCATTGTAGTCCTGTGACACCTCATCGTGGCGGAAAATCTTCAGTGTGGGATATCCGCTTACAGAGAACTTGCTGCAGATCTCCTTGCCAGCTTCGGTACAATCCACTTTGGCCAATTTGATAGGTGGATCATCATCCTTGACAATTTCAGCCGCCTTGGCATATTCGGGTTTCAGACGCTTGCAATGGCCGCACCTGTAGAAAATTGAAGAAGGCAAGGAACAAAAGACGACACGTCATGAAGTTCTGGAACAATTGGGAATGTTTCATGTGCTTGATTTCAGATAAAACATAACTTATCAGTAACCCCCCCCCCCCCCCCACCCCACCACACTTCCTCTCCTTATCAGAGGCTTTAATTGAGTGTCTTGTTATGTTTTTATGTGGCTGCTGATTAGACTTATGATGGCTAAACTTTTAATTACTTTTTGGCCGGCCGGCACAAGCTTTTCACTGTCTATCCCTCTCCCTCGCTCTCATATATACACACATAAATGTTAAAATGGCCGACCCATCATTTTTTTCCGTCGAGTCGGCCCTTTTCCGTATACCCTTATTGTTGTTGTTGTTGTTAATGCTGACGTGTACCTTTAAATCTGAATTAATTAAAAGCTGATTACCGGCCACGCCCACCCCCCCACCTTCCGCCTGTTGTACTCACCAGGGTGCATAGAACATGACCAAGGTAGTCTCGTGCTTCTTCAAGGTGGACACAAAATCGTCATCGCCCAGGTCCAGGACATCACTTTCCGCACCGTAGACGGTTGCTACATATCCCAAAAGGAGAACGGCGGCCGCCAAACGCAGCATTTTGAACTTTTTTTTATTTATTTATTTATTCGTAGCGCACGCTTGCTGATGATAATACAATTGGTGACCGACGACGCGCCGCCTACTACCAAAATGAAAATGAAACAAAATATGCGTGCGTATGTACGTCTGAACCGGTAAATCACTAAACAATTTTTAAATCTTTTTTTCTTTTTGTTCTATGGCCACGTCGGTATTGGTATGACCGTTTCACAGTAAAGAAATAACGGCAAATACCACACAATGAGTGTGTGACCGTAGCAGGGACCGGATATTAGCAAATTTGGTGTGACCAAAGTAAATAACAGGAAAATTCTTTTAAAAATTTGGCTTGAAAATACTAAAAAACAACTGGAAAGCCAATTCAATAAATGAGTTGGGCGCGAGAATTGAAATTGAAATCTTTTCACCAATAAATTCCCCGGAAATTCCCAGAAAAAAAGTTGGACTACTGTATTCCGTTTAACATCCGACCAGGTTCAAAAAAGGGCTGCAAACCGGTTTTGAACCGAACCGGCTCGAACCCGAAGTTCAGACAATTTATTTTTCTGTGAACCGAACCTTGAACCAAAAACTAAAAGCTGAACCCGAACCTGTTCCGAGCCTAAATATTCGGTTTGGTTCAGCGAAAATGGGCAGGAAAGTGTAATAAAAAACATAGAATACAATTTAGAACTTCGTATAAGATCACCATCCATAATAGCTTCTGTTGTTAAAGATCATCGAATACAAAGCTTTTTCAAGATTATATTTTAAATACTCCGTGTTCCACCAACCGTTTCCGACCCAGAATCGACACGATTTTCATACGACTTGAGTAGTATTTAGTTCGAAAGCAATTTAAAGAACACTTAGGATTAAATAAAATAATTGAATTGCTTTTTTGCTTGGCTGAACCAAGGTTCGAACACAAACCTTCGCCCAAAAACCTCGAACCGGAAATTTTCGAACCTAAACCATTGGTAAATTATGGTTCGAGCCAGCGAACCGGAGATCCTAAAAAAATGTTGGGTTCGCAGCCCAGATTCTAACTCATTTTTAAAAAGCTTCTAAAGATTACAAAAATAGAATAAATAGAACTGGCATCAATTGGGGTTGGGGGTGTGCCCAACGATTTTAAACTTTAACAAACAAATTTAAATTTACAACAGTATTTTGTGTGTGTGTGCGGGTGTGCGTGTGAGTGTACGGAAAATTTAGTTAAAACAAACGCCTCAATTGCTGCGCCTTTTGTACGCCACATCATCCTCGTCCTTCCCCTCGCAGTCAAGGGCTAGCGAGGATCTGGTTGCTTCCGGCACCATATTCTGGTGTCATATCCAAGTACTCATCACCAGAATCATCACCTTCACCTGTCTGTTCACCACCCTTGAGATCATCGCCATTCACGGAGCCAGTCGGGCTACCCGGTGGACTCAAGGCCTGCATCAGTTTGCACTTAGATTCGATCCACATTTGATGCAGACCCTCGCGTCCAAAGTGCAGCAGGAAATGGTCTCTAATATCGCGCGATCTCTCCTCCCATTTGCTGATAAGGTCCACCCTCACCTTGCGAAGCCCCCGTTTTCCACGTGACTTGAACTCATCCATTTTGTTCTGTAAGCGGAATTTCTTCTCCGACAGGAACGAGATGTTCAGCTCCTTGGCCGTATAGCCACGGGCCAGATTACGACGCACATACAGATCATAATCCCTGACTATGCGCGCCACTATATCCGAGGTGGAGACACCCTCTGTGCGTTCGGTGGCCACAAACATGCCGCGTGCCTTAAGGGGCGCATATATATCATCCATGCCGACATGGCCATAGGGTATGTCATCATGGGCAACAAAATCAATTTTGTTATCCGCTATAAACTCATCCGACAGCGTCCAGGGGGCATTCTGTACAATCTGAGGATAGGAAAGAGGTTTTAAGTACTCCGAAAATAAACGCCGCACCCAGTCTGCACTCACCTCATCCACATAGCGACAATGACGCACTCCCTCATAGCGTTCGAAGGCATTCATTACGGTGCGACCCTTCATGCGATGGGTGAGCTCATCATTGCACACGCCCACAATCAAATAGACATTGGGAAAGATGTTCTTGGCCTGCATCAGCTGACGAGCATGCCCTTGGTGGAACAGATCGTAGATGCCATCCGCATACACCCGCACACGTCGAGACGTCTGACCGGATTTGGCCATTTCATGGGTAATACGATGGGTGTAATCGCAACCATTGCGCTCCAGAATGGCCACTGCATCGCAGGAGAAGGGAGCGGGTTGGCAAATGGTAAACTCCTTAAAATCCATAAAAAGTGGCAACATTTTTTGTTCATTACTATTTACTGGAGTGGGCACTACCACCGCTTCATCCTGCTGCATCATGCTGATTGTCTCTCTTTGGATTCCTTTTTTCTTATTTTTTTGTTTACGAAAATATTTCTCTCTAAAATATGTTGATCTCTACTCGATGCTTTCACTTGGTTGACTGTTTATATTCGAACTTATTTTCAAAGCTACAAATAAATTTTACTCGCTTTTGCTCTGATATATTTGTTTGGAAATAGGTATCCATTATCCTTTGGATGATTTTCAGCTATTTTGGATTTAACATAAAATGCATATCTTAATTTCCAAAAAAGGATATTAAAACATATCCATTCCAAATGGATGCCGAAATTATCCAATGGATCTTTCTTAATATCCTTTTTATTCTCTGTGTGGGTCTAATTTTCAATATCGTCCCCTCAAAGCTAAACGAACTTTATTTTTCTTTCAGAAATATTAATTTTTCATAAAAAAAACCCTCGAAAATTAGTTGGGAAATCATAATTCAAATTTAAGATACAAAACTACACGTTAATTTCATAACAATGTTATCTCTTCCATATAACATGACTCAAAATCATAAAAATGGGTATATAATTGCTATCATAGGCTCAAATGATTAAAAAACTTGACGTGATGAATCATTTAAAAACTCAGAGCACGAAATTCAACGCCACGCGCCTCTATAAACGGCAGAATTAATTAAAAACATCCACAATTAGGGGTACTCCACTAGCACATCGACTAGCTAAAATGTGTTCTGGTATTTTTCTAGTATTTTCAGAGTGCCTTTTTTGGGATTTTCACATTTCCGCCCAATTTCCGTTCAGTGTGAGGCTTCCTGGTTTCTGGCCTGCCTGACACTCGTTCACTTTGTTCAAGTCTGTCGCCGTATTCGCATAGACTTAGTGATTTCTCTTCAATTTATTCCGAGAGTAAGTTATACAAAAAAAAAGTATAGAAATAATTAAAAAGACCTGTGTGCAACGAAGCAGCAAAGTGCAATTTAATGAAATAGTTTATAAACAAATATGCAATTTGGCTGTGTGTGTGCGCGTGTGTGATCGATGGCAGAAAATTAACCTCTAAGCGTGGCAAAGTGAAAGGCGAAATGAAAAGCAAACACGTGGCAATAGAGTAAAATTTGATGGCAGCAGCTGCCGAGACTGAAAAGATTAAATATTCTTTTTTTTTTTGCAACAAATGACCCATTAGTTGCAATTTGGCCAGGTGGTGTAATTACCATTGCGGCCACGCCCACTTCAACTTGACTGGCGTGGCAACATTTTCTGAATTTGTGCTTATTGAGCATATTCCATCTTTTATACATACAACAAAAAAAAAATGTAAAGGAGCGTGCTTCCTTTTTCTTTATGCGAGCAAAATTTTCCGCTTTCTCTTTGGGCTTAGAATTTCAAAATGGCGACCCTTAGGAGATAGGGGAAGTGAA
Organism: Lordiphosa fenestrarum; assembly: GCA_035044985.1. Classification (NCBI taxonomy): domain Eukaryota; kingdom Metazoa; phylum Arthropoda; class Insecta; order Diptera; family Drosophilidae; genus Lordiphosa; species Lordiphosa fenestrarum. The sequence goes on from JAWNNO010004737.1 coordinate 1,575,077, forward strand.
TGACTCAAAGTAATTTCACAAATAGAAAAAAAAATTAATTTCGCCACACTGTTGCCAAGTGTGCAAAATTTTGCTCATTTTTTACAGTTTTGCCATCTCTGGTTTGGGCCTGGTCCAAGATGGCTTCCGTCAGTTGTTGCACTTTTAGTTCTCTTGGTTTTCTGTTTCGTGGTTGCCACCGCGGCTAGTCGATCATTTTATCGTCTTCTTTGTTCACATTCGCCATCTCTCTTGCTCCCTCTTCTTAATTAAAGCGGCCGGCAATTGAGCGTCACACATACACACACACACATGGAATTAAATTTGCTGGAATTTTCTTTGCACACATGTACATACATATATTTAGTTGGTAGGGGTTGGGGGTACTCGATTTTTCATGATGATAAAATTCAGTTCTGCTACTGAAGAACTTTGACGATAGCAAAAATACCAAAATCACTGAAGAAAAATCGAGGTTTTTTTTTGCACGTTCCATTTCCAGTTTGTTTCAACCTTTCCACAAGTAACATGCGGTGCTGGGCCAAACTTAACCTCACTTTGGCTAACAAAGAGAGAGAGAACACGTTTGAGTGCCATTGCCTGTTGCGAGTGTGAGGTTAGGTTCGACTTGGCACGCAAACAAAAGTCAAAAGTACAAATGACTGTTGAAATTGATTTGATCGGACTAATAATTTGAATTATTAATAGAAATCGACTAACTATTGTTTGATTGTAATTGTTTTGCTAACAAAACTTTGTTTACCCCCGTTCTGTTTCTTCCTCCGTCGTGGTTGTGCCTGGTCCCACCAATTCCACCTGCTGCACGTACACACACACATATCCACACACCCACAGCTCTCCTATAAACCAACATGGGCAAGGAAAAGATTCACATCAACATTGTCGTGATTGGACACGTCGATTCTGGCAAGTCCACCACCACCGGTCACTTGATCTACAAGTGCGGTGGTATCGACAAGCGTACCATTGAGAAGTTCGAGAAGGAGGCCCAGGAGATGGGCAAGGGCTCGTTCAAGTACGCATGGGTTTTGGATAAATTGAAGGCCGAGCGTGAGCGTGGTATTACCATCGATATCGCTCTGTGGAAGTTCGAAACGGCCAAGTACTACGTGACCATCATCGACGCCCCCGGCCACAGAGATTTCATCAAGAACATGATCACTGGTACCTCCCAGGCTGATTGCGCCGTCTTGATTGTTGCCGCCGGTACCGGCGAGTTCGAGGCTGGTATCTCCAAGAACGGTCAGACCCGCGAGCACGCTCTGCTGGCCTTCACCTTGGGTGTGAAGCAGCTGATTGTTGGTGTCAACAAGATGGACTCGTCCGAGCCACCTTACAGCGAGGCCCGTTATGAGGAAATCAAGAAGGAAGTGTCTTCGTACATCAAGAAGATCGGCTACAACCCAGCCGCTGTGGCTTTCGTGCCCATCTCTGGCTGGCACGGCGACAACATGTTGGAACCATCCACCAACATGGGCTGGTTCAAGGGCTGGAAGGTGGAGCGCAAGGACGGTAATGCCGATGGCAAGACCCTCATCGAAGCTCTGGACGCCATCCTCCCCCCTGCTCGCCCCACCGACAAGGCCCTGCGTCTGCCCCTGCAGGATGTGTACAAAATTGGCGGTATCGGAACAGTACCCGTCGGTCGTGTGGAGACTGGTGTCCTGAAGCCCGGCTGCGTTGTTGTGTTCGCCCCGGCCAACATCACCACTGAGGTTAAGTCTGTTGAGATGCACCACGAAGCCCTCACCGAGGCCGTTCCCGGAGACAATGTTGGCTTCAACGTCAAGAACGTGTCCGTCAAGGAGCTGCGTCGTGGCTTCGTTGCCGGCGACTCCAAGGCCAGCCCACCCAAGGGTGCTGCTGACTTCACCGCCCAGGTCATCGTGCTGAACCATCCCGGTCAGATTGCCAACGGCTACACTCCCGTGTTGGATTGCCACACCGCTCACATCGCTTGCAAGTTCGCCGAGATTAAGGAGAAGGTCGATCGTCGTTCCGGCAAGACCACCGAGGAGAACCCCAAGTTCATCAAGTCTGGTGATGCTGCCATCGTCAACTTGGTGCCCTCCAAGCCTCTGTGCGTGGAGTCCTTCCAGGAGTTCCCCCCTCTGGGTCGTTTCGCTGTGCGTGACATGAGACAGACCGTGGCCGTCGGTGTCATTAAGTCTGTCAACTTCAAGGATGCCGCCGGTGGCAAAGTCACCAAGGCCGCCGAGAAGGCCACCAAGGGCAAGAAGTAGCTGGTTTGCGACAGTACCACCTACAACATGATGATGCAGCCACCAACACTCAACAACAACAGCAACAACAATAAGCACAAAAGTAGTTTAACCGCAACCACCACTCCTGTCCCTGTTCTGGGCAAGACGAACGATAAGATGAAGTTCCAGCAAAAGCAAAAGTTTAATTTTTTCCATCGAAAGGAATTTCGTCGGATACGAATGCCTGCCTAGCCGCCAATTTGTTTCGATGGGGATGCATACAACATAAACCAACTCCCATCCTCGTCCTCCCCGCTCCTCGATCTTTAGTTTAGCCCTGATGTGATTGCATTGTAATGAATTGAGTTTATTATAATGTTCTCGCATCTAGAGATATATCTAAGGCACAATTTTGAGTAAAGCATCATAATGGTTGAAAATTAACCCTTTTTGAGTTGTAATCTTATCTTATTATTCCTTTGCACAACACAACAGCAACAACTACTTTGTACACAAAATGAAACTACTCCAGAATAGAAGCGATAACTTTATTTACAAAAAAATAAACAAAAACCATCATTTTTGTATTTATTTGACTTTTGGGTTTTGTTGCTTTTATTTTTTTCAGCACCCCACCACCACCAACAACCACATACAACCCCACTGCCTCCACAAAAGTACAAAGCCTGGTGGGCGGGCAAGGAAATATGTTAAACTGACAACAAAATGTGAAATACCTCAATAGTTTAAATAAAGCGAACCAATTGCCATTTAAACAAATTTGTTTGCACTCTGCCCAGCCGACACCGGGGGGTAGTCTTCTGTTTTAAAATGCTATAGGAAGTTCATGGCAAGTCGAAAATTTCATGAAAATGAAGTAATGGAACAACTAGTAAATCTGCAATATAATGCTGATGTAAGTTTATGTACCAAGCAACAGGAAGAAACCTGTCTTAAAATCTAAGGGTTGGCCCACGGGCCGCTTCCTCAACTAAGTTATTGGCAACTCGGTTAATGTGGAATTGTGTTATTTGTTGAATATTACGAATTCCATTTATTATGCAATTGGATATGCACATCAATAGAGTCGAACTTACCATTTCTAAACCCTTGCAGAGGGCATTATAAAACGTGAAACGTTTTGAAGAATTAAGTTCTAAACATGAGATGTGAACGAAATCTTGCTCTATCCGGAACGCTTATGAGAGAGAAGGCCAACGAATTTGAGGCGAGCGTAGGATTGCTGGATAAGTTCAAAAACCGAAAATATAAGTTCGAGGTAAGTGGTGAACGAAAGATCTTCCGAATTTGATACAAAAAAAATTAAAAGAACGACATCTTTAATGCCGATAAGACTGTTCTATCTAGACTCCAGCTTTTTTATGAAGCGTGTAGGTAGCCATAGGCATCACTGTCCTGCTCCCCTCTGAAAGGAGCTCGGTGGTAAGTGTCTAGTCTGGCCTGTATGTCTGCAGACTTGTTTCCATATATGTTCCGGTGTTCAGGCTCTCATATAAAGAGTGATTTTTTAGCAACTTTCAACACTGTTTTTGGCAGCTCAGCTGTTTTCGTTTCACATGTTACTGTCCAACATGTTCAGTTAGGTCTATACTTTAACCATGAATCGAACAGCACTGGAAGATTATTGCATTTTATTATCAAAATTTATGCCACTTTTTTTTGTCGGAAAACTGTGTTCAGCGTAGAAGCTTATTTCTGGTTGAATGGATATGTGAAGAAACAAAATTGGTGTAAAGAGCAGCCAGAAGCATTGCCAGAACTGCAAATGCATCCAAAAAAAATGCACGGTTTGGTGTGGGTTATGGTCCGGTGGCTTCATTGGACCGTACTTTTTAAAAGACGACGAAGTCAGTAAGGATACTGTGAATGGAGAGCGCTACTGTGCGATGATTCCAACCTTTTGGCCGAATTAAGAGGCGAGTTCGGGGTACGGCTTATTTCACATTTTGGGCCACTCAATTGGCCGCCTAGATAGTGCGATATAACGCTATGTTAAGGCTCATGTCTATAGCGACAAGCTCGCAACAATGGACGCACTGGAAGCCAATATTGAAGATTTTATTCGTAAGATACCGGCTGATATGTTGAAGAGTATGCCAAAGTAGGACCCAGCGTTTGGCACATTTAAGGCACAGCCGCGGTTAACATATACATTTAATCAGCTGAAGTAACATAAATGGAATATAAGACAGGGCCAAAATGCTGTCTTTAGCTTTCAAAAAGCAAAAGAAAGCCTCCAACTGCACTCCCTGAGGATCGGCATCAAATTTATAAATCAATCAATAGATCATCTAGAACATCTACAACTGCTTCCAAATTGTATTTTCCTTTCTATAGGGCAAAGAACCTGTTCTATTGCTCTGTGGCAGCTGCGAAATTCAAGCTGTTACTCCAGATGGTCGATAAAGGTACACACGGCTCTATTTGGTTACGATACGCTTCCCTGATTTCAGCTGGGTGGATGGTTTTGGTTATTGGTATTCTTTCCTGGAAAAAATACTAATAAGTGTGTGTCACCACCTAGGATAGATTCAAATCCACTGCAATTTAGGGCTCGACTCGACTTGTGTTTGTAATCTGCTTCCATCTTTAATACCTTCCACCCTCCAAAAACTCGCCACGTTAAGAAAGGCAATATAAATATATTTCTGATGTGTCTCACAACTGGTACCAACTATTGAAACATCAACACCAAAAGAATGTTATTCCATTCAACACCAATTGCCTCTTTGGCTAGGGGCTATGCCTGCGCGGTAAAGTCCCATGATTATCGCCTACTTGATGCATCTCCGGATTATAAGGATCATCGTATTTAATGCCACTGGGCGTCACAATTGCACTTTTCATCAAATATTTGCCAAACTTTTGTATCTGCATGGCCGTAATGCTGTCCAGCACCCAGTTGACATTCAAATAGATGCGTTCATCCTCGACTCTTCGCTTATCTCCAATAATGTACTTGGCCTTAAAACGATTCTCTGTCAACTTGGCGCCTCCCAGTATAAGCAGCTCCTTCACATTATTAAATTGCAGAGGTCGGCACAACGAAGAAACGTAGAAGGTTTCCATAAAGCGGAAGAGTTCGCAGCGATAATGTATACCAAAGGCCTGGCGCTCAGTGCGGCATATCTAGGAACAGAAGAAAGGGGAGTTAGACTAGTTTGCACCAACAGTTACCAGCTCAGGTACTAACCTCAATGGCTCGAGAAAAAACGGTCAGTTCGTAGTGCTCTTCATTTACCCACTTGCCCTTACGCAATGATTCCAGTAACCAGCCATAGCTCACTATCCAAACACCTCGCATTAGACCGCGCAGCAGATTCAGAGTGCGCCGCGGTTCCAGGCTGACCAAATGCGTAGTGCGCTTGGTGACGGTGGGATCTAGACGCATGCCACGCAGCTTGCGTATGGCCTAAGGCAGGTGGTTGGGAGAATTTATTAACCACAATGATTACAGTAGATAGTCGCTTGGTTTATTCCAGATAATGGCAACTTAGGCACTACTTTTAAGATCTATTCTAAGGTTAAGCTACTTACTAACAACAAGAGGAGGAAGGAAATGCTTTTAAATCGGCCTGGTGGCTTTACCCACCTTGTGAATGACCTGAATCTGCTCATGATTCATGTTGGTGTGCACCATAGTGCGTATAATTGAACGACGCTTGGCTGGAGCTGGTTTTTCATTGCCGGCGGATGGGGCTGGCGACAGGGTGTCATCAGGCACCATTGCTAGGGACTCGGGTGGTGTAACAAACACTTCTGGCTCATCTTCTTGTTGTTCAAAGATCATCGTCTTCTTGGGTCTTAGCTCAAAGCCGTTGTCACTGCCGTCTGAGCCTTGGGCGTCCACTGCTCCAGCTGTTGGTCCTGCCAAGGTGCGACGCCGTTTTTGAATGGAGCTCGTGGAGCCACGTCGTGATAATTTCTTTTGAGATTTTGGTGATGAAAGCTGCACCTCCTCGTTGGGTGTGAACAGGCGACGTTTTTTCGGTTCCACCGCCTGCGGTAACTGCTGGGCCGGTTGATGGCATTCACCTAGTTCCGCCACATTGGCCTGGGCCAGAGAGCGACGCTGCGATGTATTGTTGATTCTATCGATGCCCTCATTAATCACTTGCATGTCAATACTGAACAGCGTGCGACGACGTTGACTGGTGTTGCTCTTTCTCTCCGGCAGGCGGGTCGAGCTAAAAAGCGGTGTACCCGCTGTCGAGGTTACTAGCTCATCATTTAGGCTGTACAACGATGTTTGAGTGGTGGCATGGTTGAGCGTTGTCAAATCCATGTGTACATCTTCCTCAACCATTTCAGTGTTGGGCAAGGTAGTGCTGCAACTCTGAGCAACAACTGTGCTAATCTCCATGGGCTCTGGGTCGAGCAGAGTAAGTCTTGGTTGTGGTTGTTCTGCTGTCCTAATAGGAGTGGCGCTGCTTATGTCCAGCGATTCTTCCATACAGTGTTGTTCAATCTCTGTGACCGGTTCTAGTGGTTGAGTTGTGGGAGCCTTTGCTGGGGTCGTTGCCGCAAGGAGCAAGGAGCTGCGTCGTCGTGTCATACGTGGCTCCGGAGCAGCAGCAGTGCTGACATTGGCCGCCATTAGGGAGCTGCGTCTTCGAGTCAGGCGAGGTTCCGGCTGTGTCTGTGCCTTGACCACCTCCACTGAACAACTATGCCGGCGACTAGTGCGCCCTGGCAACGGTTGACTCACTGGAGCTGGCTCTACAGTGCTGCGTCTTGGTCTGGCCATTTCGTTAAAGCTTAAGCTCTTCTTGGCCTGAGGTTTAGTGCTTGCAATGGCATCACCGCTGCCATTGGCTGCAGGTTTAAGAGCCTCCGCTGCCGAGCAGACACCCAGCTGCGATGGAGTAAAATGACCTTCACTAATTCTGCAAAAACAAGGAAAAGCGGATATCAATTAAGTTGGCCGGTGGTGCCAGGTGCAACAGGGACTTACCTATTTAGCAGCTTGGTGGCTGGCGACTCTGCGGCATCCTCCGGGGCCAAATGCTTATGGTGACTCAAGGCCTTGAAGAAGCGTGTAATGTCACTCTGCAAGAGCATTGAAAATTCTAAGCCAATAATTGGGCTAAGGATGTGTTCTAGTCCTACCTTTGGTGTGGAGTTTGGCGTAGTCACTGCTGTACGCTTCTTGCCAGAATCCGTGGCGCTATTCTTTGGGGTAAGATTTTCAACTGGCCGCTTGCGTGTACGTATCTTTAGCTCCGAACCAGGTTGTATGCAATGCACAGGCTGTAAGGGGGGAATACAAAATAGTTATTGGATGACATAAGACACAAGTCAGTGTACAGATTATCTAGTGAGTCATTTATTTCCAAAATTAATATAATCTTAGAAATGGAATAGATAGCGTATTTACCACCAACCTCCAGGTTGAGCTATGTAATTGTTGAATTCTTCAATTTTTCACAGCTTTGACAGCCACAGATTACACTAGCCCAAAATTCCACGACTACTTACTACTTGATGAAATGAAAAGGTCTAGTTGCGTAAACATTTAAATTTGGGCTACATTTTACCGGCAATGGCGGTAAAGCACAGGTGCCCGCAAGCTATACACATCGGCCGCATTTGCTGTTGCTTTGCGGATGGGCTTGAACGACTTTCTTAGTTGTTTAATGATTGTTGTTAATTCAGAACATTTTGTTCATTTGTATTGGTGACTACGCGATAGCAGCTGCTTTTTGTCACCTCCAGCTTATAGATTAATGCCTTAAAGTGAAAGGTACAGACCTGGGTTAAAGTCTCAGCAAGGTATAAACAATGTTTTGAACAATTTTAATTAAAGTATCAGCTTATTTTTCCCAATTAACAATTGCAAAATATAGGTGGAATCGATATCTGAGAGAAGAATTCCTTTGGCTTCTCAGCAAGTTGTATCTCCGTTACTTGAGATTTGCCCGGAAGTCCAGTGGAAAGAAAGGTATTTAAAAGGTGAAATGTCGAGCAAACGAGACAATTTCGATGAAATTTGTATATTTTTAAGCTTCCTTCTAAGTTGATCAGGCTTAAAAATGTCTTTATATTCGATTCTTTAGACTTTATCCATCAAATATATGTATTCTTATCGGGTTACCAATGAACAGAAGCCCGATTTCGGGCACAGGCTGGGCGATTCTATAAAATTCAAAGGGAAGAAACCCCACCGGTTTTCCTATAACAGTTGTTTGCACACGAAGCACTGTGAACCGAATGGGTCATGTGGCCACTGTTGCGCTTGGGCAACATAGAGTTCTGAGTGGTACACGGTCTTCTTTTCGGAGAATTTCGCAAAACCCATCGTCAAAGAAGAAACATTCTCCAATCATGACAATGCGAGCTGCTCTTACACATCACGTTACACAAGCGACTTTTTGATTTTATATAGATGCCCATGATTTTTTTTTATTCCCAAACAACAGAGATAAGTGACGTGGTGGACGTTTTTCTATGCAATTAAAACCCATGTTTTGGAGGTGCTCAATCGGAGTGGAAACGAGAAAGCTTAAATATCTTCAAACCCGACCGATCGTTCGTATGGGAGCTAGATAATATAGTCATCCGATTTGGATAAAAATTTGTAGAATTATGTGAAAGCAGGTGAAACAAGCTAATACAATTTCAGGATGCTACCATTAAAAACAAAAAAGTTATTCTAACTAAGACTGTTTTTCAGACCCATCTTTTGTATGGCAGCTATACCATATAGTTTTCCGATTTTAATCAAACTTTGCAGGACCATAAAAAAGCATGGACAATTTAGAAATACAAAGTTTGGAGATGTTTCCATTGAAAAAAAAATAGTTGTTCTCATTAAAACTAGTTTTCCGACCGATTGTTCCTATCCTTTTCCATAAACTTTCATGGAAAATATTATGAAAAACCTTAAACCCCATTTTCTTTTGAAAATGTTTCGTATGCTAGTCTCGAATAATATATAGTATACCCCGCGTATTAAGGGTCAGCACTGTACTCAACTGCTACCTTTTAACTAAGCCCTTGTGCCAGACAGCTAGCCACTAAATTGTTGTTGCTGTGGCTTGGCTAGATGCTGCTGCTGCTCTGTCAGTCACTTGTGCTAAAAACACTGTTTTATTTGTTTATAACTACGTGATATCTTGGCCGTGGTTGGTTAATGTTTATATTTGCCGGGCTTTTATCTCATAAGCGTGCGCGCTCTCTCTCCCTCTGACTGTGGGAGGCGCTGCAAACTGGTTGGAAAATGGCGCCATGTATGTTAAATAATCATTACATTGTTACATGTGACAAATTGGCATAAACAATAGACACGTCAGATCAACTCTCTGCACTTTAAATTTACGCGCCCAAGTGTGACTGCACTGTTACCGCAACAGCTAGTGCAGCCCTGCGGAGAGACTGTCACTCTCTCCCTCTCTGTCTTTGACAGCGCCTGCGCCGTGTTGCTGTTATGGTTGGTCGAGAGAGAGCGCTGCAGCCGTATAAAAATTGCTTCATGTAGGGCCGTCAGTTCAGTTGGCGGCTCATTCATTCATTGCTTGTCGCCGCGCTCAATTTAGTTCTTAAACAAAACAATACAAAATTCTAAGTAAACCAACAGTATTACGCATTCCAAATTGTACATTCTGCAGCGGGGGACCAACAATCGCGGAGTTCGACCCATTTCCTCAAGCAGCAACAAGTGTTTCAGATTGCAAGACAATTGTCTGGAATATTGACAGAACAACAACAACAAAACAACAAAACTTTTTGTTTGTTTTGCTAAAATTACGAGACGCGAGAATCAGTGCCCAGAACGTGGCACTTTTGATTTGCTGCTGCCGTGCATCGGGCAGCGACAGAAGCAGCGACTGCGGCGTCGGCGACATCTGGGAAAAACAATCAAGAAACTTGTTTTCCCAACGAGACGACAACATTGCAGCCGATAGATAAGCGGGACAAGGGCACACACGATGATTCCCGGCTATGGACCTGTCACCCAAGCTCTGCTGGGCACTCTGCTCACCTGGGGCCTCACGGCCGCTGGCGCCGCCCTCGTCATCTTTGTGCGGGGCACTCAGCGACGTTCGCTGGACGCCGCCCTGGGCTTTGCAGCCGGCGTCATGATCGCCGCTTCGTTCTGGTCACTGCTCAAGCCGGCCATTGAAATGGCCGAGAGCTCACACCTGTATGGAGTCTATGCCTTTCTGCCCGTGGCTGGCGGATTCCTTTTGGGTTCCATTTTTGTCTATGGCTGCGACAAGTTAATGTCCTTCTTGGGTCTCAACAGCACCAACATGATGATACAGATGACACAATCGAACAAGGACAAGGCGGACATAGCGATTGATGATCTGAAACGCAATGGTGTCAACGGAGCAAGCGAACGTCTAGCCTCCAAGAGCCTGGACAGCTTCTCGGATTGCCTGAGTGTGCAGCACAGCGGGGAGCCGCGTCGCCGCAAGAAGGGCAGCATCAGTGAGGTGGAACAGTGCACTTACACCACCACGGAGGAGCAGCTACGCGCCCAAGAAGCCTTGTCGCAATGGAAACGCATCATGCTGCTGGTAGTGGCCATTACCGTACACAATATACCCGAAGGACTGGCTGTGGGTGTGAGTTTTGGTGCCATAGGCACCACCAACTCTTCCACCTTTGAAAGTGCACGCAATCTGGCCATTGGCATAGGCATACAGAACTTTCCGGAGGGTCTGGCAGTGAGTCTGCCCCTACATGCGGCCGGATTCAGTGTGATGCGCGCCCTCTGGTACGGCCAGCTTTCGGGCATGGTGGAGCCCATCTTTGGAGTGCTGGGCGCAGTGGCGGTGACTTTTGCCAATCTCATACTGCCCTATGCCCTGTCCTTTGCTGCCGGAGCCATGATCTATATAGTGGCCGATGATATTTTACCAGAGGCTCATGCCAGCGGCAATGGCACAATTGCCACCTGGGGCACTATATCTGGCTTTCTCATCATGATGTGCCTGGAGGTGGCACTCTCGTGAAGCTATCGCGTACTTAAAAAGCATTTCTTGTATATAGCAAACAGGCTTCGGATCCTGCTCTAAGGAATCCCACCTACATAAGTAACTTAATAATTGTACAATCTCAGTAACAACCACCACAACCACCCGGCGAGCGGGAGCTTGGCTCTATTCTGGGTAAATTTTTATATAAGCTTGACAACAAACGACTTGGTTTATGGCCTGAATGCATCGTGGTGGAAGTTCTAGCGAATTATGTAAATGTTGTTTTCCCCGTGCACGCGAACTAGGTAGTATTAAGTTGTCCGTCTAATGTCTAGGTAATAAAACGTAATGTCTAAAACGCTGACAACATATTTGCATCATCTTCTTTTTTTCTTGCTGGACAGCGGAGATTCTTCAGCTGATAAGGCACTTACTACACGTAAATTGAATTAGATAAACCAACAAACGATAAGAGGAGACTGTTCCTATGGAGTTTACGCTACGTGCAAAATCAGACGGCCCCCAAGTTCCGCCAGTGCGTGTGGGACTTAAGCCATCAGTTTGATGGCTGGCCGCGGGGTCTTATCTTCGCTGATAAGTTGGCTACTTTCTGTGGATCAATGTTTTTTTTTGTTGTTCTGTTCATTTCTTAATGTTTTAATGCGGCCAATAAAAAACAATTTGTAATATTTCAATGCTCCATTAGTGGGCGACTATCTCAAGTGGAGTCAATACTTGTGTTCTAACAGTGTCATAAATTGATAAATGGCTCGCATAATACAATGGTCAAAAATGGTCAATCAAAGATTTTCAGTTAATAAGACTAGAATGTTATTTGTTATTGAGGAACCGTGAGGTGGAGGTGGAGAAATCTTAATGAAGTGCTTCCAAATCATTGGTTTTTGTAGCTTGCCCCGGCGGTACACCCTTTCCTACAAGCAAAAGCATTTTCCAGAACTTCATGTAGTTTGCTCCACGGTGTAAGATTAGTCTAAAAGTTGATTCTATTTCATGATTTTGATATAGACAGGCCTCGGGTTCAATCCGTTGAGTCATTAGGTAATTTCCTTGGTTTTTAGTTTGTTTATAATGGGATAAATAATCCCTTTCTTGGTTTCTTACTATCTATAGAACTTTCTGTTCTCTTTTCCTTGGTATTTCTTTTGACTTTGGACATCCCCTTTACTTAAAATCTAGCATGTAACAGAGAGGAATACTAGAGCCCTTATATATATTTCCGGCCTTGCCAAAAATGATGGTTATAAAACTGCCTTTGTTCGTAATTCTCGAAACGGATACTTCGATAATAAAACCTTCTTATAGCAGAACTAAAAGCGGACTAAGATATATAGGACATTTCAAATTTGAGTTCTGATTAGATTGAGTCAATGTTTGGTATACGAAATCATGTTCTGGCAAAGGACTGACTATATACCCCCATAAGCCCAGATCGTTCACAATGAAATCTCTCGAAAGGCTACTGGTCAGCCAGCTCTCAGCCTTCCTTGAACTCTAAATTTATTGTTGAGATGTTTCGGCTCTTAAATCGGCAAAATGCTCACGATTAGGAAGATTACAACGAGGTATAAGCAGCTGTGCACTTCAAGGTGAATAACAATCTTTTTCACCTCATCCTAAGCAGAATTCAAGTTAGTAGAAAAGACTGACAATGTCTCAATCCTTTACCTGAATGCAGCTAGGGAGATTATGGCAGAAGCATTATTACAGCTGAGCATCTGGGTTCAGGTGCGTCACCCAACCAAAATAGAGCTGCTATGTAGTCTCAGTCCCTTACCTGAATGCAGCTAGGGAGCTTATGACAGACAAATTAATACTGCTAAGCATCTGGGTTCAGGTGCGTCACCCTACCAAAACAGAGTCGATTCGCCACAGTAGAAACACCCACTACACAAGCTGTTAGAGGACTGATCTTAAATCAGATTCGAACATTGAATAAAGGACCAGGGAAGCTAGCATTGCTCTCTACTTTTGTAGACAGATGGTTGATTAAATGTAACCTCCAACCCACACTTACATGTGACGTAATATTCTGGTAGCCAGTCGTCTTGCACCACTTCTCAATTCAAGTTGAAGTGTTTAAAAAATAACTGTTATTCTCGGAGACCATATCTCACAACAGAGAGAGAAAGAGATTACTTTATTGTTTGAGTGTAAGTGTAAGCTCAGGGGAAAACAGTTATTATCGTTTCTTTTATGTCTCTGTCTTTTTGGTTCACTTTTGAGACAAATAATATATATGTATGTATGTATGTAAGTGTATTTTGATGAACGAAAACAGTTTAAGTTATTCTTCTGTCTTCTTGTGTTCGTTAATCTATAACTTATTTCGAAGCGTTAAGCTCATTATTATGCGGCATGTCAGGAAAGTGCTTTGACACAAAAAACAAAACTCGTATTTATCACTTATTTGGAAAACCAAAACTGTTATTTTTCTAAGGCACACAGACAGACAAAGCGGATCGTAGCTTTGTGCTTTGTGATAACAAACGCACAGAGCACTTAGAGAGCGCCAACACCAAAAGCTTAGCGGAGCCAAGAATTTTGTATGCAAGATTCATAAGATCTGACTCCGTTAAGCTCTCTCTCTCTCTCTCTCCTATATACATACATATGTTTTTAAAAATAAATGTAAAACAAATAAACTCCCTATCTTAAAGGTTCAAGAAACTGCTTTGACAATATTTAACAACTCATATTATCTCAGTACAGATTTGGACGAGATTTGAATATACCAAAAAGGGATAAAATAAGCCATTTTCAACATTATAATTTAAGAACTTGGGAAAACATGGCTAGAATCAATCACTTCTTTTACAATGGAGCTTCTGTACCGAGCAGATATGAGTTTGGAAAGCTGTTCAACACTTCCGTGACACATTAAGTTGTTTAATATTTTAAAGGTAGGTTAAAACTAGAGGGATTTGTCCAGTTTCTTCAGTGTACTGTCCTGGGAACCATACAGAATCAGAATAAAATAAGAACACAGTTTTAACCTTTAGTTTTTGCTACAAATTTGAGTTTTATCTGTGTCAAAACACAATCACTTGCAGAAAATAAAGGATCATACTATAAATATGTATGCAAGTTTGTAACTTATAGAAAAAATTCTACTTACCCACATATTCTTTCGATTTTTTTCTGAATGGGTATATATTTCTGGCTTAGATTCTTACAATTCCCGTTTTGAGAAACTGGCAACTAGTAAAAAGAAAACACAGTCCTACACCTAGTTGTAATGCAACTAGAAATTAACTGGTAGCAAAACAGCTAGTTTCGCGGGAGTTGGGCAACTGCGCAGCGGCAGATAGCACTGAAGCTTAAGTTGTTTAAGTGCGAACGTAATTAGAAGTGCAAGAATGCGTACTTAATTGTGATTGTGTAAAGATTTGTGAAAACATGAATAACTGTAAAGTACAGTACATACAAACTGGCATTTAACTGGTTGCAAATGACTGCACGTTTTCCATACAGTTAAAAAAGGCTTTCGGCGAATATAAATGCCTAGACCGAAATTGGGAATATTGTTTCGGTTGGATACACTGTGTCGAACTGCCTAAAAGAACACTTGCTTGTACAATTGAAAGAAAAATTAGACACAATATATCTTTTTTTTTAGTTAATAGAACCTAAATGAATGTTATCTGGAATGTACGGTTTTGTTTTTTAAAGTATGGAACTGTTCCAAGAAGTTATAAGTACAAAACTAATTATGACAGCAACGGCTATTTTTAAGTGAAACTGATTAGCAATCAAAAGTATAAATCAGGCTGTACAAAAAATATTTACAATGGAAATGGCACCTATACGCCTTCAGTGCAAGAGCAGCCGCCTTCCGTAAACAAAGTTACTCGCTGAGTATTATGGACATTGCCTGTTTACTTGAGAGGTCTAGTTGCCTATCTTGTGGAAAAAGGGCGATAACGCATTCCCTTACATAAAAGAAAGCCCCATTTTGTCATATCTTAACAAGATTTTGCTCTAAGTGAATTTGAAAAGTTATCACAAGCAATTACATTCATTCCTATGTCCTGTAACCATTCAAAATAGCTAGAGGGTTTGCTAACTTACCGCTATTTTGCCATACAGCTCTGGATACTCATATCTGTGCTTATTGCTGATGGGGAACATATCTGGCTCACACAGCCGCAGCTGTACCTTGCAGGCCTCAATCCACAATATGGATACAATTGGTATATTCCATTCGCTTGCTTTCTTATATGTCGAAAGTAAGCCATCTTTGAAGATGACATGAGTGGTGTTGCTGCAAAACAAATGAGGATCAATTAACCAGAGTTCAGACACCTTCTACAGCAATTAACTCACCGCCAGAGACGATCATTCACTTGGGCGCCCATTTTGGCAATGACACTTCTCACACCCTCGGAACGATTATCATTACCTGTGCGTACCTCTACATAAACAATCACATCCTTCAAGATTTCCGCCAAGGTGGGCGGTGGCTTGGGATTGCGTTCTTCTTCAGTAATAATACTGTGTTCGGCCAGTGAGACATCAAAGGTATTGTAAGTGGATTTGGTGGGACTTCTGCTCCAACATAGAGAATTAAGCTAAGAGAATCAAATTGAATCTGGTGTTGTGCTTACTTAA
Organism: Lordiphosa fenestrarum; assembly: GCA_035044985.1. Lineage (NCBI taxonomy): Eukaryota > Metazoa > Arthropoda > Insecta > Diptera > Drosophilidae > Lordiphosa > Lordiphosa fenestrarum. The sequence continues at coordinate 1,590,855 of JAWNNO010004737.1, forward strand.
GAGCGCGTATGGCACGCGTTCGCAAAGTGGCACTAGGACTGTTGAGATCTCGTTGCAAACGCAATATCAGTGGATCCTGTTTGGGAGTGGACTCCGGCGGTTGTGAATTCTCCTGCATTTGAACATTATCTGGGAAAGAAATTGCCTATATCAATACTGGGGCCAAACAACTGGTCTGGGGCAATCACAAACGGTCAGTAATATAGTAAAGGACTTGCTCAGCATTCCACATGCTTGAAGATTTTTTTTGGGACTATTAATTTTGATCACAAAGATTACCAAATATAGAGAAATGCCTACATAAATATATTGAGTAAAGGTACAAAGCCAACCTGTTGAAGAAAACTGTTGCTGGATTATTTTCCTGTTGTCATTTAAATCTACCGGTTCCTGCAATGGTCGTCGTTTGGCCACATTTGCAGCGGCGGCGTCCTCTCGCTGCTTTGCATTGGACACAAAGGATTCATAAGTCTTGGTTTTCCATGACGGCTGACGTTGTATAAATTTGTCCATGAGGCACTTGGATTGCGTTGGCCCTTTATTGCACAGTAATTAGTTTAGATCGGGTTAATTTGGTAAAATTCTTCAACAAAATCTTCAAAAAGATGCAGCTTGTGGTAGTGTGACCGTATTTGGTAGAGAGAATATTACCAAGTAAATACGAGGCGATCTATTTTGATATACGATCGCGTTGCAGCCCTTACATTGGCACTAGTTCACTTACCGAGTCTTTTATGAACTAGCTACCAAAGCTAAATATTTGTTTTGATCTACTGAATATAAAATAAATTGTCCCAAGCCATTTTAGCCGTTCTAGATTCACTGAAATTCATTTCAAATGTCTACCCCTTCGTACGTTTTTTTTTATTGCATAACAGTATACAATTTTGTTATATTCAGCACAGAAGCTTATATGTTCATAATGATAAGCTGTTTATGTTCAAAAGTTTAAAATATTTGATACAAGGGGTATTGCGGCTCATCCCTGGTCTCTGCGGTGTAAATTTTGCCGACAAACTAGTTCTTTCGTTCCAATAATCACAACTGTGAGTGCAATCGTATTTTGGCGGCTTGTATAAACTTGTATTTAATTGCAGCTTATTTTTGTTTTAAAGATATATTTCGTAAGTATTCGAACTTATTTACATATGAAACGTATTTACAGCAAAAGGAATAAAATACATGTAACTTGTCTAAAAGTGTGGCAAATTCATTTGCTTATGACAATCTCATTCCCCGTTATGTGTGGCAGGCCCTCTCTCTTCTCTGCTTCCTACGTCTTCTGCTACTTCTCCAGTTTGTGCTGCTGCGGCTGCTGCTGCTCTAGGACATTTTCGCTCAGTCTTAAACGATTTAAAAAACTATGGCAAAATTTTAATGAACTATTACAAATTGCATAATATCATTAAATCTCTCTTACAAGAAAATAAGCTACATAAATGGCTGCATTTCACCTCATTTATCACAACAAAGTGGGCGAAATGCACTCCAAGGCTCTTGACTAAATATGCGTTAGACTAAAATTAATAAATTATGGAACGGCCAGCCGAGCGGTGTCATTCTGTGGAAAAGAGAGAGAGAGAGAGAGTGAATATAAGAAAATCGTGTGGTTAAGTCTTTGCCCCCGAGTACTTACCATGTGCACTGATTAAACTTCTAGCATCCCAAAGCGACAGTTGTGATTGGGAGAGACGATGTTGAGGCGGATAGAGCTTGTAGGGAAAGTAGGAGTGGTGGAAGGTGGCAATGGGTATGGGCTGAGCGGGCTGCGGAAACTGCTGCTGGTGCTGGGCAGAAATCTTGCGCGAGATCTTCGACTCCTTTTTGTGGCCCTTGTGGGCAGCCGTGCAGGGTTGCTTGTTGGACTTGATGAAGTTGGGTATGCGGGCCAGCAGGCCGCAATAGTAGGGATCATCTTGCTTCTTACGCTGCTGGGAGCTGCTGTTCTTTGATCTCTTCTTGTCCTCATAAATGGCGGCCTCGTAGTCCGGCTGGGTCAAAAAAAGAAGAGAGCAAGAATTGATAAGACATTTGTTGCTGCTGCATAAAAGTAGGCCACACTTTTTTTCTTGCCTACGTGAAACTTGACTACGGCTGCTAATTATCTATTCACTCACCTTAGGCACATACGGACTCTCATTGAGGAAGGCTGCACTAAACACACTACGCCTGCCCTTGCTACTAGACGTACTCGAATTTTGTGAATTCTGTGAATCATCCGAGGCAGCGGGCGTGGGATAAATCAAACCCACTTGACTCTCAATCGTCGAGTAGGGATCCTCGCTGCTCTGTGTCAACGGAACACGCATTCCCAGAGCATCCAACGACTTGGGCAGCGACTGCAGGCGACTCTTCAGCATATCCATGGCCACCACATTAACCACCAAAATCCAGACTGGTGTATTGATTAGATTATTGTTGGACTTGACCAGCGAAACGGCCGACAGACACTGTCTCTCCAAACGTCCACGTTCCGGGTAAGTGCGCGCAAATTCCCGATTTATATTCGTCTGAAATTTCTTCATGTCAAACAATTTGGCCGAAGTGCCCGAACTAAGGGACATCTGAGGCATTTGCATAATGTCACCACCAATGACGGTCTCCTCATTGCCCAGCGAGGTGTTGTTTACCAAAATGTTGCTCTTGCCATAGCGCTTAATGAATATGTTGCCAATGCCATCCATTTTGATCTTGAAGCCATCACCAATGGATTTTTTGATGACTTTCGTTTCTGAGTCACGCATGGGATTCTCAAAGCCGTTAAGGCCAATGCTAAAGAAAAAAAGAATGGAACAATTAAGACAAGTGATTCAGGAACGAACCGGTGGGGGGAATACACATACCGCACGCCATCAAAGCCATGCTTGGAACCGTTTATGGTTATCACAGAGGAGCGGGCATAGGCCTTGGCCACACGTCGATTCTTTTCGAAGACAATTATTTTGGCCCAAATTTCATCGTCAATTTGCTCCCATTTGGCCAGCACTTCGTTGATGTGGTCCTGTGAAGAATTGTTAAGGATTAGACAAGTTTTTCTATTCTTACATGTTACATACAACATTTTGGTATCTTCGTGATTGAATTAACACCTTTCGGTGCTTAAAACTTGAAGATTTTTTAATGATATTCTTGAATTGAGAACGAATCAATCTTAAATTTAGGAATAAAACACTATTCTTATTTCAAGTACTGTACAATATTATAGTATTACTATAACATTAACTTACTTACCCTAAACAATTTCTCTCGATCATGCCAAACATCTTCCTCCTGCTCTTGCCCAATGGCATCCAAATTGTCCAAGGAACGCGATATAATCTTACGACGTGAAATCATCTTTTGTTTGTGTGTGTGTGAGAGTTTCTGCTGGATTGGCTCTGCAAACAAACCAAAACATAAAAAGAAGAGAATTTTCCAAATTATTATAAATAATTACGACAGTTGCTTTAAATTCTCCCTCCAGCTGGGTGCGAATGTCTTGATTCGATTTAATCTGGCAACTAAATTACGCGCCTTCACACATGCCTCCGGCCAGATTATTAAGCAATCAGCCAATCAATCTGCAAGCCAATGAACTTAGTCTTTTCCATTTGGTACCCGAGTAAGTACGCCCACTGGTATACCAAATTGAAACACCAATGTCACCGCCTCTAATTGCGATGCCTTGCCAACAGTTTTGCATTTGACGTTGACTGGGATTGAATTTCAATTGATTTTCTGGGGTTTTCTTACACTCATCAAAGTCAACCTGCTACTTGCAAGCGTTTTGTGACAAAATCCATGTCCATGCTAATACGTGATTGGCATTAACTTTTGGCAACCCATAAATGTGTGTCACTTGGCTGGCCATGAAAGTGAGACTGGAAATCGAAGCCTATCAATTCCCGTTCCACTCCGGCATTTCTAAACGTTTCACTGCACTTAAATGGTTGACATATTAAGGTAACGTCAAATCGTGCCCTAATTTAAATGTATCTAAATTACTTGGAATTGCATTGCAGACAATTTTATGTCTGTCCCGAAATTTCCGTTGAGCATGCTTAAGTAACAAATGGTTTGGTTCTATTGAAGCTACCGCCGCCGCTCCGCTTCGGGGCTTTCTATTTGGTTGTCGTGTGTGGGCGGATTTGTTAATTAGCAGCCAGAATGGCCATAAAACTTGATATATGTCACGCACTTCTTTTGGCCAGTATCGAGAATCCGCTTTGCTGACAACAACAAACACTATTGTGGTTTTTTGTATAGAGACGCCCACAAGGCATGTAGAGAAATTCCAGTTTTTTTTTTATTTATTTACTTTAGTATAAAACTTAGAACTTTGAGTGCCAAAACGCCAAAAAATTATATTTTTCGTCAACAAATTTTGCTTTAATTCAACTTTCGAGCTCAAAGAGGTTAGAAAACATAGTGAGGTGTTAAAAATAATTGAACACTTATGAAGGTGTGAAAAGTTAGGACCTTCAACATATTTATATGTATAATTTTAAGAATGGAGATTGATTCGGTTGGTAAAGTCATAAGCGTTCGCTTTCGCAGTTCTCTTTTCAAACACTCAAAACATTGACTGCAGCCAAACTGGAACAGCCTAGTTATAGTTTGAAAAGCACTGTCTAAGGAAGATTAAGAAAAGAACAACTTTCACAACCTTCAACGACATAGAACACTTCAATGAATTGAACTGAATCGTTTTCTTGTGCACTATTCGGTTAACATTCTGTTTTCGAACAAAACTGCTTTTGTTTCGGTTTGGTTTAGAACTGGCTTACATTCCTTTTTAAATGTTTTTTTTTTAAACTTACTGGGTATAAATTCTACTAATAATAGCCTATTTCCACTATAGCAGATATGTACATATTTTTACATATTATCACTTATCAAGTAAGTAAAGTAATTGGTCGCCCTAAGGAAAGCTGGCTTCGAGAAGCTCGAGGGCTCTAACGTTCTCTACCGAAGAGCCCTGGCCATCTCACGCCATTCAGCTATACGTATCTTGCCTTAAACGAAATTTTATGGAGGCAGAAGAGTGCAAACAGGATAAACTTTCGATTGGATTTAGTCAATTTTAATAGTATTTTAATAGTCTTCTGGTGTTGCGTTGCCCAATAGAATATGGGAAAAGCAAACAGCATTTCAGCGCTCATAAAAGAAGATCCATTCCCAGTCTGTTTCCTGTGAGCGAACATTGTTACAAATGGATTCCGAATATCAAGCTTAAATGAATCTCTGGAAAGGGAAAGGGATCTTCAAGTCAAAATTAAATAACAACCTTAAATTACGCTGATATCTGCTTGAAGGATCTCTGCTTTGGGATTAAATTAAGGTCTAATATGAGGCATAGATCAGTCTTTTAAGCAGATCAACGCGAGATACATTTTGTATTTTCAGGGGCTATAAGATGTGATACATCCATTTATTTTTTACTCCTGTTTCAAGTTTACCCTGATTTTGTAACTACAAATAAATACCAATAAACACGCCATGAACGGTGAGAAATAACTTGTAGTACATTGTTATCACTTCAAGAACAATTTGTTGAGAACGCAATAACTTGATTTGCTTGTGTACGCTAAACATTCTTCAGCGACATCTTACCCACACCACATGCCTGCCTGACTTTATTTTGAAAAGAGACAACAATTTTTGTCGGTCGTATCTCTCGCCGATCCCAAGACTTTTTGCACTTAACGTAGGCGACGTGTTAGCTCACTGAGCTGTTGCACACATTTATAGACGCACATCTAAATGGTTACTTATATATTTCTCTGCAATGGTTGAGTTAAGCAATTGAAACATTTATTCTCATTAATTTGAGAGAACACCTTGTTATTATTTTGTTTGGTTTTATCCGTTTGTTTAGTTGGTAATACTTGCACTGGTAAAACAATTCGCCCTGAAAACTAGAAATTCTCCTTTGAAATCCGTCTTAAGGCGATTCACCCTAAAATTAAGAAAACTTTTTCTCATTTATGGACAATTTTTCTGAAACTTAGGACGGATTTCATAGGAGAATTTCTAGTTTTCATGGCGAATGTTTTATGAGTGTGGAATTAATTTTGGTCTGCTCAAGTGCTGGCTAAAAAGGAAAGGTCATCAAGCAATACCGAAGATGGCAAGCCAGAGAAAGGAATCCAAATTTAAATCACAAAACAAAGAAAGAAAGTGAGAATTGCTTTAGGATAGATTCTATCAAATCTAAATGCTTTTCATACTGCGGACGACGAAAACCGTTAAATATTCAGCGCAGCGCACTATTTTTCCGTCTAATTCTATACCGATCTGCGGATTTTAAAATTACTTCCGATTCCAGAATACGAAGTTCATTTAAATTCTAGAGATTCTACACAGAAACAGAAAAAGTTCCATTTGGAATGGATATTTTTTTTTATCCTCTTATTTAATATTAAAATATCCATTTTTTATTTCCTTTGGATGATTTTCAGTTGCTTTGGATGAAACTCTTAGATCCATTTAACATTAAATATATAATTTAATAACCAAAAACGGATATTAAAAAAATATCCTTTCCAAATGGATGCCAAAATCATCCAATGTATAATTTGTAATATCCTTTTTTCTGTCTGTGTAGAAAGAAAGTGAGTCGATTATAACTAAATGAATTGGAACATCTTGAAACAAGTCGATAAAAAGACTTAAACCTAAGCAAAACTCTTCTCTTTTGAGGATTCTCTTTAAAGGCGCTGGCATGAAATGGTTGCGAAATCATTCTTTAAAGTATTTTGAACACAATAAATACCAAAGACCCATAACATAACAAGTAAATGTCAGGGAAATTGTCAATGTGGACCACACATGTGTGCTGTGTTTGTGTGAACAAACTTGTATGGCTGTTACTTAGTTTAGTGATTTCTAGGTGTTTTCCCAAATTGTTCCTTCTAAATAGTACAATCCATTGCTCACCGAGACCCACTTTCATTTGTGACTCAACCTAGCTAAACCGAAATTCTTCTTCACTTAATGATGCTCACATATATCATTGTGACCTCCTGGTCGTCGCAAGTCAAAGCCCCATAGGCAAAAAAATAAAATACAAACATTCAACATACGACTGGTTCGCCCATCTGTTTCATCTTCTATTTTAGAGTGCCGTGATTAAGTTTTGGGTTTCCTACGTCAACAACATGCCATCGTTGCCGGCTGCTTGTTGTTCAATTTCGTGTTCTTCTTCTTTGTCGTCGTATTGTATAATATATTCGCATAACATTTCGTTCTTTTCTCCGCGTTTTGTTAATAAGTGTATACATATTTGTTGTCTGCCGAACGTGCTGTTGATTTTTTGGCGATGATCGCATACAGAAACGAGAAAAAAAACTTTAATTATCTAGCTGGCCTTTTGGTCCGAGAAATATATAAATGAGCAGGCCTAAACTGCATTTAAAATTAACATTATTACAAGACGAAATTGATTTATTTGGCAGGTAAATATTTAATTTTGCTCATGCCACTTTTAGTTTTGTTACTTACACCGGACTGCTGGACTGTTTAAAGTGCATTAAGTGTTAATTGAGAGAGGCAGCCGCAGCGATTGAAGTGCGTCACTCTGCTCCATCGTCAAGTTCGTGTCTTGAGTCTTTCGATTTTCCCCATGCAATTAATTATGTAAGTTCTCTGCGGCTGTTGTGGCTTCAAGGTCGCAACACTGACTTTATTTTTAGCCCAGAAACTGTTCTGTGCGTGCGTAAACGTCAAGGTCGTCGCAACGTTCCTGCGCAGAAGGAAGTCTTTGGCTTTGTTTGGCTAAGCGGCTTAACTTGTTCGCTGACCACTGGCGTTGCTTAATTGGTTTATGAATCAGCCGCCAATTGCGCAACTGCCACCGCCACCGCCACCGCCAGCCAGTTGGCATGTGCCACACAAAGAAACTAGTTGCAATTTTAGCTTAGGCCTTTCAAAAAACTGAACCAGTGAGCGAGCGCGCATGCGCGCGTGTCCGTGTCAACCCCAGACCCACACCCAAATGCGGCTGTGCAGTCTGAATGAAAATGAATGTTGATTCTGTGCAGTTTTCGGTTGGTTCTTGATGACAACCTTGAAAGTGCCAACAACTGAAACAATATGAACCCAGCGATCGCATATTTAACCCATGCATTGTGTGTCCGGCTGTGAAACTGGCTAAAAAACGAGTTTAATCCATAAACGAAAATGCAATTATTTAGTAAGCCGAATATAACTGAAATTTAATGGCAGTCAAAATTTCTTTTCAAATGCTATTTGACGCACCGATTTTGTTTATTTAGTTAGTAAACTGCTGGCACAATGGTAGCTTGTTGTTAGTGTTGGCAACGCAACCGTCAACAAAAGTCAACTGTGGCTTACATTATTATGAGTAGGCACTTTATTACTTTTCTTTTTTGTGTGTTGTTTGCTGATTTGTTTCACGTGAGCAGAGAAAACTAAAATTACATATTATGACTGAAGCAGAAGAAGCAGCAGCAACAGAAAAAGGGGCACGCAACATGGAAATGAAAATCCAAATATCAAACAGTTGGTGTACATATCCACACTGTAGAGTGTTGAGAGGCTGCTGCTTATAAGCAAATGCCATAATAATGTGGCACATGCTGTCGGGACAAACAATGACAATTAAAAATGACTTTAGTTTTTGCAACGATATCTTTAAGCACACAACAAAAATAGGCCAAAGCAGTACTTCTGAATCGACACACAACTGTTTATTTTTTAAAAGGTAAACAAATGTTTAAAGTGTAAGAGATTGCAACAAACAAACAGTTCGAATAACCGAAATTCAGAAATATTTCAGAGACGTTCAGGTTACCAAGAAATGATCTGATTAATAACTAAATGCAGTGAAGTGAGTGAGTAAACATGAGCTTCACTTCCCTGTTCTTATCCGCTAGCCAACTTACGGTGAGAAAAGATTTAAGAGTACAAAACCCTCGAAAGGACGACGGTTCTGGTGGTATAGAATACTTCTAAATTAATTTGACTTGCATAATTTGTAAACTAATTGTTTGAAATTCCAACTTTCAATGTACTCTGGCTAATTGATAATTGAGTTGTATTCTGGTAAACTAATAATGAAGCATAGATGGGCACAATTTACACCTATCAACAGTTTAAGAGCGTTTCTTAAATGATGTTCTATATTTCTATACTTTTTTTTATTTTAAAAAACCTAAGACAGTTTTCTTTAATGTTACAGACGTATGTTTTCTACTATCGCCGTTTCCCATGTTTTGGTATTTTCGGTCTTCACTTCGACAATATGACTTATGAATGATTGAATAAGTTAGATTAAAAGGTTCGATTAAAGTAAGGAAGTCAGTAAAAACAAGAGTTGAATCCCATTACCTTGACAGTTGATTAGAAAAGGCAACATGTTTCATATTCGATCTCACTTGAGTGAAAACAGGATCATGGAAGTCGGTCGATTCCGGATTTTTTTTTATTTCAAGTGCGAATGGGATTGACTTTATCTCGGATATAGCACAACTCTTGCTTGAAAAATCTATTATCTTGCCTTTTTTTTGTGTATAAGCCACAATTTTTTAAAAGTCAGGTTCATGTTAGTTGCTTAAAATGAGCCAAATGAGCAACAGTTTCCCCCCCATATCGATAAATTCCTATTAATACAATAGAGTGTCCAGAAACTATCCAACCAACCGATCGAATCAGCAGTGTTTGTTTTGCTACTTTTTAAGGCTATTTGGTTTTTTTTTGTTACTGAATGTGAAGTGGAGAATTGTTCGTTAATTTTTAATCAAAGTGCAAGTTCAAAAATTTGAACTTTCAGTGGCTGGGGAACATTTGCTTGTGGTCTATGTTGACTCAAACAAATATGTTTTGGAGAACAAAATTTATAATATTGCTTGCAGGCAGATCAAGTTTGTTTTAAATTTTGGACACGCCCATTGCAGTTGAAAATGTTGAACAACTCCTACAATCGAGCTCATATTTTGCATTATAGTACGTCCAATGTTTATAATCTCTAAAGGTTCTAAAAAATGTTGCATACTTTTCAGAACAGAACTTGCTATGTGCTAACATAATGTTGATTTAGTTACATTAATGTTAGTGCTCTGTTAATAAACATACAAAAAGGCATTTGAATATAAATTCCACTGACTAACGGATATAGTCGGGCAGGGCGGACTTTAAAAAACGCTCTCGTTAATAAAGAAAATATGTTCTAAAAGTGGCAAAACCCCCACATGTACCCTAATTAATGCTAATCGAACAATTTTAAGCCAATTCGAAAAGAAAGGTCTACGACAAGATATACAAAACCCAAAATCATGAATTGCTCGATCTTAAAAACCAAAAAAGAGCCATCGGAAATCGAAAAAAACCGAATTTAAGTGTTAAAACTACTTACTAAATAGGAACATAGCTAGATTTCAAGTTTCTAGGACATTATATACACTTTGAACTACTCTGGCAGCATTTGTCCATATTCCTCAAACCTTGCTTAGTGTTTTTACCTTTGATCTATGTTCTTAAGACATCTTTAATTCGCTAAACTATTTATTCCGCAAGATTTTTCCTCGATTATTTTTTGAGTAAAATAAATAAAAACTAAATTTAATCATTAAACTTTAAAGAATCGGAGTTTAAGCTATATTTTGGCTATGTTTAAGCTATGCGTTGGAAATGGGCTTTGTGGGTTGGATTTTATGCAATTATTAAGAATTTGCAGCAACTTTGCCTTATGCACTAGTCGTAATCAGCTTCCGAGTAATGTTTAAAATGATTACTGTTGAGTTTTATTTGAAAAATCAATATTATCATTATGAAAGGAAATAAAATAATTTTTAAAGTCTGATTTATTTAATAATAGAACTTGTTATTCAGATTTGTTTGAAAAGAGCTCAACTGATTCTTTTTAATTTCAATTTAATTACTGGTTTCGGTTTTAAGTATCATAAACAGTCCGAGCTTCGAATTAATTCAATAATTACAAAGACTCTTCTTATGATTCAACTATGCCGCATATTTTAAAGATTCTTATAGTTTACCAAAAAAAAGACTTTATAAGAACGAAGAACAATCAATTTTTAATAGATTAGGCTTCGTTATATAGAATGTCGCCCTGGAAAAGTTTAGTCTAATTCCCAAAACAACAGCTTAAATGTATGCTTTTACCAACTCACTGGCTATTCTTCGAAACCTCTAACTATTAAACTGAATGTCAATTTTTAATCAAAAGATTTGGTTAACCAAATATATTCAGCACAAGTCTGTGTGGAATATTTTTCTAAAAAGCATCTGTAAGCATCTGCACAATTCGCTTCTGTTGCCGCAAGAGGCATACCCATCTTCAGTTGCCAGCTGAGTTTGCTCTCATTTGCTTTGCTTTCAACTTGTGAGTTTGGCACTTTGTACAATGCGGCGTATGCGCAATGCTTGTGCTGTCACTCGATGTGCATGTCGAGCTGATTACATCATCATCGTCACCATGAACAACAACAACAACAACAGCAACAACAACAATAATAATATCATCATCAAACAGCAGCAGCTCTAGCTCTAGCTCTAGCTCTTTTTGCGGTTGAAAATCGGCACACGAAAAATTATAAATTCCAATTTTCACTTGCATTTTCATGTTCATTTTACCATTCGTCGGCGCCTTTGGCTTTCATAATATTTTCTCCTTGCGGCTGTTGCAACTTTTCGCTGTTTGAGAATTTCCATTCTCACCGAAAGTATTCGTGCCAAAGCCAAGCCAGGAAGGCGCGAAAAAGAAAAGACAACAATTTGTGTGTTTTAAACTTCCGCTATTGTTTTATTGTTTTATGGCCATTGAGTCTTTGTTTTTGTTCAACTGTTCGAATTACTTGCAAAAAAATAAAGGTTGGTCTATTCTTAGACTGGAGATTTTTGCTAATTAAATGTGGCTGCTCAATTAGTCATGTCAATTGGCGGTATAATTTGTTTATGTTAATGCTGCTGGCATATTTGATATATTTGATTGCATTTGGCATTTATGATTCATGTGCCAAAATTACATCATATTGAGGAGCACTCACAACAATTCATTTAATATTGTATACACATTGAATTAAAGAGCAGGAAAATGACGACGTAAGATCGCCAACAAAGGCCACCGCAAAGGCGCCGCATGGTCTTAATTAGACTTCATTAATTTTAGTTTTGTATTGAAATTGAGCCGTTCACACACTCGCGTTACCCAATTAAAGTACGCACCAACAATTGCGTGAATAATGAGTGTTAATATTCTATTAAATAATCAATAATTCAGGGGCAAAAGTCTTAAAATCAAAGACCCAAAGTTAAGCCCTTCTTTCAAAATGTAGGCCAAACTGTTCTGGTCGGTTCTGTTCTTGATTAAGCTTTCGCTGGGACATGCAAATTAGGCGAGAGCAAACTACCTAGAGGGCGGCTTACTTCTGGTGCCGTACATCATAGCAACCCATTTCATTAGGCCAAAGACCTGAAAGAAGATGTCACATGACGCCATCGAGTATTACGTTAAATTTGTATGCGCTAAGCATTTCGGCACTTGAGACAGCAGATTCAAAAGATTACTCTGTAGCTCCGTTTATTTTTGGGAAATTTTATGGATGTAAATTAAATGGGTTTCGTTGATGAAGGTTGCAAAAACACCAGCTATTACAATTATCTAAAATTATTACTGCACTATTATATATTTTTTAAAGCGTTGGCTTAGAACCTTTTGTACTATGGCGAACAAAAGACTTAGGCAACGAACTTGATTTTGTAATTTACATGCATTTTGTATTTAGCGCTCTTCTGGGGTTTTTATTTCACACTCATGGACAACCAACCATACACAGCTTGGCCTTTAGACTCATTTATATACACTTTTATTTATATATATATATTTATGAGCCACCGCCAAACGCTAATTAAAACATCTCGTCGCTGCTATTAGAGAACATTCCTGGTGTACCAAGTTTAGTCAACATTTGATTAAATGTCAAGGTCATCAGTTCACTTACCCTTGCTCTGTAAATATCCCAAAATATAAGGGTAGCTCCGATTAAGAACACTTTTGCACGAGTTTTGTTTTTAGTTTTTAGTTTTGTTTTGTGGTTATTAATTCTTGTAGTTATTTATGTTTTTTTTCTTTTCAATTTACACAACACTCTGAGAACGACGCGACAACTGGGTACAACGACGACTGCTGCTGTGTCTCTGGTGTTAGTAAGAATCTATAGTAACGACGAAGAAGCGCACGCCAGAACCGCTCGCCTCAAGCTGCGTATTTCAACTGGCCAAGTAACGGTGCGACTGGCCACAAGACAGCCACAGTCAAAGCCAAAAAAGCTTACAGCCGAAGGCACAAGCCGAAGTGTGGCGACGCCAACAGCACAGCCGAACAATCGGCCCAACATTAAGTAGTTTCAATTGCATTGGCTTGAGTCAGATGCTGGTTTAGGGCTAAGCATTGAGGTTGTAAGCAGAAGATGTTCTTATAAACACAAATTTGCAATTTCTGATATTTCAGGCGTGTGAATTGGCTCGCGGATGTTTTGCTTTGGGTATTTCCCCCATTCTGTCTGCCAACATATACTAAACTGCGACAAGTTTCTATATATGGTTTTGGTGTTGTTGTTTTTGATTAACTCAACATGTCATAGATTTTGGTTTAGTTTGCTTTAAATGCAATTTATTTTGGTTATGAGTCATCTAGCTAGGAGTGGCCCCACAATTTTCATTTTATTACACTAGCATACAAATTGTAAACAGAATTGATATTCTGAACTGAAGTCTATATTTAAGTTAGGTCGTTTTAAAGTTGTTTGTTTTCTGTCTGGGTTGGATAAGTTGGCAGCTATTCCATACGAAATTTTTGGACAGTTATGACCTGCCGAAACTAAATCCAAATGGTTACTTATTTTCGAAACGCGTATACTATTATCAATATTTTGTACTAGACTAGATGGGTGTCATATTTCGATTTCTAGAAGAAAAACAAAGCAAAAATCTGTATGTGTCATATTACGACTTCTAGTATAAAAATAACTGGTTACTTATTTACGAAACGAGTATATTATTATCAATTTGTTGTACTAGAATTAGGTGAGCCTTAAAAATTGTTTTTTTATATGTCATATTCCGATTTCTAAAAGGAAAACAAAGCACAAGTCAAGTTTTTAAAACGGTAATACAAAGGTGTAGAACAGGAGTGCCCTCGCAGTGATTACCAAGCGTATACGGATCACGCATAAAGAAATTGCAGCAACAACTTTGAATGAGTATCTTCCCTCTTTCTCTTCCATGCCTCTTATCAAATTGAAGGCAACAACAATAGACAGCGCTGCAACGTTGATTTTATTATTGTTGTGGGCAACAGACAGCCAAAGGCACACACACACTCTTTTTTACTTGTGTTAGTGAATGCGCGGGCATAAGTTGCTGATAGGCACCACTGGTGTAGAAGGTAGAGAAGATCTTACAATTCACTCATGCAAGGTCAAAAACCAGGGGTTTCTCAAATTTACCGATAATATTGGTCAAATTGATTTCAGGTTGTATAAAGTCCTCGAATAAAGACCTCAGATTCAATAAGTGTAGGAATGTGATCCATACCTTGATCTAAGGAAAGTTCAAACTGGTTTTGCCGGATACTTACAAAATATGATTATCCATAATTCTTTCGATATACAAAAATAATCATTTAGATATTGATATTTTTTTCCACTTTTAAACAAATTAACAAAATTTATACAAATTTCTTTATAAAAATAACGTTTATTAAAGTTATGAGGATGTTATTTGTTATGATTTTATGATGATAAATGTTTGGAAAAGGGTTTGGTCACAAAAACAACCTAAGTCACGTTTATATAGCTTTATGTGCATTATTTAGTCAAGATGTGGGGTTTAATTCATTTTTTCGATCGGTATATTGTGAGTTTGAAATGGAAAGCAAAGATCATGTTTTAAAAAACTAACACCCAAAAAATTATATTCCTCCGAAAATATCATTAAAATCATGATAATTTGGCCTACTTCTTTCTGATAAACTCTTACAAATTTTTATTTTAAGCATTACCCTACCCTTATTGGGTCTCGGGCTCAGGTCCTGGTCAACTGTGCTAACATTTAAAAAAAAGTGACCTTATATTTAGGTGAGTACTTCGCCAAAAGAGGTCTTAAAGGTGGAAGTAAACGGATTTTTTTTTTAATGAACTGCTTAACCCTAATTCAAAGCTTCTTTTTTATACCCCCACATCCACAAAATAGGTAAAAGGGGATCATGAAGTTATGCAAAAGTATGTAACAGGAAGAAGGAAACATTTCCAACTCTATAAAGTATATACATCCGTCTGTATGTCCGTTTGAACGTGTCTATCTCAGGTGTATACCATACGCCGATCAAGTTTGTTTCAGATTTGGATATCATGAAACAAGGCACGAACCAAATCATTAGGTTCGACAGTCTTGGAAAACGGTTCGCAAGCCGAACCTAACAAGAATAAAACAAAAAAGATAAGGTATGTCGCCTCAGAAAAATATTCGTTAATTATATCTCGCCTTTTTAAACAATAATATCGAGATCTCGATAGTATTTTCGGCATTGCTACTTCGAACCCCCAAACCAAACACTTCTTTCTAACAGCAACATCATTTCCCTTCAACTCTGTATCAAAAATAGTGCAAGCTAGTGTACATTTTGAGATTTCTCTCAACATGCCTCTGGGGCTCCAAAGCTTATAAATAGAACTTTTCAAGTGTCCGGCTGTCATAGTCCATGTTCATGGATATTCAATCACAATGTGGCCATAATTGCTCAAGAATGTTACTACCTGTTTCGCTCATGTTGTAATCTCTTGGTAATTTTCGTTCATTTTTTGTTATTGTTATTGTTTTTGCTATTTCAATTAAACAGCACCAACCAAAAAAATGGCAACCATAACAAAACAACACAAAACAACAACAGTTAAGAGAGCTTGGTGAATGGTTAGCACTGGAAAAATATACATACCTGTACTTAGCTTTTTGGCTATGGGGAGCATGCGTCGTTTTTACTGTTTCTGTTGTCTTAATATTCATTACAAATTGCTTTTGGCGTCGCAGACCAACGAACGACCTTGCTACATAATAAAAAGTTCATAAGCATAAAAGAAAGAGAAACGGCAAACAAACAATTTGGTTTTAGCGCTAGTCCAGCGTCTGGCAAGTGGAACACAAAGGTTTTGTAAAATTACCAACTGCCGTTGCTTGGGAAATGGGTGGCTGCCAGAAAATCCAAAGGCCACATGGTCATTTGGGCTCTACACACCAAGCATACGCAAACAGCATTGGGGTCTCCCATTTGAAGTTAATCGAACCGAGTGTAAGATGAGAGCACAAATGATTTGCTATGATTAAAATTACACTGTTGACCCCTTATTTCTGTGGTGTACTAACCGATCTTTATAAAAGATTAGAGGAATTAATCATTATCACAAATTATGGAGAAGTTTAACACATTAAAATAGTAGCGCTGGGTAAAGAGATTTTTAGTCGGGC
Source organism: Lordiphosa fenestrarum (assembly GCA_035044985.1). Lineage (NCBI taxonomy): Eukaryota > Metazoa > Arthropoda > Insecta > Diptera > Drosophilidae > Lordiphosa > Lordiphosa fenestrarum. Next base: position 1,607,334 of record JAWNNO010004737.1, read on the forward strand.
CTTTCGAAAGGAAATGATTTTTTAGGCGCTCAACCAAAAAACAAAAACCTGCAAACGGATGGGTCTTAGTTTTCGTTTTACACTATAATTGAGTTTAAGTTTAGCCACTCATAGTTTAAATTTGATAATCAATTTTGATAACTTACAAGCTGTGTGGCAGCGTAAAATGATTTATGATCAATGAGCAAATCTCACTTAACATAAATCTTAATACGTTTCATGTACTTGAACATGTAAAATATTAAAAAACAAATATGACCCTCATGAACTGTCAAAACTAAGATATCTCCATTTGTAAGCCATTTCTAAGAAATTAGTTGGGAAAAATGTCTGCTGTGCACATTTCATGTTATTTGTTTTTTTTGGGCTCTGAGCTCCGTTTACCCCTCTCAAACACAAACCCTCCAGAACGTTTTTTTTGGATGGATTCTTGCGTGCTTCTTAAAATATGGCTTATAACCCTGACGAAAAGGGACAGATGTTTTCAAAATTCTGAATTAATACGTAATTCCGCTCGGGTCCTTTGCATTGTGAAAATAGGATTCTTTTGCAATCGATATTAGCCTTCAAACTGGTTCGAGCACAGTTTTAAAATGGGAAAAGTATTAAGCTACCGCATACATTTTGAGATTTGTAAAACGTTTACCACTCACATTATTAACCAACCGACCAATTTTCCAATCGAAAGCTGTATTCCTCAACCAGTTTTGAAGTGGTTCAGCCGGATGGGTCATAGTCTATATTACAAACCTACAGACCTAATCTTCAGTTTTAGGCTTAAATAAAGTTTAGAGCCACTTTTGAAGAGGTTTAAAACCGGCTCTAAGTCAGTAAAATATCCATATCTATATTTCCAACCAAAAGAACCAATTTCAAGTTAATGGCTTAAATAACTTGTGAGATATTGGTGATAATTTGGTACCATTTCAGAATTGGTTTGAAATCGGCTCCGAACCAATGAAATATCCAACTCCATATTTCCACAATACTGACCAAATTTCAATCTTGTAGCTTAAGTATTTTCTGAGATAAGGCTTTGTACCACCTTTTAACCGGTTCAAACCCGGTTCTGAGCCAGTTAAGGGGGGACGCTGGTCTAGAATTTTGAAAAAACCGAAATTTTTTTTGTCTTAAAAGGTACTTTAGGGACTTAAAAATAACATACCAAAGGATGGATGCCGGTACAAATGTCTAAATGCCCAAACTTTCCATTCTACGGCAGCGCCTCTCAGGTACTCGGGGTGAGTACTTAAAACTTTAAAAGCGTTTTTCTCGAAATCACTTTTTTTGAACTGGCCGAAGACATAACTCGAGCAAATCTTCACCGATCTATACGAAATTTTGACAGTACATTCGAAATACCTTTCTCCAGAGACGTACGTAGGGTTTTTTTTGTAAATATCGAAAAAATCCTACGTACGTCTCTTGCTGTTGTTATATAGAAACTAAAAATTTTCGGGATTTTGTTCCAGGACCAAAATTAAGGAGGTTACATCTATCGGCCATGGACCCATCTAAAAATGAGGCGCCTTCGAAGAAATGCTGGACAGCCGCCATTTTGAATTTAATCGACACGAAAAAATTTGTATTTGTATATTAAAACCTAAATTATAAAACCTCTTTCACAGATTTGCGATTGATCTTTTTGTTGAGTCACAAAAAAATCATAAATTATGCCCATTTTTTCACCCTCTAGACCAGCGTCCCCCCTTAAATACCCAACTTCAAATAACCATGCTACAGACTAAACTGAAGTTGGTAGCTTAAATAACTTCTTTGATATGGCTCTGAACCACTTGTATCGGTCTATAACCGGTTCTGAACCAGTGAAATATCCAACTTCAATTTCAAATTCATGTTTTAAATAACTTCTGAGCCAGTCCATAACCCATTTTTAAATGTTTTTAGACGTTTTAGGACCGGTTCACGTACATGACACATAGCCTATGTGTATGATTCTGATTGACATAACTAACTAAGCTGAATAACCAAGCTAATTTCTGGCATGATTTTAGTACTGAACTCATGGGAAGTACTGAAACAGTTCTAAATTCAGTATATGAATTCAGCTATTACTACTGCTCAGGTCTAAATTGGACAGAACAATGGCTATTTAGAGAATATAACCAGGCGCATCTTATCAGTAATCTTCAATTCTGCAAGCCATTTCAGATTCCTATTTAAATAACCATCCTGGAGAATTATGATTTGAGGACTGCAAGAATGCAAAATTCCTTATTGCTTTTAAGCTGCGTTTTTAGGACAGTCGAAAAAATTGCTTCAGACATCAAGAGGCAATAACAGGGATTCTCTTTCGTTTTCTTGTGGTTGTTGTTGCTTCAGAATCATACTATTTATTTGTATTGGTGACTAAGCGAGCATCTCTGGATTATATTTTAGTCTTAATTACTTATATCGAGCAGGAAAGAGTCGAAGTCTATGTCTCAAGTAAATTCAAAGACGTCTTTAATCGGAATGCTGCTGAGCATCAAAGAGTTGAAAAGTTGTTAATGGTTTCAAATAAATTTAGTTTCTACCTATCTATATGACATACATCGCACACCTCAATAACCAAATAATTAAAATTAAATTTACTTAAATCAAGTTAAGTTAATAAGCCGAGCTTAACATTTTCATATGCAAATTAAACGATCTCCACAAAACAGTTGAAAAACATTTGTAAAATTCTCTAATTCGTGCTTCACTCAATTTAATGCCCGCCGGGCAATGCAGAGATTGGAACAGAGATTTATGTTTAATTATTTTTGCCTGCTCTTTGCGCTTAAAATAATAGTGATAATAATAAGAATAATGAATTGTTTAGCTCATGTTTGGGCGCCTTCTTCATTGTGTTTGTTGTTGTCTTAGCGTGTTGTACAAACAATTTCCGCATGGCCCAACAACAAAGAGCAACACTTAAGCTAGCGCCGGCGGTGGCTGGCGGTGGTGTTGGTCTTCTACTTATTATTACTTTTATTGTTGCTGTTGGTGCTGCTGCTGCTCGTGTTGTTTGCGATTTAAATCACATTGGTTATAATTCGTGCTGACACACAAATAGAAGGTGGCATCGTGTGGGCCGTGGCGTATGATGGATAAGCCAAATCAATAGCCCGATAGGGCAATCAAAGAACGGAACTATGAGTCAGCAGGGAAATGTCAACGACTTGGTAACCAAATTAAAGGTCAGCCTGCTGCCCAAAAGACCTTCAGTTCAGGCAATTTCACAACAATTTCGGATTTTGGCATGCAAGAGACGCAAATGCAATTCCGAGTTATACTTACAAACACATTCGCATGGCCATACGTGTTCAATATTAACACATAAAAACGAAATCAAAACAGTAGCAAATGGTTTTCATGAGTTGTCAGTTTATTTGCTGCGGTGGGAAAAAGTTAACATTTTTTTTTGGGTGTTAATTGAACGGCTCTCAAGTTGTTTGCAATTTCCGCGTGTGTTTCAAATTGTTCGCCTTGAAGCTTGGGAAATTTGAAAAAAAGAACCAAATTGGCTTTGAATTCTTAAAGGGCAGGAGCGGAGTAAATGATTGTTTTAAGGTAAAAAAAGGAGGCCACATTTATTATTTCGATGGGTCAATGGAGAAACTTTGAATCAGTCATCCTCTTTTCAAGTTAGAAGGGAAGAGCTAGTTGAAACGGCAGCCTGCTGAAGTGTACTTAAACAGTTGGAGTTTTACAGTGTTTGAGTGTACTTAAACAGTTTTATTGCGGGGGCGTGGCCTAAATTTGAAACAAACTTGATCTGCCTACAGACAATACTAGCTTACGTATAAAATTTGGTTGCTCTAGCTCTTCTAGTCTCTGAGATCTAGGTGTTCATACAGACGGACGGACGGACGGACGGACGGACAGACAGACATGGCTATATCGACTCGGCTGTTGATGCTGATGAAGAATATATATACTTTATGATATCGGAGATGCTTCCTTCTGCCTGTTACATACATTTGCACGACTTTAGTATACCCTTTTTACTCTACGAGTAACGGGTATAAAAATTATAAAGACATTCGTCATGAATAGAGGAAGGCTGATAACAAATATGGTCCGAATCGGTCAACTCTTTCGGGTACCTCTCGAACACATTAATAAATTTTGAACTCATTTTTTTAAGTTAATTCACTACAGTTATTTATTGTTAGGCGGTACGAAGTTCGCCGGGCCATCTTGTATAATAATATAATATGGTCTTCATCCCTCCCCCCACACAGCCTCAGTCCGCCCCTGTGTAGGTAAGGGCTTGGTCCCAGGGTGCATGTAAAATCGTTCTGCTCATTATTTAATAGCCAATTTGTTTGAGGTGTCAAGAGTCTGGTTATTTGTTTATAATGTGCCATGACGTGGCCAAAAAAATTGAAAGTGTTAAACAAGAACTATGGCGGCTATTCCCCATGCTAATCATTGTAGAGCAGTAATTGCCATTAATTAGCTAATAAGAATGAGAAACCTTTTGGACAGCAGGTCGCGACCTTGGCTTGGCTTGGTTTGGCTTGTCTTGACTTCTTGTCAAAAGCTGACTGACGATGATGACGCAGCCTTAAGCCCCAACTCCGAAGGCATTTCACATATCACATACTAAGCGCGATGGCTATCACTGCGGCTGTTGAGGTTGCTTGTTCGATGATATCAACAACATGCGCTACGCTCTCTGACAGTCGACATTCATTTCACACGTTGCAACGTGCCGAGGTGCAGGCAAAGGCAAAGGCAAAGGCAACGGCATCAGCATCGGGGGCATCATCGGTAACACGCTGACTTGCAACATGGCCCCCACAAACAAGCTGTAATTAAGTGCCAGAGTGCCCCAACGGCGCCATTAGAAAGAAGACAGCTTGCCACAAGTGGCACAATTCCATAATCGTAACTGGCAACTTGCACTTTTCTTTGCGCCGGCCATTAGAGCACTCGTCGCTGAGTAACCCAACTCAGATGCGGACGCGACGCGGCCTGGATGCCTGACAACCTGAAGAGTAATTGCACATATAATTCATGGCTCAAGGCCATGTGGAGGCAACTGAATTTCGATTTCAGCACCTCGCTGGAAGGAAGAAGAGCTGCCGCTGCTCTTTGTCTAGAAGACGAATGGCCTCGCGTTTGTGGCTGCTGTGTTGTGTTCTGTGTGTGATAGCAACTTATGGCGGCTTATTAATCAACCCGCCACAAAATTAGCACTGAAACTGAAAGCAGTCAACTCGATGCAGTCTGCTGTATGTGCGATGCATGTATGTTTAATTATAATAAATGTCAGCTTTAACTATGCAATTATGGCAAATTCACAGAAATGATGACAAATTAATCAATGGAACTGCAAGTTTAAAGTTTTACTGTGAAATTCGTGCAAGCTGCATTTTAAAATACAAAGGATACGAAATTTTCAAAAAGAATCTTTTTGACCAAAAAGGATCTTGTAAATGACCATAAACAAACACTTCGAACTTGAATTTTCTATCTCTGGGATGAATAGAGATGGTAAGACAAGCTAGAGCTAGAGAGTTCTGAATTCTAGCGGAATTGTTCGTGTTAGATTCAGTGGGGAATGGCCAAAATTAATTGTCATTTTCCTATGCGCACTCTTCGAGACTTTTTATACTTAATCAAAGATATTTTGTACTTTAGCTTTTATAAAGTTTTCCTCACTAGAACTAGTGCTTCGACCCATTTTTTGATTAAACTTTGTAGACTTTTGATTCAACTTGAAGGAGTTATGCATAGTTTCCATAGAAAACAATAATGTTTTTCGGACCTGACTCAGCTCATCATGTTGATCAATAACATGTACTCACTTTGGGCTCGAAGGTACTTTCTTTTACAGTCTAAAAAACGTCTGGCAGACGTTTTATTCCTCCCGATTGATACCGTTATCGAGAGGAGAGTGCCATCGATTTTTGCCAATTCCCAATCAGGTATGGCATTGCTGGCATGAAGAGATTGCTGTTGGTCTGACAGTTGACCGGTGAAGAGGGATGCTGCTTTGAAGTGTAGTTTGACAATTAATTTTTAATTAATTAATTTAAACAGGAAAATGAAGAATCAACTGATTTAAAAATGGTTGTTTTATGTATTCCCTTACTTTTCAATCTGTGGAGCTCTTGATTCAAGATTGAACGATCTTACTCTTGAACCTGATGAGCTCTTCATACGAAAACGAACATTCTTAGTTTTTGACAATGCGCTACGCTCTTGACTAGAGAAAGAGCAATCTTGGATTTAAGTACTTGACTCAAACGATTTTCTTCTAAATATGAGAATGCTTCTTACTTGTTACAAGTGTAGGAGCTCTTGAATCAAGAAAAACGGGTTAAAAATTCCAACTTAAATCACGAATTTAGCTCTTGGATCAACAAGATTCATTTATATCGAACTTCTGGCTTTAAACATTGTTGAATCAAGTCTGAAACTCTCTATTTTTTCTCGAAGTGTAGCGCTGTTACTGTTTTCCAACAAACGGTAAGACTTCAGACTTCGTTTGACTGTATTATCAGCTTTTGGGATACCACAGTAATGTAGAGAACTCCATGTGGCTTCCTTTTTGATCAAAATCCACAAACATTGAATAACGTGGCTACCTCTTTGGCTTGGATTGCACCACTATTATGCGCAGGGTGTCAAGCCAAGATCGTTTGGACCTGAAACCATTTTGTTCTAGTCTGAGCTGGCCATTTATCACTGGTAGGATTCTATGCAGGATGATAAATGTCAAGACTTTTTAGACAAAGTTGAGGTTTTAAGAATGACTCAGGTAATTAATATCGGAATTGGTGTCACTAACTTCTTACTTTTACTTCCAGGGGGATGAAGGCTTTGGAATGATGAGGTGCAGCACCCATGATGTGAAGCCGGTACTAGCTACAATAATATACCCTCTGGCAAGGGTATAAAATCAGATTTTATCATTAAACAGAGTTATTTTATTACCAAAGCAGCTAATTATGGAATTGGAATGGTAAAAAAGAATGGTTTTTTGCCAAACAGACCTTCGAATTGTATTAAAGTAATTAATGATAATGCAGAGGAGATAAAAACTTAATTTGTATAGTGCAATTGCATCCAATTAAGGTGTAAGTAACCTTGAACCTAAACTGCCATCCAGCCTAAGCCACGTTCCCAATTGCAATGAGTCTATTTTGTTTGCCATTCCCAATCAAATCTGAAAAAAAGAGTCAACCTCATAAATCAATTGTCTATAAATAAGTCAAACTTAATGGCCAAACTCTCTACGCCGCCCGGCTCCAGTCCAAGCCGATAACACGCCATAATCACTCACTCACCCAACTCTATTTATAGAGTTGCCGTATGAATTATGGCAGAAGAGTTCAAAAAGTTCTCGGTGCATAATTTTTATCGTCTGCTACTTGTAATTGTCACAAATTGTATGACATTTTTATGCCATTTGCCTGGACCGCGGCGGAGTGAATAATTGATTTACATGGTGTTTGGTGTATTTGCCTGGCCTGCCATAAATTTTTGCCACGGTAGTCGACCGTCTTTAACGTTTTCGCTTTCTGGCTCCAAGTGGGCACATTAATCAGCAGCACCCGGGGCGCCCACGCCGGGCCAGGTTCAGGAGCAACACCCCGGCCAAAAGATGTGCACTCTAATGGCGCATAGGCGGCGGCGGTGTGCGGCAGTCCATTCAGTTTATAAATCATGCCATCAGATCGATTTAGTAGCCGCCCGCAACAGTCAGATAGATCTTCGCGCTGGCGATGGCTATCGCCACGCGTTGAAACTGCAATTAAAGCAATCTTGCGTTTTAATCTTAGAACATTAATTAGTTTATATTTAAAGCGACTTGCAGTTGAGTAGAATTCAACTTAAGAACGAGTATTTGCCAATGGGGGAGACAGCTTAATTGCGTTAATTACGCATTAGCTTACATTGGAATGAGGTTTACAGCTAAGATGTGATATGGTTGGAGTCTATATTAGTTGAACCAGTTTGTAAGCGTGTATTAAAGTGAGTCTAAGAATGGGGGGAAATTGATTCTTACAAAAGCTAACAGTGTGAAGTAGTTTAATAAGTAGAAATTTGAGGAGAAGAGGCAAACTTTCGGTCTAAAAGTACACAAATTAAATTAACCTTTAACTTCGCCGCTCACTACTTAATTTTGGTTGTGAGGGGAGAGAAACAGCAGAGAAAGTGTCTAGTTTAACACCAGAATTATACAATTCTCTACAAATTCGCAACTAATTTCACTTCGAAACGAATTCATTTTGCACTGACATGGCATAGGCAGCGGAGAATTGTCCCCAGCAGCAGCCATTTGCAACCAGTTTAATACCAGTTGGCATCCAATTTTGAATAACCTGCACCTTACAGTTATTCAAGTTTTATTTCATTAAACTTTACATAAATACATTAATTTTCGTATGATTCAAACTTTTTCCCATTCACATTGACTGCATTAGCTTTGACTATATCCTTCTTTTTCCACACTTTGTATTCACTTTCAGTTTTAATTTCGTTCGCATTCGGTCAACTTTAACTTCAGCGACTGCAGCTAGGCAGTTCAATCATAAATTTGAAAATAAACACCAAAAGCTTTGCCATCGGCCGCTGCTTCGTTGCCCAACTCACCCAAATATGACATTTTTGCTACCAGTTAAATACTAGTTGCTTTACAATAAGGTAGAGGACAGTTTATGTTTTTGTTGCAGGGCAGATTCTCCAGCTCACATTATTAAATCCCCTAATAATTTTAATATTGTTGATAAATTGGTCTCATCTTCAGGGATTGAAAAGGTTTGACATTTAACAAATTTCCGCATATAGACAAAACTTTTCGTATTAAAATTCAATTTTCTTAAATTTTATTCACATTTTGTAACTAGTTATGACTCCGAATCACGCGATCTCTGGACAACGCATTCTCGGCCCGTGTGACTGCTGTGCTTAATCTGCATACTAGTAGCTAAATCTGATCTAAAACATATTCTTAACTTCACACTCAATGTATGTAAGTTGGTCTAAGCCGCCCATTTGAGTGGGTATGCAAATGCGGTCGGTTCCAAAACAGGCTGTCCTTGAATAATCATCGTCAAGCAATCTTATACAATTTTTCTTAAAGATCAGCGACAAAAGTTAAAAATTTTATGACTTCTACAGCAGCAGAAATTTCATTTCGGCTTGTGTTGTTCTATTGTAACCTGTTTTGTTTTTTTTTTTCGTAGGTTTTAACATATCTAACTACCACGATGGGGGTATGATATCAATCTTTAGTGCTAGGCGGCGGGTATCAGCCCAGCTGGGTGTTGTCGTTGGCCGGCTGAAAATAAAAGTGATTTGTCTGAGATGCCACCAACATAACATAAACTTGTTTTAACTGTGTGCGATGAATGCGAGAAACCGTATTCAAGTTTAATTGTGATTAATCTGTTGCTCTTTAATGGCATAATTGAATCAAACACAGCCCACGCCTCTGACTCGGACATGCTCGAGCATTGTCCATCAAATCTGCATACAATCGATCGAACTACATATAAAATCTGGGGGCGCGAGCATATTGAAAGCAATTAGTGCGGTTTCCTAATTTGGTTGATTTTGCAGAAAATTAAAAAACGGGTGTGCATTTGGCAGTTTGGCATTTATAACCATTTCAAGCATATCTCGAGCCAAATTAAGCAAAACACCATAACAAACCAAATCAAAAAAACCACACAAGCAAAACGGAAGATTAATGGAACTCGAGTACATATCTGTGGCTCCAATGCTAATGGCGCTTTAACCCACCCAGGCGTTAAACATGGCTTGCAGTTTTCGGTCTGTTACTTCCGCCAGTCAAATGTTTAATTGATTTTCTGCACACACTCGACGTGACATCAATGGCAGTTAGGCCTCTGTATAGATTCTTGTGCAGTGGAATCAGAACTTAATATTAAATTTAATTGATATTTATGTGGACAAAGAAACAAATTATTTTGGAGCCTCCCCCGGGCTATCATAACGCTTAATAGAATCCCATTTGTTAATTGAATTAACAACAGTATTATGCTGCATTTAGTAGATAATTTGCATAAATGCTTAATCGATCATTATTATCGTCATTAATTTGTTAATTTCACTTTTCTTTGGAACGCACCTAGAAGCGGTTTCACTTTTAAAGAACACGTTTTCTGTTTGTTCGTCGGGTACTATGACATAACATACTCACTCACTTACCCTACCCTTAGATCCGGTTCATTTTGAGAATACAATACACATAAATTATTAGCATTTAGACAAAAGTTCCTAAACAAAATAATAATAATTATCAAATGTTTTATGCTGTCCCGCTAAAGTGTTTAGTATTTTATTATTTGGTGTGGTAAACTAGTTTCTTGATATTTGAAACGAAAATAAAACTTCTGGTCGAAATGTGTGAAATACGAGAGGGAGATGCTAAATTCGGCTGTGCTGAAGCTCTTATACCCTTTTGCAAATGTTTGTTTAAACTGTAGCATTCATCTGCTTAATGTTGTTTTAAATAAGAGATTCTAATTAATTGTTAAAAGCGAATTGACAATCTAACATTTACTTTATAAATGAAAGTGAAGGTTTTTTAAATAATAAACTCAGCTAGTAAGATCTTAAAGTAGAATTAATTAACGATTTTAAACTGAACTGCTAATCGAATCTCGCAAACCCAACCGAAATCTGAACCGGCATTTAACTATTAACCGCCAATCAATCCTTTTAAGTCATAAGCATAGGCATAAGCTACTTAAAATTTAGAATTTCTGCAACACATAAATTCCTTCTTAATAATCGTTTAATCCTTTTTCAGTCACCCCCAAACATGAAGAGAGCAGATATGGTTTTAATTGATACTTGGTGATGCCTGGCCAAAGCAAACATCTACTACGGACATACGAGAAACATAGCTCTTACGAGCCTTAGGAACACCAGACTGATATGATTACAGAAGCCGAGTAATTGGTAAGTAGAACATTTTCAAATGAGTTGCATTTGCTCTCTGACCTCTTATCATTATTGATCTGCATTGCTTCCTTTCATATTGCTAACTTATTTTTGCGTTCAATAAGAGCAGAAGCGGGTTAGAACCGAATCGGTTCAGAGATACAAAATATTGTCATTTTAAACACATTTTGAACTTAATTTGGGTTATTTTCGCTTAAAAAAATCTTAGAAATATATGGGATAGTTTATTTAAAATCCAAGAAATAGTACTAAACTATTATATTAAAGTAAGCCAAAACAAACGCAGAACTTTGTGGGTTGGTTCGATTCAATGCTTAAAAGTAATATGTACTTTACGATAACATCGAAAGATGTTAAAATAAAAAGGATCATTCTCTGCATGTAAAGCCACTTTAAGCTCCAACTACCATAAATCTAGACAAGATAGATTATTTCGGAGATCAGATTTATGTTCTGTGCATGATAATCATCAAGAATTACCACCAAGCTTTTAATATACTGATAAATGACCAATTTTGCCCTATTTAATCTACAGAAAATTATATAAGTATTTATAAAAGTAACTAGGAATTTTTTGAAGTCCGAACAAATGGGGTCTGGCTCGAGAGGCTATAAGTTTAAAAGGTTTGGTTTATGAGGAGGCTTAAAGGTTCCAAGATACCTAAATCACACCATCGATTCGGGACTCTTTTCTTGACCCGTTTGTAGCCTTGCTTCTGGGTTTATAATCTGCAGAAACGCAGGAGCAGGCGAGCAATCGACACCATAAATTTACCATACACACCGCAGCTCAGGGAGCTAAAGAGTTAAAACTTGAATTTTGTAATGAGTCTAGATTATCATAAATATTTGATGGATGGTAACTGCTAGAATTAGTCAATATGTGTATACCCTTTTCGGTGATATAATCCCAAAACAAGATGTTCATTTAAAATCCAGTTTTCGACAAGAATTTCAGATTCACTTAAACTGGTAGGGCCTGTCTACCTCCTTATAAGTTCAGAGTTCAGTCCTAAACAGTTTCAGGTTCACTGAACGTCTGTGGCTCTCCCTTCCCCTCAGCAAAATGTTGACATGTTTCAAATAAAATGTTCTGTTTAAATATGGTTTAGTGCCTAAAAATGTATATGAAATGCAAAACTGATTCAGTTGATATTTGGCAAGTATTTAATTTTTACCGTTATGCATTCATAATGAAAAGTTTAACAAAAAATCCAGCAACGAGCAGCAAATGAAAACAAGTTAAACCAGATCAATTAATATTGATTTACAAAAAAGTATCTCGAGAAAGATGCTCTAGCCACAAAAAAAATTAAAATAATAAACGTGCAAATGTGGTTTCGAGCTGGTTCTGAGCCTGGCAACAGCGTCAAGTGGCATCATAAAAATTCGAGTATTTATGGCGCTACTACTTATTAAGTGTATGAGATGTGGCGGGGCTTCTTTTAACAGGAATTTCCACAGACTGACAAAGTCACCAAGTGACCTTGCGGCGGCCGTGACGTCATGTGGGTAATCATATTTCGAAAGCACAGGAACTTATGAGATGAGTCAGATGTTTTTGGAAAAGTTGCAGCCAAAGATTGTTCTAGGATTGGTGACGCCACGGCCCACTCGTTTAAGTTGTTTATGGCAGCAGCATCACCAACGCCAGGACAGGCGCAGCTCGTTTACCTAGTTGATGGGTTTTGAGTTGGCGTCGCGCGCCTGCCTTGTTACCATGATGGGCGCACCAGCGGAAAGTGAAACTGAAATCGAAACTGCTGTGTGAAAATAGAGCAATATGTTGGTAAGGCACCAGAGCCAAAGCCCAAGGATCTGGTACTTGGTACTCGGTAGATGCGTTGACAATGATAGCGGCCAACAAAGTTATTAAAGGGGCGAGAGCGTGACACAGGCGGCAGCCAGGGCGCATTATTTTATTTCCAATTTAATGATGGCTAGAAGTCTTGTCGCCGTCTGATTGGCTTCAGCATACGACACGGACGACAGCGAGTTCTACAAATTTGCTGCTCCAATTGTTGGGGGTGTCGTTGTTGTTCTGTCAGTTGCGTGTTGTTTGTGTCGCTCTGATGACGTCGACGTCGGAGGCGTTGCCTTACAATCACCAAAAGTGATCGCGATTGTGCCGCGAGCTGCCAAACTCCAAAAAAAAGGCAAAAGAAAAACGAACTCTGCAAAGAAAACCAGAGAAACATAAAAACAACCAACTAACAAGGTTGCAAACTAAGTTGAAGGTCGGAGTGGCCAGCACGTAGTCGTAGCTCGTGGATTTGTATTGAGGTACACTTGAAGAAAAACTGTAAAATCATCACAGGTTGAAATTTATTCAATCTACATTATCACTTTATGGGTAAGACATGTCTCAAAGATTTTAGCCAATGGATTGTTACGACCCTGGCCAGTTATAGTGTTCCCTCACCTCTGTAAGAGTGATGCGAGAGACTGGATTGTTAAATTTTGCATCATTAGTTTGTCACTCTAAAGAAATCGATCAGTTTCCACCTGTTTGTTTCTGATGAGCAATTTTTTTTACTCAGTTTCACCCTCTGCGATAAACTCTAAGCTAGGGTCACGGGCAACATGGGCTTTAAGCATAGATAGATGCATCTTGATAAGAAACAAAGCATATTCATCCTGAATTTCCTTGAAGTCCACAGTAAGCTATAGATCCGAAAGGACCTATGTAAGCTCTTACAAGGACAAATTGGGAAAATGCCAATACAATCTGTATAAACCTTTAAGCAATAAAACTGGGCAACAAAGTCCAGTTTATAGAAGGGTTGTTGGCTATTCTAGATGATTTTCGTATGCTGAATACAAATCTGTTTTGGGGAAATAGTTCATCACGCTTGCATTTTTGGTAATTTGTGAAAAAAGTTTCCCATAACTTCAATGTTGGCCCTGTTTAGTCACGTTTAGTGGGAAAGATAACCTTTTTGGTTGACTAACTTTGATATTTCAATAAAATAAAATATCTAAGGCTTAAAATAATCCACCCTAAACATTTCTACGATTTTTTTTGGCAAAGATATACCATTCTTTATTTTTTTTGTTCAAAATGATAAAATTTTGTACTGCACATAAGTATGCAATGGATGTTGAAAGCCTATATAGCCTACTATCTTTTCATTGCATACTTTTGGCAGCAGTCAACTAAAACAGAAATATTAATTTAATTGCCTTGTTTAGGTTAATGACCCGAGAGCTGAAACGTACCATCTTTTTGAGAATTTGTGGATACAAAGCAACGATCATCTCCTTATAGCCTACTTAAATTCCGGAAAATTTTACGGAAAATCAAGGAGTTACAAGATACTCGGCCTTACGCAACCCAAAGGGGCCCAGCCAAGCTAATCTCAATCTCTCAGCCTGTTGGCTTCTCGCACAAGAGAAAGGTACCTAAGCCGAATCCAAACAGCAAATGTTTGAGCAGCTTTTTTTCATAGCTAGTTAGCTGAAAGATAGTGCAAATAGCTGGTGATGGTGACACGGTGTAAGTTTTTAAAGAAAAATCTTTCATTATGTCGATCGGGATTAAACCCACGACCTCTTGCAGAGAAAGCACACACACCACCCGCTACACCACACCACTGTCTGTTTGTCTGTCCGTATGAACGCACAGATCTCAGAGATGGTAAGAGATAGAGGATTGACATGTATTGGACATATGCTTCTTATGTCTACAGGCAGATCAAGTTTATTTTCAGTTTTGACCACGCCCCCTGCCGCCTCCGCAATTTAGAAAAAACGTCATATCTTCCACAGTTTTAAAGATAGATGGTTCGATCCTTCTGGACATATTTAGTAATCAGGACAACTTATCGATCTTATCAGCTAAATTGTTTCGCTTATAACTCCGGTGTTTTTTGTTCGATCTGATTGTACTTTTCAGAATAGATAGATATTGGGCGTAGCTTGATGTATACTAAACTACGAGTTTTGGCTTGAAAATTGTGGATCTGACTTATTTTAGGTCTAGGATGTGTCGGTTTTTTTTGGGATAAGAGGGGGACTGGGTCGAAATTTCCAAATCTAAAACAAATTTGATCTGCGTACGGCATACATCTTCCTTCATGCAAAAATTTGTGGCTCTATCTCTTATAGTCCTTGAGATCGACGCGTTCATACAGACAGACAGACGGACATGGCTATATCGACTCGGCTGTTCACGCTGATCAAGGATATATATACTTTATGGGGTCGGAAATGTTTCCTTCTCCCTGTTACATACATTCGCACAACTTCATGATCCCCCCCTTCCCATTTTCAATGGAAACAGGGTATAAAAAGGTTAAAAATAAAATGTCGCAATTAAATTCCCTTAGATCAGCGAACATGTTAACTGCCAACCATTTTTCTTGCGGTGTAAATGTGTTTGTGTGACTGATCAGAGTGGAGTAAACCATATCGATATCGGTCGTAGTTGCAGCCGTCGCAATCCAAGTCGCAGTCACTTACTACATGTAATAAGTAACAAACGCCGCACGACATTCGACATTTTTATGCAAAGACATTTGGGTGGGAGGGGGGTTTGGTACACATTGGGTATCTTGGATTGGGTCTGTGCCTTATCGCCATAATTGAAGTAGTCGCATTGTCTATAAATTCTTGACCAGCTACGTGGGCTGCGGCTGCTTTGACTTTGACTGGGGGATGTCAGGGCGTACGCAGAAATGTCTGTAAGTGTAATTAAAACAAAAACAAAAGCAGCACAGAGCCGAACCACTAGGTTTAGATTCTTCCTGGGGGCCACAAATCACGCTGCCTACTAATGACCATGATGGGACGCCACAATGGCAGGCGGATTCTGTCTAACATTTAACAAATGCTGTCCAAAGAAGAGTCTCTTCCTGCCCAGCTGCAGAAGCTGACGCAGTGAAATTTACTTGCACTTAAGTGAAAACATTGATTGCCTCGGGGAAGCTTAATTAACCAATGCCGCCGACATTGACAATGAAATGGAAAACTATCAATGCTATCAATGGAGTGGCTGTTGGCTGCCGCCCCGCCACAGAACCGAGCTGAGCTGAGTCGAGCGGAGCCGAGCAGAACACTTTCAGTCCAACAACTCGTTAGCTATGGCTATCGTCACGCATGCATCGCAAATTTATTTGTCAATCAGGCAAAAGTATGAAGCCAGTCGGAGCATAAAATACACATAATTGCATTTGGCCTCCTCCTGGCCAAAGGATTAGTGCGCCTGATAAGCAGTTGGAGCTGCAGTCTCAGCTCTGTCTCAACTTCAACCTTCGGATTTGAATTGCTCTCGTAATAAATTGAATTCACCTTTTGTGTCCGTTTGTGTTTGCGCCAAAGTAACAACAGCTCCAGATCCCTGCTCCATCCTCCTACTGGCACTTCTAAGACCCACACACGCATGTAGCTGGCCAGTTTTATAAGCCAACAATTGGCATAAATATCACTCTGCTCCCTTGAGCGTGTGGCTGGCGCAGAGCCCTTGGTAGCAGCAGCGGCAGCAGCAGCAGCTTGATAAATTCCCTACAAGTTGGTCTAACATTCTTACTATTGGCCCTGGGCCTGGCCCATGATTGAGTTAACTTCATTTGCTTGACCAAGACACGTGCTCCTTGGGAGTCGCCGTCCCCGTCCCCTGTTCACCGCTTGGCATGGAATTTATTTTATTGCCTCTTAGCCAAACATGTCAGTTATGTTTGCGAAAGTACATATCATCAGGCCCTGGACATGCGTGTAGGTTTCCACTGCAACAAGCGCGATGCAGCAGCCCAATGAAACTCAAATACATTTAGAGAAAATACCCAGACACCGAGGAGCAGCAGCCAAACAAATTTATGGCAAATTTTTATAGTAAAATCTTGAAAGTGTCGAAATTGCACACACAAAAGCGAGAAAGAAAACCGCGGGCGTCTATGTCGGGGACGAGAACGAGGCGTTCTTGTTGTGAGGTCAGCGCGGATCCAAGCTGACCATGTACGAGTACACGACAGTCGTGCGGCTGAGGTCTTGGGCATTTGGCAATTGGCCATAAGACTTGGGCGGCTTGTACCTGATAATGTGGTTATTTAAGGCCTGAGTACAGGCAAGGGATTCTCGAAGCTGGGGTGTGGGTGTGAGTATAAGCAAATGTGGTAGGCGATTGGAAAGATATAAAACTGTTATAGCTTAGACTGTAAACCGCATCGGCTAGGGCTTGAGCTGAGCCATGAAGTGAACACTTTATTTTCCTGATCTCTTGAATGTGAGAACGATTTTATAAGATATGGAAAAGTGTTATCAGATTCAGGTTAAGAATCTTCGAATTTTTATACTCTGTACCGTAGGTTCATAGAGTATTATAAGTTTGTGCAAAAGTATGTAACAGCCAGAAGGAAGCATGTCCGACCCTATAAAGTATATATATTCTTAATCACCATCAACAGCCGAGTCATGTCCGTCTGAAATCTCAGATCTTAGAGATGGTAAGAGATATAGGTTTGACATGTATGGGACATATGCTTCTTATGTCTGCAGGCAGATCAAGTTTATTTTCAATTTTAGCCACGCCCCCTTCCGCCCACACATCTTAGAAAAAACGTCAAATATCCCACAGTTTTAAAGATAGATGGTTCGTTTCTTCTGGACATATTTAGTAATCAAGATAACTTATCCGCTCGATGAATGGTGAAGATCGAATGAACGGTTGTCGAGTTATGATCAAAAGACTGTTCGCTGCTGCAGCGGAGTAGCGGCGCTGCTCTCAGCTGCTATTGCAGCATCAAAATTTATGCTGAGCGTATAATTTCGATGGTTAGAGTATGTTATAGTCACGCTTGACCGACTTTCTTGGCGCTGTCGCGCACAAGGAGGAACAACTGCAACTGCCTCGCTTCAAAGCGAGTTAAAATAACAAATCTATTGCGTATCCGAAATCGGAGCAAAAAATTAAATTAAAAATTGATTAAAGCGAAAGAAAAAGATGAGATATCCTCGCGAGCTGCATAGGGAGCATTAATCAGTATGATTCTGCAAGCGAAGCCAGTTGTTTAGGTTCAGCATCGCAGCTCTAGCTTTAAGCTTTAGCGGAGCTAGATATTATATCTGCACGCCGAGAGAACTATAGTCTTTCATATGAGAAACAAGTCATCTCAACGTAGAATTAGCTATACATTCTAAAAAACAGTCTTTTGCAGAAGAACCTGCATGTTATAAATTTTCCCTGCAGCACTTCAGCTAACTTTGTAACCTCTCTGACATCGGCTTCTGCATTCATTACAATTCAATGCTCATTCTTCATCCATCCGAATGCAACTGCATTCGCCGCTTTGCTTCTGTTGCTTGCCCGCTGCGGTGCCATCACGTGTGGCGCGTGGTGGAACTGTCAAACCATGTCAAACACTTCACTGGTCTGTGCTGAGTGCGAGAGGCGAAACTCCTCCACAGAATTTTATGCATAATCGCACATACAAGTACTCGTACATATGGCGAAATTGACGTTTCTGACAGCAGTGACCCAGTTCAATCTGTCAGGGTAACCCATGACAATGCAAGAGCCGGGCCAGGTAACAAACTTGAGGCGCTTAAGTATGTTGACCAAGTTTCGGGAAAAGGATTTGGAGCAAGTCCACCACTGGGGAGCAGTAGTGATATTGAACTTTACAGCAACTTGTCGTTGTTGGGCTGATTGAATGATATGCTAATTGAGTGACCGCTTTTTGTAGTCGGTGGCCGGTGCGGGGGCGGGGCGGGGGCATGTTTAGTGGCATGAGCATGGACTGGGCGTGGGCGTTGGCGTTTTACTTGTCACTTTGATTTTGAGCTGTGCTGACAGGTTGCTCGACTATGCTACGGCATTAATTACGCCGCATTTGCCATGCAATGCGGATATCATTCTATTCTCATTCGGACAGTGCACAGGTCTAACCCACACGGCAGCGTTCCCTTATCTCGTGTAATATTTTCATGTACGTGCCAGTTGGGGCAGAGAAAGATTTCGGAGGCAGCGGCAGGTTACAACACGTGTTCGGCACTTGTACTGCGGGCACACACGTTGTGTCCTTAGGTTGTAGTTAACATCGATAAGTGTACCTGTGGCCAGAACGAACTTCCTGGCCAGAGAAATGTAGATTCGCGGGAATCGATGGGCAATTTGAGTAGCGAAGTTGGGAATGAGAATTCATGAGCTGTTTAATTGATTTATTAAATTGCTAGCCAGGGCGTTATTTATGATGGGCTTGGATTTCCAGTCTGTGTGTGACCCGGGGGCCCTTCACACTCGCCGACCGTTGGATGATGGGGCGGAGTGTGCGCTGATTGGTTTTGAAATGGAAAAATTAGAGCAAGTGGCACTCGTCGGGCGGCGAAAAGTGCCTGGCAAAATCAACAATGAAAACATTTTCCTAGGCCACAGCCCCAGAGCAGCCGCCTCCAACTGCCATCCAACTGGCCAGCCAGCTAACCAGCCTGGCAGCCGCGTCAGCAATAAATTAAAGGCAATTTTAGTCAAATAAAATGTTAACGGTGTTTGGCTGAGGCAACGGAGCAACATGGCTTGCCCTTTCTCAACTCGAGCCTGGATATGATGGACAATGTGGTTGTTGTTGCTGCCAACTACACAAACATTGGCCGACGACCGGTGCCTGCCTTTGGTATTTGTCACGTTCGTCCATTTTGAGAGGACCACGTTCATGTTGGCGCATTGTTAATAACTTTATTCGTCGGCGGAGTCTTCGTCTCCGTCGTCGAAGTGGTCGTCGTCCTACTTGTTGCCGCCAAACCTTTTTGACAATGAGACACTGCACCGTTATTTATGAGCCATGCTCAATTATTGGCATTGGACTTGTGGCGCCCGCATCATAGACATGGGCATGAACACGGTTGTGGTAGACGTAGACGCAGGCGGTTCCATGTTCAAGCTGCTTAATCAGCAATCAGCTGAGTGCCCAAAATCGTACAATTGTGTCATGGCATTGGCCAGCAATTAAGTCACCGCTTTGCCGTTATGCAAATCTGCCCCGCCCCCCGCCACACCCCTGGCAAAATGGTCAGCAAGGTCAGGTTCGAGCCGACAAACAGGCTGACCAGGCCCAATTATGAGCATTTGCCAAATTAGAATGTGGAATGTGCTGCATCATGGTAGAAAAATTATAAAGACGATGGGGTTTCCTGACGTCTCTAAATGCGAGCATGAAATTAGAGCAAATTGTTCATGAGCATCACACGGGCAGAGTGGGTAGGGTGAACCTGGTTTATTAGTTGGTTTATTGGAGCATTTCTCTCTATGAACAGAATATGAACAGAATGGCGCATGTTGCTCCGAAAAGTATACCCCGGTTTTTGGAAACCTTTATAGCTCTGTCATTTTGTGTCTGACCATAAGGGAAGTTTTAGAGATTATAGAAAAATTTAAACTTACATCGAGGGCGAAATACGGACGAGTGGAGCAGACGATGGGTCTTCTTTTCTGTAAAATCTAGGTGTCCAATACAGACTGAAAGACAGACGAATAGACATATGAATTAGGCTGCTGATGCTGAGCAAGAATATGCTTTAAATTGGAAGAAACTTTGGTATGTATTATTTCCGTATGTATTATTTCCGAGAGGGATTGCTTTTTGAACTAAATTTGTACACTTGCGCGTCTTCAATATACCCGTTTTACTCTTCACAACAACAAAAATTAGCAAAATCTATTGAACGAAGAAGATTCATACAAAATCACTAAGTGCTATAACGCCCAGAGCCATAACCCACAATGTTATAACGCCCAGCACAATATCGTGCAGTTTTATAACGCCCAGGGAGTGCTACAGCACTCAGTGCTTTAACGCCCAATGTTATAACTTTCAGTGTAACAACGCCCATGAAATTGTTCTAATGTTACAATTTTTCAAGTCCTAAGGTTCACTCTAATTTTGAAGATTTTACTGTAATCTTCATGTAAATAATTTCAACTTTGCGCACAAGAATCGCGCCAGAGTTGACTCAACCTGGTTATTGACTGCGTCTTGGGAAACCCCTGAGGTTCGGGGTTCTAACCGCAATTGGACTTTTTGCATTCGTTAAGTCTTTTTTGATTACACAAACATAATTATGGGATATTGTGTGGTGTCTGAATCACCAATCTTGGTGAAAGTTCTTGAATGTGTATTAAAACAGCGATAAAAACTTTAAGCTGATAAGTCTGCTCCAATTCTGCTTTTTGTGTATGTGTATAGTATACCAGTTGGAGGTCAATTGCGTCAACAAAACAAATCTGCCAAATCAGCGTCTCTGACACACAACCGTCCTTGAGTCTGTACCAGCAAAACAATGGAAATTGAATCATTATTAATATAGCAGATACCAAAACTGCAACTAGCCGCCAAGTTGGCAAGTGTAACACAAAAGCGGACACCTCTACCATTATTATTATTATTTATATTTTTGTGCGCTATTATTTTGCGCATGACTAACCAAATGCAATTTGAGATTCCATTCTTTTTGCTTTTGAACTCGGTTCCTTTTGTTCCACTTGGTGGCTGGCGGCGGGCCGTGTTGCAATAAAAATCGCATTAAAACTTGGCAAAATGAAACAAAAATCGACAGTAATCGTAAATTTGTAATCAGTTGCAAGAACATGTGTTTACACAGAGCCGGGCCTGAGCTTGAGCCTGAGCCTGAGCCACGGGCTCGAGTTCCACTTGGCTGCAGGCAGCACTTGGCGGTCATGTGTTAATTGAATCGTTGTTTAAATGCCTGGACTTAAAAAGTAAGCTGACATACTTTTTAATATACCAGGTTGTTTGGTTTTCTTTTGCGTTCTTAAAAGGGCTATTAGAAAGCGACAGCTCAGCCGACTTGTCGAATGACAGTCACCGCAATGAAAGCGAAATGGAGGAGAACAGAACGAAACCGTTGCAGAAGTGAGCTAAGTCTGACAAGTGGTAGCAAGCCAATTGGAAAAGTAATTGTAGTTGACGCATAAGCGACTTCCATACAAAGTTCCAATTATGAAGTGTTACAGGAAGGAACAAGTGGCTCTAGACTTTGCTTGAGGTCATCAATAAAATGATCCTATTATTAACTATAGGCGGCTTTACATTGTGGCGTAATAGATTACCATAAAAGTTAAGATGTGCCTAAGAACCTCTTCTCCGTTTATGACAATCGTGATAACAGATTAAAGATAATTAGACCTATTGGCGTAAAGACATAGAGAGTTATATGCAGTGTGATTCTCTAAAAAGGGTTGATTTTTTGTTTCTGTTGTTAGTCTGTTCCCAAAATCAAATTTAATGCCAACCGCTTATCTATTTCATGAATCAATTTGTTACTTGATATATGTAAGCCTTTAAGAGTTATTAAGCTATCACGAGGATGTGAAATCGAAACCCTATCAGTTTAGAAAACACTGATGTTATCGATAAGTCGATGTTTTCTTGACTCGAAATATCAAATATTAATATTAAAAATTTCCTTTTTGATATTCTGCGAAATATGGGCAGCCCCAACAATATCGACTTATTGTTGTTTTAAAAAGTTTCAATTAACGAGAGAAGAGTTATTATAAATTTCTTAGCCATAAGACTACCATTGCTAAACTTGTTTGTCATCTGAGTGCAGGCCTTAAACACTAGCAGATTTTGATTATTGAACAAGTAAGTAAGTCGGTCACGCTCTAATATAATATTCTTTACTTTTTAGCAGCAAAAGTGTATGCTCTGTATGCATTTTGATGCTGCCATATTAGCTGAGAGCATCGCTGCAACTGCTGTGCTGCAACGAACATGCTATTGCTCATAACTTTACCATAATTCAATTTTAACTACTTAGTATGTCCAGAAGTCATGAGCCAGAGCTGTAATCAACAATTACCATTAGAATTTTCATTTCAATTACCATTAAATTAATTGGATCAGTTAAAAATCTAATAACATTAATAAGAATTACAATTATTTCAATAATTCAATATTAAAAATTTGAAGTAATTGTAATAGTTTCAGTAATTTTTTTTTAAATTTGTTATGTAATTAAAATTTGCAACCGAAACCACTAAAACTATTTCAACAACCAAATAACTGAATTATTTGAAACAATTTTTGAAATAACTGCAAGAGTTATTACATTTTTAATTACGAAATAATTGTAATTATATTTTTAAATAATCCAATAATTGTAATGGTAGTTGTAAAGGTAATTGTAATGATAATTGTTATGGTAATTGTAGTTTTTTCATACCATATGCTTTTATAGAACTGAGCGAGATATTGCTCATTTACATCAGCACTGTCCTAACTCAGAAAACATGATTTTTGAGTTAATGATGCAAAAATATTCCCAAAATCGTGTTCTATATTTTGAAAAATTAGCACATTTCTATCTTTTATAGTCTCTGATTGGGTTGAGAATTTGTCAGAATATCGTTTTACGGCTTCATTTGCATGTTCCAGCAAAAGCGAGATAGTCACTGAATGGAATGGAACGATGTGTTGTTTATCCAAATATCTATATCTTTCCATT
Organism: Lordiphosa fenestrarum; assembly: GCA_035044985.1. Lineage (NCBI taxonomy): Eukaryota > Metazoa > Arthropoda > Insecta > Diptera > Drosophilidae > Lordiphosa > Lordiphosa fenestrarum. The sequence goes on from JAWNNO010004737.1 coordinate 1,630,728, forward strand.
TCTGAGATACGTTTGTTCTAACAGATAATCAGAATAAAGGTCGCCTCTACTGTTGATACTGATCTAGAATAGGGTCCCAAATGTTTACCTATTTCTAAATTTGATTATCTTAAACCTAGAGGTTACTGAAGAGAAAGTCTCTAGAACTCATCGAGATGAGAAACTGCCAGAGAATTTTGAGAGGATATTTGCGTTTTTACATGCATATGTTTCTTTGCTGTATGTGTGCAAGATTAGTTCTCCAAACTTCACAGTCACACAGAGCACATGTGTAAAATCGAAGATCCACATTAAAATTTCCCTTTGCCATTCACTTGTATACCAATTGCTCATCTTGTTGAGTTCACCAAAAAAGTTCGTTTCCCAAGTCTTTTGTTTCGTTAAACTAAAACGAGTATTCAGTTGCTGTTTTCGTTTGATTAATCCAAATTAAGCTTTACTCTTCTGCTTTGCAAGCGCTGTACAAAAATAAAATGAGCCGCCGCCTAAAACTATGCAACGATAACTGTTGCTGTTAATTTTGAATGCAAGCAATTAAAAATTTAACAACAAAAAATCAAAAGAAGTCTCTCCCCAACTCGTTGGCCCATTGCAGCATGGCCTTAAGAGAGTACAAAAAGTTGCCTAAGCTTGGGCTTAACTTGTGGACGGACCACTCTCACTTTTTCAGCAAATCTTGCAATGCAGTCAGCGGCGATTCAGAGTGTGACTGAGAGTATGAAAGAGCGCTGGAGCGAGCTTTCGTGTATATGGCGAAGCTTTAGTTCCCGTTGGGCCACTCCACTTGGCTTAGGCAGCTTGTTTTACCTGTTTCTGTTATGGACCTCTTAGCATTATCGAATTGATATTAATTTTTTTGCGCAATTTTGCAATGCACATGCCAGAGTCAGAGCCAGTGCTAAAGATGGAGATTGTTGCCGGGCCCATGCTGGGTTAGACTTACTTGATAATTTGCTTAGTTGAGCATGCTAATTAAATGCCAAAACAAGGGCGGGCGCAGCAACTTGATTATAGAGCAAAAGATATGTGGACAAACATACATATGTACGTATGTATGCATGCAACTGCAGCTTTCTAAGCTCCAACTCGGTTGACAGTTGCTTCGACCCGGGCTGACAGCCTCTGACAACGAACTGAAGCTGGGTCTGTTTTGACAAGCTGGTCAGCTTTAATTGACAGACATGGATAATGGCAGGTCACAACCCACGCTTCCCTTTATTTTTAAACCTGATGCATTTTTTAGGCGGTGGGGACTCACAAACATTTGACGTTAGCCTGCGATTAATCACCGGTAGCCCAAAATTCTTGGGAAGCTCTTTGTCAGGACACGGCACCGACACCGACACATCTGGCCATTCATACGCTCAAGGTCGCTCTCAAAAGATTTATGAGCCAAGTGACACCCGCATTCACTTGGCCACAGCCACAGCAAAACTGGTTTGGTTCTTCATTAAAGTTGTAGTCGGTTGGTCGCTTGATTCGCTTATCTGCATTAATTATCAATATATGTATGCGTTCAAACTAAAACTTGATTAATTTTTAAATACCAAAAAGAAACAGGCAACAAAAAAATAGCGAATCTGTTTGTCTTCATTAGCTTCAGCCGGGGGAGGTGCATCTCAAAGCAAAACAAATGACCAAGTGTGCTGCAAGTCGCTCTAATTAGCTAATTTGTTAACCATAAACAATGAACTAGTACACTTAAAGAAAAAACTTCTATAAATTACTATAAATAGTTCTTTTGTGAACCTTAAACTTTGATTTGTAAATAATGAATGTTGTCCAAAGGCTTAATAACGTCATCATAATACAAATGTTTCACATACATCTTCCAATTAAGTTCATAAGTGGCTGCTGCAAAGTAAAATCGATTGATACCAGAATCAAACATGTTTCCAACAACATTAAACTCGTTTTAGCTACCTTTTGTCTCATTTACGCTATAGTTGAGTATGCATAAATAACTTCCAACGAACATTTAAGGTCGTATACTTGCCTCCCGGTGCGTTATGCTGCCCAGACTAGAAAGAGTTGAGAATTGCAATTACAAGAACTTATTTTTGTTAAAACTATTATTTCAACCTTTTGCATTGTGAGTTTTTAAGAGTTATATGAGATGAGAACACTTAAATTTGATTTTGGACTGGCTGAAAACTGCTACTAACATTTGTACTCAACCAAACTGCTTCGAAACCAGTTTGAATTGGGTAGTATCAAACTCATGTTACCAATCCACAATTCCAATTTTCATTTCAAAACCGTAATATCTTCTGAGATATGGCTCTTTACCGGTTTATCCGGAAATGTTTCGGCAATGAGAAAATACTTAATTTCATATTATCAACCTGCTCACCAATGTAAAACCATAGGTAAAAGCAACTATACCTAACAACTCTTACTGAACAAAGAAGGACTAAAGAAGGAAAGAGCAATTGAAGAAAACAATATGTTCATTCTCTCATGAATAATCCAACACTATTTTAAATCTACAGACCAAATTCCAAGTTCATGAACAGCATTAAAGATATGGCTTTAAGCATATTTTGAACTAATTTAAATCATAGGGCGCTGATTTATGATTGCTGGTTTTACTTGCTGAATGCAGTGATTTCCGATTACTACTGGTAAATTTGACAACCTTGATTGCTGAGATGGAATCGTACAAAAAATGTGATTGGTAAGACCATTTTTTTGATCAAATGTACCTATATTTAAATTAAGCTTAGCAATCAGTGGCATTCAGCAGAGAATCATCAACAATCGCCAGTCGTAAATCAGTAATCGTTGATCGGAATTATCAGCTGAATGCACCCATTTTTCGTTCCCGATCGAATCGCATTTCAGCCAGGCTGCAAGCCGGTCCTAAACAGAGCTCCGGAGAAACGTTTTGGTTTGGGGCTTTTGACCCATCGAGCCTCAAGTGGTCAAGCCGGACTCCTCTCAGTCGTTTGCTTCTAATTATTTGATAAGAGAATGGAACCCACAGTTCCACGTCGAGTCGGGGAGACTTTTTCATCGCTAGCTACTTCAAAACTGGCGCACATGGCTAATAAAGGTGACCGATTGTGTAAGTTTTAAAAGAAAACACTTTTTTATTAGATGCCCCGAGGCGGGGTCGAACCCACTTTTTCTGGCACACTACAATTGTAATGTTTTAGTGTCCCGTTCCTAGGTCAGAAAATGATCTCCTTCGCTTGGAAAAATAGTGAAAATAATGCATAAGTCAAGTTGTGAAATGGCAAAGCAAATGACAATTGTTCATAGAAGGTGAGGCTAGCTTTTCATTTTGAAATCCTAGTCCTTTTTTAAGCCTTGGTAGAGATCGTGGTTAATACACAGTGAATGAGGTCCATGCGTATATTAATTTATGTTTGAAATAACTTAGTAAGCTGGACGCTTCTTCTTATCAAAAATATGTATTTTTTTGTCGAATTAATGATCTAAGATTCGATGAGCCAAGCTCCGGACCAAAACCTTAGACTCGATAAGTGAGTGAACCGGACCAAGAACTGAACCTCATACTTTGCCACTGGTTCGAACCCACCGAACATTCTTCAAAAGTTGAAAGGCTAAGCTAGGCATTCTGGCTTTTAAGTACTTTTCCAAGCAGATAGCGAATTCTACATTGAAGTAATTTGCTTGCATGAACTCTAAGTTATGCATCCCAAGCATTGTCTAACGCCTGTCACTTGTAGAGGGTAACACTGGCTTTCTCAAACCTTCCGACGGAGTTGAGGATCCAGTCCAGCTGCCTGTGGAATGTTGGACCTTGATATTGGACGTAAAGCTGAGCTTAAGTAAAGTGTTTTACATTTGAATGAATTAGTACTTTCCCTATTTCTATCAGTGTATGCAACATTTTCTCAAGCATCCATCAAGCAGCTAACTGAATCGATGTATTCAATCACCATTTGATACTCAGGCGGCCTAAAAGTCACAGACCGCCTCCCGATGAGACCTTGTGGCATAAATTAGTCGCCGCCAGCTAGCTGGAACATTTTATGACCAACGCATTTGGTGGATAATTTTCACATGGCAAAAGATTACGCAATCCCACATAAATTAGGCGACGACTATTTAGCCAAGACCAGTCCCAGACCACTTGGCCTAATCACAGTTGAAATCAAGCGTAGCAAATTGGAGCAGACACAAGTAAGCTGCTAACCAACAGGCCGCCAACCAGCCAGCAAATCAAATCAAACTAGAAGCGAAAGCAAAAGTTGGAGCAACCGCAGAGGCAGCTGCTGCCGCTGTTGCTGCTGCTGCTGCTGCTGGACAGCTTTTGCACATAGACGACTCTTTGGGCAATAATTGCGCAAAAATAAAAAAAAATAGAAATAACTGAACGAGGCGAGCACAGTACCCCAGTCTAGGCCATATCTGGGCGATAAGCGTCGTCTCCCCCATTCGGTATACCGTTCACTTATGGAACTCCATAACCATAACCATTTGTGTGGCCACACAAAGGAAAAATCGCAGTTGATTAAACAAAATTGTTTGACTTTCGGCCAGCGAGGGGTGAGGGCGGGCTTGTATCGACTCTGAACTGCGGTTCAATAGGCCAGACAGGTTAAATTTGATATAAATTGAGGGCGAGTAGCCGGAAAAAGGCTCCGTCGACTAAGGTCACCTCACTTTCTAATTAACTGGCTCGGTTAGGAGCTCGCTGGCTAATTTACGGCACGTCCAAGTGGCAAAACAGCTGCTTAAGCAAATCTGCACCAGCAGTCTCAATTTCAAATTAAATTTGTATTCAAATAGACCACAGGCGGCTGCTGCTGCTGCTGCCAGCTAACCACTCAACTGGGCAATGACAAGCAAATTAACCGCAACTGCAAAAGCTTGGGCCTGGATGTTGCACCACCACTACCACCAATGGACAATCAGCGCGCCCAGCCAACTGTCTCTTTGTCTGTTGGCAAGTGAGTGTTGTGCGGCCGCTGCTGGTTAACAACATCAACTCCAACCCAAATGACTGCCCCACCCATATTCTGCTCAGCCTGGCTTATAATTTTCCACACGTAACCTTGGGCAAAACTACAAAACAACAAATTCAGATTCAAATTCAAATTCAAATGTATTCAAATTGCTAGGCCTTTTCAAAATGCAGCCACACATACTCGCGCTTGGTATTTGGAGCAATTGAAAGGGCCCCCACCTGTTGATTTACCTTCTAATAAGTTTTTTTTTATTTTTTCGATCGATTGCCATTCAATTGGAGCTGCATAATAATTAAAAGGCCATATTTGGTCCATAATGGACTGCCAAATTGGCAAATTAATTGGTATACATTTTCCTTGTTGTCCAATCTGGAGCTAAAGTGGAGTGAAGTTGGTTCGCCAGCCATATGGCTGCAGCTGGGCTGGCTTACGGTTTGGTATTTGTTTGTTTGGCTTTGTGGCTTTTTGGCCGCCCGCACATTGTTATGAGAAGTTGGAGAAAAATGTATAAAGAGTTTACCGTTTCGAATTGTTATTTCTTTGTATAATGTAACTTAAAGGGCCAGGCCAAATTTGAATACCCTTTGCAGAGAGGTGGGTTCATTTCAATCAATGCTTTTTTTGTTATATTCAGGTTATAAGGGTTGTGAAGAGGAGCAGCTGAATTCAAACTTACCTGAATGAATGTGGTAAATATCACCAGGTGGTTCTGGTTTGGCCTTACACTTGGCATGCAATACGCAGCTGGTCCGTTTGTTTTGATGCCATGAGCTTAAAATGGGTGCGTGCTGCATTTTTCCACACACTCCTAGCTAAAATTCCACTCATCACGACACTACAGTTACTTGAATAGAAAGAAGACTTCCTTATTGAAAATGTTGTAAGGGTAACTTCTCTATTTGACTGATCCTGAACCGTGTCATACATGTTTCAAATGTACAAACCCGATAATGAACCTGAGTACAAAGAAGCGCCTTCTCGTTTAAAAAAGATACAAAATGATATATAAAACTACAAGGCAGCGCGACTGAGAGTGCCTTTTCGCAGGCGAGAGATATTAGCGAACCCAAGGGCTGAATAGAGTTAACTCGAATCGAATGCGACCATGCCAGTTCGATATTTCAAAATACAGCTTTATTTTATAGACCAAGGCCGACTGAGAATATCGAAGGTGTGCAGTGCGCTAGTTTGGAATAATTGTATCATATCTTAGACCTTTCATAAGATAACGAATGTATCTTAGCCCTTTAAGTAACAAAATATTCAAAAAGCGTCAAAAATTAAATAAGTAAAAGACTCTAACAAATACATTGATAAAGGCCGGCCTAAGATCTACCTCAAACATCAAATTTGTCATTCCCAAGTGATAAGATGATTCTGATTTTGCTCAATTTCTAATACAGAGCTTTTCAACAAGTCCGACTATATGGAGGAAGCCCAGAGCTGCTTTACATTCAGAACGTTTAGAAGCACGAAGCAGAGAACAGCTGAGCAGACAGTTTCTGAATGAACAGAACAGTCGCTGAGTACAGAGTGAATTGTGTCACTGAACAATGCGCAAGTGAGCAAGAGCCACTGATCAAAATTGACTGAACAAATGAAAACCATAATATACACACGATTTTAATGTTCTTATTCACTTATAACATAGAGCTCTCCTTTGAATATATTTTTATTGATTCGCTGTCTTTCCATTGAAATCGAATAATAAAAGATGTCCTTCGGAATAGTTATCAAATGATCTCAGTGCTTACGCAGAATCGATCCTGCTTTTACAGCAGATTGCCAAAATGAAATTTACCAAAGAATAATTTATAAAATTAAATATAATCATTCTTAAGGTAATGTTTACATTGGAGCAGGAGCAAGAGTAGCTGGTTACAGCACAGAGGGCAAACACTGAGAACATTGGTTTTCATTCTACCACAATCGTTACCAAAAACTGACCATGAACGGTTTTCTCACTTGTCCAGTGGAGAAAAAATTGAAGAGGCCCTAGGCCCTTGGACACAAAATTGATTTCACATTCTGGGAAATTTCATTTAAATCCGACCGGAAACATGTTGAAACCCAGACCCACTATTCTATTATGTCTCAGCCTTATCCGAACTCGGTTTCATCCCTTAGCTCTATATAGATTCAAGCTCTAAATTCGTACTTGATTTGATCTTGAAGTTAGCTTAATGCAAATATGCCCGAGTTTAAATTGTGTTCGATATTCGAACTGTACTCTAGATCAAAATCGGAACCCATCTCATCCCCCGGTTTTAACTTTAATAGACTAAAGCTTTCTCCCAATGCCAGCATTGCTATAAATGTTTGGGAATTCCAAGGCATCATATGTAAATATACTTAAACAAAAAATTAAACGCTTAGTTGATACAAGTAAGAAGAATTTTCTTGCTCACGGTTGCTTTCGCTGTGCCACTGGACATTCATACTCGCTTCAATCTCTATTCAGGACTAATCAAATACAAATCCGAGCTTGAAATTAGTCTTTTCGGATTGATACACCTTTTGCGGGACTGTTTCAAGCCTTTTGAGCTACGAAGTACGGCTTATACTTGTTATCCAAAGGTCGAGATCACATCAATGAGCTTCATTTTAGTTGTCAACTTATTATTATATAATATTAATATTTTTAAATATTTATAATCAAGAGCATCAAATTTTCGGCACAGCCCAAGTATAACTGGCCCTCTGGTCTTGCGGTTTATTGGCCCGCCCGCACGGTGTTAAATGTGAATGATAATTTCTATGTATAACAATTTGTAGTGGCTGGCGCCTTCGCTGCCGCCGTTTTTAATTGCACTCTGGGTCATGCTCGGCTCTGGTTTTTTTTTTGCCCATTGACTTTTTTGGTTGAGTAATGAGCGCCAGCGCCAGCCTTTCACTTGCAGCAAACAAAAAGCACAATTCATTTGTCCGTTGAAATTGGTTCACCAAAAAAAAAAAACGCAAAGTAATAAACGCCCACCGCCAAAAGTAAATAAAGAAAATGTAAGTACCCAGCACTTGGCTAGCTTCAACTCCTGTTCCAGCTTCCAGATTGTGCAATTAGTGCAGCAAATGCAGGTGAAAGGCAGGCCCACATTCCAAAGACCAAAAAATCCTGTCCGTACCGAAAATAGCAAACAATAAGCCAAGAGCTTAAGCGTGGCACGCGCTTACCTCAGCTTCCATTTCGCCTCCCCCAACAGAGATTGAGGTCTTAAATCTATTGAAAATCACTTAACAAGCGCAGCTGTCAGCAACCAGTTGGCGGCTTTATAATACATTGTTGTTGTTGGCGCATTGTTTCAAGTTACATGATATCATTTTGTCGCAAGAGCCGCCAAGTATACACGCGACAAAGCTTAGATCAGATATAGAAGGTGCATATGTGTATGGCAGGTCGGATATACGCCAGGATAACTTTGACAATTGTAAATCAAAGCTAAAAAAACAGTAGCAGCTGCCGCAGTAATTGCAATCACACAAATGTCCGGGGAAGAGGAACTGCAAGCTTTGGAGCAGCAGACACAGGCCAGGAAAACAATTTGGTGGGTGTTAATAAGATTTATAGAAAACTTTTAGATTTGATCTCTGATCTCTATGAAGTTGCCGGTGGAGTAAGCCTGAATGTTTATTTTACACAAAAAAGATGGAATTTCAATAGTTTCCACTTATCTATATAGTCGATATAGCCATGTCCGTACAGATCTCAGAGATTGTAAGAGATAAAGGTTTGACGTGTATGGGACAAAAACTTATTATACTTGCAATTTTACCACGCCCCCGCAATTCGGAGAAAACGTCACAGTTTTATAGATAGATGGCTCGTACTTTCTAGACATATTTAGTAATCAGGATTACTTTTCGATCCACCAAAAAAATGGCGAAGATCGAATGAACGGTTGTCGAGCAATGATCAAAAGACTGTTCGCAGCTGCAGCGCATTAGCAGCGCTACTTTTAGCTGATACTGCAGCATCAAAATTTATGCTGAGCGTATTATTTCATTGGTACAGAGTATGCTATAGTCGGGCTTAACCGACTTTCTTTCTTGATTTTTATACCCCGACCACATAAGATATATATTTCAATGATCAGCGACAAGTTGAGTTGACTTAGCCATGTCCGACCGTCCGTCCGTCTGTTTATATGCTATATCCTCCATCAGTTTTAAAAGCTATCTTTACCAAACTTTACAACTCTTTTAGTAGAAATACGCTACACATTTATCGTAACCGGCCGGATCGGATGACTACAGCATACAGCTGTCATAGGAACGATCTGTCGAAAAACTAGTTTTAGTGAGAAAAACCTTTTTTTCCCGAAGAAACTCCTCCAAACTTTGTATTTCTTGGTTTGCTATGCTTTCCCATAATTTAAATAAGATTGGTCGATATCGGACATCTATATAGTATAGCTCCCATAGAAAAGTAGAGTCTGAAAAGTAGTCTTAGTGAACATAACTTTCTTGTTTTCCAAGGAAATGTTCCTAAAATTGGCATTTATTTATTTGATATGCTTTTACACAATTCTACAAAGTTTTGTCCAAATCGGTTGACTATAGCATATATCTGTAGTACGAATGATGGGTCGAAAAAGAAGTTCTATTGAGTAAAACTTTTTTGTTTTAAATGGAATCGACTCCAAATTTCGTAAATGTTCGTTTATTAAGCTTTTGCATGACTCCACGAAGTTTGCTTATCTTAAACTTTCCGTAAATTATGCTGCCAATTAGTAAGCACAGGCTGACGTAGGTCTCTCCATTTGATTGTCACAAGTTGCAGCCACTTGTCAAAGGTCGTGTCAAGCGAAAGTGTCTTCAATCTTGTCTGGTCTCTGCCATTTTGCTGCTGTTGTTGTTGTTATTGTCTTTGGCAGATGGGGCCCAAACCTGTTTCTGCTGTTTCCTGTTATTGTCTTGTGGTGGCATGCCACAAAAAAAAAAAACAAAAAAAATACCGTGCAGAGTCTTCGCAACCACATTAGCCAGCCGACCAGGCGCACTGACCTACATCTACTCAGACCGGGCCGGCCCAGGCTTCAGTTTTTAGTTTCGGTTTCAGTTTCACTACCAACAGGCACAAAAAAAAGGGTTGCGCAATTGGAGTGCTCTTTTTTTCTTTCTTGGAGCTAACCTTCGCATTGAGCCAATGACATCAAATGGCCAAAATAGCGCACAATCATTTCATTAAATGATTTAATTAAGCTAAACAGCCAAACATTTGTTCATACAAACTCGTATTCCTCCATTCCAAACGGCTCGAGTACTTTTCGAGTGTGTGACATATTGGCGTCAAGTTCACATTTTTATCGAATTTAAAGCCGAACAAAAGGCGTCCAAGTGGCGCTGATCGCGTGACATTGATTACGAAATCTGTAGCCAAAAAGAACGCGGCACTTGAGCCATTAGAGGATTACGGCCCAGGCCATACATCATTCCGGTTGATTTAAATTGAATTTGCAGAACTGGTCCATGAGTGTTTCCGTTTTGTAATTGTATTTCGGGCTTATGGTTGTTCAAGTCGAGAATAATTTGCAAAAAAATAATAATGAATGAGTTGAACTGCGTCTATCCAGCTGGCGGGTCAATGTTACCCACAAACATCCGAATCATCATCATCATCAACATCTTTGCCAGCGCTGGACTTGAACTTTGTGTGCTTCTTGTGGCCCGGCAGCAGTTCATGTTTGGTGTAAAGAGTCAAGGCTGTGACTTAACTAATCAAGTTTGTCGCCTATGGAGTCTTTTGTCTTATTCCGTAAGGCGAAGCTTGTATCAGCAATTGCGTCTTTCTCACATTTTCACCCTCTCTTTTTTTTGGACTGACAAAATTTTCAACGCTTCGATTGTTAATTACAAACACACGATATGTCAGGGCAAGGTGCGGCGCATGAACTTGACTCAAATTGGCTTTCAATAAAACAATTATGTGTTTCTGGTCCGCTCTGGACAGCCTGGTAAATCTTTCACTTTTCATTAACGCGTCGATTGGCTTTTGGTTTTTTTCTATGGGTGGAAATTATGTAATGCCGCATGCCAAATTATGGTGAACGCATTTTAAAATGCCAAACATGTGGGGAGTCTCGGATTACAATTCAAAATCGGTAACAAGTGCAAAATGAAGCAACGACATGCGGGGCGGATTGGGTATCCCATGTGTGAGGCATATTAAAAAAAATGGTTCACATTTTTCGGGGGAAACCTCCAACTAAATGCAGTCATTTGGCCATTTATATGCTGGACATGCTACGCCCACACAGCACAGCTCAACTTAACTTCCAGCTCCCAGTCTCAGTTGCTTTTATGACGGCATCACGACGAGCATTGCTCATAATTTGATAATAGCACCAATTAAACTTCACGTCAAAATGCGGCGTAGTCTTCTGCCATTTGTTGTTTTTGTTGTTGTTGTTATAATTAGCACCCAACTAAATGATTATAAAGTAGTAGACAAAACTTCTTATGCGCTTGTCAAAACACAAGCAGTCGAAATTGTTTGTGTGTGTACAAACAGTGTCGTTAGTTGGGGATGAGACGCTGAGAACGCTTGGGGCACAGTGGAATTGAAAAGTGTGTTGGTCAGTCTTAATTTGAGTAGTTGTAAAAGTTTGTAGGAGCTTGAACTTTTCAAAAAAGGGAAAGAATTAACATTCAATTGTCATTTGCAGTCATTTTTCCAATGCAGCTAACTTTTATTATATAAGATTTAAAAAGTTATTTTGTTACATCCTGTTTGGAAGCAAAGCGTGCGAAATAGTCGGACATTTACCGGAAAATTTTGTTCTTTAGACTTTGTGTAATATTATATTCACAATAAACCTGCCAAAGACGATGCTGCGAGAATTCTTCCCATGGGAAGCAATTAGCTAAGCGTCAAGTGCATACCCCAAATTACCTCACCTCACTAGAGATTCTTCTACTCCAAGTTCCATGCACCTCCTGCAGGTGTCGTCTGTCATTATTAGACAGCGGACTTTGCATATTTTCAAACAGATTTTTATCTCTTTAGTAAGCCAAATAATCTGTTATATTCCAATATGACTTTAATAATTATTTAATGAATTGAAACTTTAGCTAAAGACAAATTGCTGTGGATATATTTGGTAAATACACATTTGCCCTAGCGTATACTAGGTTTAAAATCGGCTTACAAATATGCAAAATATGCTGAATAGTATTATATCTGTCTCATAGCTTAATAGACAGTCTTACAAAACTGAAAACAAGTGATATAAATGATCATGCCTAATATTATCATATGTAATATTTGTAGTTGAGCGTCGAATGAATGCGATTGCATCAGACAGACACAAGCGCACACACACACATAGCAATATTGTGGTTCTTGTTGATTGGTCTTTGACACCTCTGGACTAAAATATCTAGCCCCAAATTACCAAGCTACAGGCTTAAATAATTTATCATTTATGCACCACTTTTAAAGCAGGTTAAACCAGCTGGTTCAGAACTCATACAACAAATAAATCTTCACACTGACAAACTACACATCACTTTTCTGGTTCATCATGCCTTAACAATTTCTGAGATATGAATCTGAACCACTTCTGAACCGTTTTTAAACGCTTTCGAATCAGTTCTCGGTTGTGATAAAGCCCTTGAATTTTATCTGATTGACATGAACATACTGTGAAAACAGTTTATGTGGAACAATCAAACATACATAGACACATTCATTTTGACAAGCTGTAGGGGAAGAGCTGAGCTTCAAGATTGGGAGACCATTCATAGTCAACGACTTGCTGGGTATTCTACTTAGCTCGCAAATCAATCATTCTTCTTTAAGTAACTTCGCAGCAGAAATGATCCAATCCTTGCGTTGCGCTGAATCTACTAGATAGAAATCTAGTGGAGGCTTTCTTGCCGGCTAGCCCTTGTAAAGTAATACATAGCGGTGATGCCGCGAAAGGGAAACGGAGTCTAGGGTTGTTTTTCGCGGGTGAGGCAGTCCCAAGTCCCAAATTATACGACTTTCAATGCAGAATAAAATGACCTATATGGTAGCTTTTCCATTTTTAACAATTTTCCCCTGAGTGTAGCCTTAAATCAAATTAAAATATTTTTAATAAAAAAGAATAGTTAAAGCTACTAGGCTATTTAAACTTGGCGTAACAGAGTTCAGTTTTCAATTACTTTTTTAATTTCTGGGCGTTTAACAGCTTATAATAAAAGACGTACTTGACATTACTTCAAGTTCAGCGCTGTACGAAGTGTGTCGTCTTAGCGATAATCGAAGATATAAAATATTCATCTGATTTTATGTAAACGTTTGCCATTTGTGACATTTGTCTTTGGCTTAATGAAACATTTCTTTAAGATTTGGATATGCAAGATAAGTTGTTTAAATAAATGGCAATTATTCTCAATTGCTTGTTAATTAAATATTTACTTTAACAAGCTATTCACCTAATTAACCAACTCTTATGAGGTCCTGTCCCATTGGAACGTAAAACAATTCGATTAAATAATTACCAAATATTTCAAAATTCGAGAAAGGAAATCTTAATACATTTCAAAACCGAAATATTAGATCGATAGCTTTAGAACTGAAGGGACTGGTTCTCGTAGGAACAGCTCAACTCAATATAATTTATACGGCCCAGTTCCCAATTCCGAGTCGGTTTTCGTGTAAACGTTAGTATTTGTACTTAAAATCCCACAGTTTTCTATAAAAAGTAAGGAAAATGTCTGTGCCTACTAGATCAGGGCGTCTATTTTACTCGAATTGAATCCACCAGCTGTCGGTTTCAACTCCTGAAGCAATTCCGATTTTTCTCAAACCTGATGAAGTACCCTTTGAAATGCTTGTCGCCTTCCGAATAACATTTCTATGTTTAAGCTCTACAATGCAACGTTTACACGAAAACCGATTCGGAATTCGGAACAGGGCCGATAAACTTTATATGATCGGAGATGATGATTCCATTCATGAATAGTTTTCACCCAAAGCCTTTTCAAGTGCATAAGCCTTTTCGTTTTTATACTCTGTACCGTAGGTACATAGAGTATTATAAGTTTGTGCAAAAGTATGTAACATCCAGAAGGAAGCATCTGCGACCCCATAAAGTACATATATTCTTGATCAGCATCAACAGCCGAGTCGATATAGCCATGTCCGCCTGTCTGTCTGTCTGTCTGTCCGTATGAACGCACAGATCTCAGAGATGGTAAGAGATAGAGGTTTGACGTGTATGGAACATATGCTTCTTATGTCTGCAGGCAGATCAAGTTTATTTTCAATTTTGGCCACGCCCCCTCCCGCCCCCGCAATTTAGAAAAAACGTCATATCTCCCACAGTTTTGAAGATAGATGGCTTGTTCCTTCTGGACATATTTAGTTATTAGAATAACTTATCAATCTGCCAAAGGAATGAAGAAGATAGGATGAACGGTTTTCGAGTTATGATCAAAAGACAAAATTTCTTGGTACAGAGTATGTTATAGTCGGGCTTGACCGACTTTCTTTCTTGTTATAATTAGTTAAGTTTAATGTAAGGTAAAACAAATGGGATTGAGTATTTAAAACTCCAATCTCCAAAATTGCAAAATTTTCAATGCAAGTTTCCAAATTCCACTGTAAGTTTGGTGTACTTATTAGGTAATCTGTGGCAAAAAATAAATGAAGTCATTTACTTTTTGGCTTGAATATTTATTTAAACAAATTAAATGCCACCTTACGTCTCTCTGTCTCTGGCTGTGTCTGTGTGTGTATGAAAAATCTAGAGTGTGTGTTTGTGTGGGTGTGTAAGTGTGTGCACATGTTTATTGATAAACAAAGGCAACTCCCAACAAAAGACTTAGGCAACGAACTTGCCTCTGCAGTTGAATTCATAATTTTACGCGCTGTGATTTCTAGACATTCCCAGCATTGTGGCTGTTGTTGTTGTTGTTTTTGTTGTTTTTGCGGCTCAAGCTGAAGATGAAAATGGAAATGAAGTTGCTGCTGCTGCTGCTGCGTCAATCATAGCCCCCGCCTAGAACAACGACTAACAACATACGAAATTGTAATACATTTTTAGTAATCCGCCATGAAAATGGTGCAGCAGCAGCCTCTTGGCTGTTATTTTTTAATTGACGCGCTGCCAGCTTGGATTTGCTTTGATTTTGTAATTAATTTTGCAGTCGAACAGGTTCATGAGAGCGATTCTTGGTATTTCTTTAAGCAAATTTATTTATATATTTTTACAACAATAGCGCAATTGCTCAAAACACTTAATTGCCTGTCACATAAATTGGTAATGCTCTGATTTATGCATCGCAGCATCTGGGGCTTGCGGTGGCTGGCATTTCTCACCTGCTTGAGTCTGTGGGGGCGTTTGCTGTAAAAGCCAACTTTGACATTTTATTGGCCTGACCTTCAAAATGCCATTAGAATCCGAACAGCGCATCGCGTATAAAAACCATCACCGTTATATCGCAACCGCTGTCGGCAAAAGCTTTTAAGTATCAAAACGATGAAAAAAACCAAATTAATTTGTAAAAAAGAAATGCCAAATGATGAAATGATGATGTAATTAACGCGTATAGAAAGCGCTTGGACCTGGTCCAGCAAGATTTATGTTAGGAATATGTAAATGGACAGGGTTGTGGACTAAGAATGATGGCCTTTCATTAACAGCCTTTCTCGACTTATTTCTGTGTTGATCCAGCTCTGTCAAAGGCGTCCAAGTCTTAAGAGCACCGAACACTTTGCTCTCTTAAGCCTGACTCAACGAAAGCTTTGGCGCTCTGCAAGCTTTTGGACACACTAAGCCACCACCAAGTTAGCCATGAAGCGCAGCACAGCAACGAAACAGCCAACGTAACCGAACTTACGGTAAGGCCAGCCATTCAGCCAGCCAGACTCAGACTCGTGTCTTGGACAGAGCCGTCAGTCGAGTCGCGAAAGTCGTTGAGTGCGTTTGTTTGTCTGCCAGTTGCCAGTTGCTGTTGCTGTTCGGTTGCGGGGCCCACAGTGAAAACACACACCAACCACAAAATACCAAAATAAAGTTCAAATTCAACAGTGTGAACGGTGGCCAAGAGCAAAACAAACAAAACACCACAAAAAAATTTGTTTAAAGCGCGCTGTCATCGCCAACGTCGCCCTCGTCGTTATGCAATTGAAGTGCGTTCATTCAATATGTTGTAGAAAGCAAACGTATTTTTTTGCCACAATTAATTAAATCAAAATTAGAAATTTTTTATGGACGCAGCAAATTTATATTTTTGGCAAATGCAAGTTGAATTCCCAAACTCGTTTATTTGTGAGGCCAACATAAAAAAAAAGAAGAAATAACAAGTGAAATTGAGCCAAAAGTGAAAAGCAGCAGCTCTCAAGCAGTTTAATTGCTAGCTTAATTACAAAATCAATATAAATAATCATCGAAAATCATTGTTCCAGCATTACAAGCAAGAAAACATCAACACTTTTCTTCCATTCATTCGGCAAACGCAACTCTCTGACTCTCTTGTCTGTGCTGTCTTCGCCTCCAGTGTGGGCCATACGTAATCATTGGGAAAATATCAGCAATTTTGCAACAATTTCAACACAACAACAAAAGTAATTGAGCAAAAAGGTGAGTGAAACAACAGCCCTTCTCAGGCGAACATACACCACTCACACTCACACGCACACGCACACAGGGCGTATGCGTAATATTGTTAACTGCTGCTGCTGCTGCTGTCCTACCTCAAGCACTTCCTGCTACCAGCTACAACTAATTAAAACATTTAAATAACAAGAAAAAGAACAACAGCCACACAATGTCAAATTCATTTACATGTAGAGCAAAGCAGATGACCCTGAAGTGTGTCGTAGAACATGCGGCATGTGCGTGTGTGTGTGTGTGTCACACACACCCTATGAATCGTCAAACAAAGCGACATGCCCAAAAAACAAAAACAAAACTCACAAAATGCAGTAGGTGTTATTGCGAAGGAAGGAAGTCGCCATGAGTTGCAGTTCATCAGCATCATCTTTGATGGTGGGAGTCAATTAGTGTGCAAAAAAAAAACGAAGAAAAAAATCAACAAAAAATCTTAAAACAAAAATTTAAATACAACAATCGTGGCTAGAGGAGGCTGGCAACCAATTATGCAGCCATAAATGTAAACAATCGCCTAAAAGACCTTAAAGTGTGAGGTCTGCTTGGCTGATGAGCAACCGAGGGCTAGAAGAGATTCGTTGAAAAGTGTGCAGTAACCAAATATGCAAAAGTTCACTTGGTCTTGGGCAGAATTTACAGAAAGACCAAAAAAATACAAGCTAAGTAAAACGATCGGTCTACACCGACTGCAATATACCCCGTAATGCAGTTTTTTGTTATATCATATATATATCCAAACGTAAACGTTCTAATAAGCTCAGTTTTACGGAAATCTGAACAATTGGGCTCTATATTAGTGAGAAATACGGAGGTTTTTCTTAAATCTTTGCGGTCTCCACTCTGAGATCTGATTCCTTATAAACACAGACCTACAAACGAGGCTATGTAAACTCAACTTATGTAAAAACTTAAGATTTTGATTTTTTTTTAAATAATGCACAAGTCACAACTTGACATCGCAGATGCGACGCTTCCTTCTGCCCGTCAGAGACCCACTCAAATTATTAAAGAGTCCCCGCTATTTTCATTGAACACAAAAAGCTTGAATTTTAATACTTAATAGCCAGAGCCAAATTTTTTAATGTTTTGTGCAAAAGTGGGACGAAGTATGAAGAAACCATGCTGCAAAAACTATAAAATTTTAACATGACAATCCTTTTTGATATTTAAAGGTGGTACACTCAATGTTTGATGTCGATAGCCAAAGTTCAAAAAGATTGTAAATTGTAAATTGCATCATTTAAGATGTGATATAGCGGGCAGTGTGTGTGCCTGGTGTTCGAGAAGTTGTGAGCTCGATACCGCCTTGGTTTATCTAATAATAAAGTTTTTTTCTTTAAGAGAACTCACACACCCGGTCACCCTTACTAGCTATTGGCGCCAGCTTCGAAACAACTAGAAATGAAAAAGACTCTCAAACAGGGCCCTCCGGATTCGGCGTTAAGCTAAAACTATACTAAACCTTTCTCTTGTGAGAAGTACTATATGTACATCGCGCATGCAGTGCCATAATCCCTCGAGCCACTGGCATCGCTCATTTCTTACACTTATGCAAAGCACAAATCGCAAAAGTATGAGTGTCGATTGGGAGTCACTCTCTCTGGTCGCTCTCTCCTTGTCGCTCTCTCTTCCTTGTCGCTCTCTCTCTCTCTTGTTGCTCTCTCGACATTACAAGAACAACTATACTATAACTATGCTGTTACTTAGCACTGTTTGTGCTGTGAGCGTGCGTCTGCCACTCGAATCTAGAAACAAGTATCGAAAACAAACAAATACAAAGAAATCTGACACCAGATCACACACATACTCAGTCAAAGAAATACCAATACTACTATGGGTGTGTCTTTGAGCTGACTGTAAGTTTTGGGTATAAGTAACGCTGCAAACGCTTTTACAGGACTTTTTCTTAACAATTCAAGATAATCGGTGGTTACTAGATCTCGTCTTTATTTCCATCCGTTTCAGCTGCTTAAACAATTTCAAGATTTTTTATACTTTATCCAGTAACCGTAGGCATATTTTTCCAAATGGATGCAAAATGCCCACGCTTACATGAAAATCGACTCGAAAATTGGAACAGAGGCCACCACTTTCTTATATTTTCTGAGTTCTATAGCAGTAAGAGGGGAACTATATATGTGCCTGGTAAGGCAGCTACTTTAAGGTAGTTGAGCCCACCTTACTACAAATGTTGTCGCTGATGCTTCATTGACACAAATTCAATTAAGCTCAACGACGCAATCTTCCTGATATGAATCTACATTCATTAAAAGAAGTTACCTATATCAGCTCAATTCAATATAATACAATTGTATGTGTAGCTTTTGGCTTAAAGCTACCAATCTGCTCGTAACAGGTGTTAGATTTGTACTGGTAATTCTCGATATATAAAAACGATTCCCACTTATTGTATAATTCCTTAGTGGTGCAAGAACTTGGCATATTTAAGAGGAATTTAACCATACATTTTTTTATCTTAATTTAAAAAGTATCAGAACTCAAACATTGTAAACATTTTCTTTATACTTTCAGAAAAGTTTATAGACAAGTGTTTTGAAATTCTGAAGCATTCCTTTGCACAAATCTTCTTATACCCTTGTGTGCCTTTGGTAACAGGGTACTAAAACCAGACAATAACGTGGCAATTTAATGGGAAATGTCAGTCAGTCAGTTGACTTCATTTTCTCAGCAGCAGCAGCAACAAAAGAAACAAATGAGTTTGGGTTAAGCTCACACAAAAAAAAAGGTCGTGGCGTATGCGCAATTCACGGCGGCCTCTGACTCAAAACTGTATTTCGTTCACTCAGAATTAAGCTTTGTTATAATAGCCAAGTTCTAGCTGAATACGCCTCTCAGATCAATTTCTTTTTTTCCTGACTCCATGCATATTTCATGAGCCATTGTTTCATTAGACGAAATGGGTTAAGCACATGCAAAAGAATTCTTTAAAAAAATATTGCTAGAGAGTGTTATTGACCACAAATAACGCTGCGTGATTTACGTCCTAACACGCAATCATCTCCCCCGCTAAAAAAAAAAGAAAACAAAACTAATTAAATTACAGTTGATGAGGCCGAACACATCGAGTCTCAGCTAGATATTGAGGAAGACGAGAGCACGTGGCTGTCTACGATTAGCCAGCTAGACACAAAAGCATCTTTATTAAACCATTATTTCATTTGGCATTGTTGGCGTTTAAATAAATTGCATTTTAAGTACACTTTCGCGTAGGCAGTTGAATAGGTGTTGGCTCAATCATTTCAACAAAACGTCTTAACAAAAATATTATGATCCATGCTTTCGTTACTTCACTTCACTTCCGCTAGACATCATCATCATTATCATCAACTTGAAAAGTGAAAACTTGGCTGCCGCTGTTGATTGGAGCCATTTGATAAGTATAAATAGTCAAAAAAAAAATGTAAGAAAATCAAAGCGATCAGTGCACAGTGGTGTGAAATTTGTTATACAATTTTTTTAGTTAGTCTCTAAATCAGAAATGTGCTTGTGTTGGTGGGCATTTAACTTAAAATTAAAGGTTTAAAGGAGTTATTAAAAGCGTCTACACTTTGATGCTAAGTGGATTATTATTCCACAAAGCATAAAGCTGAACACAGTTGCAGACCAAGTAGTCTGTATAGCAATTTGTAGATACAAAATATAGTTTCAAATTGAAACTTTCAATAATCCTAGTCCCAATTGTCTTTACTTTCGGGTAAATAGCAAACCTCAAACCTTTTTTTTTGACATATTTTTCCCTGTTACGCACTTTTTTACTGAACCATTGTATGGACAGAATAACCTTAAGTAGAGCTGGGATATCTCCGAGAGGTTAAGTAGTTAGGGTAGACCATAATGGCTAAGACAATACCGTTATCTCCTATTCTTTAAATCTATTATTTCTACAGAAATGCAAAGTTCATATCTCCGATTATACATTCAAAGCCGTTTCCTTCTTTGAACTAGCGTATGCTGGAGTAGGTGACAGTTTCCTTGATGGTTACCGCCTCTGCTTGATACACACCACAGTAATCAGGAAGGCGGAACGATGGGTTCAACTCTAGGCTAGGATTCGTTTATTTCGATGTTGTCTACGGAAATTGAAGTCGTATAATTAATCGAACGTCATTCGCGACATTTACTTAGCAGTCTGTATTCTAAAAGTTTGACTGGTTGTAACCCGGAACTGTGAACCGAACCAAATGTGACAAAATTGTTTAACCTGAAGCTTAAACCAAGAAACTAAGCGATACATTGGCAATATATTAATTGTATATGCTTTCTGTATCACCTCCAAAAGATCTAGAAACGTTATCTTATAACTAAAGGCTATTTATTTGACTCTTCGAATCTTTTAAATGATCAGCGAAGCAAGTCATAATAAATTGAACAAATTTATTGGTCTCCAATTTGAATTGATTAAATCGTGAGCCAAACCAATGTTCGAACCAAAACCTTAACCCAAGAACATTGAACCTGAAACTTTCGAACATTAACCATTTGCCAAGAACTTGAAAAGCTTGCAGAAGAAAACTTTTAGCAATTTGTATGTACAGTTAAGGACGCAAAGTATGCTATGATTGACATCATGAACTTCACATCTATGAAATATTCAAATAAAACTTTTATAAAATGTGTAAAATTCTGTTCGAATGATGGAAAATTTTGAACGATTAAAAATCGATTCATCAACCTGTCTTGATACAATCTAAAAAAGCCTTCGATAGACCTTCACAAAGCTGGAGCTACGTTTCCAAAATAAATTGAGATCGCTTAGCCCACTGTGCACTCTGCACTTTCATTTGGCAGTCTAAGCATTGTCATATATTAAGCCAACTAATGATGGTCAACGTAACGCAAGTACCTGGCTCTCTCTCTCTCTCTCAGAGTATGATCAGCTCTCTATCCTCATACAACATTAAAAGAAATCAGTTTCAGTTTCGTTTTCAAACTCACTCGCTCGTGGAAAATTTAGTGCAATGGCGCTGTCATAGGTTCGCTCAAATTGCTTCGTTTACAGAGCCATCGCCATCGCGTCATGGCATGGCTGCACGCCAAGTTGCCAACTTGCCCAGCTGCCTCCGCCAGACAAGCGGCTTGTACGCGCAGCATTTTGGAGCAGTTGAAGCGTGCAGGCGAAACTGAAAACGAAAGCAAGGCGCCGCCGCACTGCAGCTTATAGTTTTTTTTTGTTTTTTTGCAACTAAATTTGAGTTGTTTTCACTCCAGTTGGAGCCGCTGCTGCATGTTGTTGTAGACAGAAACAGGCTTTGTTTATATCTTTCCTTTTTTTGGGTAACAAATTGTTGCACTGGTCTGTTTTGGCCAGTACAAGTTTAACGTAACGCAAATATGCGGAAAAATTCAACAACTTGTCGCTTAATTGAAACCGAAACAAATTTCTCAGGTCTCTAGCTTACGGTTAATCTTCAAGATGATTTCAAAAGGTGTTGGGCCAGCTTACATTTACATTTTTCAATCAAAAATCTTCAAATTAAAATGTTATCTGGGGGGATTTTCGTTGGATGTGTGTGAGTGGGGGATTGCGCAAAGCGCTGACAGTTACATGACTTCAAAAAGCGATATCTTAAAGCCCAGCTGAGTGATTTAACATATTTCCATCAATAGTTGCGTGCATGCGTGCGATAGGTGGCGAGTGGGGGGGGATCTGCAACAGCTGACGGCGTTCGGGTGTTAAATGGCCGGCACAGCAACACAACAACAAGTTCCGCAATACATTTATTTTTTTGACTGCTTTGATTTTGCTTTATTAGCTTCCCTATTTGCACATCGCCTACTCCAACAACAATTTGCATAATTTTGCACTGCGCCCCCAGCATAATGAAAAACCTTAACCCCAACGAGGAACTGAACCATAGCGAACCGTGGAGCACTTTCACGCCGTTGTTATGGCTATGCAAATTAAACCATTTGATTTGCAAGTAATGCGAGCGCACAACAATACCAGGTGTTAAATATTATGAATTTTCTTACAAAAACGATTGTGCGGCTGGGGGAGTTCAACACAAGTCAATGACTGCTTAATTTAATTTGGCCACAAATCATTGGCCGGCACATCGGCACAAGCGAAAAAAAGGCAAACAAGAAAGCCCCAAACCTCTGCCCTGCCCTGACCCCTGGCCAGGCGTCCAGACTGTGAAAACAATTTCGTTTTGCTATCTTGTGATGTGTTTGAGTGTGTTCTCTTCTTAGCAACCCATCAATCACATGGCTAGGGCTCGTTCCCAAGATCTACATAGCTGGGATAGCACATTCTTGAGCCGGCATCTTCTTCGGTTTTCGTTGTGTTAGGTTCGAAAGTATCAAATTTTTCTTCTCGTCTTTCTTTTTGTTGTTGTTTGTTTGTTGGTCGTTTCATTAACTTTTGACTTTCATGTCGTTTCTGGTTACATAATCGTGAACCATTAGAGTGCCAAAAATACTTTCTAGCAGAGACAATATGCTGAAATTATATACCCAGACCAAAGGGGCTTGTTGAATTTTATAAGAAATTTTGCTAAGAACAGGAAATGAGGTAATTAACTTGTTGAGAAATGATCGTTTAAAATGCACGTCAACGTAATTATCGAATGAGTTTTTGGCGGTTATTTGTGAAATTGAATCCAGCAGCAGAGCCATAGTTCTTGAAGCACACAGCTGCTGCTCTTCCATAAGAGATTCCACTTTTAAGGCAAGCTTTCGAACAAATACTTTTCTGTTCTTACTCTTAAACCCACCAAATTCTTTTGTCCAAGTTATTGGCTGCTGATTAGGCTTTAACGAACTAATCAACTGATTAATTTGATTTCATTTTTGGTTCTCTCTTGTTCCCAGAGATTTTTTTTTGGAATTTCTGACTATTTTTAAAAGTTTTTTAATTAAAACTTATAAAAAAGCAAAGGAACATTTAAGTCTAAGAGACTCAGTACAGAATCAGTATTTATTTGAAAGGGCCATTACAACCTAGAACCTAGAGAGAGTAAAGCTCTCCCTCATACTTGGTTTTTCTCCAACACCTACAAAATCTTAAGCTATTTCCCAAAAACTGCTTTTGGCCCATTGTAATCACCCTCTGAATATAATCTAGGCAATTCCAATAGCGTCGAGAGGCAGCAAAAATATTGCCATCAATGGTTTGATAGATTTAACTTAATAGCTGAGAATTGCGTGTTAAAGATCTGGCCCATAACCATTTTATTCCATTTTTGTAGGTTTTATTTTAAAAGCTCCTTTAATTCCCCGTTGATGAATTTCTGTCTCAATGAATTTAGTTACCGTTTGACAAAGTTATTCGCGCATTTCTGAGTACACTACGACAATCTAGTATTTTTTTTGAGTTTGCTTTCGTATTATATGTTTGTGCTTTAATACATATTGGAACCCTGCAAGAGTGTAGTTAATGTGCACTTCGATTCATCATTAAAAAACAGCAGATTCCAGTACTTAATCAAGAGTGAAGTTATTTTAATGCAGGCTAGTTGGCTTATATTCCTAATAACTCCAAGCAGACCAAGCTTCTATGGTCCATCATATCAAGTCAGAAAATGAGTCGATCTTTTGAGTTCTGTTACAATGTTGCAATGATTTGCGCCCCAGAATGAAGTGAAATCAGGCTACTTCAACTTAAATTATTTCCAATATTCAGTCCTGAATTTTAAACTGATAAGGAAGAAGACGAACCGAAGAATTTGGGGAATTGTGCAACATTTTCGATTGATTGTCCCCTTAACTAATCTTGAGTGGTTTATTGAGCCAGCCAGCAATCTCTAGATCCTCCACATAAAGCTTTTCAAATATAGCCAAACATTTTTACACAGGACATAAAGGGGAGCAAAGTAAAGCACTAACTTCCAATTGAATAGAGTAATGGTAGGTAGGCCCGTATGGCGATAGGAGAGAGCTGTTATACTTCCTCAAGTGGAACATTCTATGTGTGGAGGGGTGTGGAACAGCGGATAGTATGTCTGCCTGCTGTTGAAGAGGCTGTGGGTTCAATTCCGCCTCGAGGCATCTTACATACAAGTTATTTCTTTAAAAATTGACATACTCGGTCACCTTCATGAGCTATTGGCGCCAGCTTTGAAGTAACTAGATATGAAAAAATTTCTTAAACTTTGGCGTTCGGACTCGGCGTTAAATTGTCGGTTCCTTTCTTAGAAGCAAGCAAGATTGAGAGGAGCTCGGCTTGGCCCTTTGGGGGCCGTGTAAGCCCAAGTATTTTTATATAAGGTGCTTGGGCCTGGCAACTAGCTATGGTCTTACTCTGACCAAACAAAGACAACTGATGGCCTCTGGGCTAGCCAGCTAAATTGGCACTTAAGTCGTTTTCCATTTTTTCATATATTTTAAAAAGCTTCGATTCGGCAAGGTTTGTGAAGTTTTCGGGGTGCCATGGCTAACCTTTAATGCGTTAGGCTGCCTTTTTTTGGCAAATGATGTGGCATATTTGCTAATAGCTGTTGTGGTTTGTCATACACGCACGCCCACTGTTACCAACTGGGTACTCACCAATGAGCTGCCCACATTTGCTCACAGTAAACAGTAAATCAGCTACAAACTATTCACACCGCCAGCCACTGTCATTTGACGTGTTGCTGACTCTTCCCAGCCCAACTAACTAGACATGGCCAATATTTGCACGTGCTACCCCCTTGCTCTGGGTACTTGGTCTTGTGACGCACTCGCACATTTGAACTGTGCTCAAGCGGAGACAATGCAACTTTGAGACGCTGATGATGACGGGCGGGTAAATGAACTGAAAACTATTTGCAGTCAAGAGTCGAGTCGATGTTAAGTGGAAAAGTGGCCATCATAATGTAAGCGGCCCCCAGCCAATGACCCCTGGACTAGGCAGACGTCTGATCCGCTCTGCCGACTGCAGCAGCTGGCTTAGAATTTCCAGGCCCACTTCACACCCATTCACATTTACATTAGCATCGGAGCCTACTTAATATGCCAGCGGGGTAGTTGACGCGATTGTCATCGTCAAAATTCTTTATTGATTGTCTCGAGAGGTTTGTGTAATTGTTGCTCGGTGAGTCGTAGAAACTACTTTGGCTCATGACGTTGACTTTCATTCATAAATCGCGTTAATATGCAGTGAATGTTATGATGAGCATTAAAAATACTATGCGCAGCTCGTTTGAGGAAAGTTCTTTGGAAAGTTGCCGAACAAGTTTTTCCGCTTGACGAAAACGAACGACTGCGGGCAAAAAACTTGCCTGCTCATCAATTTCGATTCGTTACGTCGAAAGATTTTTCACATTTTTTCACTCAAACTCAAATCAAATTGACTTTCTATTTCGATTTAAGTTAAGCTATTGAACCGCTCAGAAATTGCGGAAAAATGTGCAATCGTACAATTTCAACACAAGTTCAACGAATTTGTACAAAACTAATTGGAATTATTTAAATGATGGCAAACACAAAGATTGGCCTTTTGTCGTGAAAGTGGCTGCTGTTGTTGTTAGTGCGTGATCAAATTTTTGAAAGTGAATGCTGCGAAAATTGTCAGCTTAATGGACACATTTGCCAATTTCTTTGGGGCATCCGCACGTGTCTCAAATGTAACTGTAAAAGCGTATGGAAATCAGCTAAATCAACACAGGGCAGCCCAGCCACAGCCACAGCCCCAGCCAGTCAGTTGATGACTTTATTTTATGGCATCAAGTGGATCTTCTTTAGTTGCAACAGCTGCAGCGGCTGATTCTCTGTTTACGGAAGACCCCCAACCAAAACACAGCCGCGTTCCACAAAATCTCTACCTGACGGCCACAGCCCATCCGCTATGAGTGTGCAGGATATTTGAGCACCACTTGACTCTTCGCGGCCGATGTGGGCCGTTAATTGTCCATCATATACAACTTGGCTGTGTGATGTGCTTTTTCTGAAATGTCAGCATTGTTTTCGAGAATTGTTCGGAGTATAAAATGCCGTTTAAGTGTTTTAATTTGATGTGACCCATAAAGAATGCAGCACAGTTCTTGCCCATCAACTTAATTGGCGCTGGCAAATGCTGATATAATCAGAATGGGAATCACAAGGAGAATGAGTGGAGATTTTTAACCACAAACGTGTCAAATATATCAAAGTTTCTTACTTTATTTAAGGTGGAATGTTATTTTTAGAATTAAATATATAAACACAATGTTAATTTCAACTTTATAGTGTTTATTGTATACTCCCATATTTTGAGTATGAGTATCAAAAGCTTTTGTAAAAGTTTTGGTATCCTATATTACTTGGATCATTTCTAAGGTGCAACATAGGCACTTCCATTGCATAATTTTGAACACAAAATGCACACACAACCGTTCTCAATTTAGAATATTTTGTAAACAGGGAAGTACATATTTAGTAATCTACATTATTTAACAACTTGCCAAAGGAATGGTAAAGACCGGATGAGCTTTAGTCGAGTTATGAGCAATAGAATGTTCACTACAGCAGCGCAGTAGCAGCGCTGCTTACAGCTGCAATCACAGCATCAAAGTTCATACTGAGCCTACACTTTCGTTCTTGCGGAGTATATTACAGTCGGTTTTCTTTTTGTTTCTTATCTAGGATGTAGAGCCACACTCATTGAAGAAAGATCCACTATTTCGTGACCCCGAGCACGTGGGTGGAGTAGACAAATGAAAGAAATCTTTCACAAGTATTCCCGCACACGCCATGGTTGGTCGAGTTGCTGTCGCTGCTTCCCCTTTCACCTGCTAAAATAGCGTAGCCCCTGTTTCAAATGACAAATCTCGTTCTTTGCCTATAAAGCTATAAGAGTTCTTTATCACAAGATGATCTAAGGAATATAACGATCCTTATGTTACCAAACAATTAGATGTTTCTCTGGGCAGACCCATTCACGCGCTTGGATCATATGTCTGATCTCAAAAATATCATAATTATCAGGACCAACGCGAATTTCCGTGGCACCTACTACCATACGAGCAAAGACTACTTTAATTGGATCTTACATCCCTAAATAATCACAGGATTTGCCTTAGTGTGATATTCCTTTATAAGTTCCTGCCAACTAAGATTGACTCAAGCGTTCTGCTTAGGCTAACAATTATTATCCTCTCTACTCTGTAAACTCTCTGCTAGATGTTAGAAGTATTCTATTGTCAAATCTAAATTCTTAGAACCGATTTCTTATCTTCAACATTATCTGTCATAGGACCGATCTCTAATAGTTGCTAGGTGTCAGATAAATTTGGAATTTATTCTGTTTATTGTTAGTTTAGTTTGTGACATATAATTCCATGAATGAGATGTAAAATCGGCCCATAGAAACTACCAAATAACAGAGATAAATTGGGAGCTAATCTGACACTTATCAGCTATTTTGAAGATGAAAATCCGGGCTTTAATGTTCACTGAACCTTGTTAAACTCTATACAACAATCAGCAAACTTTCTTAAGACCAGGAATGCAAAACGGTACTTAACCAAACCGAACAGAACCAAGCCCTACAGAGCGACTAATTCGAGCATATAGACCAAGATGGGATGAAACCGGTGGTCTTTCAAAAATACTAAGCCGAACCGAAAGAAGAATGTAGAAATGAAGACATGTCCTGCAATATAGTCACTTTTTTTTAAGGAAAGTGAGCTTTTCAGATGTTAAATTTCTTGTAGTGCATCTATGTTCTCTTAGTATACTTCTAAATGGAATTTGATGACTCTCATATTAAAGTTGCTCTTGTTTTTGGATCTGGCTTCGGTTTCTGGTGTGCTTATACTTTCGTTCCTAAGGACCATCATACCCAAAGAGCAGAGCGGAGCTTGATGTGTGTTTAATTTATTAGCTTGTATAGGTACGCTCCACATTCTGTGTGGAAATAGTTGTAATATATTCTGAAAACGGACTTTTGGAAACCAATGCGGTATTTCTTACTTACTATATACCTTAGTAGCTCCAAAAAAATCATGTTTTGCATCAAACCGGTTATTTTAATTAAAACTTGATTCCTAAGAAGCCACAAAATTCTAAGCGTGGACCAAATTATCAAAATTCAAGAAAGTTTGGCTTCGCCTCTTAAAATGTAAAAATATGCAGAAACGAAATCTAAAAATATGTTATATTCTAAACTAGAACAGAGCCTCAACAAAAGACTTGGGTATTGTGTGTATGATTAGACTGGAAACAGGTAAAACAGAAGTATCGGTGGTGTTGAAATGGGTTGGGTTAACATGCCTTGCACGTAATTACTCCATGTTGACTCAAACTAGAACGAACAAGTACGTGCTAAGCCTAAGGAACTGTATGGGGTGACTGCTGTTGCTGCTGCTGTTATGTTCTATATATTTCTGTGTCGCCAGACAACTGGCCCTTTTGTTGGGCTATAAATAACAACAATACTTTGGGGCACACACAAAAGAAAATGCAACTCAATAAACTGGCAACAAATGGCGACAACGACAATGTAAAGAAGTAAAAAAAAACAACACAAGAGAGTCGTACAATTTAACGGCTTTTGTTGCATAAATCCAGCTAAAGCAGCAACATTTGTTATGCGATTGCAATCTATGGAAAACAAAACGAAAGAAAAAAATGGCGACGATCGTTGACAATAATGTCAGGCGGCAATTGCGCAAAAGGCACGGAATACATATGTATTTTCGCCTAGCCCTTCCAGCATCTAGCCAGAGCCAGAGCCCGAGTCAGTCAGTCAATCTGTCAATCAGTCGAAAAGAAAGCCAACAACAACCAACGACAATTATAGACACTAATAAACAAAAAGACAGCGAAGAGCGCGTAAATATGACAACAGGTTAGCGAACCTCGCACATTTGCATGGCCCAGAGGAAGGCACACCGGGGGAAAAAGGCGGCGGAGAGGGGAAAGCCTCGATAGGTGTTTATTATGCAATGAGCGTTTTTTCATCAACTTGACAAACTGAGCCGTGAAAAAACCAGCGTCTTGGACTGGCTTGTTGTTTTTGGGACTTACAGGTGATTTCTTTTGCTGTGGCTCTGGCAGCAACGTGTTTTGGATGGTATCTCAACTCTGTCTGGGGCTATAAATATGCATGTACATATGTACAAAATACAAGTAATTCAATCAAAATTGCTTGTACCGCATAAATTCTGTTCCAGCACAGTGGTTGAAAAGTGCAGTTTTTTTTTGTGCACAGCTGGAGAAACCTTCAGAATGATGATGATAATAATGATGATGACTTGTAAAAAGGAAGTTTGGGTCATAAACAATTCTCTTTTGGGGTTTCCGCGAGTGCGTTGAACTCCTCGTTTAGGGTTTCTGTTTGCCTTGCTGCAAATCAAAAGAGCGCCTTGTTATTTACCGTTAAGCGGCATACATAAAAGTGTACATATTTACTCAACATTAACATTTATGACATATCCATATCTCTTGCAGAATCTGTCTCCCACTCCACTCACACACACGCACCCACCAAAATGGTATCGCGTCGAAAAATTCTATCACGTTCACGCGATGATCTGAACCTGGATCAGACATTCAACCAGCAGGAGGAGGAGGAAGATGTCTGGTATCAGAAGGATAAACTGTACAAGGTAAGTGATCACACCGAGAACTGCCACTTCCGCTTGGCACTTTTCTATGATTTGTGGCTTATTCACCACACGTGCTAGGCAACGCGGCATTGGGGTCAGCATGAAACGCATAAAAGCAGCCCTGGGGCTAGTTGGTATCAGTGTTGTTGTTGTTGTTTTGTTGTATTGACCAATTGCATTAATTACCGTTAGGCCATCGCATTGCGTTGTGCATTTTTAATTTGCCTATGGCCAAAGCAAACGGCTAGTGGCTGGCAACAATAAAACTACAGCAACAACTTAACCAAAATTTAACCCTAATATACAAGCCCAGCACGAGTTTCATGGTTTTTGTGTGTGTGTGTTTCTACGTCTGTATGTGAGCGTGTGGGCATGTTTTTGATGTCAGCATTTAGGCAACAGCAACAATAACAAAAAAAATAGACAACAAAATGCAAGATACACTGCAACAAATAAACTATTAACCTGTAAGAAACGGACTAAAAGCATACAAAACGGTAAAAAAAACAGCTGATGTTGCAAATAAAAAGAGCTTTAAATAGCTAAAGCAAATTAAAATGTAGCTAAATGTTAAAACTGATGGAACAAATTCTCTAAAAAGGATCAGAAAACAGCGATGGACTTATAATCTCTATTTTTTGCATTTGCTCGGAAGTATGAGCGAAATCTCAGTACAAAAACAGTTGACCAATGATTGAAAATGAAAAATTATGCTGATCTCAGTAGTTTTTAAACCAATATAATAGGCATTATTTCGCACTTCGTCACGAAAATACCAAAATGGGCAATCATAATTAAGAAATTGCCAGATCTATAGAAAATAGTTTGCTTACCTGAACAGAAAAAGATCGAAAAAATATCCATTTGGACTGGATATGTCTTTAATGTCCTTTTAATCATTCAACGTAGCTGAAAATCTTTCAACTGATGATCAATTTTCAAATCCTTTGGATGATTTTTAGCTCAGTTGGATTTTTATACCCTTGCACAGGGTATAATAATTTTGCCCAGAAGTTTGCAAAGCATAGAAATATTCATTTCCGATCTCATAGCCCATATATAGTATATTCTTGATCAGGGTGAGGAGCCGAGTCGATTGAGCTTTGTCCGTCCGTCTGTCTGTTTCTAAGCGAACTAGTCTCTCAGTTTTGAAGCTATCGAGCTGAAATTTTGCACAGAGTCTTCTTTTTGCTGCACACTACTAATATGTGGGAACCGACCGGATCAGATGACTATATCTCATAGCACCCATAGGAACAATCGGTCGGAAAACTAGTTTTAGTGAGAAAAACTTTTTTCTTTCAATGGAACGTCTCCAAACTTTGTAATCGTAGGTTTTCTATGATTTTTTGTAATTCTACCAAGTTTTATTAAAATCGGACAACTATATGGTATAGCTGCCATACATAAGATAGGTATGAAAAACAGTCTTAGTTGGAAAAGCTTTTTAGTTTTTAATGGTAGCATCCTGCAATTTTGTATTTGTTTGTTTCTCATGCTTTTACATAATTCTACAAGTTTTTGTCCAAATCGGTTGACTATATCATATAGCTCCCATACGAACGATCGGTCGGAAAATTGGAAAAAGAGTATTGAAATTATTTAAGCGAGCACTGCAAGGGTGTAAAAACTTCGGAGCAGACGAAGTTAGCTTAGCTTTCTTTTTAAAAAGATATTTAAGAAATAACCAGTCAAAATGAATACGGGAAATCATCCAACGGATATTTTTCTATTTTTTTTTTCTTTGTGTGGCATTATACAGCTGCAAAGGGCCTAGCCCAGGTCCTTGGCTTGAGTGCTTCTAATAATCGATTTAGAGAAAGGGATCTACAGTTTAATGTCGAATCCGAACGGCAAAGTTTAAGAAGCTTCAAAACAGGCGCAAATAGCAAATGAATGGGACTGGGTGTGTAGGTTTTTTAAAGAAACAACTTTCTCATTAGAAGTCTCTATGCGGCATCGATCAAGTCGAGCCAACTGGCTTATTTATAGGATTTTGTCAGGATATTGTTTTGATTAAGGGTTATTCGTAGGTTCTCAGCCTCATCAACACAAAGCATTGGTATTTAAATTATATCTAGGCAAATAGTAATACGAAATTTCCTTTCCTAAGTAGTGGTAAATCTACTATTCAAAAAGCCAGCAAAACTTACCTGTTTCTTGAAATATCCTTAAAGTTTTAGCCAAATTCAGGAGATAGATGTTCCGAAAACTATCATAATATTTTCGGTAATTAGTAGATCAGCTCTGAGATATACTTTTTGAGGTTTATTTTGCAGACTTTTAGTTTAACATTACAACGCATCTATTGGGTCAAGTTTTTAAAACTTTTAAAATAGTTGACTCAGCAAGGGGACTTTCTATAGATGCACTTCCCAACACTGTCAATTGGAAATTCTAGACAAGAACTCATTACTTAGTCAAAACGAAATCCCTTGAACAATTAAGGGTACGCTTCTCTTCTCGTGAAGTGTTTCAGTTAACTAAAAAGTTTTTTAAGTTAAATGAAAACATTTTTCTCCCTGTGTAGCTGCTCTTTGTCTCTCTCCTTCCCTCCCGCCGAGTATGAATTTGGGTTTTTGCTTCGTAATTATTTGATAAGTTTGGCAAATTCCGCCTACCTACACACACACACACACACACACGTAGACTGCCGAGCTGTGGAACTGTGGTTATGCTGCTAAACATAGAGATATATTCACATTATTCAACTGGGTTAACTGCATTCATTCAAAATAATACAACAAAATCCAATCATAAAGTTGACTGACTTTTATGGCTGCCATCAAGTTTATCAAATGGATTTGCATAAATTTCATCAAATTCAATTGCACTTTTGTGCGTACTGGGAACAAAATGAAAGGAAAATCATTCGCCCACATTAAGTTAAGAAAAAAACGCCTTTCTGGGACCATTTCGCAATTAGCGTGAGCGTGTCTATATAATTCCGTTTAGTCTAGCATTACAAAAGGCGTCTACAAATTGTTTTTCCCATGATAGAGGAGAGGAAAACATAAAAAACAGCAACAACAACAACACACAAATTATGGCAGCATTTTCCTTTTGTGTCGTTTTAGGGCCCTTTGATTTGGTTTGCTTGTCGTTGTAGTTGTTGCTGCTGCTGCTGCTGCCATTGCTGCTGGGGGCCATTTATTGAGCAATTTTAGTTTTCAATATTGTTTACAAATTTATTAGCTGGGAACCAAGCCAAACAAAAAGAAAAGCCAACAAATTGACATCTATGAGGGCAGGCAAAACAAAAGACTTAAGCAACGAACTTGCATGCATTTCAGCTCTGGCTGCGAACTTGTTTGGCAGAAACAGAATCAAACAACTGCCTCCCCGCTCGAATTTGCACTCATGAAATGGAAAGTTTTTTTCGCTAGCAAGTTTTCGCTTTTCCACTTCCATGCGCACCACCCGTTCACCTGGTTTTTGGCTGTCGGTTGTCGGTTTCGCTTTCTGGCGACAGACTGGTACAACAGGATTTGAGGCAAGATCAGGAAAAACCAAGCATGGCAAAACGCACACCGAAACATGTGTAGGAGTTTGTTTTTCCATTTCAATTTAAGTTCAGGAAAGCGTTTCCAGCCACTGCCGTGTGCCGAAGACGCCTGGAGCTATTATTATTATTGGCCATATGAAATTTGCATAAATTGCCAAATAAATATTCAATATTTGCCCAGCCATTGACTTGGGACTCTGGGAAAATGGGTTAGACCAGCACTTCAAATTGAAAATAAAGATATCATTGAACTTTTCGCTGCCGCAACCTGTCACTGAATGAATTTATCAAATCCATAATAATTCGAAATGATTATATCTATTTACCACCACAAAGCCTGCGCCGCAACATCATTTTATTAAATGTCAACTTCAACTTTGGCCGCTGTCTTCTTCGCTGAACCAAAATCGTGACTGCAAAAGTTCAACAACATTTTACACGAAAAAGTGCAAACTTAATAAACAACAGCCAGTGAGTACAAAAAAACAACCCAGAGATTCTCAAGTGGCGTTGGCAACGCTTCCTAGCTGCTGCACGTGTGGCAGCTGATTGAGACCGACACAAACAACTTTGGCAATTCTAACAATTTTGGTGGCTTGACGTCAGCCCTCATAATTTTGCGCTGTATTATAATGGGATTGCTTAAACCAGTTGAGTTCAGAGCTTTCGGAATCGATTTTTTGCAAACTTGTTCCAAATTTCCAAGCACAAATCATATTACGTATACATATAAGCTGCAGTCATTGGCCCAACCCAGCGGACTAAGCGGGGCTAATTAAAAACTACAACAACAACAACAACACCAACAACTGGCTTCAATGACTTGTTGCTGCTGGCTGATGCTGAACTTCGGCATTTTTGGGCTGCACATCAAACAAAACGGCCTAGAAAACAATTTGTAACCTGTTTGTACGCTCAATAACACTTGAGCCTACCAGATTCTTGAGGCCAAAAGAAGAAGAAGATACAAAAACCTGCCCATACCCGTATGTCAAAAGTGAATCTGCCCAACAAGAATTTCAACAATTATACACTTAGGCAAAGAAGGAATGCTTCAACTGATTATTAACACTTTCACAGTCTGTTTTGCACAATAAAGACAGCCATTTTAATGTAGCTATATATATTTCGATTAGTCATTTATCTGGATTTATCTGAATTTCGATTTTTCTTGAGGACCTAGCTTAGAAACAAGCACAACAGGCAGTTTTTCCAACCAGGCTCCCATTTTGAATAGTTCTAACTAATTTCTTATGTGTGCTAGGTGGATTTTTCCTAGAAGGGGGCGAGTCCAAATATCTTAATTCCCCAAATATGTGTAAAGTAAACAGAATTCTTAGAAAAAACTGTATAATACTAAGAATTAGCCTCTGGTGAGGACTATAGCCTTTTTAGCCCCACCCCAACCTACTTGAATTCTTGAATCCTCTTTCTCTCCCATTAATTATAATATAAATTGTCCAAAAAAGTTCGGAGGGACTTAAAATGATGGTTTAATTAGCCTTAAGTTGTGACCGTTGTGGTGCAGCGGGTACTGTGTGTGCCTACTGTGCGCAAAAACGTTTATTCGGTCCCCTCTGGGAATATCTAATAAAATGTTTTTAATGAAACGCTTACACAACAGGTCACCTTGAACGGCTATTGTCTCCGCTGTGAAGCAAATTGCCTTATAAAATCATCTCGAAACAATGCCGTTCAGATTTGGCTTTTAACAGTACTTCCATATGCTGTTGCGGGAAAATTAGAAGCACACAAGACAAGAAAACTATCGCCGAAAGTTGTAAAAATATCTAGGATGCATATGGAAGTGATTTAGAGTGATTCTAAGTAAAAAATCAGAATCAAACAGCCAGTTTTGGTTTCTATTCTTTAAAGGAACTTCTAGGAAAAATACTTATACCCATTGCAAGTGTATTTTTATGGGTGCCATACAAAAAATGCTTGGAAATGGCCGATTAATACCTGAACTAAATCTAATGAAAACATAATGCTTCAGTTTCCTCAGGCAGTATATGATTTTAACAAGCGTAAATGATCTAGAAACACCAGTGTACCATTTAACTACTTGAAACGAACATTTCGTACTTGTATCAAGTATTTCGTTGAGTAAGAAACACATACAAAGTATTTTTTTTTCAAGTGTACATTAATAAGTGTTTGAAATGAAATCAAAAGTTTATATAGCAAAGTATATGAAAAGGTTAACAAGTTTTACTACATGATTTATTTGCATTTTAAATGTGTGTGCGGCCTGGCCTAACCTGGACGGGTCTGTTGGTCTGGCCTGCTCAGTTAAAGTTGCTGCTGCTGCTGCCGCTGCCGCTGTGGCTGCTGCCCAGACAAGTTTTGTCTAAGATCTGTCTGTGTCTTCAGAACTGTTAGTGGTTTTTCATATTTCTTTTATTAAGGTAAACTTTACCGAAAAAAACACTTAGACTGTGCGCATGTTGGTTACTGGGCTAATGGCTTTGTTTATGATTGTTCTTTGAGTGGGTTAATTGAGCCAGAGAAACTGTTTTTTGGGTAGAAATGTTAAATATGCTTGAAGTGCATTTGGGCATGACGCAAGCGCAAGCGCAAGCCTCCCAATCCCAATCGCAATCGCAATCCAAAAGCCTTGCAGCACTTCAAAAAAATATCTATGCATATAAAAGTAAGTATGTATATTGTTGCTACGACAACAACAGCTACAACAACCGCAACGCTGTCTATAATTTTATATGTCTGACTGCAACACGACTTTGTTCGTGTCAGCATTTGCTCCGATTTGATTTTAACTTTTATTTAACAGAAAAAAACACAGCTCAGACGCTTGTAATGGCAGCCAAACACAACAGCCACAGCAAAAATTCAACTAGTAAAAGTAAAATGAGCGCCCAACAAGGCCGTTCACTTTGGCACTCACACACACACACAGATCACTTGGGAAAGTGAAAATTGCTGGCATTAGTTGCAGTGGTCGCTCTCTTTTGATTTTCCAGTGGTTGCTTTAACCCCTCTTTCTTACTCTCCTTTTTGCAGGAACACATTCAGGAAGTGCTGGACAAGTGGACGCAAATCGATGATGAGATCTGGGCCAAAGTGATTGTCTTTGAGCGGAATCGACGTGTGGCCAAGGCATACGCACGCGCCCCGGTGCTGACCATTAATGGCTCCGATGATGGCTTCGATGGCATGCGGTGAGTACAAAACAAAAAATGTAAACAAGGGTCGTTGGTTTTTAATTGCCGAGAGCAAAGGCAAACAACACACAACAAACTTAGCAAAAACATCAACTCGAACAGAATCATTGCCCTTGACCCACTGGCAAAGAAATGCCATCCACGGCAGTAGCAGCCGCAGCAGGAGCTGTGAGTTTCTCAATAATAAATTACTAGCTGATGTGCTCCCAAATGGCCATTGAATGAAACGCCCATTAAAATGATGGGCCAAGTCATTAAAATTTAATTTCCCAACTGAACTTCGCGTCAGAGAACCTTCGGCCACGGTGGGCTCTGGGCATGGGCATGCAAATTGTGACCTCAGTGTGGGGAAACACACACAATTTGTGTGGCAAAGTGAAAATGTTTTAATAATTGCGTATACTCGGCTATTTCCACAAAATGAGCGATTTCCGTTGGCCAAGCAATTTAAGTCAAGAATTTAGTTTGTTTTTTTTCGGCTGCCCCAAAACTAAAGAGTTTTTACTAAGCCGCAGCTGATATACCCTGGCAGCATTCTCATAAGGAGGTTTCCATGCAGCGATGGAGAGAGAAACTAGTGTGTTCCCTTGAAACCAAAACTTATTGCTAATCACAACTTTCTAATAAACTAGCTGAAGGAGAAACATTTTGATTAACTTCTTGAATTAAGAATTTGTCTCACTTACAACAGATTTGTAAAAACTCTAGAAAACGCGTTCTAAATTTATGTACAAAATGTCATGTACGTTTTTTTAATATAATACATTAAAGGTTCTTCTCAGGAAAAAGTCTTGAAAACTAGCTTTTTTCCGGCCAATAAATTTATGTAACCCCTTGAGTTGTGTAAAGTTTAAGCCGATGCTGCCCAGCATAAATACATATATGTAAAGATCAGGGATGCAAACCGGTTCTGAACCGAACCGGTTTTGAACCGAACCGAACCGCTTATTCCAGCTGGTGAACCGAACCGCAAACCGAACCGGCTTCCTTTAAGAATTGCTGAACCAAACCGAAAACCACAAATAAAAACGGTTCGGTTCGGTTCAGTTCTCTGACGAGTTTTAAGACGGGACTCGCTTTCCTTTAGCCAATGATACTTATTAATTTGGGAATTTGAATCGTTTCCCTAAGATAATTTTTCTACATTTCGTTTGACTCTCTAAATTCTTACCGATGCCGGAACTTT
This sequence comes from Lordiphosa fenestrarum, assembly GCA_035044985.1. NCBI lineage: Eukaryota > Metazoa > Arthropoda > Insecta > Diptera > Drosophilidae > Lordiphosa > Lordiphosa fenestrarum. The sequence goes on from JAWNNO010004737.1 coordinate 1,668,670, forward strand.
TAAGGATGACTTGACGAAAATTTAAGAACAAGTAATCTTGCAAGTCTTCTGTAGTTGCCCTCCGATCTCTTAATATACATACCATCAATCTATACATTCTTTCATCTAGTGGACAATATTTGGAATTTTCGGTAATATTTCTTCACCTTAATTCAATCCTAACCAGGGGGAGTTTTTACACTTTTCTATTCTAATATTTTCTAGCCGACATTCTCTGTTTTCGAAAATCGTTCCTCAAGGAATATATAGATCCTTTGAATCCGTACATAATATATTTGGGACAATCTTCTAAGGATTTTAAAGATATTCAAATAGGAATTCAATTTTAAAGTGTGCAAAAGTCACATGACAATAGAAATCATAATGTACCTTTGTGAACCACTGAACCGAACCGGAACCGCGGTTCAGTCAGCTCAAAAAACCATGTAATGAACCGAACCGGCGGCTCAGAAACTGTCTGAACCACTAAACCGAACCAGTCTTTATATTCGAGTGGTTTGCATCCCTGGTAAAGATAGATGACTTCGTGGCTTCTGCCAAAGATGTTAACTAGCCTATTCAACAGATTTAAATAACCAGCTCTCTTATCTAAAACCGAATAGCAAACCCGCTTAGAAAAATCGAGAATATTTGTAAAACACATATACCCTTAGCTAATTTCGAATCTCAAACCTCGCATCGTTCTGAGTATTTTTTTCTTTTAGTTTTTTTTTTTTTGGTCTGTTACAGCAATTTGGGGCTGCAACCGAGTGCTGGCTAATTAACATATTCCGTTTCAAAAATTCTCGTTGTTGCGTGCCAGCAATTGCCAAATGCCAAATGCTTTACGCTCAATTGCTGTGGCAATTTTGGTGGGACCAGCCCACACATTCACATAATTCACATCATTGCCAGCGGCTGCACCGGCATGGCCGGGCCAAAATGTCAAGAAGTTGGAGAGGAGTCTCGGCTATTCAATGGATTTATGCATAATGCATTAGTCTATAAATGTGCTGATTATTCAGTTCGAAATTGAAATCTTGGCCAAACAGAAACCACAGCCAAAAAAGGGCATCAAGTGCATTGTCAGTTAACAAAGGAAGCCGCCGCACAAATAGAGATGCTGCCAGCCAAATGTCAACAACAGCAACAACAAATAAATTGCAATTGCAACAAAGAAGAAAACAAATGAAATTGAAAATAATAACGAAAGTCATTCATTCGTTTTCATTCGTGACGAGGTCATCACAGATTGGTTAGGCAAATTGCTGTTCGTCATGGCAAATCTTCCGAAGAAGGAAATGGCGGAGCAGGAGAGGATCTGCAACAAAATTGGCTACTTGTTTATGTCAATTGCGGGTTAAATATGCTTGGGATGAAAAGTTGAGAGTGTCAGGTTAATCAATTGCCCATGGGCGCAGACTTCAAACGCTGAAGCCCAGCTAAATGTAATGGATGGTACCTGGTAGCTGCTGGTGTGTGTGGTCCCAGGGAGAACCTTTGCTGTTGTAACCAGTTGTTGTTTGTTTAATTAGCTGCCTGCCCGGCTGTCAGTGCTTGTTAGCTGTGGCTGCGGCTGGTGCTATCTTTGCATTTTGTTTTTGCTGTTGGCAACTCGTTGTCAAATTAAAGACATTGTCTGACATTTGCATGTAGCCACCGCACAGATTTGCCCATTATCATATGCATAGCGAGAAGTTTATTCCACACGCAATGCTCTTCGCTGGAAATCTAACAAAATGCTAATGACACACACTCAATGGAGGGTTGGGTCACTTTTGAGCTGATGCTGGATTAGAGCATTCAAATTGGGGAATTTTCTTAAGGTGCTAACTGCAACACTTACAACCAGACATGAGATGGCTCTGATACTCTTGCAAAGGGTTAGCCAGAAGATTTCAATTATGATAAGTTCTTAAGGAATTTTTCATTTAAATGTAGAACTGTGAGAATTTACCTTAGAATATTTGGAAATAGGAAAATACAATTGCCCAGCGGGCAACAAGAGGAGAATTGAATAGAAATTTATCCAAATACTCACAAATGTTCAATTAAGAAACTTTTTGTAGTTAATATCGAACAATCAAACCGCAAATGTGGGTTCGTAATGTACACCAAACCCAAACGAAATTGTTAAACTGAACCGATGCTCGAAAACCATAGAATAGGCTGACAAGATCAAGATATTTTTAAAATAATACATTAAATAAGAAAAAGAGAATAATACTAAATGCTTAGAAATACAGTTTATTCGAGTTTTAGATTATAGAAAGATAGTTGAGGACGCTGTTTGATCCGCGAATAGTCCTACATTGTTAAGCCATCAGCCATTTCGTTCCAAAGATATCCTGGTGCGTGGAACATCAATAGAAAGGCACCGTTTTAGAGGTTGCTCGGTCTAGGTATATTGCTTACATAATGTTAATATAAGAACATAACTGCTAATGCTCTGTTAATTAACATAAGGGAAAGCTGTTAAACACTTTTTCTTGAGTAATTGGTAATTTTAAGCCGGGCATCGTAGGATCCTTTGCCAACAAGCTTCAGACGCCTTACTGCCGAAGAGCGCTGTCTGCATAACTCACCAACTGATGTTAGTGGGTTTGACACTTTGTCTTTGTTATGACATCTTTTCTGACCTCGGAAATATCATTAACCGCTTTTAAATTAAACTTTAATCAAAAATACATAAATCCATCATCCTTAACCGGATTCGAACCGGGAAATCAAAATAAAAATGCATACTCACCAAGACTAAAACCGAAACGAATTTCATGTTTATAATATGGGCCGAAAGCTTTTATAACTGTGTGGTAACAGGACAAGCAATCCATAATCGTTTGCTATAATATAACTGACATCAAAAATATAGCTTTCGGCCGATAGACGCAACAATTTTACGACATTAAATAAATAACCCAGGTTATCAAGAATGTGGTAATTTAGTTCACATTGGTTTTGTTTTTGTGTCGTAAACTTTTAGTGTTTACCATTTACCTTTTTACGAGAGCTAGTAAATGCCGTAATAGTTTTCCCATTAGAGAGCTGATACTAACAATAATGTTGACTAAGAATAATAGTTTTTATTTGATTTAAGACACCTTGGTGTTTGAAATAATATCAATTGATTCCCAAGATGTTTTCTACTAAATTCATTTTAATTACACATAAAAAAAAACAAGTATATTTAAAAATAAACATCGGATGATTCCGATATCCATTTGGAATTGAAGTCATCCGAAAAATGAAAATTTAAATTTCAAAAAAAGGGATTTTAAAAACATCCATTCCAATCTGATCTTCCAGGAATGCAAAGCTATTTTAAATAAGAACTGGTTCGGCTTAGTGGATCTGAGAAAACCAACTGAACCGTGGTTTCATTTCGGTTCACTGGTTCATTCGCGTCTTAAAATCACAATTGTGTTCTAATATTGCCTTCAGTTCCGCCAAATCTCAACTCTTAAAGCCTGTACTTAAGGAAAACTTACCGAATTTTGCATTAATGTGTTAGAAATTATATTTTTTCCGTACTTCGAAGGTATGGCATTCCGAAAAGTTGTCAAAAGTCGCATTTCTGTACAAGGATCGACCTTTATTTTACAGAGTCACAAGCCTTAAGCTCTCTTCCTACTTAGAAAGTCCCTATTTGCCTTTAAATCTTCGCGAAAAGTTATTTTTTTTTTTACAAAATATGGAAAGTAGAAAGTTACTGTTAAATTTGCTTGCAAAGTCAAATTTCGGACCGAAATATGGTAAAAAACTTCTTTATGTTCAATTATCACCTTTAATTGCATCCAAAATTAACCGTTTCTTAAGTCTAACATTTAGAAATGATTGGAAAATTATTTTTAATACTTTTTTAAGCTGCGAAATTTTAAAAAATCATAGACCTAGGTTTCCAATATTATTTGATGTAACTTATAACTTCGCTCTTAGGGTTCGAAGTTGGTATAAAGCATTAGTTCTGGTTTTTAGAGGTGTTAACCCCCAGGATTTTGTTGGATCTAACTAAATTTGGTCTTAGTCTTGGTCTAGTCCTTAAACATTGTCAAATAAAGCTTTTCAATACCAAACAGCTTTTTAAAATGTCAAAGCTCACCTGAAAATTTGTTTTCGAACTTTTTCTACAGTATTTGAAATATACAGGCCTGCTCCGGTTTTCACTTTCGACAAAATTTGTCGAATTCGAATTTGGTGAAGTGGTTGTTGTATAAAATTTATAAATTAAATCGGCATAAAACCTTTGATTTTGAGTTGATCCTATTAAAAGGAAGTACAAATTATAAGGTTTGATACAGATTACCTTGATTGTTCACCAAAAAATGACACATGTATTAAATTCGAATTCACTAAAGTGAAAACCGGAACATGCCAGATAATGATTTCGAAAGTTAGTATGGGTCTTTTAACAATTTCGGAAATGAAATCCTAGAGAACCCTTATACAGGCTCTAATGATTTCACTTTGAAAGCTGTGCTTCTGGCTAATATTGGATTGAGGTAAAGTAGCACCACAGATAATTGTCCTCTTTGGTGAAAATAGATAAGCAACTTCTAATAAAGGAATGATGATGACAGGCAGATTAAGAAAACGGGTTCACGGTGTTTTAAAATGGTTGGCAGCTACATATATCCGGCATAGATGAGGACTTAGGGACATTATTAAAGCTCCCAAAATTTCTACGTCTCGTCAATGAACTGAACAGAAACCCAACCATTTTGTTATCCGGATATCGGTTCGGTTCAGCATCCATAACTAAATTGCCAAACAATTGAGCCCAGGTTACTCTAATCCCTCATGTCAAGCTAGAGTATTTCGACGTCAGCTTAGAACAACATATTCTTATGTGTTTGTGTTTGATCACAGTTTTATTCTGAGTGTCTGCTGCATTTGTTGGTAAATGAATTAATTAGATTTGGCCGGCTGGTTGGATTTGCTGTGTTGATGTGTGGGCGCACTAAGGAGCCAAAACACGCTTCTACAATTAATGACCAATCCTTAAGCACTCATTGTCGGACCACTTACATTTCCATAATACGGCTATCTGCTGCAGTGCTTTGAATGAAATGGCGCCAATATAAATTTAGCTGTTTATGACAGTTTGGCGCACAATGTGGCGTGGGCGTAGCCAATCAAATAAATTTACATGCAGCTGGGAATAGCTGAACAAAAAAAAAGTCAAATCATAATAGCCGCCACGATTGCAACACTTACAGTTTTTTTTTTCCTTCGTTTTTTGGCATGTTTCGTGCGGAAAAAACTAAGGCAAATAAGGCGCGACCCGGAGGTGAGCCAAGGTTGAGCTTGAGATTTGCTCGCAATTTTGACAAAGGCTTGGGTCGGGGCTTTGGGTAGCGCAGCAGTTGCAAAACTAACTGTTGGCTGGCTGTGTGGAGGCACACGTGCCACTTTTGTCAGCCCAGAACAAAAACAAATGTGGCCACAAGCTGGTGGCCTTGGGAGTGCATACTCCACTTATTTAAGGTGTGTAATTAGCCATAATCTAATTAGAGCCCAACCCACTTGGCGCCGATGCCAGTTTGTTGCTTAAGTCTTTCGTCTAAAGACTTTTACTAACATATGCATATACATATACATATCCGCGGGTATATGGCCAGGGTATTTTTAGCCAAGCCGAACCGGTTGGCCATGCAAACTAGCCTTAGGTCAAAGCTTGGCTCTGCACCGTTGGAAACCAGTTGCCGTTAACTGCATATGTCGCTTCCTTGTCGAACTCGAAGAAGCCACCAGCCAACTCCAGTTTGACCCACTGCACACGTTTAACTTGAACTCCAAAATGGACCCGGTTGGGGCTGTCGCTTTCGTTGGCGTCTTTTGCAGCCGCAAAAATGCAACTGCAACTTGGACGCTGCCTTTCGCATTTTTCGAGCTCATTTTAGGCGTGTCAGGTCCAGTTTGATACTCGACGACCTTGCACAAACATACTTACGTACGTACGTAGGTAGGTACAACAAAGTGAATGTGTGACTGGCAGTGGGTTTGGCTCCTGCGTCTTCAATTTTAATAACATTTCGTTGATTGTTGTGATCTTGTCTTGAATTAAACGAAGCATTTACTACGCTGCAAGTCCGCAACCTTGAGAGGCGCAGAAGCTGAAGAAGCCTCAGCGCCCGTCCATGTCGATTTCATTTCATGGAAAACTTTGACACACATTTCAACGGTTTTTACTAGCATTTAGCCAATAAATCAACGCCAAGCGGCAGACGACGGCGTTACGCGCAGAACTAAAGCACCAAAGCACATGGCCAAATGCCAAAACGATGCTAACGGCGATTGTTGTTATTGTTGGCGCTGGGTTCTTACCCGGTGATGTTGCGCTTTGCTGACTGCCAGCTTGCCAGCGCTTCATTATACAAATTAACATAAAACATAATAGTGACAGAGCGGCGTCAAGTGAACTGAGGCTGGTAGAGCTAAGGCTTTGTGAGGCAGACAGGAGCAGCACAGATATAGATAGCAGCGGCAGCGGCAGCACCAGCCGCACCAGCTTCATGCCGTGGCCTTTTGGCAAACGACAATTACAATTAGCTTGGTTTCATTGTTTTGCCACTGGAGGAGGCTGACTGTTTGCGGCTTCCTCTGCAGCTTCTTGTTAGCATTTCAACCGACATTTTCGGCGACCTTAAACAGCCAACAGAAACGTGCAGGAAAAGACGCGGTCAAAGTAATAGGGGGGAGTTGCAAGCTTTAAACCATTTAAGAAGCTAATCAGTCTAAAGTACTAGAAGAGAAGTTTCTTTTTTTTTCAAAAGAGATAAGAGAGAGAGAGGAAGAGGAGATAACACAAATGTCAATGACTAAGTAGTTTGTAGTACTAAGTAGTACAAAAAATGTTAAGATGGAAAGTTCAACAAGACGACATTCCATTCGTGTTAATAAGTGAAACAGGTCCTGAGTTCGATCCCCAGTCAAGGAGAGAGGAGTAAAGTGGTGGTGTGGTTTTCTGATTCTCTAAAACTATTTACAATACTTGGCTTAAAAATCAGACTGAAGTGCAAGTTGTATTAAGTTTATTCCCGATTCAGCTATTTGAAAATAGTAGGTAGTAGTTGTACATTCTATACATAATTAGTAATCAGTATTATTTATCGAACCGCTATGGAAGATAGTTATGTGCTTGTCTAATTTTGTTCATACCAACCATTGTACATGAAAGATCAAAAAGAGTTAACGAAAGCTACATATAGCTATCTATAATCTAATATTTTAATACCTACACTTTAACTTTTAAATTTTCACCATTGATTTAGCGTTAAATATGATATAAGTGTGCACACAAAGCTTGTCGAATATTTAAAAAAATATTAAAAAAGTATAGTTTTGATATAAATATTTAAGGGTAAAAAAATCAATAATATCTTTGAAACATATTTTCGATTTTTCAAATAAATGGAAATTTCTTTCAAATAATTCAGTCATTAAGGTAATTAAGATGTCATTTGACAAGTTTTAAAAACTAATTCTAATTGATACCCCGTTTATACACAAAAAGAATATCATGATAAATCCCCCTAGAAGTATACCATTTTCATTTCCTTAAATAATTCTCAATTTAAATAAGTAACTGGGAGTCAGTTATCTCTGCGTCATTCATCATCCACTCTTTGCATTCACTACGATTGACGGACCTATTGAAGGTATTCAAAATATGTTGGTAGACAGACAATTGTTTTTTCGAATTAGTAATATTATTAAGCATAGCATACTTAAAAGAGCATTTATCATGATAATTTTGTTACGTATAAACAGGGTAACAGTTTAAAATCTAGGGATTGAAGCTCCAAAACACTACAAAATACCAAGGCGGCAAACCTCTTAAATGCTCGAGAAGGTTCGGTCCGGAAGTTCGAACCCGTTGAACATTATTCACGGAATCCTAAATCGTGGAGACATTTGTTGGTGAAAATTTTTTAAAAAGTGTCCAGCTAATGATGCTGTTAAAAGCAAAAGCTCACTCTACCTTATTTTAAATACGTAAATTTGTTTCGTCACAACTTGACTTTTGCTTTTATTCTGTTCAAAATCGTAAAATTCCAAGCTTGGATATGATTTTGAAATGTTTCAGCACTATACAAATATTTTGTGTCCCGGCCAATAAACTCTGAGAGTTTCTAAAGTTCTCAAAAAAAACTGAATACAGTAGTTTTTTGAGACCAAATAATTCCTAGCAGATAAGACCGTTCGGCATGTTCACAAATGTAGAAAGTCCGGTTTGATGTACCCTATAACCCTTGTAAAATTTTGATTTAGAGAACTTCAAACTATTTCATGAATTTATATTGACGAAAGCTTTGTTGAGTTCAAATTTTGAATACAATTTCTGAAAGTATTTATGATTTGAAGCGCCTTTATAGTCTTCATGCTAAGATTGTAGCACACAAAATCATCATATCTTAATTGTAGCACCATTTTGCTAAACACAAAGTTGTGTTTACTTTAAAAATTCAGCATATATTAACATAAAAGTTGAATCAAAACTATCAACAAGAAGTAATCGATATCTGATATATCGCCTGGGAAAAATATTCGATAACGTTATATCGTGTGTTTGGACAAAAATATCGATATTTCGATATGTGACATGAAATATGAAATTTAGGATGGTTAAAACTATTTATTTTTTCTGCCAATCTATACTCAATAATAAATTCGTGAAATGCAGAATATTCTTTTAGATTTGCTTTCGAAAAACTTTGAATTACATAAATTTGCATATATATTTAGTTGAACACGATTGGAATGCCGTCTCAACCATTTGTGCTATTGCATATGCTTTTTGCCAGATGGCTAAAATACTACTTATATTGAATTGCCTAATAGTATTCATCCAAGTATTTCTGGCATTTTTCAAAAATATGACCGCTTGTAATTCTCAAGTTGGAGTTTCCTGCATTGAGAATATAGAAAGGGGTAACTGAAATTCGCCATTATAATATGTTTTTAGTCAATTAAAAGTGCTTTTTAATAAACTTAAATACAAAGTCAAATTAGATTATTTGCCTATAATTATTGAAAACCTTTGCTAGAAAGTTGATGCTGGGCCATCATAGGATCAAGTTTTTTGCCTACAGTTGGTCTAAGAACTTCAATTTCAACAGCTTTCATCACTTCTAAGTGGCAACTTTATTATATTTATTTATTATTTCAAATGTTAGTCACTGTCCCTCTACCCATCTCTTTTCCCAGTGTAAACCTTGATTTAGGAATTAAGAATCTGTTTTGTTTTGGATTGTAAATTGCAATGTAGTGCCAGGGCGCCTTATGACTCAACCTTCGAATGGCAATTAAACCAGAAGTAGTACAAAAATATGAAATGTTTATTATAAATTTTTCGGCTGCAGCTGCCACACTTTGCGGCATGTGGCATAAATCACTGTCAATGTGTATTTGAGCCAGGCGAATGCACATTCAGTTAGCTGGTTTTTTTCTGTGTTGGGGGCCAACGAATGTTTTGTCAAACGTTTAATGTAACAGAATGCAGTGCTGAGACGCTGGTGAGTCACCTTCATCCTCCTTCCCCTTGCCACAAATTGAAAGTGAATGGTTTCTTTTGGCAAAGTGGTAATTTTTGGCCTAATGCGGCAGCTGATTGATTAGCAATTAATAAAATCTTATTGTTTTTAAATTTAATGGACTTGCCTTTCGTTTGCAGCATTGGCTTGTGCGGCTTCGACAATCCCATGCGAGATCAGAAGACGGACGAACTGAAGCGCGTCATCGGGCAGGTAAGCTAGACAAGAGTTGTCCATTAAGAATTTCTCTAATGTTTTTGTGTTTGTTTTTAGGGTGTCAAAATCAAAATGGACGATGCTGGCAACATACTTGTGCGCCGTTATGCCAAAAGCAATGTTTATGTTAAAAGCACCGCCAGCAATCCCAATGAGGAGACCTCCATTGGTGCCGAAATCTTAAAGCTGCCAAATCAGGCGCTTGAAAGCGAAAAAATAGTCAAGGTAAGTGAAGGAAGGGGAAGCGGAGAGGGGGAGGGCCAAACAAATTGTTTACTAATTCCTCTACTTGGGACAGCTCTTCGATATGAAGAAGTTCCAGTCGAATGTGAATCGTGAACTGCGTCGTGCCTATCCAGATCGTCGCCGCTTGGAGACTCAATGCCTTTCGGCAGTGGCCTTTGTCAAGTCGGAGAATGACATTTTAGAGTGTCCCATTTGGGTGCTCATTGTGAATGTGGTAGCCATGGATATGCTAAAGAGCAAGCTGCCACCAGGTGAGTCAGTCGAATCAACTCGGGGCTGTGCCGACTTCAATCCACCGTCTCGAATTCCAGTACAACGTCCCATTGTGGATATCAAGAATCGCCCGCGCATTCCCATACCCGATGAGGATCCGTACAGTGTGGCCGGCAATGGTAGCGGCGGCAGTTCGGGCAGCTCTGGATTCGGCAGCGCCCATCAACAGCAACTCCATCAGCAGCAGCAGCTTCAGCAGCAGCTTGGCAAACATTTGAATAATGGCAATGGACATGTGGCCGCCACCCGGGAACAATTGCTGCTGCAAACCCAACAACTGGCGCACAAACGTAGCGAGAAGCCGCCCAAACTGCCGCCCCGGGATAATGTCTATGCGCACGATATGATTCCAAAGGTGAGCAACTGTTTTGTTTCTACGTTTTTGCGTTGCCCAAGTCAAAGTGTTGGAACGAATTTGGAAGTGTGGCAACCAGTTAGTTAGTTAGTTAGTTAGTTAGCCCGACTGGCCATGCTTGGTTACATGCACAGTGCGCAACTCCCACTCCCACTCCCACTCCCTTGGCTGCCGTGCATGCTTATGTTCTGTCTGGCAAAGTGGCTAAAAATACCAGGCCACTTGTTGCCTCGTCGACGACGACGACGATTTCGCCGTTGAGCTTCACTGGACAATTGGCTTGCATTCAATATTATTCGAATTTCAGCGGCAACGGCAGCAACTGGCCAACAAATAACTGCAAACGAATCGCGTGTAATTAATATGCGCGGAATGTGGCCAGTGATTGGCCAATGGGCCCAACGACCGAGCAATGCCTTCTCAAGAGAGCTTTGACTGCGCACAGTTATGGCTAACAGTAAGGTGCCTTAAGATACGTAAATATGCATATATATATATGTGTGTAAAAATAGTTGAAAGCCAGGCGAACAAAGGAAACGGTTGCGTCCTACATTTAAATTGCATTAAAAGAACAAGTTTTCAGTTCAGAAATCGACACAAAGTTATACTCTTTGATCGACCCAAATTGGCCATATTGCTTGCCCCTCCAGTCTTCTTGCAGATGCCGAAGCTAACTTTCCTCTATTTGTTTTCTACAATTAAACATTTTTCTTCGATATTTCAGCCGGACTATGATGACATTGATTTGGAGACTCGCATCAAATTGTCCCGCGGCAAATCCGACAAGGGCAAAGACAACAAGAAATATGGTAAAGTCTGGTATTCTTTTTTTTTAGACCTAAACCACAATTAATAACCCACCCAACTACTCGCAGATGATCCCTACTATTGTGGACTGCGCGCACGTGTGCCCAATTTTGTCAAATCCTCCAAAACGGGCGGCCCAGGAGCCAAGGATCAAAGGGACGGCAACGGCAACAGCCTCAATATCAACAACAATGGCAACAGCGTTGGCATTAGTACGCTCAGCCAAAAGAAGACCTCGATGATACACAACCACTTGGCCGGTATGCATCCACATCATCACATACAACAACAGCAGCAGCAGCAACTGATGGCGGCAGCAGCGGCGGCCCATGCGGCGCACCATCAGCAACAGCAGCAGCAGCAACATCAGATCTGGCAGACGCGCAGCTATGAGAGTGGCATAGGTATTTATAAACACAAATCGCACGCACTGCATCATCAACAACAACAACAACCACAATCACTTCCAACGGACCTTTTAACAACCAAGACACAAAGCACTGCACAGGCGACGCACCCAACTAAAGCACGTAGCCAACAGCAGCAGCAGCAACACCTGCACACACACTTACATCCCCATACGCAAATACATGCACACCATCGCCATCACTGCCAGCGGCGACTGCGCCACCAGCACGTTCAGCCTCAGCCACAGCCGCCGTCGCAACCCTTCTATGACAACCTGGAGGAGCAGGCCATCAGTCGCCGCCTGTCCACGCGCCGCACGCCGCTGGCAGAGACTTTGGCCTGCAATTGCGTGAGCTGCTTTACCCTGGCTCCACTGTGCGGTGCAGTGCCACCGCCACGCCCACAGCGCAGCCTCAGTCAGCAACAGTTGCGCAGGCATCAGCGCCTGAGCGGCTCGGTGCCGGAAAAGCCAGTCAGTGTGCTTAAATGGTGCAGCGAAAGTGACATTTCAGTACTGGAGCAACAGGACGAACGCTCTGAGGACTGCTACGATGACGGATACGATGACTTCGACCTGGACTTTGACATTGATGACATGCGTGGGCGGGATGACAGACAGATGTATGTGGATGAGCGTCGTACACAGCGGCGGCGCCAGATGCAGGCACCGGCTGTGCTGAACAAGTCCCAGTCGACGGAGAGTTTCTTTGAGGAGCCCAACGAGGAGGGCTCACTGTACATGTATGGCGGACGCAAGCGAATTGTGGTCAAGGCACCAACACCGGTCAATATCTATGAGCGGGTGCGCAGCACTTTGGACACGGACTTGGGCTATGCCAATGGCAGGTTTCAGTACTACAACAAGCCGAAGCCAATGCTGCCAGCGCCAAGTTGGCGGGGCAAAGACAAAAGACGATATGACAATTCAAACAGCAACAACAACAAGAGACAGTTAACGAACAGCAACAGCAACAACAACGCCAAGAAAAACAATGACAAAAATAATAAAAACAAAAGTATAACAACAACGGCAGCAGCAGCAGCCGCCGCAGCAGCAGCGACAGCAGCAGCAACATCCACTGCAGCAGCAGCAGCAGCAACAGCCGCCGCAACAGCAACAACAGCCACAATGCACACTAATCAAAATCAAACAGCAACCGCAGCGGCAGCAGCAGCAACAACATCAAACAATGCCCCTGCCGCTGCTGCTGCTGCCCAAAGAACTGGACGCTCCACCAGCCGCCTTGACATCAGCGACATGGAATCCATTTATGGCTACCTTAAGCCGCGCAAACCGCGCAGTCTTAGCCTGAAGAAAATCCAAATACTGGACTATTAATATATGTTGGGGTTTATCCATTTGAGAAAATGAGGTTATTTGGGAGACAACTTCATTTTGGTTAACTTTGTTTCTTGCATTGGGTTTGCTGTATATATGAAAATATTGGGTCGTTCTAGGGCAAGACATTACAAAGAGGCAAGCTTAGAGATTACAACGAAAAATAGTATATTTCATATGGGGAAGGTAAGGGTTGGGACGGATCCCAAAGTAAACACATTTGCGCCCGTTATTTAAAAGTTTGGATTCCTAAATCTGCATCTTGGGACACCAACGCTAGCTTATATTTCTGCTGAAGGCGGTGACATGAAGGCTTCTACTAGACTTAAATCCATATTGAAATATATTGAAATCCATAAATTGTGTAGAACTTATTGGCCATTTATGGATCGAAACCTTTAAAATCTATTGTGAAAATACTGTCTCTTCAAACCAATACGTATTTGAATCAAATTTTCAGATAAAAGTGAATATTAATATCTGTTTTATCTCAATTAGTTGCAACTGATAAGAAATGAACTAAATACTTGATTATAACCCTTAATATCTGGGTACTACTTTAATCCCAGTACTTTTCTGTTCAGAGATATCAGAAATTACGGAAAATGTTCGTAAAATGTTTCGGTGTGTTGTTATGGCTAACAATTTCCGCAAAATCCATTATTGTTCAAAAGGTTTAGTCCTCTTTTAGGGCTCCCGAAAATCCACAATTGTCGACTTCAAAACTGATAAGCCAAACTTTATTTCTCGAAGTCATATAACAACATTTGGCGAACTTTCGATTAAACTTTCGATATCCGTGATTTTGTAACGATGCAGCGATCCAATAAGTTCTTTAAATTTATTTTGAATTGTTAAGAAAAATATTTGAGTATTTAGAAAGAACAATTTTTGTTTTAAAAAATTTGGTTGAGGTTCAGGTACAATGTTTGTTATAATGTTTGGGCCTGTACCAGTAACAGTTTTGATCTTAAAAACTAATTCAACGGCTTACGGTGCAATCACAGGGCCATGTCCCAGAAATCTCTAGAGATTTTTGTAGAAACGATTGGACTTTATAGTAAACTAGGATAACTTTATATGTAAAGTGACAGGAACCAAGCCGGCTACTAGATTATAAAGAATAAAAAACCATAATCAACAAATCTACTTGGCCCTGCACAGTCGTTTTCAACTCCCACAACTTTTGTCATCTAATCTAGTAGCCGAGCACATTGGAGACACTTCACATATAAACACAAGCAGTTTTAATTCAAAATGAAACCTTTTGAATGTAAATCTGTAGAGATTCTTGGGACTTGGAAGTCGAATTTATAATACGGGAGTGATATCGTATAGATAGAGACTTTAGGAATTTTCTTGATCTAAGTGAACCTTATGGTGGTCAATATTAAAGAATCTGCTGTTATTGTGAAGGACTAATTTGAGTGGCAATTAACATTTTTTGAATCGAATCGATCTCGAGCTACAAGTTGCAGTGTCAAATTCGCATAAATAGCTAGAAAAGTGCTAAAACTACGTAAAAAGTGGCTAATGGTTTAAGAAAATTTGTTCTTATGACTAAATACTAAAAAAAAATTTTAAAAAAAAGCTTGTCAAGGATTTAACATTAACAGATGCTTAAAAATTCCCAGACTCAAAGCTAAATAGCTAAAAAGCCAACACTGTTTACTAAAAAGTTAGTTAAAGCCAAGAAATTTGAAACCAGTTTTGAAAAAGTGTTTAAGAGTAAATCAGCTAAAAAACGACCTCATCTTGATGATATAAGCCTGGTTCAGAATTCTTAAAGTTGCATTTTGGTGTATGATAAAACTGAAGATTTTAAATTAGTAATTCGAAATTTCTTGAATAAGACAAAGCTTGCCTTTCTCAGCTAGAACGACCCGTGTGCCTAGTTATTGGTTTTTGAGTAGCACCACCACCCACAACAACAACAACCACCACCACCACCATCACCTTATCGCCTGGTAACAGAACTAAACTGTACGAATTTTGTACTAACTCAAACCACCTTGGACTCCTTAGCCTGGACTGTACATACCACGCCTTGTCACTTGTTGAATGAATGTTCACTACCACCCATACCCGTGCACATTCACACAACAAAATTCTAATTTAAATTCTTTGCACTTTTTGTAGATTCTGAGCTTGTTGAATCACCCTACAATCACATCTATGGACGCCATTTACCGCTGCCCACACGCGGCTATGTGCCCACACCACGCATGTTTATCGGTGAATGGGACTGAGAGTGAGGGAGAGATCAGCTTCTAGCTTCAAGCAGCCAAGGCACAAACCTTACTTTAAGTCAACCCCAAGCAGCAGCAGCAGCAGCGGCAAACCAGAACAACAAATATTATTTACATTATATTAATTTAGCAAAATATTATGATAAAAGTAATATTATTATTATATTTTGTAGCAATATGAATGAATCGCGAGCAGTTATTGAGATTACGCACCGTTCATATTATTCCATTACCTAGCCATTACATCGTTGTAGCATAATCCTTGCAGTCTATAAGCTCAGCTTAGGTTTTTTGTACAATTCACACATATTCATGTTCAGCCTGATTTTTGTATTTTGTATTTCTTTTTATCAAAATAAAATAAAATTATACAAATTGTTTTCGGTTTTTTAATTTCCCCAATTTGAAAATGCCAAAAATATCAATGCAAACTATGGATTTAACTTCGTTGTGTGGCTTCTTTGAGAAGATTACATGTAGTAATCGGGACCCCAGTTGGGTGGGCGCATATGATCTGGATTTGGACCACGATTTGGCGTATTGGGATCCGGTGGGCCGAAGGGATCAAAGCGCGGCAAAAAACCACCCTGCCCGGGCAAATTGCCGGGATGCGAGGGGAATTGAAATAGATTACCAGGACCACGAGCTAGGGGGTCCAGATCGCCGCGGCCCACGTCGGGAAAGCCAAAAGGGCGAGGCTCAAAACCGCTGGGCATGTAGGAACTGACACAGAGCAGGAAATGGGAGAAAGAGAGTAAGAGAGGTTTACCAATGTACAGATGCGAGATTTCCTTACCCAGGACGTCGGGGTTCGCCTATGCGCAAAGGATCCGTCGAACGTGGTACTGTATTGGTATTCGTATTGGCGCTGGTTTGAGTAGTCTTTTCTTTCGAGTTGCCTGTGAATACCTAAATATTTCGAAATAGTTTTGATACGAATCCTTTCTTTTTGCCCTGGTTTACTTACCGGGTCCAACAGCTCTTTGCGATAACGATCCACAATTTCAGATGCACTGGGCATTAAAATGTTAATGCCGCCCTTTGTGGCAGCTACCAATGTCTCCGGTTCGATGCATATGTTAGACACCTTTTTGGTATTGGTATCCAGCAAATTAATCAGCAATGCCCCCTCGGTGATATGACCCAGCAGCAAATACAGCACCTTTAAGTGCACATAGCGTAGCGAATATTTGGTGTCATCATCGTTCCAGTTATCCGGAAGTAGCTCAGTTCCTGCATCCTCCTCCTCCGGCAATGTTTTCTACAATATAAACGATAATCAATGAACATTCCAGCTCTCTGATTACGCACTCTACTCACATCGTCTCCAATGCCCACACAGCGAAAGTTGTAGTGCTTGGTCACCACAAAATGGGCCAGAGCAATCAGTAGATCGGACTTCTTATTCACATCGGACTGCACCGTCTTGTATAGCAGGTCCCAGCCATAGAAGAAATCCCCGGCCGATTTGCCAGATCCTGCAGCCGCGGAGGTTGAGGAGTCCATCTGGTTGGAGGAGACAGTTTAGTTACAACTACAAGTCAAGTCCAAACATATTTCACAACGTTAGGAGGGAGAGAATTTTTAGAAACTACATGAAATAAATATGTAAATACAACATACAATGAAAACCCAATTGTCATTGTAAGAAGAAACAGACTTTTGGGAGTGTTAGGTACTTTTTATACTTAGCCCGTCGCGACTCGATGACGACAAAGACAAAGCTGACGTAGATCGTGCGATGATGCAAAGATCAAACTGTAGGGACAGTGAATACGAATATATTTTATTTTTTTGTTTTTTGCTCAGTAAATTAACTATCGTTATCGGTAGTCCAGGGCTGGCGAAGTTCTAAAAAACTTATTCAGCCATCACGGTGACTGTGACTCGTTTGGCGATAAGCCCGATTTCAAATATATAAAAGTGAGAGCGGGACATATGATTGATAGTTACTTTAATTGCTAAGGAAAAAACAAAAAAGTGACTTACGTGTCTATTTTATACACCAGTATAAATTTAGATATATATGACATGACATCAAACTAATTTGTATTTTCATATTTTTTTATATTATTGACACAGTGAACTAAATAGTGGTATTATTGAAAGTTAAAACGTAAAATCAAATCTTGATCAGTTAATCAATACACCCTAAAAGACACATTTGTATATCGAAATATGTATATCTGCGATACCTTAAGAATTACCCAAATTCTATTCTTTCGTAAGCTATCGATAACAACGCAGAACGAGTTGATTATATTTGTGGTTTTAGCTTGAGACCTTTCGTTGCAAGTGGGAATTGGTAGAGTACTAAAGGGCTTTGTTGCCAAAAGTTTTGTAGATTTCTTTAAATGGATTTGTTTGTCTTTGCAGATGATTTGATTCAGTAAGTCCTAACCTCAAACCCATGTAACCAAATGCGGACATTTTAAATTCTGGCCACACTGTTCCAAACGAAAACAGCTGACTTGTTAAAGCTCAACTTTGAAATACTAAATCAGACCTATAATTTTGCAAATGTTTCTCCATCATTTATATTCTATTAGTGTGACCACATCCAGAAAACCAAAACAAACTATTTTTTATATCGATACCATTTATATCGGCATGGCAACGATAACGATAGACCTGATTTTAGCTTTGGCCAAAAAATTATAGAATTCTTCTTAAATACCAAAGTGTTCTCGGAACTTCAATTTTGCGCAATTTGTATCTAAGCAGCTGATAACGCACGTTATACAGTTCAGTGTGAATACAATAGTTACAGGGGCTACAAGTTTTTGATCAATTGTTCTCTGAAAATATTGTAGGTAAGTGTCTTTACGAGTGTCCAGAAAGAACATTTCAAACGTCCTCTCAATGTAATGATATTGTTACGAAAGATACGCTTTATCGACCAAAAACATGAAACCCACCGACTAGAGATGAGTGCGTGTCACGTCATGCTACAACTCTACACTTAAGTATATTAAGAGGCCTGTTCCGACTTTCACTTTCGATCAAATTTGTTGAATTCGAATGTGCTTAAGTGATTGTTGTGTAAACTTGATGGATCAAATCGGCTCTAAACCTTTCGTATTAAGTCCAGCGTTGTAAACGGAAGTACAAATTTTAAGTTTTGATAAAGATTTCCTTGATGATTCACCTCAATGAAAACCGAAACATGCCAGTCAATAAAAATCATTGTTCCAAGAGACCCATTGTCCTTGGTACCGATATACAGTTATATTGTTATATCTTTCTATCCCGTACATTCTGGTACCAAATTTATTATTTTTGGCTAGAACTATAATGTTCGCGAGAGGTGGTCGCGGAACAAGAAATTCCATTCCGATAATTTCACCTTCCACTATTTCGAAAGCCTTGCGATTTATCCTTAATCGCACTTCCGCCTTATCTTCGCAGTACCTCAGTACCACCAATAGAGACAATCAATCTATTTACAGCAAGGGCCATTTTATGGTGAGATCAGAGTTGAACAGAACATTCAACTTAATGTCGCGACGTCGAAATCTGTTTCAGAAAAACGCGTTTAAGAGTTATGCTTTCAAACCCCATATTTTCTTAGCTATTCTAAGCCATTTTATACCTTTTTAAGGAACAGAAATAGAGGAAGTTAACTTCGGCTCATCCGAAGTTTGTATACCCTTGCAGCACGTTTTTCTAACTAAATTGAAAAAAATTTCCACTAAAAACAAACAAGTTTTTCTCACTAACACTACTTTTCAGACTCTACTTTTTTATGACAGCTATACTATATAGATGTCTGATTTCGACCAAACTTAGTGGAGTCATGGGAAAGTATAGCAAACTAAGAAGTACAATGTTTGGAGGCGTTTTCTTTGAAAACAAAAAAGTTTTTCTCACCAAAACTAGTTTCTCGACCAAACATTCCTATGACAGCTATAGGCTATAGTCATCCGATTGGTCCGGTTCCGATAAATGTGCAGCGTATTTGTACTACAAGACTTTGTGTAAAGTTTCGTGATGATAGCTTTCAAACTGACGTGGAAACCGCCTAGAAACAGACGGACATGGCTATATAGACTCAGCTGGTCATGCTGATCAATAATCAACTTTATGTGGTCGGAGATGCTTCCTTCTATGCGTTACAAACATCTGACCAATTTTAATATACCCTCTGCAAGGGTATGTCAACAAGTCAATGACCTCCCATCATTAAAACAGGGAAACTAAAAAGACGATATTAACGGCACTAACAGAATATAGGGACAAAGGGCACTTGAACCATTATTCTATTCCCATAATTTGATGCATAGTTTCTACGAAATTTAATTTGAGTACCGCCGTGTTTGGCCTGTTTATGTTTGTGTCACGCACCCAACTCTAGTCTGAGCCAAGGCCATCGGCTCTTTACGGGTCGGCTACAAGTGCGAGAGAGACAACCAGCTGGTGTTGGCAGGGTTGCCAGGCTGACAATTTAAACATCAATTTTTGAAAAACTAAAAAAAAATGTATATATTTTCTTCAACTCTGACTCAGTTTCTATAAAAATCCCGAAAAACTGGACCACACTTTAAAAAAATCTTTATTGTTTCTTTCAGAAATCAACATAAACCACCAACCTGATCCTCGATTTGGATAGCCATTTCAAAGCATTGTTTTTCTAATATTCCAACTTTTCGGAGATTTTGGGGTCCCGCTTTATGTATGTGGGTTCATTTGTAGATACATACGTACATATGTACCATAGCCTATTCCAAACTTGTTATATTTATATGTACACTTCGTGCGGCGGCATCAGTCGGCTGTCGGCGATTCGTTACCCGAAGTGGCTGCCATATTGGAAATCGAGTTGGCTGGTGAAAAAATTGTGCTGCAAGCAGACAGAAAATTCAATGAAAGTTCAGGAGGCCTTAAGTTTTCCCCAAACTAAATAATAATTTTGCAGAAAGTATAAACAAATCGAATTTATGCCGGTTGGCCCGCAAGTGTCAGTGTGTTGGTAATTGTTGCCAAAAGAAACAGAAAGAAAGAAAGAAAACGAGTCTCTCGCACACACGCTCACAGAAACGCACACGTATGTAGGTAAGCGCACCGCAGCGCACACATACATACATAAATCGCGCCGTTTTGTGTCAAAGATTTTGGATTTTGCCAAGAACCAAGAGCCCTGTACACGTGTGGACCCAACCTGGACAGCTTATACCCGTAGGTGACTCGGCACAATGACTAGCACACCCAGCAGCGAGGTGGCGCGTGTGGTGGCTCCAACGCCCTCGCCTTCGCCAATGGTTAAAATTGATGTGGATTTTACGGGTAAGTCACTCTCCCCGACCCAACCACGCTCAGTTAATGTATGTGTGTGTGTTTGTATCTGGCCGCAGGTTCCTCCTTCTCTATGCACTCCAGCCTGTCCGATGAGGAGCGTCGCTTCTATCTGAAAATGTATCCCTCTGTGGATGTGATCAATCAGCGTAAGGTCCACTGTACCGTCTGCCGCAGCCACATAGGCACCGCTCCCAATGCCGAAAGCAACATTAAAATGCATCCCATCTTGCGCGTAACGCACTGCGTCAAGTGTCATGATTTCTACAACAGCGGCGAGTTCTCCAAGGGCGAGGATGGGTCCGAGCTCTACTGCCGCTGGTGCGGTCAGGGTGGCGAGGTCTACTGCTGTTCCACCTGTCCCTATGTGTTCTGCAAGTCGTGCATCATCAAGAATCTGTCGCGCGGCGTCATTGTGGACATTGAGCAAAACGAGAACTGGAATTGCTTCAACTGCACCTCGAAAATCTTGTGGCCCCTGCGTGCACAGCACTGGGCGTTGACCAACTACATCGAGACCCAGAAACGGTGAGTTCGCCGCTTCACCTAATCCTCTCCAGTCTGATTTTCTCTTGTTTGCAAGCAGAGGTCTGCAGGCTCTGCACTTACCCGAGTCGGAGCTACGACGCCAGATGCTCAAGGACAGCAGCAATTGCTGTCGTTTGGCCAAATCCAAGGCCAGCAGTTTATCCGACTCCATGGAGAGCCTGGAGTCGAACGTGTCTAAGCGGAGTCATGGCAGTTCGGCAAGCTCCGCCAAGCGGACGCCCAAGCTGCAAGGAGGGCCTCCGACCAAACGTCCAAAATCTTCCAATGATGAGGTGGTCTGTACACCCGATCTGCTCAGCATGCTGGAACCGGACTGTCAGATCTCTATGCCACCCGCTAAGCCAACCGTTCGGGCTCCAGTACCCTCGCCGAATATTTCGACCACACCTCGCATAGTCACCGTCCAGCAGAACTATGGTGGTCCCAGTGGCAGTACCAACAATGGCACTCCTCGCTCCAGTTTGCCGCCGCCACTTGTGCTCAGCAGCTCGGGCATGCGCTATCGCCAGTCAGCACCCGTCAGCTCTATGCCGACCGCGGGAGCAACCTCCGGTGTTGTGCGTCGCACCCTGGTGCCCAATGCTGTACGCAATGCCGGTCCCGTGTTTCATACCATCAACGGTTTCCGAGTGGATTTAAATAGTGCTGCCCAGCAGGATTCGTATCGTTTACCCAATGGCCGGCTTATACAGGTCAAACGGCAGATGCCGCCCGGCTCACAGCCCACTACACCGATGACACCCACTCCGCCGTCGGTGGGTCCGCAGGTCATCATACGCCAACGGCCGGGGCTTCCGCCGGGGCCACAGAGTTCCTCGATACGTGCCACCACCTACGGCACTAACATGGGCATCTATAATCCGCAGACCAATCAGCAACAGCGCGCTCCACAAGTTGTGCGCGTGGGAAATACCAACAGCCAACCTACCACTCCGACCAGCTCAAATGGTGGCACCACAATTATGATGACGGCACCACCACCACCGCCCCAGGCTGCTCCCGGGCCTGGCGCCAAGGCACCTACACTGGTGCGTCATGTATTTGGCAACGGTTCCATTGGACAGGCGCGTACTCAGCTGCAAGAGCAGATCTTCAGTGCCATGGACATCTGCACTCATCTCAGTGGTAAAGTGGTCTCGCTTACCCATTCGAATGCCTACACCCAGGTACGCAGCTTTCTGGATCTCAAGGAGCTGTACATACACATGTCCTACCTCATGACCTATGCCATAGGACGATTCAAGCATCTGCAGGAGAAATGCCTGTCCGATATGCGAGAGATGGGCTTCAAGAATGATGCTAATAGTCTGGAGAACGGTCAACTGGCAGCTG
Organism: Lordiphosa fenestrarum; assembly: GCA_035044985.1. NCBI lineage: Eukaryota > Metazoa > Arthropoda > Insecta > Diptera > Drosophilidae > Lordiphosa > Lordiphosa fenestrarum. Next base: position 1,691,248 of record JAWNNO010004737.1, read on the forward strand.
GTAAGTTAATGAATGATCGAAACAAATGTGGGATTAGCCATCTAAACTGTTTTCAATTCAAATACTTTGAATACTTTCTGCATGCTGTCTTGTAAATAGTCGGCCAAACAAGTCAGACGCTCAGTTTTAGTATATAGAAATGGTAGTTAAGTTCCTCGGAACAGCGGGAAACAGCAATAATCTTTTACCACTTAGCCAGAGCAGCTAACACTTCTATTCGTCCGACGAAGAGGTATCCAGATATTTTTTAAAATTACTGAAAAATTAAATTTGAATAAACTATTCAACATATATTTTGAATCTTGATTCACTTTAATACATCAACGAAAACTAGGGTCAACAAGAAAGAAAGTCGGTCAAGCCCGACTATAACATACTCTGTACCAAGAAACAGTCTTTTGATCATAACTTGAAAACCGTTCATCCGATCTTCTCCATTCCTTTGGAAATCATTTTCAGAACACTGCAATTTCGTTCAATATTCAAACCAATATATATTACGAATTTTCTGTATAACCAAGTTTATTTTTATCCCCTTGAGAATCGTTATATAGAGGTACGACTGTATAACTCTCTTGTTCCGCTTTAACCGGTTTGTTGGAACTGAAGACCACATACTGAAAACACGTTTCAATAACAAGTCTACTCAAGACAATAAGTTGATAAATGTTAATGCTTTCAATGTTTAGATTAGGTTTTTTTTCAGTATTGGTCACATCTTAGATAATTGTCATTTATTCTCCATTATAAAAAGGTATTAGGTATATGGTTCGGACATACGATTAACGTGACGTGAATTCGACAGTGTCACTGTGTGTCACGACATTTCACGACGTGAAGTTTGCTCTTAGAGTTTCGTTCGTGAACATACGTGATCCGTTCGTTTTTCATGAGTGAATTAAAATTAAACATCGTGAATGCAGTATTCACGACATTTTGTTGTATACCCTTAAAGAGGGTATTTTTAAATTGTCCGGATGTTTGTAACGCATCGAAGGAAGCATCTCCGATCAGCACGACGAGCTTTAGTCCTGTCCGTCCGTCCGTATGTTTCTAAGCCATTTCCTCCGTCAGTTTGAAAGCTATCGCGACCAAACTTTGCACGAAGTCTTTTAATACAAGTACGCTGTATATTTGTCGGAACCAGTCTGATCGGCTGACTATAGCATATAGTTGTCATAGGAACGATCGGTCGAAAAACTAGTTCGAAAATAACTGTCATAGGAAAGTAGAGCCACGAATCACGCTAATTTTTCGTGTCCCACTGGCAGATAATCTGCTTTAAATTCTAATTATGTGCGACAGAAAATAATAAAAATCTTTTGAAAGGAAATGAAAGTTATAACTTGGTGAAACCATAAAACAAATGGATCGAAGTGACGTGACAGAAAACTAGTCACGCGATTAGCTCTAATTTAAAGTAAGCTTTATTTATGAATCAACCATATGCGGTTACTATGGCAGCATATATCCTAAATATCAGGAAGTGCCCACTCCGGGGCTTAAACCCGCGGGTTTAAGGTCCAGGTTCAAGAGGACTCTGAACGTAGATTCTGGTTCGAACAGATTTGATATGTTCAACAAAATATCCGAGCTAAGCTCGGGATCGTAGGATCTTTATGATAATATTTTCCCTAAAACTTTAACACATTCGATTTATAAGGAAATCTTTGAATTCCTTGAAAAGAAGCAATGAAGACGTTGACCGATTGAGCTTAGCCTTCTTACCTAACGATTACCTCTCATCATTATCAGAAGATGAACACGGTAGAGTATCTTAGAGGCTTTGATTCTTTGAGAATTATACAAATTTAATTTGAAATTGCTTTAACCAAGCCCTTTTCGACTGTTATATGCTTTGGTTCAGGTGTGGGCGGAATATATTTTACTGCTCCGGTTCAGGTTCGGCTCGCACTACCCAAAAATCATGTAGTCTCCGCCACCGAACCGGTTCGCAGCTCTGATGTAAACTATGAGCCTTAAATGAGCCTTAATAAATGAAGGGCAGCAGCGTCTCCGTCAGTCGTAGCGTCATATCAAGTTCGTGTGGCGGCGACACATTCGAAAGTCTTGAGTTCTCTACAAACTTTTTGTTATATTTTTGGTCGGTCACGATCGACTATTTAACTTGTTTATTCTTACCTTTGGTGAATATATTTTCGACACATGGACGACGAGCATATTTGTCCAATTAACGCGCGCGTGTGTTCATTGTTCGAGGCCCGCGGGCGAGCATGTAAGTATTCCATAATGAATGATCGATCCTCTGTTGCGTTTAAGAAAAACTCTGCGAGTTCCATTTCCTTGGCTTCGAGGTGATTTGGTTTTCGCTTGGTCCATGTGTTTGCAAAATACTTTACCAATGGAATAGAACACAGCAGTAGTTTTTCGCTAAACGTTTAAACCCCAACATCCTCTCATTTTTTGCCTCTTTGCAGCCGTGGAGTATGTGTGCTATGGAAAGCTGGAGGATGTGGATCTCTTCAATACGGGCTGCAATAGTTTCCACCAGCAGGTGTACGAGTATCGTCAGAGCTTGCAGGCTAACTTGAAGGACGGCGAGATCAGTGAACCACTGCCGCCACTCCTGCCGCTGGGCGTCAGAGCCGAGGGCGATCCCAAGGAGGAGGCGGAGGAGTCACTAGAGGAGAACAAGCCCAAGTTGGAAAGCAATGAGGAGGAAAATGAAAACTATCATGATTTGGAGAATGCTTCGTTTAATGAAGATGAAAATGATGAGCTGATCGAGGATGACAACGATGACTTGGATCAAGAGGGCACCGAGGAGAGCATGAATCGCAATGAGCAGGCGCATGCCTATGATCGCAAACTAACGCGTCTGGTGCGCGAGTATCCCTCGATTTGGTGCACCCGCCATCGGGATTATGGCATGGTGGAGGCCACGCGTAAGCAGTGGCGCGTCATAGCCACTCACTTTCCGCCGGGCGATGACATCCGGCTGCGATGGAAGAAAATACGCATGCGCTATGTGCGCATTGAGCGTCGCCTGAAGCAGGGTAAGCGATTCAAGGGCTACTTTGACAAGGCCACCAACTACTTGGCCAATCGTGATAAGCCCCGCCGCAAATGGTTGGAAGTGGACTGTGGAGAGGATGACGGCGATGGCTTTGAGCGCAAGCAGCTGGATGCCATTGAGAACACCATAGAACACAAGGAGAAGCCGCAACCCCAGCGTCCATTGGAAGTGAAACCCATAGATATGCGCATCATACACTTTGCCAAAAGCCATCCAGTGCTGTGGCGCAAGTCGGCCGATCCGGAGTTCAATAGCATAGACGAACAGACGCGCAAGTCGCTGTGGCTTAACTTTTGGAAATCGGCGTCCAGTGAGTAGACCCTTCAACTGTTTGATGAAAATCTGTTTATCGTATGTCTTCCTCTTCCCAACAGACTACCCCTGCGAGTACCTGGTGGAGCGTTGGCAGCAAATGTATGAAATGTACAAATCATTCCGCCTCAAGACCATCAAAGATCAACGCACGTTTGCCCAGCTGGAACTTAAGTATTCAAAATATTTGGCCAATTTATATTTCCTTTACAAAATCGACGAACAAGACTTGCGGGATGAATTTGAACCGCTGCAGGATTGTGAGTGGCAAAGTGGTCAGGAGAGTGCGGACAGTAGCAAACTCAAGGACATGCCCGATGACAAACAGTTTTCCCAGCAGCTGGTTTTGACACTGCGCGCGTATCCCACCCTATGGAATCCGCGGCATGTGGACTACCAAGATGTGGCCGCAAGAGAGCGCCTGTGGCCTGAGGTGGCCAGAAGATTACCGCGGTTCAAACGAGACGCACGCACCTGTAAACTACGCTGGCAGATGGCCAAATTTGCCTACGAATGTTATAACCGCGAACTGGAGCGTGACCCCAAGCCGAATGAGAAGACATTGCAGAGATTAAGAACGAATTTTCCGCTGGAAGAGATGCGTTTCCTGAATATTTAGAAAACTAAGTTTATGCCTATTGTAATCTCAAATAAAATTCTTCATTATGTATTCCAAATGGTTCCCTCTGCTCATTTGGGGGCACAAGACATTTTCATATATTCCACTTACTGATTTCCCATTTCCACTTCTCCTATTTTGCAGAGAAACAAGCCAGCGATGACGAGGACAATGAGATTGAGATAGTGGAACCTAAAACAGATACCATTACCATTGATTCGGATAACGAGGACGAATTGCCCTCCACTTCCAGCACGATCAATCCAAACAGCCTGAAAATAACTTCGGTGACATCTTCAGCAGTATCCAAAACGGATGCCGTAGTTGATCTACTGCCCGATGATATTGATGTGAATGCATTTAGCTCATCGATTTTGGCCAGTCTCCTAGAGGTGGACATAACTGAGGGAAGCAGTGAAATCAAAGCCATTTCCCCAACTGCTCAGAAAAAACAACCACGCAAGAAGACGACCAACAAACCGAATCCCGCTCTGTTACAATTGGAGCGTCGACGCATGGAGGAATTGAAGCGTACAGATCCGAAACTGAAAATGAATGTGATGGTTAAGCTGAAACGTGTCGAGGATGATTATGAGGTGGCTAGCAAGTGGATGAAAGATTATCAGGAGAAGCCGTTACTTAAGAAACCCAAGGCAAGTGAAGACAGTAAAAACAAGCCTAAAAAGGCAAATGAAGTCCAAACCGACGCATGTCCTAAACCGAGCGCCGAAAAGCCAGAGGTTAGCCCTAAGAAATCGCCAGCCAAAGACAAAGAAGCTGGAGAAATTGTCAGCGAAAAGAAGGCAACAAAAGTTTATAATTTTATGAAGGTTAAAGCTCCCAAAGTGATAACAGAAAAGGTGGAAGAACAGAATCACACAGAATCGGAGAAAATTTCCACCAAGGTTGATGAATCTAAAGCAGATGAAGAAAAGACGAAAGCTGAGGATCCTAAGAAGTCGGAGAAAACTCCCACAAAGGTTGATGAGCCCAAAGTGGAAAAGGAGAAAACAAAAGATGAGGATCCTCCTAAAAACTCAGAGAAAACTCCCACAAAGGTTGATGAATCCGAAGCAGATAAAGAGAAAACGAAAGCTGAAGATTCTAAAAAGTCGGAGAAAACTCCCACAAAGGTTGATGAGGCCAAAGTGGAAAAGGAGAAAACAAAAGAAGACGACCCTCCTAATAACTCGGAGAAAACTCCCACGAAGGTTGATGAATCCAAAGTGGATAATGAGAAAACGAAAGCTGAGGATCCTAAGAAGACAGAGAAAACTCCCACAAAGGTTGATGAAACCAAAGTGACGCAAAAAGAGACGGCTAAGGATACCCCGAAATCAGACAAAGTTTCCACAAAGGTTGATGAAGCCAAATCAGACAAAGTTCCCACAAAGGTTGATGAATCCAAATTAAATGAGAATCAATCGAAATTAGATAAAACTCCCTCAAAGGTTGAAAAACCCAATGTGTCACTAGAAACGAAGGCATTAGATGAGGAGGACTCTACCCAATTGGAAAAAGTTCCCACCAAGGTGGTTGAAACCGAAGCTACTAAAGAAGACAGCATAACAAAAAATACAGCAAAAGTTGGCGAAACTAATGATTTGGACACGGAAATGGAAGCAGCAGACGCTGAGGAGCCCGCTAAAACAGAAAACGTTCAAGAAACACTAGAAACTAAATCAAAGAAGGATAAAAAACAAGAATCTTTAGCAGAGAATGTGGAAACAAAGGAGGAAACTCTGTCAAAAACACATGAATCTTGTGAAAAGAAAGTGGAAGCTGGGGAAACTTTGGAAGATATTGAAATGACAGATATTTCCCAGAAAGTGCACGAAACTCAGGATTTGGAACCAGTTGATAATGAAAAAGTCAACGAAAATGGTGAGAAATCGTCGACAGGACCTGTTGAAAGCATGGAAGTGGAAGAGCAGGAACCCACTGCATTATCTGCAGAAGTGGACCCCAAACCCTTAAGCCATGAAACCACCCCTAAAGATAAAGACAGTCCAGAAATGGAGACAACCAAATCTGATTCAACTAAAGCACTCACACAGACTGAAGACATTTCAAACCTGGAAAAAGAGCACAAAAAAACCTCATCCACAGACAGCGAAGCCACCAGCCCCCCAAGCACAACCGCCCCACAATTAGAGGAAACTAACTAGCCCCAAACATCGCAACTCCTGGGCTAGTTTGTGTTCATCTCTCCAGCCTAATGCATTGAGAAGCAAATACATTTTCCAAATGTATTTTTCAAGCCGCTCTTACTGTTCCAGCCGCATAGTGTATATATATATATATTAAAGGATTCAGAATATCGTCTCAGCTCTGAAGCAATTTTTAATTCTAAGCAGCTAACGAAAAATGTTAATTATTTTCCTTCTCGAAAATTCATCCAGCAGCTCTTGATTTTCCTTTCGGTTTTCCCCAGCTTAGAATCTTTAGATGTAAGTTCGTTTTTAGGTTTTACAGGCTAAGGCATTTAAATTACCATTTTTCTGTTTCAATGAAACTTAACCACAACCCCACGATTTCAGGTGGCTTAATGTTTTGACATCAAATGTAATTTAGATTTAACAAATTTGTATGTTTCAACCACCACCAACCACCATATGTGCTTAGGGACATATTGATATTAATTTTTTCTTTAATAATTCAAGTTATGACAAATAAATACATACACATACATTTATATATATATAGATACTTAGATTGAGATTGATTAGGCTGCTGATCAAGTTTACATTAGTTTTTAATAGGGTGGGGGGGGGGGTTCAACAAACACTGGAAGCCAAGTTTATGAAGCAGTGAGGAGGTCCACTGTTACAGTTGAATCGTGTCTATGTGCAGTACTTTTAACATTGATATGATGTGAAATTTGTGTGTTCTTTGTGTATTATATTTGTTGTGCGGCATCGAAAATACATTGTCAGTATATATACATATATGTATAGTCGTGACTAAAGACTATATTCAGCTACTAAATAAAAGAATTGTTAGTGTCTTGTGCAAATATCACGTTTTGTAAAGAAAACTGGTGTACGTATTCAATTCTCACCGAAACTTCATATATATATTTCCTGATGTATATTTCTTATAGCTGACATAGAACCGTTTGGTTGGTATACAGTGAGAAAATCAGAGTATTTGAGTTTAGGTTAGAAATATTCTATGTTTTTCAAAAGCTCTGCCAAATTTGGGCAAAATCAGATTAGTATCTAACTGAATTTACCAACATCTGACATCAATATTCTATATTGCGGTAAGTTCACGGGGAGAGAGCTTTTACAAGTTTACTAAAAATAAACAATTTGTGTTTTTAGAACTAGGAACAATAAACATTAAACTGCTATACGAGAAATGGAAATAAGTTGTCAGCCAATTGGGTCAGGTATTTGTTAATATTTAAAAAAAGAATACTACATTTCCTTAACTTTAAATTACGACCGATTTTATGAGACTAAAAATAAAAGTTATCAAGCCATCCTTCTAGCCAAAGTTATAGGGCGTTCTTTCCTAGCTGGGCAACAAACTAAAGGTAATCTCCATAAGCTGAGTTCACATAGGCAAATAGTTTGGCTAAACAGTCAACTTTGCGTCCAGACTAGAGCATATTATCATTTCATCTAGCCAAATTTTCAACAATTTTGTGCTGAACTTAGCTTTAGAATCTAGCAAAGTGAATCAGTGAGGGGCGCCTGTTGACCTCGCCGCCTGGCTCAATAGGATATGTTGCTTGGCAGTTTATCAGCGGCGGAAAGTGTCACTTTTTAACGTAATTTTCTCGCGTAATCTGGTTTTTCCTGTTGAAAAATAAAGTATAGAAGCAACTTTGCGAACCTCCCAACAGATTGTGAATGGGGATTAAAAAAGTCTGGCCCTACATCAGATTAGATAAAGGTGGAGCATTGCAATAGAAAATTGACTGAGTTCCATAATCGATTTTCAGAGAAGGGAGCTCAGACAGTAGAGCGAACGATCATGAGGACACAGTTTACGTACAGTATCCGATGCTGGAAGAACTGGAATATCTAACTTGTCACTCCTTCCTTCTCCTTTTTTTGTAATTTCGTTAATAAGACATTTCAAGACAAGACCCATTTCAGAAAGATGTCAGAATCCAAGATTGCAGGGCCTTTCGGAACTCAGTAGTTTGATAGTTTCAACTTTTGTTATCACTGTTTACATTTTATAACTTATAAAAACACAATCGATCTTCCATAACTCGAACTCAACTAGGTTCCTATAATGAGGTTAAATTGGGAACTTATCAAAACACAAACAACCAGAACGACATCTAATCTAATCGTTTAATCGGCGATAACATAAATTATTGTTAGATCGCCTGCTCAACGTTTCGACTCTGTCTAGGTTAACGATTCACTTTATCTTTTGGAAACGCCATGTGGGTTTAGCTCAAATCTATTTGATTGAGGAACGTGTCATGCTCATTGATTATTGCCAGTCGATTACATATCGACCCAGTTGATAAGAAATTGGTTTATGATGTACCAAACATTCAATTAGTCATTGAACTTTTCGTGCTGCAATCAATACGATTTCTACCTTGTACCAGCAAGTTTCTCTCCTTTATGAATTCTAGTCCATTTCATTTAACCCTATTTAATTAGAAGTCAGCTAGGGGTTCAAGTTTTGGGAAAAGTGACTTCCTTGTCTTTTATAAGCTTCTATTACATTTACAACAATTATTAAAACAAAAAAAACTAACCAAAAATTAAATATCTAAAATAAAAGTCCTGGTTTTTTGGTACGGAATTAAAAATCTCCTGAATTTCATTCGTCGATCAGTATTGATAGTCATTTTCTGCAGAAGAGCTCGATGTTTTCAAAGCTAGTTTCGTTGCTATAACTTTTCGGAAACGGTTTTTGAGCGCATTGCTTTGCCTAGTTTCTAATCTATATACATAATAATACAAATAAGTTTCAGCTTAATCTCTACACATACCATCAGGAAGTCATCTTCTCTTTGTCACAGCGCAATTTTGTTAACCTACCTAACACTTGGCTTGTTTGTGCAAACGCATTTGATTGAAATAACGACCCGGGGCCGTGCACTGGATAGTATAGTCGGATACATAATTCCATGCCTCCGCCATGCCCTCATCTTTCACCTCGTGTTGCAGGATGCTCCCCTTAAAGGCGCACAGATGTTTTGAGTTTGCAAAACTAAAGAGCGACTGATGCTGCGCCTGAACATGTGCCCGCTGTGCACATACACCGGTCAAAAACACATCCTCCAGATAGATGAGCGATGTATTCAAGGCAACCTCATACAAGCGTTGCACCACATCGATCGAAAGCAGATAGCCCGCACCCGACAGATACTTGGGATATATACGCCGGGGGTACATATAATTTGGCATGTACCACTTGCTGCTCACATCGCTGACAGGCGCCACATTGCAGAACTGATGACCCCGCAACACACCTGTGGTGGCATTTAGGCGATTGCGTCCGTTCATCACCAGTGCCGTCAAGCGGTCGTAGTAGTCCACGGTGTCATTATAGAGCGGTACTGTGCCGCCGAGCAGAAAGTGCAGCAGATTGGGCACATTCACAAAGGAGTCATCATCACATTTGAGGAAGTAAGCCGTGCTGTTCAAGCAGCTGTGACTAACGTGCTTCAGGGCCAACACCGTTTTCAGCGTCAGATTATTGTAGCTATCGATGAAGTTTTCTTGTATAATGTCCTGGTATTTCTCAGACTCCTGGTGGAGCCGCGTTAGGGTCTCATTGCCGGCCATTGGATCTTGGTTGCCCACTAGGAACACAACGCGCACCGAGGCGCTCAGGGTTTCACCTTCGCCTTGCAGGTAGTCCGCATACAGCTGCAGCCGCTCCGGCTGTACCGGCAGGTAGTGACCCTTGCGGTGGGCATGCATCTTGGCAAATGCGAAATAGTTGAAGTCGGTGGTATTGCCCCAGGTCTCTCGTATGCTCTGCCGTTGCACGAAGTTACCCAAACTGGTGCAGACAACGATGATGAGAAAGCTCTTTTGTTGACAAAACTCACGAGGCTTGAGCAAAGCTGTGTCCTGTAGGGGCTCTATGTAGTCCCGGATGTTGCGCGACGTATTCAATGTCCAGTCCGGCAGACCCGCTGAAGATCAAAATTAAATTAGCTCAGCTGCTACCCCAGTCCCGCTCTCACTTACCATTGCGCAGCTGCATATCCATGTAAGTCAGGGGCAGATAAATGAATAGCAGCATGAACAGGAAGCAGGCGCTCAGGGCAAGGCAGCCCAGACGTCTCAAACTTCTAGGTGGATGGCCACAGGCACCTCGTGCTCGTCGTTGTAGCTTCATGGTTTTGCGTATTTTCCGCTTGGGTTTGGAGCCCGCTGGCGGAAACTCCTCAGAATCTGAACCAGAAGCCGTTGTGCCAGAGCTGGAGTCGGCCAGCAGTACACACTGCTCCTCCCGTGTGGCCGTTGCTTTGTATATGGAATGATCCATTGCACTTTAAGTCCTTGATGCTTTCGACCTAGCACTGCCCGTTCGCTTGTCAATCAGGCATGCAACAGTTTTCACTTGGAGTCCAACTCTCATCAAATGTTGTAATCACAATTCCAGTCGCTATCTGCCCAATCGAACCGACTTATCTCCTAGTTTCCATCGAGCACCATCGGCAAGTGAGTCAATATTAGCCGCCGAGTGATAACAACCCACAAGAACGATAAAGGAACGACATAACAACAAACACTGAGCATTATGCCTTTGTATTTGCGGAGGAAGCTAGATGTGCCCATCAGCTGATCCGTCAATTTCGCGTGAACTATCGATAACATAGCGATGGCAGGCCATGGGCGGCGTTTATGCAAGGCGCGCAGCTTTGAAAAATATCGGTTCGGGAAAAAGTCTTTAAAGATCTATGGAAACAAATTATGGTGACTTTTTCATTTATATTTATTTGTTATTCAATTGCCGCAGATTATTTTTCGGTGCAGCGTTGCCATTTGTTTGAGGAAACGCTGGATTTACCTACATTTTTAAGGCGTAAATCATATCATTCAAGACTGAAAAAAACTTTAAATATCAGCAGTTGGATTGGTCTGGAGTTCTTGAACTTTCCGAGTCTTAAATTTTGGTTAAGTTCGTTTGACATCGTTTAAACCAGGGCTGCAAACCCAAAAAATTTCGTGGATCTCCGGCTCGCGGGTTCGAACCAATATTTACTTTTAATTTCAAGGTTTTTGGGCCAAGGTTTTGGTTCGAGCCTTGGTTCAGCCAAGCTTTGTACATGTTTATATAGTAGTCGACCTAAAACCGACGTAAGCTTTTAGGGAATTGTCTTGATTTTGGGTTGGGATAGGATTTCACAATACTTTATATAGATAGAAACACTTTCATACAGCTCATGACCATCGAAGCAATGACAATGTGTTTCTACTTATATAAAGTATTGTGACGAAATAAAAACTTCGGAGTTCTGGATACAGCCCTTAAAGTAAAATGCAATTTCGTAGGATAACAGAAGAAATCACTGGGAAATAGTTCAAATCTATAATTGTTGCTAAACCGAACCAAAATTTTGGGTTCGGAACGGGTTCAGGATCAGCTTTAATACCTTAAGAGGTGCGGTTCAAGGTTCGGTTCATAGTAATCTGAAAGTCGGAATTCCGGGTTCGAACTACTCTATACCATCAGAATTGGCACGCTCGAAAAGCTATAATGGACCACATTTATTATTTATTCTTAATAATTTCGCTTTTTTAAGTCTTTGAAAGAGTCTTTCAATATAAGTTTGTTTCATAAAAAAGTCTTGGTATCATTACATTTGGGTTATAGTTTTGTTCTGGTTTTTTTAATTACCTAAGGATGCATCTTATACAGGGCGAGCCACACCTGTTTTCAAATTAGTCTATCCTTATTTATTCTTATAAGATCTTTCTGAAAATTTTTAAAAATAATAGGTTTTGGGCACTAGAGGAATGGATTCGAGCTCAAGGTTATTTTTTCAAAAGATTTTAGTTAGAACCTGTGTTCGGTCATTTTTTTCACCATATTATTTCTGAATATTTAAAATATAAGTCTGAATTTGATGTCGAGCAATTGTTTGGCTATTTCTAAGATCAGCCAAAATAAATCTCATGATGGAAAAAGCCGGTAAGGATAGAGCTTAAAGATGTTAACATCGATCTCATGTCCAAAACATAATGGTGTTTGACTCCGATGGCCATCAAAGGCTCTAAGGATGCTTTGCATAAGACAGAAAGTCTCTGTAGAACCATATCGACCAGATATTACAAAATCCTGTCTGGAGAGTTTGTTACACCCAAAAAGTTTCGTTTGGAACAGTTGCAGTTAAAATAGTTGGATTTTAGCGTTCGAACAGGTTTGGTTCAAAGCCGGAAGGGCAGATAGACGGACAAACGGAAATCGCTACCACCAATCTGCTTTTGATGCTGATCAAGAATATATACTCAAGATGAACACATTCCAGGTTATTGAAAACAGTGTAAGAACGGTTTTTCTCATTGAAAAACTCTCAAAAACATGATTTGAGTTGCTATTGATTCTTTTCCAAACTCATAATTGGGTAAAAATTAGAATTGAGTTTGGTTCAGGTTAGAAATAAATCACATATCTCATTTGAGAGAGCTGGAAATACCGAAAATTTGCCGCCGCAAATCTGACGCAAGCTAATGCCTCGATAAGCTTTTCCAACCGGACTTAAGAAAAAAGGAGGGATGTATTTTAAAGTACAGGCATCAAGGAATATGCAATATTCAAGGCGAGCTTTAGGAAAATATTATACTTTCAAGTAGGCAAATTGGAACTTAGTCCATATCATCGTTCCTTCCATTGGAAGTGGTGCATCTTTGGAGTTGCATGGTGTGCAACGGATTTACAAACGAAAAGGAAAATATATTACTAACAAATTATGATTTTGATACTGCTTGGTATGTTGCAAGAGGAAAGCCTAGAAGCTCAACCGGCTGATTCCTGCCAGTCACCTCTTGATTCCCTATTGCCTGACCTCTTAATATTAGCCTAAACACTTTGGGGAAAATGGTTTTAGTTTAAAGCCATTACCCAGCAAATGCCAAGTACAATCTGTTTTATCCAGTTGCTTTCTTTATATCCTTGGTGGGTGGGGGGTTACCTTTCAATGATTTGAATTTAAAATGAAGGCCAAATCCGTAAAATTTAATATGTATTCAAATGTATGAGCAGTCGTCCATCTGCTGCTTTCAATACCCCCGCCGCACCTGTCCGGCCTTCTTTTTGATTTCAATGTAATTCAAATACTCGGCCGCATCGCTCTAATTAGAAATGAGTTTACTGCGAATTAATGTCTCATTAAATATTTCATTTGATTTGCCGTTTCCGTTTGCCATTTTTGTTGTTATTAAAATTCAATTTCAAATTTCAACTGTTTACTTTCTATTTTTGTTTACATTTGCATAAATAAATTTCGGTGGAAGCTAAAGAAGCTTTGGCCCTGACATAGGAGCAGATTTTGTGGGATAATTTTAAATAAATTTGCTGGCCATTAAGAAAAGAAAAGGAGTTCGCCGGGAGAGGCTTAGGCCCAAGATTTATGTAAGTGCAGGTCTTAGGGAACATGTGCCTGGTCTCAGTAGAGGTACAATGTATTGTGTACTAAACGTATATTTCAATTTTGTGGCCACATTTTAAATATCCGAGCGGAAATGGTTCAACAACAACAGCAACAACAACAGCTTCTTGGCGCCTTGAGTCAGAGCCAAAATCCTAAATCTCTGAGGATTTACACATCAAACATTTTCATTGCCTGCCACACAAGCATTTCGATTCAAATTCTGTTTGTCATTTTCTCTTCGTTTTTTTTACTTGTGAGATTTTTTTTTCTTCTTTTTGTTGGGCTACACAACAAAATGCTTGAATACATCTGTGAATCGGGTTAACTTTTACAATGACTGCTCCATTTGCTTCATTTATTATTTGAGTGGACCAAGTTAATGACCTGAGGGAGGGCCAACTTCAGAGTCAATGATGGTGATGATAATGAAGGAGGCGAAAAACTAGTCAGGGATTTAGTTTTGATTGCCTGGTGACAATTTGATGAATTGGGGAAAATGTCTGACCGAAGAAAGTTAAGTGGTAACACTTTTCTGAAATGTTGGCTACGCGTGACTTGTTGCAGAAATGAACAGTTCCAAGCGTGCCTTTGAAAATCGTAGATATATATCAGATTATCTTGACTTCTCATTAAATTCATCCGTACCTTTTAGAGGTTTTGACTTTTGCTTACTTGGCTTATTTCAGAAAATCACAAAAATAACAGTTGTATTAAAATTAAAAGAGAAGCTTAGACTGTGTTCAATTCCAGGTTATCAACTACGATATTTTTAACCAAATCCCTTCCACATTTCTAAGAAATCCTTGTTTAAGCCCACAAAAACATAAGCTCTCACATTTATTATATTAGTAAGATTCGACAGTCTTGATGTACATCTGGAGATCCATCGATGTCTGTTCGACTATTGCACTCCAGCTTTGTTGCCGTTGAACTTTTTGAATATTTTTTTATGCATATTTAACACTTCAACATTTTCTTCAAATTGTTTTACTTGGCCAAAAAGGAAACTTGCTGGAGAGGAACACAGACAAGTAAACAATAGTACGAATAAGCGAAACTTGTGTAACAAATTAAAAGTTGCAGACAAGGCCAACAGCGACAGAGGGGGAGAAAGAGAGAGGGGCGAGAAGAAGCTCTCTGGAGCTAAAAAAAACCCTCTAGCGAGTGGGTTGGTGGGCAAGTCGCGAACTTTGCATGGATTTATTATGTGAAACTATTTTCACACTTTCGGGGCAAGCGGAATATTTCCGTTGCATTTGTCCTGAGTTTTGTTTTAAACATTTTGTCGGAAATGTCCATTGCGAACCATGGCGCGTGGACGAGCTTGATTGGTTCTACTGAAAAAAAAGCGGAGAATTAAAAAGAAAAATTCGAAAAAATTTAATGAGCAATTTTCATTATTCATGGCGGTTGAGCGAATGCATTAAGGGGGTTGATAAATTATGTAAAGCAGAATTTAATTTCACTGTTTGCACATGGAAAATTAAATTTTTAAAGAAATAGCAGCATTTGAATCAATTTCCCATGCTGACTGCTCTTCAACTCAACCAAATTTGTGCATTGTAGTACCCAATTTTCTTTCGTTTTGCCACAAAATTGCCAGTATTTTCTTTTGTTGCCTCTGATGAATTTTCCTGTCTGTAACAGGCGAAAAGTTGCAACAACGACTTCTGTTATCTGTTGATAAGATAACAATGCACACAAACTTATATATATAAGTTTATGTATATTTCCAACGAACAACTACAAGTACCCATGGGTCTCCATTCCATTCATCCTCTTTCCTCCATTATGCTGCAGCACTCTTGAGGCAGGTACGAAAAAAAGAGCAAACTTCATGTTTTTGTGTAAACAACATAATTCTATGTAAGCAGGCAAGCGCAAAATTCAACTTGAAAACAGCAAAAGCCATAAGGGATATGGTGGTCATTGCTATAGCTGTATATATATACTGTATGCCCATAACCATTCCGTAGCCATGCACGAGTAACTTTTACGAACTACAGGAGTGCGGCCAACAATTGCGGAAGTAGCTCTCTCTCTCTATCTCAGCTGACTGACTCCAGACCTGGTCGCTGGCTTGGGGGGCCAACAGGGGGCAGCTTCTGACCAGCAGAAGCAGATGTCGAATGGCAAACAGTTTGTCAAAAAAGTGCAGAGCGCATAACTCAAACTCAGGCCACTCTGTCCAGTGGCTGCAATTTAACCTGACAGTTGATTTGAATTGCTGAAATGCCAAAGAGAGCCAGACCAGAAGGGACAGAGCTGAATTGCAATGGTCAGAGGTTAACCCGTTTAAATGATGGACAGGCAAGAAGTAAGGCAAGGCGAATGCTTGGTCAATTAATTAATGGGAAATGAATTAAAAAACATTTAAAATTTAAAATTAAACAAAACAATGAAAGAAATTCACAAATATTAATATTTCAAAATAGTCCTAAGAGTTTACTAATTGCAGTCCCAATCTTCTTTTCTTCTGACCTGTGTTATGAGCTGTTCACGTTACATTTTCATTTTCGCATTTCGTCCAAAAACATTTTCACCCATTAAATTTTAAATGGACTGTAAAGTGAATTTTGTTGCAATCAATGGATGGGGCCCGGCAAATAATTTTATAATTTTGTCTTGGATAAACTTTAATCCCTGGACAACATTAGAAATAAGCTAAATTAATTCCATTTGATCTTCTATGTTTAATTCGTATTGTTTGTTGCTAGTCATTTTGTAAATGGAGGCCAAATAAGACATAAACAAATTCAAGCTGGATTACTAACTGCATTGTATCTAGCTTACGAAAGGCCACCTCCTCCTTCGTAATGCTGTAAGTCATTTGTCGAGGTCAGCTAGTGCAGTCGCCAGCGTCAGCAACCGATTGCTCCGTGGATCGCCCATCGACAGCTAATCGTGACGCGTCTTTCTTTGCAGACGTCTTTCTGTTTAGTCTTTAAGATCCTGAGTCGTAGTCCCAGTAAAGTAAAAATACATTTAAATGGTATCAAATTGAATCACAGCAGAAGCTTGAATTCTATTGAAATTCTTTCTCCATGTGCCTACCGTCTAGGGTTAAAGCATCATCATTTCAATTAGCCATGTAACTTAACCTGTAACACTCTTCAAGTTATGACGCCATTCACTTACTTTTATCTGAATGTCGTAAGTTTTTCGATTGCATGTAAGCCTCGGCTGGACGGAGGGCAGCAGGGAGGCGTCTATAAGTCCAGAAATGACGTTTCTCTTTTTGACAACGGCGCGCCAAAAAAACTTTTTTTGGTGAACTGTCAGCTGCACAAACAAAATGACAACGCACACACACACACACACACACACACAAAACGGGAGGAGTGGGATGTCAGGTTCATGTTACAGTTTACCGCCGAGGTAAACCCAGCTGGCTGCTGCTGCTGCTCCTGTGGTCAACCCAAAAGAACAAACCTGGACAATTAGCTTTTGTTTAAACGAATTTTCGGTCAGGCAGCCAACGTAATTGGTAGGGAAACTGGCATTTGACAGACACATCAACATCCTGGCTGCACTTCATCATTTAGAGTGAACATCTCTTGCCCGTCCCCTGCGTCAATTTGAATTTGAATTTAAATTCAAATGTAAATTGAAATTTTCACACTAAGCTGCTAAACGAGGCCAGGCCCTCAGCTTGGACGGTTGATTAGCTTTATTATGCAGCATATACTACTACTGAAAATCCATTTTAAGCTTTGTCAGCAACAAAGTCGGGAATTTTTCCCAAAATAAAGGAATAACAACAAGAGCAATGCTAAAGCTTAATTAGTATGCAAGGCACACGCCGGTGGAGAGGTGCGAGAAAAGACAGCTGAGGGCATTACAAAATATTCCATATTTAAGGTAGAGTTTTGTTGTTGAATGTGAGAGGCAGAATGTGGAATATGCACTCAAGCAGTATGATCGAAATTGGAACCCTCTCTCCGGGCCGGCCTGCGAAACTTTCCCCATAATTGCTTCAGGTAATTAGCCATTAAGCCGTGTGTGAGTGTGTGTGTCCTTGCTTTTGTGTTGATTTCTCTGGCTTGCCTTTGTGCCAGTTGACACTCGCCTGCCGGCGAGTCGCAGTCTCCTACGGCATCAGCTTAAGGACAACAGTCTCCTTCCCCCCAAACTATGGAGACCTTGCCAAAAAGCTCCGGCTTGTGCCTGTAATTGTTGTTGTTGTGTAATTTAGCGTTAACATTGTCACGTTTGCTGTTGCAAATCGAACGCTTAAGACGCGACAGTCGGAAAACCATGACTCAGGTCACAGGTCCCGGCACACACGGCGTATGTGTAACGAGACTTAAGAGAAATGTGTTGAAAAAATGGGAGTTGAGGCTGCTACCACATAGAGTGGGATTATTACAAAATGACTAGCAAATGAGTACATCGAAATGTGTTTCGTTGTCCTTGAAACTAGAGAAATGTAAGCTAAAACTTTTTGGCCCGACATGGATCAGGCGAGTGAAATGTGAGACAGAAAGGAATAAAAAGGGAACCTGACTTAAGACAAAATATATTGTGGCAGAACCATTTTCAATGGGCTCGAGGGTCGCTCAACGAGTTCGGAAAATGTTATTATTAATTAAAAACTAATTTTAAGTTTAATGGATAAAACAAGAAAGAAAGTCGGTAAAGCCCGACCATAACATACCTGTAAATTTTGATGCTGCAGTAGCAGCTGAAAGCAGCGCCGCCGTTTATCCAAACTACTTCTTCTTCTCTTTGACGGATCGATAAGCTATCCTGATTACTAAATATGTCCAGAAGGAATGAACCATCTATATTTAAAACTGTGGGAGATATGACGTTTTTTCCAAATTGCTGGGGCGGGAGGGGGCGTGGCCAAAAATTGAAAATAAACTTGATCTGTCTGTAGACATAAGAAGCATATGTCCCATACATGTGAAACCTCTTACCATCTCTGAGATCTGTGCGTTCATACGGGCAGACAGACGGACATGACTCGGCTGATGCTGATCAAGAATATATATACTTTGTAGGGTCGGAGATGCTTCCTTCTGGCTGTTACATACTTTTGCACAAACTTAATATACTCTATGTACCTACCCTACAGAGTATACAAATACAGAAAACAAATGCTATCAACAAAATGAGAATCACTTTATAAAAAGTAAGCCTACACTCTAAATTTGATCCGGTATGAAGATTATACCGTTTTGTAGTTCAGCCTCACAGTATGTTTTGTTCCTGGAAGTTCTTAAATTAAGCACAAAAATTTAGGATTGAATCAGGAGACAATTGGTAGTTACCCAGAAGTCCCTCAGCTGGTTGAATGGTTGAGAAATCACTGAGAAGTTACTCAGCTGGTGATAATATGCTTATTAATTGTTGCCCCAGGGTACCCGCTGAAAGTGGCTCAGGAATCTCTTAAGAGACTTCAGACTCTTAACTCAGCGTTAAGGAGTCGCTAAGGCAGGTTACATGGAGCAAAAAAAGCATTCAAAGTAGCTTAGCAACAGCTGAAGTGAATACGATTAGTCAGAGTTCGGTTCAGAAATGCAGGGGAAATGCCTCTGAATAGTTCAAGAGCCGCTAAGGAGTCAGCTTTTCACTCAATATTAATAAAGCATCCAATAAGGCCTTCGCACTTTGCATTATTATTAAAATTAATTTTTTATTAACATTACTGGAGAACTCTAGGAGTCAACCCTGCTGTCAGCCAGGCCACTTACACTCTCCTTAGATTAATGTTTGTCGTTGTCAGACACAAAGGATTTTTGATAAATGATCCCTGTGTTGTTTTATTTTTTTTTTCGCCGTCGCTCAACATGTAAGTACATTTATATAAGTTTTATTATTTTTCTGCCTTCTCCCTGAATGTCCTTGAAGAGCACAAAAGGATCATTGGCCGGCTGGAGTGTTAAATTAAATTTAATTGCCGGATATGTTTTCCTTTGTGGAACTATGGTACAAAATTAATTGGTTCTTCCTGGAAGCTAATTGACATGTGGAAACTTGGACAGGTGTCCCAGCGCTGGGCAGTGCTCTGGGCACAAGGTCAGCTGTGCACACATGCATTGCATGTCCTACGTCAAAATGCCTAGCAAAACAAGCGACAGGCCAGTCAAGGACTGGGCAGAGCAACAGAGGCCAGAAACTGTTTAAACGAAAGTGCTTAGGCGAGGTCCTTGGAGCTTCCTCCCGCAAAAGCATTTCACATAAATGCCATATTAAAGTAATTAAGTGGCATAATAACTTTGAGGCTTGTTGAGGATGCCCATGAAAAGTGGTCTATTGACTCATTAGCCCAGTTTGGAGTATCATTAGCTCAGCTATCGGGACGGACCATGGAAAATTTAATAAAAACAGCAGAAGCAAAACGTAAATTTGCATACAAAACGCTGTGTGGAATGAGGAGGCAGGCAAAGTGGGCGGTGCCTTGCTGATGGGCACAAAGTGTATGCATAATCTTATCGAATGATTTAATTCTGCTGGTCCTTCGTCCTGTCAGTGGCAGACAACTTTTTGTGCGGCTTATCCACGCTTCATCTCCAGGATAAAGTCAAATGAGCAGCAAGGATACCATTTCGAGGGCGGTTTTCGTCTTTGCCATGGCTACACTATTGTGGGGATATTTGCGTCAAGTCTGCTTAAATTTTGTATTCACAATTATTTCAATTTGTGTTATGCAACCGTCAATAGTGCTCCCCCGGCTTCCCTCTGATTGTGCAAATCCCAGTCGCCACTTGACGCAAATGGCTGCAATTGCTCTCAGCTTTGCACACCCTCCTCCACAATACTGGAACTGGTTGACTGGGTTTTGTCCGGGCTCTTGGCTGTTGCGGTGTATGACGCGAGCAGTGGCAGCTAACTTGTCAGTCAAAGGCTTAACATTTAAATGGCAAAGCACTCTCAGACCATAAAACCATAAAACCATTTCCAGGCAAAGTATCGAAAAGGATTTTGTTTTTATGTCTGACAGGTAACACAATGGAACAGGGGTACTCAGGTGTTGCCAAAGATATTGAGCAAGTGGCAGAAGTTGTTGTTGCCATCTGTTATGGGCAGTCATTATTGCATATTTACAGGGACTCGCTTGGCTTTGTTTGGGAGGTGAATTTGGAGGCGAATTGTTTTTTATTATTCAAAGGTTAGTGGCTTAGTTTGAAAGGCATTTCCGCAGGCTAGATGTTGTACATTTGCATAGAATCGCGGTTGAAGTCAAATATTTAAGCTAAGAAAATATGTTTGAATTTATTCAAGCAAAGCTAACTTTGTCTGCGCCGAAGTTTTAATACACTTGTAAGCCGATCGTTCCTAGGGCAGCTATAAGAAAAAAGTCATCCGATCAGGGCGGCTCCAACATATAATAAGGGTCCTTACAAAAGAAATCTCTCTGTAATCGGTAAATCCTATTTTTAAAAAATCTTAGGGAATATGTAAATTATACATTTTAAGCAACTTTACCAAATATCCATGATTGAAGAACCTTTTCCCCAAGCAGATTCGTGCTTAGCACACGAAAAACATCGAAAATCCCCATCAATCTAAAAATTGGTCCTTGTTGTGTAGTGTAATTTAAATCAGTGGTGGGCTTGAGGTTTTAAGTAGCAAAAACAAGCAAAGGCAAAGGAAACAAGGGCCTGCCCACCGCTGATTTAAAGGACATTGATTTGACGCAAAAAGTGCTCTTCCTTTGGCCAATTTAAAATTTTTTAATTAAATCCAATAAATATCCTAAAGTGCATCCACACAGCAGCCTTAGCACTGCTTTAGTATTTCAAATTCCCCACTCTTAGGCGTCAAGAAATAATGGAATGCTGCACCATATCAGCACTTAACTACCCTTTGTACAACTTCATCCAGAGCAGAGCATCAAAAAGGTTCTGCATCTTCCGGTAACACCTCCCCTACTTCGAAAAAATGGGGAATGCCAAAGTCAGCAAAGTCAACAGTTTTTCTTTTAGGGCCACAAATAGGCAGAGCAGGAAAAAAAAGAGTGCGAGGCTTGGCTATAAAAACGGCCCAAAAGAAGTTTAGCTTTGACGCAGCAAAGTATCAATAAAGGGCATGTAAGCCACAAGAAGCAGCAGCAAACACTGGCAAAAGGTCAGAGTGAAAAGAAAAGTCGCCGGTCGTCGGCTGGCAAAGAAAGGCATTGGGACGGGCAAACACAGCAAGCCGAGTGTACACATAAAAGGGCATTGGCAAATGGGTACAAGTATAACTAAAAAATTTGCGGGCGGCTCGTAAAAGCCGCAGGAATTTATGCAGGATGCGCGGCTGTGAGGCAGACTCAATTCAGAGTCGTAAACTTAAAGCTATTTATTTTATTTTTTTTAAAGCTTAGGCCAACTTGATACGCAGCTGAAGCAGGAGACGCCGCCGACAGCCAGGGGGCAGAGGCAGTCTCCAAAGGACAATGTTTTGCTTGGGAATCAATTACAACATCCACTTGCCTTACATTTCGCTGGCTGCAAGCGATTTTTGATTAACTTCCGACCACGCAAGTTTGGCTCCCCACCCCCACTCCTTCACGTCGAGGATAATGCCTGAGCAGCAGCAGCAGCAGCAGATGGAGAATGGCGAACAGATAATAAAATAATAAAACGCTGTTTTGATTTTTACCCCCCAGGAGTATGTGTGGGTAAATGCTGGAGCACATGTGCCCAAAAATAGCAGCAGTTTGTCAAAATCCAACTCGAGGTATATTAAACAACAGCGTGAACAACAAAATATAATAAACAACAGGGCATGTCCCAGTCGAACCCTCTCCTCTCTACTTTCTGGCATCGGCAAATCCAATGCGATGATTGCCCATGTCAAACTCTGTATAGTATTTTCCCAGAAAAACATCTCCCAGTATCCACAGTGGTCCCCGAGGCGATGGCAAGTCCACTGCTATCAGGGCCGAGGCACATATCGTATGATCCTGATAGCTATCCTTGAACACATAGTCACGTCCCTCTAAGAAAAACTTACGACCACCCAGGCGAAATGTTATCGTGGGCAAGTGCGGCACCGTTTCACATGGAATGGAGAACATGCCATACGAGGAGGGAGTACCGCCAATCGATTCGTTTATCAGCATGGCCTGATCATAGGGCAGGGCCAAAAACGAGGTACCCGTATCTATGATTACCTCACAGCCATTTTGACACAGCTCCAGATCCCTAATCTGTGCTGCCTCCATTTTGATCTGCCAGTACGAGCGGTGACTCACCGGCACATAGGTGAAGTTTCCGCTGTAATAGCGCGGATTCGAGCCACCAAAGAACAAAGCTCCACCCTCCTTTGCACTTACATCCCGGTTGAGGTAGACCGAGAAAACGGGTCGTGGCAGCAATTTCTGTTCCACCATGGCATAAAATGGTGGCTTAATCCTTTGTATAGATATGCTGCGATAAGCCAAGCCAAAAATGCCATCAAATTTGGCCGCCAGAAAGATGGGACCCGGCAGCTGTGTGGCCTCGGCAAAGATTTGATTTTTAATCTCCAGTTCGGCCACGCGTACCGTATCCCGCGATAAAAAGCCCGACAGACTGCCCGAGCCATAGTGTATGTCAAATTGTCCACCGTTCGGACTGTGTGTATTCGACTGCGTTGCACTGTAGCGGCTATGGATCATGCAGGCCACCATTGAAGTGGCACAAGTGGCCGAGGGTACCCAAAGATTGGCAGAGCCTGTATCAAAGATCACCTTAAACACCTGCGGTGGCGTGCCTATGGTGATGGGTCCAAAGTACTGGGCATCCAGATAATTAATCAGGGGTTCACTTCGAACTTGGCCTAGTCCTTCATCACCAGCGGCTCTGTATTTGAGACGTAATCGGTCCATGCGTATGCCAAACTGCTCAAAGCGATTCCGTGCCGAGGGAAAGCGGTGCAAGGGCACACGATACAGTTCACCGGGAGAGCGGCAAGCACCGGGTGATATCAAAGGTAACGCCATTGCAAGGAAAAGCGCTAACTGAAACCTTCTAAAGCAATCAATGTCCATGTTGCGGAATTGTGTGGGCAGCACCAGCACCTTGCTCTTGTTATTGTGAAGTCAAAGCAAAAGGCAACAATAATAAATTGTTGATTTCAATTTGTTTTGTTTCCTTTTTTTTTGTATTATTTATTTTTTTGAAGCTTTGATATGGCTGGGAATGTTAACAAGTTGCCGGCGAGGGGTGGGAGGAGTGCGGTGTCAAGCTCCCACAGCTCGATATGTGTATAATAAATTCTGTTTAAATATTTCCACTGCATATGCCCTGATTCAGATTTCAATGCATAAGCAAGCAGTGGGCTGGATGCGAGGGTCGACCTGGCTGATGCTCTGTAATTGAGAGAGAGAGCCAAATTGAGGAAAATGTTTCAAAAAAAGGTGCTTTGAATCCATGAATATCCATTTGGATGATCTTTTTCATATTCCTTCGATGATTTTCAGCTCCGTTGTATGATTAAAGGGATATGTAAGACACATCCAGTCCAAATGAATACTGGGAATCATTCAATGAATATCTTTAAATTTCCTTTTTTTTCTGTGTGGCATCAATATCTGGATTGGGCAATCCAACGAGCAGCCAGCTCCAGTATTGCTGAATTTTGGAAATCAGCTTTGAAGGTGGAAATTGACTCACTCAGATGCAATCTAACTTCTGAGCTGACTAAGTTACCACCGAGAAAGAGACTGCCATCAGGGCAAAATGGGTGCTTGAGACCAAAAGAAAAAGGCGCTGGATAAAAGACTTCAGGAAGGAATTGACTACACAAAACTCTTTGCTCCTGTTGCAAGATATTCGTCAATTTGTAGCCTAAACAGATTGACTGATTGCGGGGTATTGACATTCATAAATTATCAGTTATCTGGATATCTGTCGATTTGGGCTGTTTTGGTCTTATCTTTATGTTTATGGTCCACACTATCCTTATATACCCATGCCTTTCCCTTGATGCCCCACATAAAACATTTACCATGAAAATGTAATTGGAAATGTGAAACGTCTGTGTGAAGCTTTTTCTCAGCGAACCAAATTAAACGCCCGTCGAACACTCAATACAGGGGAAAACGCTTTTCAAATGATATGAAAATTGTAAAAGCATAAAACTGGGAGATAAGCAGGCAAAGGTGTCGAATTTCTTCAAGTGCCATTTGAGTGCAAAGGCAAAAAGTTGTTGCTGGCGTTGATTTGCCAAGCTCGATTACACAAAGTGGATGACATTTTCAAACTGAAAAGTAGGCCATAAAAATGCTTGAAAATCCATTCAACACTTTCCGGTCATTACCACCAGCCCATCATAAGTCCCGTGGTCCCGTAAATGTGTTCCAATTAAAACGCCACCCGTCTGGCTAATGCGACAATAACCAGCCGACAGCACAGCCACTTAAAGCGCACACAAAGCAAAAATAAAAAAAAAGTGAAAAGGAAACAATAATCCAAAATCCCTCCGTGGAACCTTTTTTCACCACCAACCATTCCACAGCAGCTGCTGTCAATGGCAGGCCACACCTGTGCTAATGGCCGTCATTCCACCACACCCCTCGCCCACTGGGCCATCTTTTCTTTGCATTATTATCTCAGATTGTCGCTGAGGGCTTGCCAACACAATTAATTATTGCATTTTCTGGTCTGCTATTTGCTGTTTGCTTTTGCGTTGGCCTAAAAAGGATTGTCGGTGCGGAAAAGGTAGAAACAGCACCACCACTCATCAGACTTCCATGGGTATTTATTAAATTGAAGGCGAACATTTTGGTGCAAATGTGATTAAGCACAAAATTTAAATTCCATTATGGCCATTAGGCAGAGAAAGCTGCTCCCTTGATTGAATTAAAGCCGGAGAAAAGTTTTACTGAAACACAGAAGTCACCAAAGTTTCCGAAGAGTGTCAAGAGGTGATGGGAAACTTATTGCGTGTGTGAGTAAGTCAACACTTGTTGAATTTTTGGCCCGGAAAAGTTTTTGGCTTTGCACTAAGAAAAAAAAGGTGAAAGAAAAGGTAAAATGGAATTGGAAACCGGAAATTACCAGACGAAGAAACACATTTTGTATCTTTTGAAGCTTTCAAATTAAGTTTACACCAGGAAAGAAAAAAGTGCCAGCTGGTAAAAAGTTGTGACTTATCCTCTTTCGAATGGGCCAAACTGCAAGACCAGAGATGGAAACTTACTCTTTCTCTCTCTCCTCAAGGCTGGGGCTTATGTGGTTTGAGGCCACCACCAAAACCAAACAAACAAACCAATTAAGTGGGCAACTAAAAGCATACCAGTTTTACTACACACACAAAGGTTAGCCTTAAAATTCTATTGGAAATGTGCCCCAAATTACAATAGCTTTGACTGACTTTTGACCGTTTTACATTATTTATGGGTCAATTAGCAGGCTCCCATTAAACAAGTCAAACCCAGCGTGAGGTAGAGCCATCCGCTGGGGAAAATGTTTTCTGCCTCACTGCGCATACAAACGTAGATGGGCCAGGACAAATCTACCAACGAATAGGGGCATAAAATATTCCCAAAAATATGAGCTAAACTGAAAATAATATAATACATTCGGTCAAGTAAAAGTATTTAATTTTCATATTTTCATGTGGGAGAAAGAAATGCATAAAATGTTTGTACAATGAGTAAAGTTGACCATTTTTCGAAAGTTGACGACCGTGAAAAAAAAAGACACTGTTAAATGATAGATGGCTTGGGCAAGGTAGGGCAATGGATTAATTCAAAAGTTGTCGACCGTGCATAAAATATATACACTTGGTGGCTCAGGCTGTAGCTTTGGAAACCGAAAGTAGTTCATACCCTTAGAAGGAGTCAAAATTCAAGACGTCCCTTAAAAGCTTTTCATCTCTAAAAATTCACATAAAATTCACCAAAAAACACCCCACTTGGAAATTTCGCTCATTAACGTTTCATTTCAAAGAAAAATGAGCTCAATTGAAGACCTATTTGTAATATAAGATAAAAAAGAGCTTTGTAATGGCGTGCTACGTTTTGTTTTGTTCAACAGCAAATTTTCAATTGTGTTGATACTTTGAATGCGAGCTGTTCTAAGACCTTGTGAAAAAAGAGTGTTCAAATTATAGTGCAATCAAACACGGAAGGCTTAAAAACATCATTCCGCTTTCATGTTTAAGGCTGAACAGCTTAAAATGTTGTCCACTTGTTGACATGACCAGTCAGCAAATTGTAAACCTTTAAGTAATTAACTATGTATTTAACTGGGCATCGCGTGACAAATATGGATAAGCGTTTGTGGAAATAAACATCGTCTAGAAATCACAGAGAGGGGAAACTACCCTGTAGTTCTGCTGGTGTTAAGAAACCAGCAGGCCTAACGATCGCATGCATCACTGAGCGTTGGTTTGAAGTTAACTACAGGTATCACCTGTTACAGTGATAGTCGATAAATGAACAATATTGTGTACTTAACACCACACTAACGTCCGGTAATACAACTTCGCGATGTACCGAACGGGTCGTTTTGAGGACATTCCTATACAAAAGTCGGTAAGTATGTACCTGACTGGTGGTTGGTCTAGTGGCTACAGCTCACTACGACGAGTAAGGGAATTCGTTAAGGCCGCACCGGTGCAGCCGAACTATAGTGTGGTGTTTATGAACTAACAGACTTTATAGCTGATGTTGAACCATGTTAAAACTTTCAGTCCCATCTTTTCTGTGACAGCTATAATATTTAGTTGTGCGATTCCGACCTAACTTTGTGGAGTTTGGAGACATTTTCATAGAAAACATCCGATCCGGTCAGTTGAGACATTGTGCAGCGTATTTGTATCAGAAGACTCCTTGCAAAGTTCGTTTCTATTCTATTACATCCTTCACGTTTAAAGCAATCTTTACCAAACTTTTCCACGAATTTTCGTAGTACAAATACGGTGCCCATTTCTCCAAACCGGCCGAATCGGTTTGGAAACTAGAAAACCTAGTTTTGTTTTCTATGGACAAACTTTCAATTTATAATTTTTTGGTGCCTTTTTAAGGATTTCACTAAGATTAGACTGCCATTGGACTATTAGGTGCCATACAAGAAAGATAGTCTTGGTAAGAATTAAATTTTTAGTTCAGTATAAACGTTCTTAAATTGGGTATGTACTTGTTTTATTGGCTTTCGTACAATTCTTAATAGCTTTATCCAAATCGGATAATCTAAATATGGCTTATGTGCTTCTAATTTACGCAGAAGAGAAAGGTACCCACAACTGAACGTCAAAGTTTAAGAAGCTTTTTCATGGCTAGTTACTTTAAAGCTGGCACCAATGGCTAATAAAAGTGACATGAAAAAACTTTTTCAGCACACACATTACTCGTTGCACCACACCCGGGCTTACCCTGCTGAGAGCTGAACGATAATATCCAACTAAGGGGTTTTCTTCTTGACCTGATACACACAACGAGCACGAAAGTCGGTCAAGCCCGACTATATTAAACTCTGTACCGACAAAGGTGTATGCTCAGCTCAGCTGAAAGCAGCTGCACTGCTGCAATCTTTACATGGACGAACCTTCTATCTATAAAACTGTGGGAGATATGAGTTTTTTTTTTCCAAAATGTTGAAATAAGTAACCTCTATCTCTTACCGTCTCCGAGAACTGTTTGTTCATACGTACCGACTATATCGACTTGTCTGTTGATGCTGTAAAAGAATATATACTTTCGGTACAAAGTATTGAAATATATTTTAGTGCATGACAAATTTGACTGTCATTATTCGATTTTAAATCGAACGAGGAGGTCTCAAAACATTTTGTAACAAGCTGTTAAATCATAGATGTTGCTCAGTGTAACTTAAGTAGTTGATTATCTTAAAACTTTGTGGCTTCTACTAAAATAACGTGAAAAACGCCATTAAGTTCATTGCATTTCATTTATAAGCTTATTCCTTCACTGTCCCTCTCCCACCTTTGTGGTCAACTTCTGTCTTAATTTTGCAATTTTAAAGCAGCTTAAACGGCTTTGGTTTATGACATTGATGGATTTCCCAACGGATTTCTTGAGCTTTTGCTGCTTCTGTTGGAGCAATCAATTAATCGGAAAGTAAATGTGCTGAAGTGTCAAACACTTTCGCACTCAGTTTTGATTGATTTTTTCTTATTTTGCGCTGATGATTTCCAAGGAATTGGCAACTTAGTGGAAAGGAAAAATAAATGGCAAGGTGAATCACAGCCAGTGGGATAGGTCAAGGTTGGGTAAAACTTGTAGATTAATAGGACATCAAATATGTACAGGACCTATTGCATTAATTGGTACGCCAGACATGGCACACCAAGCCAATTATTGAGAAATAAGTAAGAGGAAAGAAAATAGATATGCTGCGGGCAATGCAAGTTTAAGAGACGTGACCCTGCATCGGCAGCTGGCAGTGTTCGATTTGCATAAGGGAAGCGGGCAGGAGGAGGCCACAGAGGAAATTGTTTTTTAAACGCTGTCAGCAGCACAGCCACATAAACAGCAACAGCAAGAGGCTTTTGCCGGCTTAAAGTTTTTCTTGCTCTTACTTGACCATTTATTTAATTAGCCATAACACAAGTCAAGCCTCGGGGGAGCCAAGCAAAAGCAGACATTCTACTGCTCTCAGTACAGACAAAACCAGTAAAACCGACGCCTAAGCACACATCCTGAGGCCATATTTTTCGGCACGGAAGTCAGTCAAGCGTACGACGCGTCAGATGAAATTAATGTTATGCTTCGAAGATTAAAGAGAAATTCCTGGTGTTAGTGCTAGACGACAACTGGGCGACTCTTGCCACACTATTTATTATATGTTTATACCATAATTAAAAGAGATTTGCAAAGAAAAAAACAAAAACATGCAAGATAGTCGGTCAAGCCCGACTATAAAATACTCTGTAAAGCATAAAGCAGCACTGCTACTGCGCAGCGAACATTCGTATGCTTATAACTTAAATATTCACTAAATGTGTCTGGAAGATGCGAGCCATCTATCTATAAAACTGTAAGTTTCTTTTCCATATTACGGTGGAGGTATAAGAAATTGTATCCCATACCTGTCGACCCTCAATCTCTGAACATCTCTGGCTATATCGACTCGGCTGTTGCTGCTGAGCAAGAATATATTTATATTTTGACATAGCCGAAGGCCTCGGTAGCCAGTGCTAGAGTTCTTAAGTCAGATCTAGTTTTGTAAACTTATCAATCTGTAATTAACAATAATAATATATATTGTAGGCTCGGCTGTTGCATACATTTAGGCAAACTTCATATACTCTGTGTACCTTTGGTACAGAGTATAGAAATAGCACCATAACATGGACATAAATCAAAGTCACGGAATGACTATGACCAACGTTTGCAATCAAATTGGCAGGCGGAATAGGTAAGCAATTTGTATTGAGTTATATTATGGCACTATGTTAATACCCGCCAAATTTATAATGATTGTGGCCCATAAATGAATGCAAACTTTGTTTCTTTTTATAATTATCCATTTAACAGTTTATTATTGACATTGAAAGTCAGCTAGCTTATATAAAATTAATCCTTTTCAGAAGCATAGCATACGTTAAAGTGCATTAACAAAAATGCAGGATATGATCCTATTGAATTTTATCCTATAATCGGCTAGTTTGCAAGTCTGCCCGAGATTAAATTGAGCTCGATATTCAAACTTTTATCTGTAAAAATAAGTTTTAAGGGTTTGTTTTTCAAGTTAATAGCTTAATTGTGCAAAATTTTGATTTAAATTTATTTTTTCAAAGTCGTCCATTGCTAACCCCTACTCATTCAATATTCAAAATAGCATATCTTCGCTTAAAAAAATTACAAAAATATTCGAGATAGCTTATTTGAAAGCTAAAAGGTAATACTTTACGATTATATCCAAAAATGCCAATCGAATTGCATAGTTTCCCCACAAGAAGTGCCTTAAAAAGGTAAAAAAAAGGCATCCAA
The DNA here is from genome assembly GCA_035044985.1 of Lordiphosa fenestrarum. Taxonomy (NCBI): domain Eukaryota; kingdom Metazoa; phylum Arthropoda; class Insecta; order Diptera; family Drosophilidae; genus Lordiphosa; species Lordiphosa fenestrarum. Next base: position 1,721,684 of record JAWNNO010004737.1, read on the forward strand.
AGCTACTTTAAGCTCAAATTATTATAAATCTAGACGTGATGGATTATTTCCAGATACATATTCGGGTATCAACACATAAATAGGAATGAGTTGTTTCAACCCTTATTCAAACTTGAGAACAACCATGCGACAAGCTAAAAAAATATTGTTTGGTATTTTTAGGCAGATGGAAGATTAAGTTTTAGTATCTTTGTCGTAAGGCAGCCAGCGTGTGCGATGGCGCAGTTGACTTTCAGTGCTTTCTCTTAACATTATCCCCCAGAAGCGTCCCGAAGAGAAAGCGATACCTACTGGACTATCATATGCGATAAGCAATGTTTGCTGGGAATTGGTTAATAAATACAAATGTAGGCCTAAGATAAGTTCGTTTAGCCGGCGATAAAAATTTAGATTTGTATTTTTCCTTTTAAACTAACATTTTTTATCGTGAAATTCCTAAGAAATTGCCTTTCATGAGCTTTCCCTTCATTCTGTTGTGGTTGTTGTGGTCTTCTCGCTTGTGGCCATCACTTTTATATTTCACGCCGCTCAATTTGACCTTTAACATCATTTCATGTTGCTGCCGCGCGACTTGTTAGTGTTGCCTTTGTGCCTTTGATAATGCTGCCTGCTGCCTGAAATTTGTGCACTTGAGGAAGCAGTTAATTAAAGCACCAACGGACAGAATTCTGTTGGGAGTCTAAGCGACTTTTAATTGAGTTCCATTTCTTTGCTATTTTCACACGCTGAACTTGGCGTTTTGGCGCACAATTTGGTTAATTAAAATGTTACAATTGCGTTGGCATTTTTGTGGCGCCACGTTTACGGCTTCTGTGCCTTATCTTTCCCAGGCAGTTGGCTTGGCCCTGTGCAGTCAGCCGTGTGTTGTTCAGGTGTCTTTAAGTTTTGGCAATGACAGGAACTTAAGGCATGCGGTGGGTGAAGTGTAAAAGTTGTAAGCTTAGGGTTCAGAACGCGTCGGAAATGCGTGTGTTGCCTTGTCAGCAATTTCCGTTGCACTTGGGCGCTTCCTGCCACCGTTGAAGCTCAAATTTGTAGCACATTGATTTAATTTCTAAGCAAAACATATTTGCATACAACCTGTCTCTCCAGTTTCAATTTAACTAAGTACAAGGCTCTTTTGCCAGCACAAAGACCACCGTCAAAAAACCAACTCTGCATATCAAATGAACGTGCTCTGCATATTCTGGGCTCTTATTAAACATTTATGCATGTCAACGACAAAAGGAAAACTGGTTGTATATTTACTTTTTTATGCACATCTCCATTTATACAATATTTTTGTTTCCTTAGCTTACCGCTATTCATGCAATATTTATTAGTCCTCTTTGGGAGAGTTTTACTTGTATTGTGGCCATTGTTATGCATTTCTTTATGCAGGCGCCGAACAGTATGCTACGAGTTCTGCCTCGGTGAAGTCTCGGCACAAGCTCAACTGAATACTAAGTGTAATTTGTCTGCCTAAAGGGCAGCGCTTTTTAACGAGTTGCGGGTCAATTAACTCATTTACCACCGCATTGTTTACCTTTAGTAATTAACCAACAATTAGCCTGGGCAATGAACGCATTTTTCATTGCGAACCAAAATTTATATTAATTATGAGAATGGAAAGGGTGGCAAAGCGTTGAGGGTGAATTTTACGGGGCGGGGATTGGGGGACAATTAACTAAGAAAAGGACGTGTTTTGCACAAATTTTTGTGACTCTTTCATTGTTCATATGTGAGTTGGTTTTCGGTACCCATCATTGGTATAAGGTCCAGGCACAGGATAAGGCTTTCAGAGTATTTTGCCACGAGCAGGGACCTTTAAAATTTGATGCATCTCAATTAGCGCCGATTTTTCATCACTGCGTCCACAAAATAGTTGTTACGGATATTCAAGCTTCACTATTGATATAAATTGTACTTTGCACCTCTGAGAATTATATTCAAACTGTCTAAGAAAACAACTAAAGCTATAACATTATAGTACTCCTTCAAAAAAACGGGCACTATTTAATAACTTGTTTCCTTTTCAAAGAGCAGACTCCTTGTTTTATGCTGCTGCAACACAATCATTGTCTTAATCCAACGGATGTACGCTAGGATGGTATCATTATCGACGTTCAATCATGTTGGAAAAATGACATACCAATAATTTCAAAGTCCCTCCCTGGATAGAGAATAGTTTTTGAGATACAGAAGAAGCAGTTGCCGGCTAGCATCGAAATGATTTTTATTGGTCATATTCCAAAACTTGGAATCAGCGCCACATGTTTATTGAAATGTGTGCTCAATTTACAAAGGTACCTTTAAGAATGCCTCAAAGTCTTAAGATTAAGTTTATTTCTCTCACCTTTTACTAAGTTGAAATTAACATTATTTGGTATCCATATGATCTAAAACTATAGTTTAAATGGGAGTATCCTTTTGAACGTAGATAAACATGGTGTTTGAAAGCAACGCCAACCATAAAAATATATATAAAACCAAAGCCAACTCTGCGTATGAGTAATATCAAAAACTTAGAAGCCTCTTCCCGCCATTAAAAATTATTTTTTTAACCTATTCTCGTTAAATTAACACCACAAGATTGCCAGTAAGATAGTCGGTCAAGCTCGACCACAACATACTCTGTACCTTTCAAAGTTTGTATATATCACATCAAGTATTAAGGTGTATAAAGTGCTGCCCATAGTTGTTTCAGGCGATGCTGATCGGAGGATCGATAAAAAATGCTAACTGCTTCATCGCTATGTGTTATTATATCCCTAAAGTCGACCATCTTCCTCTTACTACATTTTTATGGAAAAGAAGATAACAATCTAAAAGGGGATACAGCTGGATTTGTACTTTTAAACAACACTTAGGCCCAATTTCATATATTCGACATAGAGCTATTTGTCACATAAACTAACCAATAACAGAGTTTGATATTCGTTTTCCAATTTTGTTCAAAATTGGGGAATCTGCTTTATTAAACAGTTTTTTAGACTTTGGCTTTCTCTTTTAGACCTAGCACACTCCCTTAAATGACTCCAAATACTTAACGACTGAAGGACTAGATCGATTTTTATGACTGATGCAGCATTCAAAAGCATAGGCTTAGGTTGAAGGAATGTGATGATAACAACATACTTTATTATACACTTGATACAATGTTTATAATCACAGCAGCTACCCCTCTGCCCTTGACTACCATCGGAGTATGCGTGCTTTATAAAGCACATAAATTTAAATTGGTTTCCGCATCATTAAGCTAGCTTAAATCTGTAACTAATCGCAACCCCCGCAACAAATGTCATAATAAAAAATTCCATTGCCGAGCAACTAATTGATTTCATGTTGAAGCTGAAAAAAACACCACCATTAAAGTTCCCCTGTGATCCCATTCAAGAAAGACAAACACTAGAGAGTACACTCAATTAAGTAGACCATTTATTATGTTTATTTTCCAGTTGCTTAAGGTTCTCTATAGATATTGTTTTGATTTGCACATTTAGTTACATTTAACAGCTAGTTGTCGCATATATACAATATATGTTGAGATAATAGATGCACATTTACATACAACACTCAACAGTTTCAAACATTGAATTTTTTTGGGCCTGGTACTTGATTTCATCATTTTCGTTTTCACGCTAAAACTATTGGTTAACAATGAGAAACAAGGACATTAAAATCATAATACAGACAAACTAAAATCAAAGTTCAGTCTCTTTAGATGCATTTGCCTTGCTAAAATCTCGCCTAGTTAAAACGATCTAGTATCTTCCATTTTCTTTGGTAAGTCATTCAGCTAAAAGTTTGTTGTTCCATGTGTGTGTGATGTATGTATCTAAACGGAGTTTTCCTCTAGTCCTTGCTGTGTGAGTGATTTAAGCATGATTAGCCTGCCGGATGATGATTGCTTACTGTAATTTACCTTCATCAATGGACTAATTGCCCTTGGCATCACGCTTAGGGTGCTGCCCGAGGCTGTGTTATTGCCCACCGAAGTGGGTACCATGTGGAGGGCATTATTGGAGCCGCGATGAATGGCCAGCGATGCGTGTTGGCCAACAAGTGTTGTGGTGGTGGCTGAACTGACACAGGATTCACGCTTTCCACGTCCATAGTAGCTGGTGAGGGGGCTGCGCAAGAGCATATGGCAGGTTTAGATTGGAAACTTGATTAAAATAATCGGTTAGAAATAACAACTGAAACCTAATTTTGGTAACAAATAAGTTCAAACAACCCACTAAGACGACAAACTAGTTGAACTAAAATATGGCTCAGTAAAAAGTGAACCAATGATAAGCTAACAATATACAATATACAATACAATTCGATACACTTAGTCCGCCTGGGTTTGATGTTCAAAAATAAGACAACGACCTTGTGGCCTTTGGGTGTTTTTTGCCTTGTGTTCCACGCATTTTTAGGATATTTTGAAAAACGTTTTGCCTACCCCCTTTAAAGGCAAAAACTGCCAGAGCCACAAATTTAAGTAGGGCCCAATTTTGGTACATAATACCCAAGTTGTGTATGGCTAGGAGCAATCCTGACTCCAAAACTCCCCAAGCAAAAGTCGAAAGTGATAATTCATAAGTTTCTCACGCTTCTTCCTATGAAACTCAACTAAGCCCCCGTCAAGAGATTTTATTTAATAATATTTCCTTTCATATTAATTTAGGATTCTTTTCATCTCGAACACATGCATGTATGGAAAACATATTAAAAACAACCCCTCCTCTAGACAGTTGGCCCAACTTTCCCCCTTAAACCTACCGCATGCTTTCGGCTCGCGGTGAGCTGCCGCCCTTGTTGAAACTTTTTGTTGTGTAGCTGGGGAAACGGGAAGGGAAACACAAAGTCCATGGTTATGATTAAGCCTGATGGTTGCCCAAAAACTTTCCGCTTACTCACCGTCGGTTTTGGTTTAGCTGAATGTTGCGTGTGTCCCGCCACGTGGAGATGTGATGTCGCAGCGCATTTCGCACCTCCGAGTTGAGAAAACAATAGAACAACGATACAGAGAAACCCTACCACCAGCAGGATATTAATTAAGACAGGCCATGAGTAGGAGTGGCGCATCCGGATGCCTACCTGTGTGCTGAGCAGGACAGCGCGGAGAACGGCAAACATGTGACCCATCACACCGGATTCGGAGGGGCCAGCCAACACCACCAGATAGGTGATGCCAAAGAGAGGGATGAGCACTAGCAAGGCCTTTGCAGCTTTACGATATTGGCGCGTCTCCACGGTATTGGCTGAACGCAATTTGGTGATGAGAACCTGGTCAAGGTGGAGGTAAAGGGTAGAGACAGCGGCAGTGGAAAAGAAGCTCAACTAATAAACCCACCCACATGATGCGCAACAGAAAGGTTAAATTGATGATAAGAACTGCACAGACGGGTCCCTGGTATATCCAGTCCACATGGGTTTCCTCCATCCAAGGGCAATTGATGTCATACTAAACAGGAAAAACAGCGGGAACAGTGCGTTTAGCATGAGTCGTAGGGGGTCACAGCAGGTGCTTACCTTCTCCCTGATGTTGTAGGTGACTGTCAAACTTTTGGCCACAGCCCAGGTGACAACAAACACCGCCGGACCACCTGTGGAAGAAAGTTAATTGCCCATCTTACCTTCCAGTCGCATCAAAACTCACCCCAGCCAATCGAGGCATAAATATTGAAGCGAATATTATCACCCGAGAAGGTCTTAACCACCAGCATATACAGATACAGGCCCTCCACCAGCATCCAAAAGAAATTGGTCAGCGTGAAGAAATGAAACAGCGTGATCAGGGCAATGCAACTGCCCAGGCCGCTGCGTATGGAGATCTAAGGGAGTTAATGAGAGGGGGTAAAGGGGGACTTGCGTACCGTGCACCACTCTCCCTCTCACCTGCACCGACAACAGAAGTATCCAGAACAAAGCCGACATGATGTACGTAAAGAACAAATTCGCATGAATGGTGTTGCGCAGGCAACGCAGCTCCCTGTGCGAAGGATGGGATGGATGGAGGAGTAAGAATAAACCAAAACCAGAGGTTACATGGCCAGCTCACTCACTTGAAGTAGGCAAACACAATCAGGGCCAGCGTCAGCGAGACCAAGCTTAGGGTATAGCCAATATAATATATTATAGTGGGCAGCTCCACAATGGTCTCGAACTCGTTCACCGACTCCGGGGCGGGTAAATGGGCGCAGGCATCGTAGTTGGTGTACTTTTCCCAGGTGCCATTCGGATAACAGAAGCGGGTGGCGTTCTCTATATGGTTGGATGCCAAAGGATAACTATTTATGTGCCACCCCAGCCCCTGCCCCATCCACAACTGTTAACTCACTGCTGCTATCGTAGTGTATCCCCTGTAGTTCGTCCATGCACTGCAGCACGGCCAGAGTGCCGCGTGCAGTGCGTGGCCAGCACAGGATGGAATCGAATTGGGTGAGGCAATGGTCACTGACATTGCCATAGGTGCTTGCCTCTAAATGCTCCTGCACCAGACACTGCAGTTCCACACTTTGATTGATTTCATCCAGATTGCTGAGCGTCCACAGCGGGTCGATGGCGCTGCTGTTTAATGGATCGCCGCTCAAGCCCAGAGCAATGGGTTTGTGGTTACTCATGGGTGCCGTTGTTGTTCTTGTTGTTGTTGTGTGGTCACACGGGGTCACACCGGACAGCAGAAATAAAAAATAACCAATTTTACAATTCAAGCAGAATTTCCTGGCTACTCAACCAATTTTCAAGTGTACCAAAGTTGAGAAACCAATTAAAATGGTTTGGTTCATGATACTTGAAGCACGAGTTAGATGGAGCACGAGGGTGGATCAATGACTACTTGTACTGAGCTGAAAAATGGCTCTGGGAAGGAGGCTACAAACGAGACACAAGTCTCTAATTAGAGGCCTCCATTTCTAGGTCAGCTTTCTTCTCGAATACTAAATGAACCACCCTCGACGATACGCAATCCCATTTGCACCGCAGTTTGTGGTGTTTGCTTTGTGTACGTTAATAGCACAAACCAGGCCCTGCCCTGTCTTTGGTTGCGGTTTAAAGAGCCATTCTCCTTGCCTGCCTCTAGGCCAGAGTCTGCTTTAACTGGCACCCCTCATAGGCGGCCGCCTTCCTTATTATATTAATAATATCATAAAAATTCATTAGCCCCGCAGAAAAGTAGACCATCACAAAGAAGAGGGCAACGACAGTCCATCCCATCCCTTTCTATTAGGGTCGGGGGAACCTGCTACCCAAACAGCATCCCCTAAAAACTTATTTACCGCAACGCATGCCAAAGTCAAGGTTGACTTTGCTAGAAATTAGCAACCTGCTAACGATTATGGCATAGGGCGTGGCCTGGGTGTAACCAGAAAAAATCTCAAATCTCACACATTTATGTGCTGATAATAAATGGCATAAATGATGCATCGTTACATTAATGCATGGCGGAAAATGGGGCCGGAGCACACACGCAGAAGCACACCACATTGATGGGCACAGATAATAAACATGTAGCCCAGGCAGCAGGCAAGCAGTGAGCGAGCGAATGAAGTAAGTGTTGGTGTTGGTTTAAATCAAAGCGGAAATGGTTTTTGATAAAGGGGGGTAGCAGTGGTGAGCGCGATTTAATATTGGTTAAATCGTTGGATAGACGAGGTGAGGCACTCTTCAGGCACAGCAAATTGCCCTCCAGATAGGGCGTTGAAAGGAGGTGGGTAAAATGGTCAACTATTTATTTGTTCCTTCCCTTTGACCTTTCTTTTAAAGGCTGATTGGACCAGCCAAGATGTATTTTAGGGCACTGATTTCAAATCAGCTGCTGGGTATCCCGGGAGATTCATGTCCATACGACAGCCACCAAATTCGTCTTTAAATGGGTTTCAAATTTACCTTGCTTACAAGGAAAGCATTGCTGGAAAGGAACCGTTGGTTTTACTGGAAACGCTTGTTTACTCTCCTGATATACAAACCGATGGGAAGTAAGAACCGGTTTGACTCACAGGTTTGGTTTATTACATGGGTTTTAAAGCCAACTTAAACGCAGTTGCGATTAGGCTTAGTGGTTCGCAGAAAATTCTAATCATCTGTTCTAGCATCTCGTTTAATTCCGCCAAATTCCTACCCTTAAAGCTTGTACCTAAGGTTAACGTACCTAACTCGTCCCGAATTCAGAAGTTATTTTTCGAACTTACGAAAGTAAAGCAGCCCGAAAAGTTTCAAAAATCACGTGTCTGTTCAAGGACTGTCCTTAATATCGCCTAGCCTCAAGCCTAAAGACCCTATGAGCAAAAAGACTTTAAAAGGCTCTAATCACATAGTAACGCGCTTAAAAATTTCATATGTGTAAGAAATTTTCACAAGAAAGCGTTTAAGTTGGTAAAAAAAAACGTCTGTTAAAACTTATTTTTACAAGGAATACATAAACTTAATAGGTGAAAAATCCCTGTGAAAACGTTAAGAAAACTTACATTTTTATGTATCTTTTACATATTTACTTCCAATACAAATATGCTTCCATGCCACACACACTCTAACCACCGAATATCAAGTTCTTGGCTGAAATAACTTCTGAGATTTTGCTCTTAGCCCAAGCCAGAGTCGGTTTGATATCGCTTCAGAATCAACAAAATATCTAACTCCATATTACTAACCTACAGAACAAACTTCAAGTTTATAACTTAAGTTACTTTTGGCAAATAGCTCTGAAACACTTCTGAACCGGTTTTGCAAAAAACTCTAAACAGGTATTTCCAACCTATAGACCAAATTTTAAATTTATTGCTTAAGTAACTTTTAAGATACGGCTTTTAAATTGAAATTGCTTTCAAATACACTTCAATTAGGAATAAGATAAAGCTGAAAGAACTGAATGTAGAACTTGGAACAATTTTGGGATGTAGTGTGGAGTGTATGTAAGGAGTTTATATCAATCTCAAATGGATTTTTCTATAATTAAATGAATGCAATAAAACTATTTATCTAAAATTTATCTTTAATATACCATCACTCCAGTTGCAATAAATTGGTCAATAAAATTGCCCTGAAGGGAGCATTGCAGAAGTTTTGTCTTCTAGGTAGCAAATAAACAGTGATTTTAATTCAAAAAGATCATCTCTGGCATTCCGTGCAACGGGACGTGGCTGGAAATTGCACATTTTTAATCCAGGTGTAGTTGCACAAAGTACAGAAACAAAGTTGAACAAACCGATTCCAAGTGTAAGGCAAAGTTAAGGGAAAACATAGAGGCGGAGGAGCAACGAATAGTATGTAAGCTTAATGCTGTGGCTAACATTTCCTTTTCTATGCTAATCCTTAAATCTGCTGTTCTTTTCCATTCCACTTCTCTTTTGAACTTTCATTTTAAATAATAAATATTTAGCGCAAGGACTTGGCCATTTTCATGGGAAATTAATGTAAAAGGTACACGAATATGATTTTAACCAACATCTCATGTCGCTGCCGTTGCTTCTGTCATTCCACCGTGTTTAAATGAACAATTTAATTACAAACTTGTTGTGCCGGGTTTTCCTGTGTTTTTGTTTTGGTATGCCATGGCTGCACAGGGCGTATGCTTGTTGTGTGAGTTGCTCATGAATTTTTAAATGCGCAACGGCCTCATTGTTTTGTGCTGTCCTGTGCTCTGCTTATGCATATAAAATTTAATGAGCTACAATAATGATGAGCTGAGCCAAGCTAAAAATAGCCTCCTCTCTCTACCTCTTGTTGTCCCGGCGAGCGATAATGAAATGTAAAAGAAGAAAGTGCCCCAACACAAGCATAAAAATATTTGCCGCAGCAATTTAATTTTGAGTGCTAAATGCACGAACGACTATTATTTGTTGTTGTTATTATATTTTCAATTCTCTAAAGAAATCCACGACAATTGCGACTCACACAGAAGAAGGACGGAAAAAACGTAAACATTTATAAGCATCATGGTAGCCGGAAATTGCAGACATTCGCACATGTAGAGGGCGATTCCGCAAGGACTCCTACCTATTTGCCCATTTTTCGTTTTGTTGTGTCGCCTTTGGCAAATCCATTGTGTGCAATCGCCCGAGATTAGATACAATCTTCTATAATAGCATGTACAGCGGCCATAAGTGGGGGTGAGGCAAACTATGCATGAATATCCCGGCGGTGTGTGTGCATTTTATTTGTCCATCGTCATCTATCTTCCCATTTATGTGCCTTTTTTTTGTGCCTTGATTTGGCCAAGCTGAAAATATTTGATGTCCCTGTAAATGAGATTTATCCAGACAAGCTGTCAAAAGCATTTGCATGAAATGTGGCCGACAGTTTGTGCTTTCCCTTCGCTTCTTTTTTTAGTTTTGATGTTGGCTTGTCTTCTAATTGAAATCAAATATGCAATTAGCAGTTATGCTCATAGTTTAGACCACTGACTCGAACAAGGATTGGTCTGATTTGGCACGAATATTTATGAGGCAATTTTGCGGCTTGAAATTAAATTGTTGGGGAGTTTGGGGCGTGTCTGCTTAAGCCCACTGGATGGAGTATGTGCAATAACTTACAGAACAACTAATGAATGCGCTGGGCTTTGTAAGCCTCGAGTCGGGCATGTGCATAAAATAATCTACTTCTTGCCTTTTGTTTTATGTATATGGCGCTAATTTACGAGAAAGCACATAATAACCCACACATACATAACCAAGCGGAGCAATGAAAAGGCACAAAGAATTGAGAGGCCAAAAGCAACAACAACCACAACCACAACAGCAGCAGAAAAAACAGTGAGCCACAAAAGTAGAGCAATCCCGAAGGCAAAAAAAAGGAATGCCAATGCAGTTGAGAAGATGAATGAGATGGAAATTTGGACTTAAGCAAAATGCTTGCGGCGGTTGATGTGTAATTGGAATGAGCATGAGTTTTTGTGGTATTCAAATTTAGAATTTTGAAATAAATTTAGATGACACCTGAAGTTTAATATTAACAAAAATTTAAGCCACTGAAATTCAGTAAAAGATGCTGTTTCAGTAGAAACCTTTTAACATGAATGTTAGCAGCCAACTGGCACTGCCTCTGTCAGGCTTTCACGCATGTATGGAAGCAGCTGACATCTTAGAATGAAAAAGCCCGCCAAAGTATGTGAACGATTATATAATATCATTCAACAACATTATTGGGGTTTCATGCTAGTTTGTATAGATCCATATAGCACGACTCCCTGAAGAATATATATTCACATAGTTAATGGGGTCTGAAGTGATGATTTTTGACCGCTGCATATTTTCGGGCAAAATTATAGCACTCTTTGCAAGGGTATAATCAAGATGTAGATTTAAGTAATATAAACTATATTTGTCAATTTTCTTTGAAAACTTACATACCCGGTCAATAGCTATTGGCGCCAGCTTTGAACTAACTAGCCATGAAAAAGCTGCTCAAACTTTGCAGTTCGGACTCGGCTTTAAACTGTGATTGAGAGGGCTTGGCCCTTTGGGCTGTGTAATGCCAAATAGTTATTTATCAATGAATTTTTATTGCAGATAGAAAAATTAAATATTTCGATTAAGACCTAAAGTGAACAGAGAAAAATATGACGTTCAAAAATCGTCATCATTTTGGACTGTTCTTTGCGTTCACAAAAAATTAACGGTGGTCATGAAAACAGAACAAGTGTTCATAAAAATACTCAATTTTTAATATCTTATTATTTTCTATGCTTATAAACACTTATTTATTCCATTTAAGCGAAAAAAACACCAGAGGGGAAAGAGAAGGGCTAAAATATTTGTGGCATATCGTGAACAATAGTTTATGCCAAATAGCTGAATGCTGTGTTTTTTATTGTTAGAGGAGACACCCAATAACTTCACTGATCTGGATGAAGCCAAATTTGTGACTTGCATGGAGTCATAATTGCTTGGATATGAGGTGCAGTTCCACATGTGTCCCCCGCTATTGCAACTTTTTCGTAAGAAAATTGCCATCAACATCAATTCAATAGTATTAGGAAAACCACAACATGAATATTTCGACTAGATTTACACGGTGAAGCAAACTTCATGGAGTTCTCTTAGTAGGCGAGAGAATCAGGTGAGATTCTAAGCCTTTCCTTTATAAAACGTATTCACTTTGCCTTGAATATTCCGCCCACTAAGAGAACTTCATGAAGTTTGCTTCACTGTGTCAGTCTAGTCTTAGTTAATTGACATTGTCTGGTCACCGGTATCGGGTCAAGCTGTTGTTGAGAAAATCAAATGACTTAACCGTTGGTCAACTCGAGCAACAAATTTTACTAGAATCCAACTGAAATTTTTGAGAAGTTGAGCCTTATGCTTTGATAGAGCTATGGTTTAATTAACGTGTTTGTGGAATTTTAAGGTAGGAGCTAGTCTTACTAAATTCATAGTTATTCCTCTGGCGTTTTCCTTCTGAAACCTTTTGGACCCTTCCATAAAGTCAAACAAGTGTATTAATCAATGGCTTCTAAATATCCAATCTATGCAGCTTACAAATTATCAGATCTCTTGGCACACAATCCAAAGCCAGCCAGAAAATCGATAGTAAACCATTTAAAAGAGTTCTCACTGAATTGTTTTGATTTAATATTCTTAGAAAGAGAAAACCTAAGCAAAACAGTTTTGTATTGTGAAGTAAAAACTTTGTATGCTTTTCAGAAAACTTTTAGCTCAGCCATGCTTCACCATATGCAATTTATGGCATGACAACAATCGAAATGAAAAAGCAACTTGAGACAGAATTGTTAACCAACTCAAAGTTATATAACAACAAACAATGTGAGCAACTAAACTCACTTTTATGGCAAGGAACTGTCTTTTAATTGCTTAGTCTTAATAAAGCTAGAACCATAAAACATGACAGCACATTTGCATACAAAAAATGTCGCATGTGCAATCAAAAACTTATAAATAAAATTACGTAGTCGCAGTGTGGTCATACATGGGTGGCAAGGCAAGGCGTCCAGAATTTTGTTCAAATTTTCAGCATGCTACAATTATTAAACTTACCAACTTTAAAGACTGTAATTGCATTTTCGACAACAAAAAAAAACCCCCATTAATTTGTTTTAAGTTAGATTAAATTTGTGTCAAACGCACTTGATTGCTTGCAAAACAAAAGTTTTTTTGTAAGTGAAAATAATGATTTTGCTGTTTTCAATTGTTTTTGGCATGTTTTGCAACAGAAATCTCATTACGTTTAAGTTCCTGTGAGCTCTTATGCCTCCCTCGATAATCAATCTGAAGAAAAAAAGTACCCCGTATGCAGCATACTGTTTTTTATAACTCCTCAGTTGGCAATCAAGTTTGATGGCCCCAGTTCTTTTTTTTTTTGTGCGTGCAGACCCTTAAAAAGGTTTGAAGAGCGACGAACAGAGTCTAGACAAACGCCATAATTTGCAGGCATATCCACTTCCGTTTCCGCTTTAACTTTTGTCTGACTTAATGGGGTCCAGGCCAATATTATTGTACTCGCACGCACGCAAGCATATTAAGGAAGTCACTCAAAGCGTGGGCCAACAAGTGTGGCATTTTATTGTGCCGCTCTTAACGAGTGCAGCAGCCAAAGTACGTGACGGATCCGCGCGTAAATCCATAAAAATCTTCAACAAAAGGCAAACAAAGCTAAAGTAAAATCTGTTATTTATTGGCTGAATAACATTTTTTTGGTTTTAATGCATAACAAGGTAGCAGTTAGCAAACACAAGGAATAAGTGAGAGACCTGCCGAGATTTGGGGGGAAACGGAAGTTCGTAAAAAGCAAAAGGAGTGCCCCAAAAAGTAGGCAACAAGTTTTTGATTAGGTGTGTTTGTTCAATCGATATGGCACTCAAGGCAAAGCACCAATTTTCAATCCATTTTGCTGCGCACCAATTGCATTGTTTTCCACATTCTCTCACACACATGTGTAGGATGGCGTTTTAATTAACCACAAACTGTTGTTGTTATTGGTCTGCCCTGGGCAGGGACCTACCTTTTATGTAGCCAGCAAAAGGTCGCAGAGAAGTAGGTGAACCTATTTTGCTTTAGATTTCTCGACTGACCACACACACACACACACACACACACACACACACTTACGCAGAGAGTCCTTTGTCCTTTGGGCCACTTATTTGACCCGGCTTAAATGTATTTAACGCCTACTAAGCTGCCAAATGATTATGTTTGAGTATTTTATAGATGGGTTTATGTGTGTTGCCTTGGTTATTGACACACCCAAACACATCAAGGAGTTTGTTTTTCTTGTTGGTTTCACATTCTGATAACACACACTCACAACTATCAAGGCTCACAAAACTCCAAAGCTTGGGGGTTTTTACTTTGTAACACTTTTTGAAATTTTTTAAAAACTTCCTTAGATCCGTTTTATTTTTTTGAATTTTCTGTTTTCCATCCGCACACGAACCTTGCTCCCGCACTTGCCGCTGATAACTGAGGCCAAAAGCATTTTCATCTTAACAAGCAAGAAAAATATATAAAAACTCTTACCACTTTGCCACTTCGGCTTCGGCAAAAAAGGGCGCGAAATATGTGTTAGCATCCACATGGGAAAGCTTTGCCTCAGGAAAGCTACGTTCCACAGGCTGTTGCTGTTGAAATGCTTTCAACAGGTGCCAGGGATTTCCCCGCCACATGTGCAATTCACTGGCTGGAAAAACTGCCTATTTGATTTAGGCAAATATTGTATTTGCTTAGTTGTTTACTTAGGCTGTCAACCAAATTTAATATCATTTTTGTTTCGCTCACACTTTGAAGTTTTCGGGACACAAATTAAATTGTAAAATTTCTGGCACACACAAAAACCTTCCCTCAGTCTTTGCTAATCAAATTAAACTCAAGTGTGGCTCTCGTGCTGACAGTTATTGAAACGTCAGTGTGAGGGCAGACACTTCAGGGAATAAATTTACCCAAGTTCCTGGAAAAGCAAACCAAATTAAATTGTAAAAAATACAAAAAACAAAAAACACAACATTTTTATTAAATACAATAATAAACATTTAGACAACAGCTAAAAAGCTGCGGAATGCGTTTGACACATGAGGAAAGGAATGTTCGCATCCCCCCGCCAGTCCACGCTATTTGATTTTCAAACAGATGCTAATGTCAACTGCCACTCGAAAGCATTTAAATTCCAATTTATAAATTCTACGTTTTTTGTGTAAGTGGCAAAAGCAAAGACATGTTCGTTGTCCTGTATCCTCACACAAGCATTTTTCCCGTGCGTAGCTCTGTGCATATTAAAGCGTTTCTGTTGTCGCATGCAAATTTAATGGAAACACGCAGATAAAGTGGGACAGATTTTGGTTGGTATTTTTTCAAAATATTTGGCCTTTTAAAGGACATGTCAATCTTGACAGTTTTGAAAGCCATCTTAATGAATAGCAACTGCAAGCCACTTTTGTTTGCTTAGCATTGATCAATGACAGTCGCCCAGACAATCAGCATAAAGTTTCCCAATTTCCCCCCTGCCTTCCCAGCTGGCAAAGCAAAACAACTGTAAAGTAATTAAGTGAATTTTTCTCGCATTGCAATGCATTGTTTGACAATCAGGAGCACAAGTGGCCTTTTGTTGCAGTTGATTCTTTGTTTTGCTTGGATACTCGATGAATTTTTTTCCAATTCAACTCTAAGTAGTTGCTAAATGACAATAGTAAACCAGCAATGGCAATGCAAAAGGTACACATAGAGATGATCAAATTTACCTTGCTTAAGTGGAGTCTACCGAACACACACCATATGCTGTGGCATTCAGAAGTCTTTGTTGATTTGTGTTCAGTGGTGAAATATAATCAGCCGGCTAATAAATTACTTTTGTTTAGTACCAGGCGTACTCCAAACGAAAGGGGCTAAGCTGAATTTGTAAATTGCCATCTATTAATGTCCATAATAAGGTTCGATCTTTACCACTTAATTCAATAATAATCAAAACTCCTAAGAAAATTAACAAATTTCGCGTTTTTTTTTAAACATTCAATCGCCTTCTATTTAACCGTCATTATTAAAACATCTATGACAATTTGGCAATTTCCTCGATTTTCCGGACCCTTACCCTATTTTCTGACAGTTCGGTGTACAATTGCCATTTATCATATTTTCATATTAAGTAAGTTGCAGCTCGTTTAAGAACTCACTAAGTATTTTCCAATTTTTGCCGTCGTTTGGCGGCTTCTGCTTCCTCCGCTACCTCAGTAGCTTAGTGACTAGCAATCCGATGATGTCGATTGCTCGCCTGCTCAATCTGAAGAGTTAAGACTGGCATGCCGCTTAACAAGATTGTTATCGAGTTTTAGAATCACATTCTGATGCTTCAGCAGCTCTCCGATACGTTTGACTGCTTACCTGTTCCCTTCTCTTGAGCTCCAATTGCGCAGAAGTTTCTTTTACACTCATTTCTCTTGTTTTTTTGAGCTATGCGATAAGTTAGACCTTAGCTTTCTTGCTATATTTAAATAAAATTATAAAATTTATTTATTTATTTATTTATTTATTTAGTAATAGTCGACAAACAAAGGCTGTCAACAAATTTAAAAGCACGTTATAAAAAGGCTTATTTACTAAGGAGGCATAAAAAGAAAGCCTAACAAAATTACAAAATAAACTAATAACGACTCCGACTCGGTGGGGGATTTTTATTTGCCGGTCCGGCCAGCTATGCCCCGATTCACAGCCTGTTGTGGTCAGAGTCGATATTAGAGCTAACAAAACCATTTAACAAATATACAGGCCTGTTCAGTTTTTCACTTACATTAAATACATAAAATCACACACATTACACAATTTTGAAGGAGCTTTCTGTGCTCATCATGCAAAGTCAATCGTACGTTGCTGGTATCGTAGTATTAGAGGCGGCTCTACAATCAACAAAAAGATGGTGGGTGTTGGTATCTGTCTCATGGGTTTTCTCAAACGAACCACTGTGTTTAAAATTCCATCCCAGAAGAATAAGAAATTAAGCAACAAGCATAAAAACTTCCACTTTTATAATATTAGTAAGATTTATTTCTCAACTCATTGGCAAGGGCACATGAGGCAGAGGATTACACTGGGCAGCAAACTCTTTGGCCACATTGCACATTTGCTCATTCTTCCACATTTTGCTTGGGCAGTTGAGGAAGGACTCGGCATTGACGCAGCTATAAAGCATTCCCGCAAATGGAGAACATCCCTCTGGTAAAACTTGGTACGAAGCAATGTTAGCTGCTTTTTTATGGCCTTCAACTAAACAGACATTGAGATCAAACCAAAATCCAGTAGTTCACACTTACTGTTGCTCAGGCAGGTCTCAAAGGAACGCACTATATGCGGCACTATATCCCGATCTCTGCGTTGTACATGCTGCTCCAGATATTGTTTGACTGTCTCTAGATTTATTTGTCCATTGACCAAAGCTCCTGTTTCGCGATAAATGCAGTCCGGATAGCACTGAGGGTGTGTGGTAAATTAAATTCCTGCGGCTTTTTTTCTGTTGGTATTATTGAATCTTGATTTCTTACCAAATGTGCATAAGCTGGAAATTTCTCATCCGCCGATTTCAGTTGATTTACATAATTGTGACATTTTTGGGGCACCTCGCCGAGATTTATGTCCGGCATACGACAGCAAGAGTTAACATCCTTGATTAAGTCAATGATTAATGATTCGATTTCTTTCCATCTTCTTTCAACTTACGAAATTGTTAAAGTTCGGGGGCGCCGAGCAATTGTAGGCAGCCTGCACCAGAAATATATGAAAGGGCAAAAGTAAAATCGATTTGTTCATTTTGACAAAAATTTGTTATTAGTTTATGTTGGAGCGGATGTCACTAAACGTATAAAAGTCGGTGGGCTTATAAAGCAGCGCTTTATATACAATTCTGTATGTTGGTTGAATGCTTCAGTTGAAGGTTGTAAATAAATAAACAAACAAATCGAAAAGTATGTATTGTGTGTGGGGGAAAGCCAGCCACAGCCGCTCGAGCGTGGCTAAAGCTGGGGAAATACCAGAAGCACAGCAAAAAATACCTGCGTGCAAGTAAACAATTGTGCGGAGGTGAGTGAATCAGCGAGTAATGTTGTTAAGTGCATTTGTGTGAGTGTGAATTATCCTGCTCCTATTCGGTTACAGTTTAATTAGCCTGGCGTGTAATTAATGACACAAGACACAAGTCGAAAGCGGAGAACCATCTTCTGTTTAAGTAATTGTCTTCTTTGTGGTCTCTGTGTGTGAGTGGGCGCGTGCGATGAGTGGGTAGCTGGGTGTCTGGGTCGGATTATGTCAGGTTTTTGTTCCCTTGTGTTACATGCTCACTGATTTTCTTATGCTCTTAACCACTAAGCCAGCCGATGATTTCGGTGGCTTGTGCAAGTGAGTCACCCTGTGACATTAAAGTGCACTTGATTAAAGGTTTTGTGTGCCAAGCCGACATTAGGCTTTTATTGAAATCATTTTGAAAGCTTTTGAGTGGCGGGCAATTACGAGGGAGCTTGAATATGTTATATTTAAATAAATCGACTTGTTTCTTTTACTGGCCTGTCAAAGTTTTTGAGAACCAACTGCTCGAGTTGAGTGTTGTTGTACTAGACAATCAACAATGGTTATTTTGTTGAATCTACGAGAGTACAAGTTACATCTGGTCCTGACTGGTACCGACAAATCAGTTACTCAGGGGTAGGCGAAGTAGTTGAAAAGGGCCTTGCATGTATAGTGAAACCTTTTCATTTCAAGGAATCAGAATCTTGAAAATTCGGTAATTAACAGAGCATAAAATAGAGTGGAGATTCTCTATGAACTTAACTGCTGTTTTATAATTTTGCTAGGAGTAAGACAAGGGCAAATCATAGTGACTTATACTTAAAGTATACGGAATTTGCATACTTTATTACCGACTGCTTAATAAAGCAATTGACCACAGTACTAATGAAAAATTGGACTTAGACACTTCACAAAGGGGCAATAATCACCAGTTTGAGCTTCCAGGTCTACACTTTGTGGGACCTATCTGGATGCATTTTAAAGTGCGAGGAATTCGTCCAGTCAAGGTGGATCTATGCATATTTGTTTGCTTTCTGACAAAGGCTTGACATTTGGAAATTGTTTCAAACACTCTCTTTGACTACTTGACAGTTTGAGGCAATGACTGAACTACAAAGTCTTCTGGACTGCAATCGCACAAGTGAACGTCGAGAGGCCCCTATATCCACTATCATCGGATTCGAATGACTTAGATGCATTGACATTAGTGATAGTGATAGTGATTAGTGATGATATTTTAAGTAGTCAGTCGAATAACTGAACCGCCTGAACCAACATACAACCGTGTACTGCCTGGCTAATGGTTGCTTGGTTGAGTCTCTAAGCTACGTCTTGGGCATGATGGCGCTATTCGTATAATAACACTAAAGGCGAAGACGGGCGATCTTAACGGACCTTTCGTACACCGATCTGTCATCTGCCTGTATTAGTGTTAGGTAAAAGTTGTTCGTTTCACGGAATTTATGCACTTGCTCTTTGCTTCAAAGTGAGTCTTACTCACTTAAATGGCTCAGTGCTTCAGTTAAAAATTGTTCAATTGTTCAGTTTTTCACTGGTTCAGTTGCTCAATGGTTCAATTTTTCTAGGAACAACAAACATTTTACATTTACATTTATTTTATCTTGCCTCTTCTAGAATCCCCCTCATTTATAGCCCATTTGTCCACTATTTTGTTAATAAAGTGTATAATAAAAGTATACACAATTTCAAGGCTTTGTTTTTAGCTTCGAGAGCCCCAAAAAAACTGTTATCGATTTTAGTTTCAGGTTGTAATTACCGCTTGAGTATGTTCATTAAGCAACAAATTGACCAGAACCGATATGCTGGGTTTTTCCATAGTAAACAGATCAGTCAAGGTTCAGTTATGAAATGAATCTGTTAACATTTAGTTGCTGTCTTTTATGGCTTTCGTATAAAGCAAATGGAGCCATAGAGGATTTTGTTGTGAGATCGCAGGTAATAAATCCTTAGTAATCAAAGAACCCAACTAAAACCAAGTGACCTCTTCAGGATCCTTTGGAACTTAATGAATGGGAATTGGGGTGTGCAGATGAGAACTTAGCAGACGAACCTCTTATTTCGTTCAATGATGTGCAGCAAGATGGCTTTGTGGATACTCAAATGCTGGTGAAGGCCCTGATGCAGCATGCTCAACGTTTGGGTCTGTCTTTGGATGAATTGGGTAAGCAACGCTTTAAAGAAATGTGGGAATGTCTTGTTAAATCATGAACTTTTCAGCACACTTGGGCAGCCTCAATGATGAAGATGAAGAGACTTCAGAAGACTGCTTAGTTGTGCCAAAGCCGCCCACTTGGTCCAATGTCTTTTTGAACTAATTGAATAAATCCATTTACGAACATAGCTTTATTTACCAACCCCTTCTGCCCCGGAGAATATAACAGTGTATACTGTAGTTTCTGGCCTCATTACACTTAGAGCTATTGTTCCAATGATCATCTGGACAGTTGATGAACACATAGCGGTTGGAGCATAGGGCATATAAGGCCGGCAGAAGCGTACATTTGCCAGTGACAGGCAATCGACGGCGCTTGAGGCTCTTGACCAGCTCCTTCTCTTGGCTGGCACAGTTGCGGAAACCATTCATTGAGCTATTTATGAATTGTTCTTGCTCATTTAAGATGTTTTTCAGCATTTCCTCTATGTTGTCCAATACCAAGCTGCTACCATTTAGAACTTTGGCTGCTCTGAAAACGCATTCTAAGCTGCACTGCAAAGCGAGGGAAGGGAACAAATTATAATTGTACATAACAGAGCCTGGGATCCACAATACTTACAGGCGAGAAATGAGCTGCATTGTGCAAATATTTTGCACATTTATCTTGGTATTTGCTAAAAGTAAGCGATGGCAGTTTGCAGCAGTTTTTAAAGGACTGGCAGAGCGAAATAAAAATGTTTACACAAAAAAAACTGTACATAAATTTTCGTTACAAACTCACAAACATATTGGGACGCTGGCTGCAGTCCGGCTCAGTGGCCAGTATACCCAGAAGCGATACAAACACCAAAATCTGCCAATTAAGCATTTTTATGACCAGATTTAAGCTCGTCTCGGCATATATACCGATATTATAACCGTTTGAAAACGGATATGGTGGTCATAACGTTAATGACAGAACAAAAACAAGTCAAAACAGATAACATTTTTTAGAAGAATTTACCAAAATAAAAACTGAAATCAAACGCTCAAACTGGACTTTGCAGATAAGAGTATTTCCCATAGTTCAAAATCAACACAGTCGCTACCTTCCACTTCCTTTAGCCAAAGCAGTGCTGGTCCCATTTTGTGTATGTGTGTGTGTCTCCGATTTGGCCTAAAATTGTAAGAGGAAGAGACATATTTCACTCAGAGAACATAAAAAGAGAGTTTCTAACTTGGTTCAAGAATGTTTTATGTGTGAAGCACGATAAGTTTGAAAATGCTTTATCCAAGTGCGAAATTATTGATTCAAGTTTGAATTTTAGATCTCGTTTTATTATTATTCAAAAGCTTTAGTACTTTAACCAAGTACGAAAAACTCTTAAATCAATAAAACAATTCTTGAATAAAGTGCCAAACGTACTCAAATCTAAGACTGCTCATTCTTGAATCAAAAGCAAAGTGCATTGTCCAAAACCAAGAAGGATCGTTCAATTAGCAAGAGCTCTTCTGGGCTGTCCTTTTCACTCTAAAATTAAGAACTCCCCGAATTCAAGAGTAAGGGCGCCAATATGGCAATTAACCAACAATGTAAAATCAATTATTTTTTCTTTTTTGGCTAAATTTATTATAGAAAATGAATTGTCAAACTATGTAGCAAGTTCAGTCGACTCAAAGCAGCAGCAGTCTCCCTCTGTCAACAGTCAGTCTAACAGTCAGATAGCCAGCAATGCCATAACTACTTGGGAATTTCAAAGAAACATGAGTAAAAAAGTCGTAGGTGCTCTCCGCTTTGTAGTTGCCCCACACACCCCTTCTCTTAAAAAACCAAACCGTGAGAGCAAACTCAACGCTTTTGCTTGCTATACTTTATGAAACAACTACAAGGTATGGTAAAGCTCATTGTGCGCTCTCAGCTAACAGCTCAAGTTAAGAGCACTAAAAAAACTTAAATACTTGTATCGTGTTCTTTTCTCTTTGTTTCTTTACCTCACTCTCCTCGACAAACAAGACAAGCTGAGAACTTATTAAGCTCGATTTCAAGGTTGAATTCTTCTTTTCAAGAGCGTTAGTAGTTAAACTATTCGTTCTGCCTTTTATTTACTTAGTCAAAATATTATCAGCACGTCTAACGATCTGGATGAGCCATTCAATCGTGTAACCCATAAACCATGTAACCATGTTTAACCATATAGCCCATAAGCAGAGCGACTTTGTAAGCTCTCAGCTTATCTGCTTTTGATCTCTTATTCTCCAAATATGGTAGCTAATTACAATACATAAAAAGCTTGAAAATGCAAAGCTGTGAAATAAAAATTAATGAAAGAAATAGCTCACTCTTAACTCCTCGCTTCCAAATTCAGTGCTAGCGGGTAGTTCGGAAGGTTATTCATTTTATTGTAATTTAACAGCGAAAGTTAAACTCATTAACCAAATTAAAAATTAGAAAATTTTTGTGTCAATAAATTCAACCACAAAATTAAAACCAGAAGCATTTAAAAAATGTTATGTATTTGACGCATAAATCGTATTAACCACGTAGCCTTTTCTTTGAACAATTAAGCAAATATTCACGCGCATCCTCGCAGGTCTCAGTGGGTGACCAACTGGCAGATGGACAATGAATAAACGAATAACTTTTAGCACACACACCATACATAAGGGGCAGAAGTGAACAGTTTTCAGCTGCGATCGGTGGTGGTGGTCGTCTCTTTACCAACTTAAGCCATTCATCCGCAGACCCGGTACAATTCTGTAGTCCTTCCGTAAAAATATCCACAAACTCTTGATTGTTTCCAAAAATCTTTTGCATCATGAGACGTGCATTGGCCGGATTGAAGCTGTTATAGTCATTCATGGCATTACTAGAGTTAAATATGCACTCATTCATGCACTAGACGAACATACAGGGGAGAGTTAGGGCATACCTTTAAGATTTCAATACACTTAACTTACAGGAGAGGCACTGCCAGCATTTTTTGATAAGTACTTCTGGCATTTATCTTTGAAGGCGTCCAAACTCGTGGGCGGAAACCTACAGCAGTTGTTAATAGCCTGCTGAAGAGACTGTAAAATATATTTTAGTTCAGCTATTTGACGTATATATTTTAAATTCAATTTTAAACTTACAATAAGGTTTGGCGGCTGATTGCAGTTCACAGCTGTGGCATAGGTCAGATAGCTGGCCCATATCCACAACATCAGAGCTGTACGCTTGATCATCTTGCTGATTGCATTGCCCCACCGCAAAACGTTGAAGCTCTATTTATACTTGGAGTATAAAAAAAGCGATTATTAAATTAATCGAGCGCAGAGTATTTAATTTTTCCACTGGTTTCATATTTGCGATATTTACAATGATCGAATGAGGCTCATTTTATGGAACCACATGCGAAAACCGCAAACATTTGCCTTTTAACACAAGAATTTTTCAAATTAAAAAGCTTAAGCTTAAATATCAAATTAAACCAACCATAAAATGTGTCATTGCAAAGGAACTTAGAGAGTTATTTAAGACAACCGGATAAGCATTAACTCAAGCTTCAGTACAAACAAGATATTCTACGGCAGCTTTGGAATACGGTGAAGAGTTGGTAGTGAATTCTTAAATTGATGAAAACTATAAAGTTATACCAGATTGGTTGAAAATTGGTTGAGTATTTCGAACACGGTTGTCTCCAATTTCAGATGCTTGAGGCACCATGAGCTCTTTCCACAGGAAAAAACGGTCAGTATGGAATATTACAAACATTGGTTTGTACACTGCTCCCAAATCGATGCTTGTCAGCGAATTTTTTGCCACCCCAGATCACCCAAAATTATTTATTTAAAAAACTTTCGTAAATGTAAAACTGATATTAATGAATACATAAATATTATTTGCAACACACAAAATTCTTGGAAGCTCATTTGAAGAAACCAGCTGGAAGCTATCAATCAGAGAATCGGTGTCAGATGCTGGCATTTCTAATGAATGTATGCAATCTTATTGTGTGTAAACTGCAAGAGTGTATAGACTTTGTATAGCTTGGGCGCACAACTAGAACTCAACAAGATGCTCTCTGTGTGCAAAGCACACACTCATGTTAAATCAAAGGTCCACATTGAAATTTCCTCTTGCGATTCACTCGTTGCATCGTTAATTACCTTTGTGGGTTCTGGGTCCTTGCTGCAGGGTATGGTACAGTCGGGTTTGAATTGAATTTATTACTTGTTTTTGTTAAATTATGTTTTTCAATGCCCTCTGTCAGCATGTGCCATGTGATTGTTTCATGAGTTTTTACACTTGTTGGCAACTAATTAATGGCACGTTGTGGGTCTTGTTTACATGTGACTGGCACTACGCCAGCAGCAACAGCACAAATAGAAGCAACATAATTGATCAAGAAGGAAAGCTCGGCTGTTTATCAGCCACAGGATGACAGCGGCAGCTACACCGAGTCAGAGGTTTTGTCTCCTTGGATTTGTGTTTGTCCTTGCTCGTAGTTTTTGCTGCTGCAGCGGCAGTAAATCAAACTATTTATATCCTGGCAGCTCCTTCCAGCTCGACAGTTGGCCATAATATTTCATGCCTTGTTGCCTTCGCCTCTGTGTGTGTGTGTGCGTATGGGTTCAATTGGCATTCAGTTGCTTAAATGGCCGCCCTAATGCCGGGAGCTCTTTGAACAAATTGCAGCACATCTATTAGGCTGGCCAGTGCCATTTGTTATAAATTTATTATGGAAAATGTCTTGACCATGCTCCTTGCTCACATGTTTCCATTACAGCTTTTCTGTGTGTGAGTTTTTAAATGAAATCAATATGAGTAAGAGCTGTCCTTTCCCCACTGCGTGTGTACTTTTTACAGCACAAATATTTGCGCGTCGAGATTGTATGGCCAGTGCCTGTTTCCCCCTACAAACACAGCAGCAGCAGCAGCATGTAAATATCCAAACTGGAATGCACCCATATTAAGAGGGCCCTGGCCATGACGCCATCATATTGTAGTTATCCGTTAATGAGCTCTGATTTGCTGGGTGTGAGTGCATCCTTGTCAGCGACATGTAATTAAACAAGCCACGAATTGATGACAACGCCCAAAGGCAGGCCATTTAAATCGTTTTCAATGATTTCCAATGAAAATTTCATAGCATTTGATTAGATTTCGCCAAATATGGAACTGAAACAATTGTGCAAAGTAATTAAAATTGTATATACATTAGTAATTGATGTTTTAATTGGTCCAAAGAGAAGCATAGTTTCGGACAGTGCATTCTTTTTGGCGGCTAATGGAACCAAAGAAGAAGGCAATGATTGCATATATCGAGGCATATTTGAAAAAGCTATACACAGGATGTAAGGAGTCAGTTGCTGTCAGAAGTTATAAGTTGGTGGCCTTGGAAATGAAATGTCTCTGCAAAGGGTGCTGGAAAATCACTCGGGTTTGAGAGACAACTCTTCAAACCCTTAAAATCAAGACGAAACTGCTTAAGTGAAAGGATTAATGTTGAAAAAATGATTATATTTGAGTCTCAACTGGCCGAAAATAACAGCCACCTCCTCCAAAAGCTACATCCACACATTATCTCCGACCACATAAAGTATATATTACATATTCTTGATCACCATGAAGAGCTGAGTTGGTTTAGCCATGTCCGTCCGTCTGTTTTATAATATCTCCTCCGTCAGTTTGAAAACTAAACTAACTAACTTCACCAAACCTTGCACGAAGTCTTTTAGTACAAAAACGCTGCACATTTGTCGGAACCGGCAGGATCCGATGACTATAGCATATAGCTGTGATAGGAACCATCGGTCGAAAAACAAGTTTTAGTGACGAAAACTTTTTTGTTTTTAATGGAAACGCCTCCAAGCTCTGTATTTCTTAGTTTGCTATGCTTTCCCATGATTTCACTAAGTTTGGTCGATATTGGACATCTATATTGTATAGCTGTCATAGAAAAGTAAAGTCTGAAATGGAGTGTTAGTGAGAAAAACTTTTTTGTTTTCAATGGAAATGTCCTTAAAATTGTTATTTATTTATTTCATTGACTTTCACACAATTCTACAAAGTTTTGTCCACATCGGAGAACTATAACATATGGCTGCAGTACGAATGATTGGTCGAAAAATAAGTTCTGTTGAAAAAATTTTTTTGTTTTAAATGGAATCGACTCCAAATTACTTTCATGATCGTTTGTGCATGATTTCACGAAGTTTGGTCAAAATCGGACATCTATATAGTATAGCTCCCATAGAAAAATAAGGCCCCAAAAGTAATCTTAGTTAGAGAAACATGCTTTCCTCTATTTTTTTTTTAAATAAAACAGTTTCTATTTTACATTCTTACCTATTTGCCAAGCAACATGGCAAACACAAGCCGCTTGTCCTAAATTGATCTAGCAAATGTTCTGTCATCATCATTACCAGTTTCAGCGTTTTGCTGTTGGCGTTGGCACAAACCACACACACAAACATAAGAAGCAATGGCTGATGTGGCCCTCGTTTCGACATTAGTGGTCGCACATTATGGCCGTCAAGTGGGTGACAACGACCAGCAGCAGCAGAGACTGAAATCAACTGCAGTTGCGGTTGCACTTTCATTTGCCAAACGAAATTGGCCCCACCAGCGGCAGCTTATTTCAGCCTTTACTTTTTCCCGGGCACAAAACCTAACACTTAAATCTGATACAAACAAATGCAAGCATCAGAAGATTTCCATTTGATTGTTCCGTGTACATAAACTGATTCCAATGGACACTTTAAATAGATATGCATATACACAAAATGAAGACATTTGCATGCCAGGCGTTGTTTGTATGTTACTTCCGTCCCCAACTTGTCTGCCACTCACAGCGGATGTTTTGACTGGTGAAAACGTGACACTCGGAATATGTTGCCCCTCGAAGATAGGCAATGGAATTGGTTGACACTCACACGCGCACACACTGAAACATTTGTGCCGTTACAGTCGGCACATATGCAGAATGGCTGTCAAACACGCAACCCAAGCCGCTTAAACCAACGCCCCGCTCTCGTTCTCTCTCTCCCGCTCGCTTACTAAGTGGGAGTGTAGGTGTGTGGGTGAGTGCTGACAGCCTAGGTTAATTTGGAAAATGTGCAAACGACCCAACGGGCAGACCAGGATACGTAGACAAGACTACAAACACACAGCCATTCAGCAAGGGGCTTAACATTTCGACGCCTGGGGGGCATTATAATTGCCATCAGTTGTCATTTTGCAAAGTGAATGGAGAATGGGTGTTTTGAACGAACTGTTTAAGTAATCAACAAATGCTCAAAATTGCCACAGTTTCGATGGAATTGAATATATTATTTTGAATGTATATTGTATGAGCTATGGAAGGTGGAACAAAATAAAAGCTTAGGTACTTCCACAATTGGGAAAATTTGAATTGCCTCATCTTTTTATAGTTAAGAATCTTTTTTAAAATTGATAGTTTTTAGAAATTACTTTCTTAAATTAATTGCAAATTTGCCTTTGAATTAAGATAAAAATACATTACAATAAAGTTAAAAAATCGCCCTTAATTTCAGAACGCACAGGTCTTAAATTTGGAAAAGTCGGTTTCCAATTCGTCATAAAATATAGAGAAATATATGTAGAAATCGGCCATAAATTAAGAAAAATATATACAGACACCGCTTGTAATTCTCAAGTACGTATTATCTACTTTCGGAACACAAAAGGGGCAGCTGATATTCGGCTTGCTAAGAAATCAGCCATCAAATATAGATAAATTAGTGTGGCCGCCCTAAATTTTAGAAAAATATAAAAGGATACCACTTGTTGTTCTCATGTTTTATTTAAAAAAACGCATCTGAGTGTTTAGCGTTTGACTGCGTTTTTTACTGTGACTCACGTGCGTGCTTAGTCGTCGAATGCGATAAGATGCCTTTCGTGTTGAAGTTTCCTCGAGGACAAGGCATGGTTAAGTTAGAAAATAAAGTCATGTTTACTAACGTTTACTAATTATAATATGATTTTTAGAAAGATGACTTAAGTGAAACAACAGAAAGAAAATTTTCGCTGTGTAAAAAGAATATATATGGGGCTATACGCGTCTTAGTGAAGTCTTCCTCTTCTGTCTCTATTCCCCTTACTCCCTTTCCTGTCTTAAAGTAAGAAAATAATTATTTTCTTAAATCTAGAAAGGTTCTTTTAAAATCAAGAAAATGTTTTTCCACAATTTATTTTTCTTATAGTACATATTTGCTTAATTTCAGAACGTCTCAGTCCTCAGTATAAATTGTTTCTCTTAAATATATGGTGAAACCCTTTTGACCCCCCCTTTGTTTAGGCGAATTTCTAAATTATGGGTCGATTTCGGATGTTATTATTTTTTAATATAAACTTAGCTGGGCCTTACTTAGCTATTGTCGTACTTGCTTTTAAGCATATGCAAAAGCGGTTTGATAAGATAAGAAGAGAGTGGATTTTTTTGGCTGGTGTTTTATTGGCTTAACTTTGAGACTGAGCCATAAAATTTATCCTACAATAATATTGAATATGGTGCACTTAAAGAATTGTCACAGCATCTTAAGCTCTTGTTTTGTGAATCATTCAATAGGCTTTGGAGTAGAGGATCTGAAAAGACAGAGGCTATTTTGTGTGGGAAATTGATTAGAAACTCTGAAGGTTATTTTAGAAGTTTTATTGAACTCTTCTGCCGGTTGTTAGATTCAGTCGCCCAAGAGCGACCAGACAGGCTTAGCTTTTATTTCGAAATTTCGGGCAACATCTTAGGCTGCTATTAAAAGAAAAAACAAACAAATTGAAGTCAAAAATAGTGCATTAATTTGCAAGTACAATTCTCAAATCACAATCCATTAAAATAAAATTTAACTTCAGCAAGCAGTTGCTATCAACAAACTTTATTTAAATTGCAATTTCAATTACAATTTGCAAAATTAATTTAAAGTAAACTCCCTCGCAGAAATCATTCAATTTGCTTTACTTACTTACATCCAAATTCCTTGCAGCTGCATCCCACGCGGCGTATGCGTAATATGTTCTTCTCCTTGCTCTGTCTGGTTAGAGCCTCAGTGTGTGCAACATGCTTTCTAATAAAATTGGCAAACAGCTTATGCAGTTTCCCACTGCTTAAGTCGATAAACAAAATATATAAGCCAGCTGGTGGTTATACAAGAATAACTCTGGCAGTTTATGGTTATTAAGCAGACTGAATGTGGGGAGGAGAGTGGGTTAGCAATCAAAATAAATTACCAACCAGTAGGAGAGCATTCATTCACATGACAAGCAATTAAAAGTTGTGATATGTACTCTCTGTGCCCTTGATCAGGGCAGGAGGCAACTTTTGTTTAATTATTGAGCCATTGTATGCTGTCATATTTCTGCTTAATTACGTAAAGAAAATGACGACCGAGAGCAAGAAAAGCACACAAATATTTCATCTTTATGCACAATTCTGAAGGGCAAATAAGCAAAAAGGAAATGACATGCCGGTACACTCAACAACTCATGCAATATTTATATAAACATATTTATACACAACAAGTCAAATAGGAATGGTCAAGTGCAGAAAGTTCTGCTGTGTAGTTGCCAAGATTCAAGGTCCAGGAGAAATTAAATTTACTTGTGTTCTATGCTGACGTGTTCAGGGCTTTAAGTTTTATGCAATTCATAACTGCAGTCGGTAATTTATGCAGGCGTCTGCCCTCTCTCCCTGGTGCGGGAACCAGCTCATCTAATCTGCCAGTTCGGTTCACAGCATTTTCATTCATTTGCATTTTCCGCAGGGGCGCTACAGCTTGACGCTTTAACTACATTTTGCTTAAAGTTTTGCCATCGGCACAGATGTATGGATATTGTTGTTGACCATTTGAACGTCCATAAATTGTCATTATCTGAGCGTGAATGGTGGCCATTGTTTGGGCACGCTCAGTATTTGCACTTTTATCTTCATTTAGTTAAACAAAAACAACACAAAAATTGGGGACAATAAAAGGCAAACAAAAAAGGATGTGTATGTTTATCCAACGGGAACAATAACTGTGAAAGAATTTTATTTTAATTCAATTGTGTATGGAATGCATATTTTGAATAAGACAAATTGGAAATGCGCACAAAAGTGTGCTATTCAAATGTATCGACTGATTATCAATCTACCCGCATGGCTATGCATAGTTAGCAGACTTGGAAAAGTGAAATGTTCTATTGTTTTTAAATTGCTTTTGAAAATTTTTGGCTTATACAACCTTATGTAGATTATGTCAGTTTAGTCCCGGCATTGGTCTTTCTCTTTCTGTTGGTTGTGCTGAATTGTGTATAAATGTCTGCACGGACGTAACCACTGACGAATGTTGGCGCCCGTTTAGCTTTGGGGACGTTTCCATTCTATGTAGCTCCGCAATAATGTTCGCTGCTAGTTTGCAAATCCCCTTCCAGTTTTTCTATGACATGGGAATGTGTGCGTGTGTTGTGTAAGGCAATGAAATTTCAAGAACACAAGAACACAGAAATATTTTGATATCTCTCGTAGTGTGACATTGGAAATGTAGATGTTGGACTTACAGGTCGCGTCTATGAGTTCCTAACGGAATGCCCTTTGAAAACAGAGCAAAAAAATAAGAGATAAAACTATCCTAGCTAAGATTGACTTGAGGTAAAGAAGTACAACCGGAAATTGAAAATATTGTAGACTATAGGAAACAATGCAGATTGATAAGAGCTATATTAAGTGATCAGCGTGCAATTGTCGAAGACTAACAGGATAACATATTGTAAATTTTGTGAAAAGTCATACCTAAATGGTTATATCGATCCGGCATCGCTTGGGATATAGAGAGTCAAACAAAATGTCATATAGCATTTCTAAACAGAAGCCGGTTCGGTTCGGTTCAAAACCGGTTCAGTTCAGAACTGGTTTGCATCCCTGAGTAAAACACAACATGCTATTGTCAACCAGTAAAACAATAAATAGAACACACGTTAGAAGTGACTAACAAACTAAGCGTTTTAGGTGCTGCGCTCGATTAACTAGCCTAACGCTTGGGCTTAGGTCCGCTCAAGTATAAATGTAGCTCCAATGAACGGCGATGGGTCAAAGCTAGCAGCATGTTGTTCAAGGCAACAGCCATAATATTGTGGACATGGGCCAGCTGTTTGACCCGCACTGCAGCTGTGGACTGCAATCAGCAACAAAACTATTTTGTAAGCTAAATTCCAAAAATTCCGAAAACACACAAAATACCAACCAGTTTTTTCTTCTACTTCAGCAAGCTTTCAAGGACTGCTGTAGGATTCCAACAATGAATTTTGATGGCTTCAAGGAGCAGTGTGAGAAATATGTGCCCGATGTAGGGCTGAGAGTTTCGCCTGTAAGTCAAGTCCGGACAACTAACAATTAATCACACATTAATCCTTTCTTCCCATGTCAAGTGCTGGTATGAGTGCATCTTTAATGCCGAAAATGTCTTGAATGGCACCTCTAACATTAATGAGGCCAATGCTCGTCTGATGTTGCAGAAAATTTTGGGAAACCATGAGGATTTTGTGGAGATCTTTACGGAAGGACTACAGAATTGTACGGGGTCTGTCGATGAAATGAACAAGTTTTTCAAGAGACGAGCATCTCCACCGTCTAGAGCTGAAAACTGTTCACATTTACCCGTCATGTATGGCATTTGTGCACAAAGATATGTGTTTAATCATTGCCCAGCAGCGAAATGGACACCCACTGAGATTTGCGCGAAGGCGCGTGAATATTTGACTCACTGTCCGATAAAAAAAGCTCGTGGCTAATTGGTCGTGGCATTGCAGTTTTTGATTAATATATTAAAAAAATTTAATTTGCAGCTAAGTACATTTGCTATTTTTGTGGCCGTACTAAATGGGGCGAAAAATATATATTCCATTTGGTTATGGGAGTTTAAATTCTGGTTCGATGAGGACCTTTGAACCCCTTTCGCAGACTCAGCTAGAAATTAATGGTAGGGGTTTGAAAAGGTTTCAAGTTTCTTTTCAGGAAATACTTGAATATTGATGGCTTATGGTTGACCGGTTATTGCTTAATGTTGTGTGTGTGTGTGCTTGTAGCTGTCTGATGCACACGACAAAAACAAAACCGAAGCACTTCCGGACCGGCTTGAAGCCCCAATATTTAAATAAAATCGATTTTAATGAGATTATTAAGTGTTAAGCGGAATTACACGTTAAATATTTTATGCTCTCGCGAAGTTACAAACTTTTTTATTTCATTTTTAAATCTTATTTATAATTGTTACCTTGAGGTTTGCCAATTTACCGACACTTACCTTCACGAAGATGAGATAATTGCCTTAAATATCAATGTAAACCCACAATTTTGCTTTTTTCTTCGCCACAAAGTATTTTAACAACTTGGCAAACTATTAGCCTTGTGCGGAATACTGTCTCATAATGAGGTCCGAGCGTGCACACGGTTGGACGCCTTTACATTTTACAGCTTGGCAGAATGTGTGTGTGCCCCCGACCATTAAACCGACGACAACGAAAATGTTTTACTTACGCACGAGCAATTGCCGTTTATGAGGTGGCGAAATCATAAAACTCAGCACAAAAATCATATGGCCATTAAATCGCACATAACAAAAAAGGGGCAGGGTAGTTAAAGGTTATTTAGGGGCCCATAAAACGGGTCGACAATGTTGCGTTGATTTGATATTTGACTGCATTTATTGTTTTAAATATTATTATCGATATTTACTTCAATGGAGAACTAAGTTGGCCTGCATACGTGTAGAAACTTCCTATATTTGTTTTTGTTTCGTTTATGTTTAATCAATGCAATTTCTTTTCTTTTTACTCTTCCCTCGTCGATTTGTATGTGTAGGTGTAAGCTAATGTGTAGTCTCAATGATGATCTCGTGCGTGTCCAGATCGGGGACCGAAAATTTCATGGGCAAATAGTCGTCGGGATGCATGTGGGACATTTGATTGACCTCCAGCTGGGCACGTTCATGATCCTCATGGCACTTGGCCTCATGCTTCTCGTAGTCGGCAAAGGTATCAAAAATGGCACGACACACCATGCACTCAAAGAAACTTCTGCAAGAGGAGACATGTTTGGGTTAGGAGAACAATCAGGGGAATGTTCATCTGCTCACGGTTTCTGCTCAGCCTCCAAGCGTTCGCGCGCCAGGGCCGCAGCCGCCTGTATGGAACCGGCTACGTCCACATCAACGCCCTCTTTGATATGCGACTGCAGATGGCGCTTAAAGTTGGACAGCTGGGTGAAGCCCTTCTCGCAGTAATTGCACTGGTACGGCTTGGCATTGAGGTGTCCCAGCTTGTGCTTCTTCAGGTTTACCAACTGCGAAAAGAATCTGCCGCAGCGCTGGCATCGAAACGGCTTCTCGCCGGTGTGAGTCATTTTGTGCCGTTTCATGTTGCTTTGCTGGGTAAAGGATTTGTTGCAGAAGCAGCAGGTGAACGGGCGCTCCCCACTGTGTACAGCATAGTGGCGCTGCAGATTCACGGCCTGAGCAAAGGCCTTGGAGCATATATTACAAATAAACGGACGTACATCGTTATGTACCTTCATGTGGCGATCGAGGTTACCCGAATTGCAGAAACTCTTCGCACACAGCTTACACTCGTAGGTGGTTTTGTTGTGGTTGTGCACCTCCTGCCGATGCAGGGTCTGGTCGCGCT
The DNA here is from genome assembly GCA_035044985.1 of Lordiphosa fenestrarum. Taxonomy (NCBI): domain Eukaryota; kingdom Metazoa; phylum Arthropoda; class Insecta; order Diptera; family Drosophilidae; genus Lordiphosa; species Lordiphosa fenestrarum. The sequence continues at coordinate 1,755,456 of JAWNNO010004737.1, forward strand.
TGCTCTTGAAGGTCTAGAGTGGGAGTGAAAGAAGTGGGGAAGTGAAACAAGTGTGGGTGAGTCGTTGTGTCTGTGTTACTTACGCGGTCGCAGCGCTTACAGGCGAACTGCTGGACCACGGTCTCATCGAATTCTACCTCGATGCCCGCCATGTTGGCACGCCCAGCTACAGCATGGAGGCGGTGTTTCCAATCAATTCGCTAATACTTAATTAATTAAACAACCGATTCCTTAAAATGTGTTATGATATTTTTGTCCAACGAATTACAATTACCATTATGTTAGGCAGGGAAATTTCGATAGAGGTGGGAGGGAAGCGTGATTAGTGGTACCACACTCGACTGCTTTTGGGATTTTTGCATTGGAAACTCGCACTGAGCAGATCATTTGTATTTTGTTAGTTTAATTGTTTATTCTTATTATTTAGGCCACAAATGCGGTGTTTTCTATGCACTCTCTGTGCGGCGGACGATGCCACTGAGCGCATCGGCCTCAATTCCGCTGAAGCCGACGCGCTGAAGCTAAAGCAAATTATTGAACAACATTTCTGGCTGGTAAACAAACGCTTGTGTTGCTTGATGTCAAGGTTCCTAATTCCAAATCTCTTGCAGATTGACAGCGGAAAAGCCAGCGATGACTATGTGTGCAGGTCTTGCTGGGAGCAAGTATACCAGTTTCACAACTTCTATGAGACCGTGCAGCAGGCCCACAAGTCACTGGAGACTCCGGTGAAGAATGAAATACTGCCGGAGAGGGAAAGTGTGGCAGCTGCCGTGAAGCGCCGACGTGGTCGTCCGCGCAAGTCGGAGGAAGCTGTTACAGCCATGGCCAATGAGGAGCTGAAAGCAGTGCTGGAGCAGATCAATTTAAATGAGATCAAAATTGAGTTTCCCGAGGCAGATCTAACTATGGCTGATGTGTTGGAAGAGGAACAGGATGAAGAGGAGGAGGACGAGGTGGAAGAATATCTGGATGATGAAACGGTTGGGGACGAGGATGAAGGAGAAGAGGAACAGGATGTGCCCAGTAAAAAGCCACGCAGAGGCCGGCCTCGTGGTAGAAAAAGCTCCAACAAGCCCACCTCCCGTGCCGGGGAGACAAATAATAAACAAAAGTCACACGAATTCAATGACTACATACGGGAACACTATAAGGTCCAGTGCCATGTGTGCAGCCTGCCGCAAGAGGGATTCTCGGAGATGCTGGTGCACATGCGCCAGGAGCATCAACAGCGTGGCTATGCCATGTGCTGCAATCATAAATTCTACAAGCGGGGCGTCCTGGTCGACCACCTGCGTCGCCATCAGGACCCCGAACTCTTCAAGTGTCAACTGTGCGAGCGGGTGATGGGTCAGCGACGAAGTCTGGAGCTGCACATGCGTATGCATGAGATCAAATCCCGTGGCCGGCTCTATCAATGCGACCAATGCTCCAAGAGCTTCTTCAGTCCAATTGTGTACGAGCGCCACAAACTCACCCACATTCCCAAGGAGCAGTGGCAAGTGGGCTGCACGCACACCAACTGCGACAAGACGTTCCCTAATCAGTACACCATGCAGCAGCATGTCAAACTGGTCCATTTGAATCTCTATGCCAAGATCTGTGACGTGTGCGGCAAGTCCATTAGGGGTAGAGAGGCCTTGGCCAGGCACATGGAGGAGCACACGGGAACGCCGCAAAAGGCCATCAAGTGTGATCTATGCGACTCGATTCTAACTACCAAATATGGTCTGGCTCGTCACATTAAAATGATGCACACGGCAGAGAATCTTCAGCCAATGCAATGCGAGTTCTGCCTCAAGATCTCGCCTAGTCTGCAAGCCCATCAGCACCACATCAAGTATACGCACAATACCGCTCGCACGCATCAGTGTCCCATGTGCGAGAAGGCATTCAAGAGGCCCAAGGAGCTGAGGGTGAGTGTGAGAGGATTACTCCGAATATCCAAGCATAATTTGGTTTCTCTTTTAGGAACACATGACCACCCACACGGGTGAGGTTCTGTACACCTGTCCGCACTGCACCCAGACTTTTAACTCCAATGCGAACATGCATGCCCATCGCAAAAAAATGCATCGCAAGGAATGGGATGAGTATCGTCTACAGGCCAAAAACCGAAAAACCGACACTATAATAGCAGTTAGCGTGAGAAAGACCACCGAGTCTCGACAAGATGAGAAGAATGAAGTTGTTTCCTCTGGCTTGGAGTAGCGCAAAACGAAACCTTTGAAATAATTCAAACTGGCAAATACAATTCATCATTTTATTAATCGTTGGAAAAGTGCTTGTATAATCATTGAGGTTCAATTTGGGACAATGACCCTAGACCCTTGAGCCTAAACAAAACTGGGAAATACAGTGATTTTCCGACTATAATTTTGAGATAATCAAGAAGTTCTTAAGTATTTGACTCATATTATAATTAGAGCCAAATCGAAATGTTCAAAACCACATCGGAAAGCAAAGTTAGTTTGATTGGTGATGCATCGAAGTTATAAGGTAAATCGAAATAGTCACTAAACCAATTTGAAAAGTTAAAAACAAAGTCGCAATAGTCGCAAACTTTTAGTAGAGCGTGACTCGTGAATTTTTGAGATTTTGCTAAATCAGCCTGCGGTCACACTAACAAAAAACGTCATCACAAAATTCCAGCTGGCAGTTGCTTTCATTTGTTGTTTAGCACAATTTTTAGCCAAGATTGGATACCATGGTGGACGATAGCACTAGAAAATCCCTTAGCAACATTCCTTTGCTACAAATACGAGCAGGTCCCAGAGAAAAAGACATTTGGGTACAGAGATTGAAAGAGGAATACCAGGCACTGATTAAGGTAAGAAATCGCAGCAACAACAATCACACACACACCTCTCTTAATTTCCCCCCCTACCCGTGCCCCCATCCAGTATGTGGAGAACAACAAGCAATCTGGTAGCGATTGGTTTCGCCTGGAGTCCAACAAGGAGGGCACCAAGTGGTTTGGCAAATGCTGGTACATGCATAATCTGCTGAAATACGAATTCGAAGTAGAGTTCGATATACCTGTTACCTATCCCACAACCGCGCCGGAGATAGCCCTGCCGGAACTGGACGGCAAGACTGCGAAAATGTATCGTGGTGGCAAGATATGTCTAACGGATCACTTCAAGCCACTGTGGGCACGCAATGTGCCGAAATTTGGCATAGCTCATGCCATGGCTCTGGGGGTGAGTAGTGGCAAACCCTTTGACAATGAGACACTAATTTGGGGCTCTCTATTTCAGCTGGCGCCTTGGCTGGCCGTGGAAATACCTGATCTCATCGAGAAGGGCATCATCAGCTACAAGGACAAATAGTTACTAATGGAAGTAAGGGACAGAACAGAACAAATGCATTTGAATATGAAAAGTCATTTTATGGTTTGTGTTTATTTAGTCAAAAGTCAAATTGGAAAAGATCGTCGCGTAGTCTATGTTAAGAATTTGATCTGTGAGCTTCTCTCCTTCCTCGAGCATCCGCTTTAGTTCATGTGATTGTTGTTGTTGCGCTGCGAAGACTGACGCCAATTGTCTGACCAAATAGAGCTGGGCGAGGTAAACGGATCATATTGGGTGGGCAAGTGACTGCGAGTCTCCCCGGCACCATCTGATCCATGTTCTTGTGCTAAATTGTGCGCTGTGGCGTTCAATCCATTGTTGTTGTAATTCGATTCCAATCCTGGCGGTGGACGTATGGGACCCACACCAGTGGGCCAGGCACCATAGCCCAACGGTGACCAGGACGCTGTATTCCAATTATTCTGCTCCATATTGGCCAACAGCAAGAGTTTCTCCTGCTGCTGCTGTCTCTGTTGCAGCTCCAATTGTTGTGCCTGCTGCAGTAGTAATTGTTGCTTCATGACTAGCTCGCTGCGCTCCCATTGGGCATGCTGCTCTCGCTCCCGCTCCTGACGCTCGTACAGATCTGTTTGGGGGAAAGGCATTTTTAAATCATTTTCGGTTCAAGTTTTCATGTCTTACCATTCACCGCTGGCAGCTCCACGTCCACACTGGCAAAGAGCGAATTACTGGACGAGGCCGCTATAGGTTCCCACAGCGACGACAGCTTGCGGCTACCTCCAATCGGTCCCAATTGAGGACTGGCCACTGTCGCTTCATTCGCTGGGTTCCATTGGCTGGTAGTGTCCAAGATGAGTGGAAATTGGTTGGTCTGCAGTACATCGCGAAATGACACCCGACTGCTGGTCTCCCAGGGGGAAGTGATGCACTTGAGCGGGTCCGGCGAGGCGGGCGGTGAGTTGGTGGCAGCCTCCGTCTGGCCAAAGTTTAGCTGTTTCTGGCGTTGCTTGCGATCCGTTTTCTTGGCCGCAGCTCCAGCCATTCTTTGCTCCTTGCGTCTTTCCTTTCTCTCTCTCGACCAGGCGTCTTGCCAAGCTTCTTGGTGGAACCGCCATTTTGTTCCTTGAGCACACGTTCATTGGTCTTATTCGGTCTGGGGGACACATTTAGGGGCTTGATTGTAGGTTTTTCTTGGATGTCCGTGGGTGGTGGAGGATCTGCCTTGGGCTTGGCTACCACCTTGGCTTTCTTTGGTTGCCTTAGCTGGCTAGCAGCCTGGGGCGGAGATGGCGTAGAAGATTTCTTAAGGGCGACTCTGGCCTCCTGTGGCGGAGGTGGGGGTGAACTCTGGTTGGTGGTGGGTGTTTGCTTTGGTTTCGATTTCAGTACATTTATGTCCATGCTCCAGGCTGACCAGGAGGAGGGCTTGAACTTGCGTGGCGCTGCGGCTGCAGCCAGGCCAGTTCGCTTGCGCAGGTCTTTCAGCTGACCATTATTTCTGATTTTCTGCTGTTGGTGCACAGCTTCCGCCTTTAGTGCTGCCTCCTCCGCCTGCTGTTTCACTATATTCCTTAGGTTAAAGGTGGGCTGCACGGGTCCCTTATATCGGGCTGCATCGTAGGCATTCTGCTGGGCCATTATGGCTCGTGCATCAAAGACGGACGAGATTAGAACCAAACAAAAGCTGACCATTAGCACCACTAGCGCTGTGTTCCTCAGCGTGGTCTCCCACGGGGGACGCGCTAGGCGCCCTGCACACTGCTCCACACTCTCCGCTGGGAGTTGGGCCAGTAGCACGTAGTTGATCTCGTAGGTGAGATTTGTTAGCAGCCTGAGACTACGCTGTACCCGCGAGGCCGTATAGTCCGTGCTGAAGGCTATCTCAATTTTACGCGTCTCATTCTCTCCCAGCTCAAAGCCAGCACAATCCAAGACCTTAAAGCCAAAGTCCTCGCAGCTGTGTGAGCCAATTAAGAATCCTTCCACCCGCAGGGGTATGACGCCGGAATTTCGTGCCGTGAAACTGCGAGTGGCCACCCCACTCGAGGGGGAACAGTCCTCAAGTTGTTCTCGAGTCAGTTCAAAGAGCAGCGGAGTGGTGGAGCCTGGACGACGATTGCCAAAACGGAACTGCGACTGCACGGCACGGGCCTGCAGCCACACAGCCTCGTAGAGCGTTAGATTATTCCTCACATGCAGCAGCGTGCAATACTTCTCTGCCTGCAAGGAACTAAACTGTATGGGTATGGTCAAGCTGGCACCGCCGGCCAGCAATAGGGGAACACCAAAAGTCGCCTCGGGCAGTGAGAAGACGTCGCGATCGGTAAGATAGCAACTGGTAGAGCTTACATCGATCACCTCCAGGGGTATAGAAAGTTGGGTGCGTCGCGCCTTGGCGGGATCGGCGAGAAAATAGTCCAGGAGCAGAGGCTGCTGTGTGGGATTGGTGATGGTGATCCATTGTCGTTGCACTTGTGACACCTCAATGGCCGGTGTTGGTGGAATTGGCTGGAACTGCACCAATTTCGGCCACTCCAGACTAATGCTAAAGTCCAACTCCAAGGGAGGCAGCTCCTCACTGTGCAAGGTCAGCGACATGGCCTGTAGCTGACGCTTGAACTGCCGATAAAGTTCAGTGCGTTGACGTAACTCCGCACCGTCGTAGAGCAGGTTGTCATTGACTAATCCGCCGCCTGGTATGCCGGGAAAGACGACATGATTGTTGACCTCCCGTATGTAGCACATGTTACCACACAGGGCCGCCGGCTCAAAGTAAATGCGGCCCACCTTGGTCAGCGTCTGGGCAGCGATGGTGGAGCCCTTTGCATTGAAGTCCTTAAAGCGCAGACCCAGTCGGGTGAAGCTGATGCTCTTCACATGCACCGGTTGATTGAAGCTAGAGCGTATGCTCAGCACAGCGCTGCAAATCTTGCCCGGAAAGCAATTCTTGAAGTTCAACTGATCCTGTTCGATATCCAGCTGGCCCACCGAGGCCTTGAACTTGACCGGCACTCGTATCAGTTCGTAAGGAGTCCATACCTTTAACGTACACACACTGGGCTCGGCCACATAGGTTTGTATGCCCAGTTTGAAGACGGCTCGGTCGCCGGGGCCCAGCTCACCACAGAAATGAAAGCGCGTGCTCTCATTCCGTTCACTCTCCACATAGACATGCACAATCTCCTCCACGGGCTCCCACTCGGGCTGGGCATGTACACAACCCATAAAGGTGCTGTGAAAGTACACATTCTTGGGTTTCTTGAAGAACCAATTGGTAATCTTGATGGGCAGTGGATTGTCATTGCGCAAAATAATGTACCCATTCCGAGACATCTCGCCAAAGGGCACCGTGCCCAGGTCTAGCTCAACAAACGGCTGCTCCGGCTCTTTGTAGACCTGCAGCACAAATGGTTGCGTGGAGACGTGCAGACGTCCGCTGCAGGACACCAGTGGCAGCTCGAGACTGGTCGCATTGGTCTCTATTCTTAGAGATGAATTGAAGCCCTGGTCTTCATTGATTAGATTCAGCTTGACTAGCTCCACAGAGTCACCCGGCTGCAGTATCAGAGGCAGCCAAGTGTCCCGCATTATGTCCATCTCCAGCAGGTTGGCATCTATTTCCTTTGTAAGGCTCACATTGTACAGGATCAAGGGATGGGCAAAGCTATTGGTAACCAAAAGCGAGCGTTTCTTTTCCAATTGAACCCCTCCTTCTTCGGTACTGCTGCTGGTCACAAACTTGGTGACATTGCCATCAAAGGTCAGGCCGCCCTTGAAGATCTCCGCCCTTACCAAAATGGTAAATTGCTCTTCTCCTTGTATGACCAACAAATCGTTGATCGTCTCGCTCTGCTCGAAGAGTTTGGGATCCAGCCTTATACTACTCTCATTCGCATCGAATGACAGTCCGGGTATGTCCCTTAAGTAGCTCCCTATTAGCTGACGCCTTAGGGGATCCTCTGGCTCGTTCTGCATATCCAGTTTGAAAAGCAAGGCATCCGGTGCATTCTGGGTGGCCAGACGTCCAAAGTCGGCCAACGGGTTGCGAGCATAGGCCGCATGCCTGGGTAAGATTTCGAATTCAACGGGTATGACTAGAACCTGCTCCAGTTCCAGCTCCTGTTCGGCTATTTTGATGCGTATGTAGGCGCTGTGATTGCCCGCCGTGCGGCCGTGAAAGGAAATGCGTATGACGGGCTTAAGCGTGTGTGGTGGAATTTCCCAAAGATTTTGAGGCCCCTCAGAGCCGCCGCTGGGCAGCTCCAGCTGGAACTCGCCGCCGCTGCTGTAGACCTATTAAAAAGAAGACCGATTTAGTATTTCCAGTAGGCATCTCTCTCTCTCGCTTCACCTCTAGTATCTGCAGCGGACGCTCGTGCGGATTGTACATGTGTATCTCCGGCGTTAGAGTGGCATTCATGGGCGCCTTGATCCCCACAAGCGGCTTCAGGCGATACGGACACTCACTACCCTCTCCGCGAACTGCAAACTCCGCCCTACCAAAGGAGGTGTGTATAAGCAGATCCGTTGATATGGCACCTAATTGCCGCGGCAGAAAGACCACATTGAACGTGGTATTCCCTGCGGGCGGCACTTCCCGCGTTCCAAAGAAACTGCTGTAGAAGACCGGTATCGGTCCCGCGACTGAGTTTAGCTGGACTGTTCGATTGGAGTGCTGATTGAACAGTGTAACTGTCTGAGTACGCGCCTGACCCACCGACCAAAGACCAAAGTCAAGGTGAGACGGCACGAAATGCAAATCGCGCAACAATTCGCTCTGCTCCCGCGTATGGGGCTCCGGGAGTCCCATGAAGCTCTCCTCCAGACCCACCTTGTCCTGGCCTATTTCTGTTTGTTGAGTGCCAGAGCATGCATTGGCCAGGATTGCGATGGATATCGTCAGCAGGGCAAAATGTGTTGTATTCATTTTGTTCTGCTTTCTGTGCCCTGTTTGTGGTTGCTTTGGCAGTTGGCACTGCTCACGTGGATGTCGTGCGGTTAGTTACTCCTGTCTGGCACGCCTTATCTTAGAGTCCTTTTCCCTTTTTGCGATTATTTATATTATTCAATTCTGATTATCGCTGTCAGCTGTCGCCTTTTTGTTTTAGGGATTGGAGTTGGGCGCGTGTCGTGACTATTATATGCAGTTATCGATGGTAAAATGTTCGAGATGGGAAGGAGAATATTGATAGGTCAAAGAAACCAATAGAAATAACAAGGTGAGGCAGTAAAAAGAGTGGCCTGTAATGCAGCTTAGACTAGTTGCTTGGGTGCAAAAACCACAAATTGCTCTTCTCGGCAACGGCTGAAGCGAAATAAATCAATCATTCTTATAGAAATTAGTCGAAATATTTTTCAATGTGATGGGAATTCCTTTCTTTATAAAGAGTTTTTTTTTTGTTTTCTGGAGGTCGCCATTTTGTCAAATAGCTTTAATGTGCTTATTCCTCAGATCACATATGAGAATATAGATTTTAAAAGTCTCTTCTGGAAGATTGTTTGAAAAATCGCCACCGACTGTAAGAAACATTATTAAAGAATAGTGGCATCATCTTTTAGACACGATATAAAAATTATTAAATATTAAAATATTCCCGTGCTTACACGACCTTTCACAACGCGTAATTGCACCGTGGGAACTGTCTTCACGAGTCACGGTGCGTGTTGCAAGCAAATTCGTAGGAATTTTCCCAGCCCTGAACCATAAACTTCAAAGTTCCACCACTAAAACCAAAAAAAAAAAATTAAATATTGTTACAAACGTGTACGTGTAGCTGTTTATAAATAAAGTGAGAAAAATACAGTGTCTAGTTAAAATACCTATTCGATTAGCTAAAGCAATCGTTGTTACTAAAGTGGGCCAAGAAATAAACAAGTAATACATAGAAATTATGAGTCTGTAAATTGCAATTGATCGGCTTAGGGCCCCTCCATACACACGCACACATGCTCACACACTCAAACAGAGAGAAAAGAGACGCATATTTATAAAGAAAACCTGACTGAACTGAGATTAGCATAAAGCCAAGGCTCACTGCCCATTGCATCATTATTGATTTTACCCACTTTCACCGACTTACTGCTATTATGTGAAGCTTCAATTTCGGTTACACGTCGAACATAGAAATGTGTGTGTGGAAACGGAGAGCCCCTCGCCTAAGCGAACTTTGTTTCTGTTGATGTAAATTAGGGCGCTAATATATTGCAAAGTCATAGCTACTAGGGAGCAATGTCAGTCAATGCTTAAAATGTATTGTGAACTGAGCCACTCGGCAGCTTTGGGAGAAAGTTGAACCTTTGCCAAAGATTGAGAGAGAGGGAGAGAGATGGTTAGACCAGTTTTTGGGTGAGGAGTTTCCCCGAAATTCTTTTGGTTAGCGGCACTTGTTGTCGACCGCAGCGCGTAAATCAAGAATTCCCATTCCCGAAAATTCAAACATTTGCACCTACACTTGGGTGCTTCCCACACATGCATATGTATGTGTGCTTGGTTTACTCGAAACGGCGACGCGCGAACCTCGTACGTAGAGGCGACGACGCTATCGGATCCGACAAACGACTTGTTGCTTGCTGCTCTGTTCCCTTTTCATCGCTGGTGCCTTCCCATATTCGATTTCAGTTTACTTCAGACTCGAAAGCGTGCAGGTTGGCTTCCAAGTCAAAAGCGCGAAATAAACAAAACGCACCCAATCCCCACACACACACATACACACGCAAATTGCACTCGTCTCTAATCAATTCTAAGCGTAAATAGAATCAAAGTTTGAAAGTACGGCCAGAAGTCAAACGGTACGCAGAGCGGGGGGGCCTTTGAATACGCTTAAGCATATGCTAACCGCTTCCCCCCGTCTTCCTACTCTTTCTTTCAGCCATCATGTCTGCTAAAGCCATCACGGAAGCCACTGGCAAGGACATTCTCAATCGTCATCTCAATGATCATGGCGCCGGCGCAGCCACCTGCCGCTTTGCCACAGTCAATGCCGACACCAACTGGTCCAAATTGAGTGTTACTGAGCCCTGGTTGCTGACCACGGTAAGTGCTATTAACAACGCAGCTAATCAAGCAACAACAATTGCCAAATAAAACAATAAGTAGGCCAGCCAGCGCAGCAACAATAACAACAACAACAATGTTGTCATTGAACTTGACCTCGTCAAAGACTGGCGAACGAACCGACAGCACGCCTTGCGCTGATGACTAAGCCATCGATGCCCTGATAAGCATCATTCTAGCGAATGATTCCGATTAATGAGGGTGAATGTAGGAAATCAAGGTGATTGCGCGCGCCTTTTTATCGGCTGGGGAGTCGCGCGATTTTGACCACGCCATCGATAGGGTATTTGAGAATAGTGTCTGAACACCTCACCTTATATACATATTTATAAATATTAGCATTATCAATCCTTGGCAGCAGCAGCAGCAGCAGCTGGAAATGTTTGCGAGCGTCGCATGCTAAAGTGTTGTTATACCCTAGCTCTTACTTAGGGTATGCTCATTTTAGAAGAAGCACGCATACTTAGCCAGATAGACCAGAATCTAAATGTAACTTGAGAAGCGACTTTTACTTCTTCAGGCTGATCTTTTGACTTTTCGCATCTGTTTTGGAATTTTTATCTTTTAGAAAACATTCAAGTAACTTTTTCTCTTTAACAGATGTAGTTTCCAAGAGGACATTGACCCAATCGAGATGATTGTTCATATATTCTTATACAGAATTCAATTTCAATGTATTCCTCAACAGAGTTTCCATCGGGGCTAATATTGCAGTTCAACGGGTTTCTTGTTTGTTAAGAAAAGCGCTTCAGTTCATCATAAGAGAATTTCTTGTTCCTTGGAGCATATTTTTTTCAATACTATAAATTCTGTACAAATTTTATAGCGTTTTATGAACTATTAGAAGCTCTTCTTGCTGTTCCAGCTGTCCCAAAAAAACGTAGAATGTTGGTTTTCCTGAATGAATTTTATTATTTCTCCGCTAAGAATCGGTTGGAACATCTTTCTTTAAATGTTTCCAGTGCGTGAGATTCGGTTTTATATTTAGTTCTGTCCCCAAGGTCCATAATGTTCCTCCAGTCATCGCATAGTTTGAAGATAGATGATTAAGTTATAGCATAGTACTCAGACTGTTCTCTTGACTTTGCCAGTTCTCGGACAAACTAAATGCTTTCGCTCATACCCAACTTAAATCTCGTGGCGCCGCAACCTTGACTAACTAATCAGCTGGTTAGAAGCTAAAAAAAAGATAGCGTACAGTTTCTCAGACATCTAGCCTAGCTAAATGGATTTAACAATAGCTGCAACCTGCAGCAAAAAACCAAATAAAACTCAACTTATTCATTACCCATAAGCCATAATATCTTTCATATTTTTATGGATAGAATTTATGTACCATCTGATCATATTTAGTATTTGGTAGTAAGAGGTAAAGAGTTTGTTATAGTCTAGGTCTTGTTTCTTTATCAGAATGGTTGATCCTTCAAAATAGCAAATAGACGTTATTTGTAGGCAGATAGCTCTATGTAGAAGATTAGAAATCGGCCCTTAGTCTAATTCGTTGTCGTAGGCCTAGGATTTTGGATTATCGCTCAAAAGAAAAGAGGGCGATTCTAAATACGCTCCAAAAACGATACCCAACAAAACACGTATCAGTAAAATATATGTTCCTTCCGACACTATAATTACGTTACAATGTTTGGGCCAACGATCGCCTGACAAGCTCTTTTTTTTTTGTTTGTTCAATTTACACTCGTATGATCTTCTAATAAGCAACTCAAGATTCGTTTGTGTTTACTCGTACATACGTCCACATTGTCATTGTCAATGACGCAGCTTCGCTGACCCTTGGTGATTGTCGTCGGCGACGTCGCTTGACTCGCTTTGCCTTTGTTATCGCCTGATCTTGCTTTGGGATACCTGAAACCGGCTTTTGTGGGCTGGAGTTCAATGTTTGGTGATTTGTATTAAATGTACTTTTTATTTAATTTTTTAGCCGCTGGTGGTCAAGCCCGATCAACTGATCAAGCGTCGTGGTAAATTGGGTCTAATTGGTGTAAAAAAGAACTTTGAGGAGGTAAAACAATGGATTGGCGAACGTTTAAATAAGGATCAGAAAATTGGCAATGCGGTGGGCAAGCTGCGAAACTTCATCATTGAACCATTTGTGCCACACACGGATGTAAGTTGCGACCGGTTCCCAGGCCTGGCCTGGAAACTTTATTCACCATTTCTTTCAATTCCAGGCCGAGGAGATGTATGTGTGCATCTATTCGCATCGCGCAGCGGATACCATTTTATTCTATCATCAAGGCGGTGTTGATATCGGTGATGTGGACGCAAAGGCCGTCAAATTGGAGGTTCCCGTCAACAGCACACTATCTCTGGCCGATGTCAAGTCACAGCTTCTGCGGGAGATCAAAGACTCCACGAAGAAGGAACGCATTGCCAAATTCGTCAGCGCCTTGTATGCCACCTTTGTGGATTTGTACTTCACTTACCTGGAAATCAATCCTCTGGTCGTCACAGCCGACAATCTGTACATATTGGATTTGGCAGCTAAGCTGGACTCGACTGCTGACTTCATATGCCGTCCCAAGTGGGGAGAGATTGATTATCCGCCGCCCTTTGGACGAGATGCCTATCCGGAGGAGGCCTACATAGCGGATTTGGATGCCAAGAGTGGAGCCTCACTCAAGTTGACCATACTCAATCGTAATGGTCGCATCTGGACCATGGTGGCGGGTGGTGGCGCGAGTGTCATCTACTCGGACACCATTTGTGATTTGGGCGGAGCCACAGAGCTGGCCAACTATGGCGAATATAGCGGTGCTCCCTCCGAGCAACAGACCTACGAGTATGCCAAAACCATTCTGACCCTGATGACCTCGTCGCCCAAGCATCCCGATGGCAAGGTGCTGATTACAGGTGGAGGCATTGCAAACTTTACCAATGTAGCAGCGACCTTCCAAGGTGAGTCTCGTGCCTTATCAGCTGAGGCCATAAAAACTAATTTGTGCTACCTTTAATGATAGGCATCATCACCGCCCTGCGTGAGTTCCAGCCCAAGCTGGTCGAGCACAACGTGTCGATCTTTGTGCGTCGTGCCGGACCCAATTACCAGGAGGGACTACGACGTATGCGAGACTTTGGCTCCAGCCTGGGTGTTCCTCTGCATGTCTTCGGGCCCGAAACACACATGACTGCCATTTGCGGCATGGCCCTGGGCAAGCGTCCCATACCGAAGGTGGCCAGCGTTGAGTTTTCAACAGCCAACTTTTTGCTACCTGGCGGCCAGCAGGCACAGGCCGATCTTAAGGCAGCCAGCGAAGCAACTGGCGAAGGATTAGGTGCCGGTAAGTAGCTAGCAAGGAAGTAGTCTCTGTGGTCCTAATCCTAACCAATGTAAGGCTTTCACTAATCCATTTGTATACCTTGCTCCTCGTGTGCATTGATCTGATCTCAATCTCTTTCTCTCTCTCTTTTCTCTCCGAATTTTCGTATGTATTTTGCATTCGCCCCCCCAAACCAAAACACAAATTCGAAATGCTCGTTTGGCCACCACCGATCCGACTCCCACACATCGCACCATCCCCGTGTTTGTATCCGTTGTGTTGTGTATTTTGTATGTGTATGTCAAACTTCTATGCTCTTGATCTCGACTCTCTCTCGACTCTCATCATCATAATTCGAAATCCTCGACTTCATTTGGAACAAAAAAACCCAAGCCTTGCGCTCGACAGCCGCACAATCGATTAAACTACCACCTATCTCAGCAGATGAGAGCGATGGCAGCAACAGCAACTCGACCGGCGGCAGCCACCGCAACGGAGCAGCGAGCTTGAACAGAAAGTTCTTCTCCAACACGACCAAGGCAATTGTCTGGGGCATGCAAACGCGTGCGGTGCAATCGATGCTGGACTTTGATTTCATTTGCAGGCAAGTGGTTTCCACTTAGGTTCAGTGCCAGAGATTAATCCAAGCTTTGATCCTCTACAGACGCGATGAACCCTCTGTGGTTGCCATGGTCTACCCCTTCACTGGTGATCACAAGCAGAAATACTACTGGGGTCACAAGGAGATTCTCATTCCCGTCTATAAGAAAATGTCCGATGCCATACACAAGCACAAGGATGTCGATGTGATGGTGAACTTTGCCTCTATGCGCAGTGCGTATGAGTCAACGCTGGAGGTGCTGGAGTTCCCACAGATACGCACTGTGGCCATCATTGCGGAGGGCATTCCCGAGAATATGACACGCAAAATGATCATTGAGGCGGACAAGAAGGGTGTGGCTATCATTGGACCCGCCACAGTGGGTGGCGTGAAGCCTGGCTGCTTTAAGATTGGCAACACAGGCGGCATGTTGGACAACATTCTGCACTCCAAGCTCTATCGTCCGGGCAGCGTGGCCTATGTCTCTCGCTCCGGCGGCATGTCCAATGAGCTGAACAACATCATCTCAAAGGCCACAGACGGCGTGATCGAGGGAATAGCGATTGGAGGTGACAGGTATCCCGGTTCCACTTTCATGGACCACATCCTGCGCTACCAAGCCGATCCAGAGACCAAGTTGATTGTGCTGCTGGGTGAGGTGGGAGGAACGGAGGAATATGATGTGTGCGCCGCCCTTAAGGATGGGCGCATTAACAAGCCTCTGGTGGCCTGGTGCATTGGCACCTGTGCCAGCATGTTTACCTCAGAGGTGCAGTTTGGACATGCTGGTTCCTGTGCAAACTCGGACCGCGAAACCGCCACGGCCAAGAACAAAGGTCTGCGCGAGGCGGGAGCCTATGTGCCAGACTCCTTTGATACGCTAGGTGAGCTCATCCACCAGGTGTACAGTGAGCTGGTCAAGACCGGACGTATTGTGCCGAAGGAAGAGGTGCCGCCACCCACCGTGCCCATGGACTACTCGTGGGCCCGCGAACTGGGCCTCATCCGCAAGCCCGCCTCGTTTATGACCTCCATTTGTGATGAGCGCGGCCAGGAGCTGATCTATGCGGGCATGCCCATTAGTGAGGTGCTCAGCAAGGACGTGGGTATTGGCGGTGTGATTTCCCTGCTCTGGTTCCAGCGCTGTCTGCCCTCGTATGTGTGCAAATTCTTCGAGATGTGCCTGATGGTGACCGCCGATCATGGACCCGCCGTGTCCGGAGCTCACAACACCATTGTGTGCGCCCGTGCCGGCAAGGATCTGGTGTCGTCCGTGGTCAGCGGTTTGCTGACCATTGGCGATCGCTTTGGCGGTGCTCTCGATGGTTCGGCCAGACAGTTCTCCGAAGCCTACGACACCAATTTGCATCCCATGGAGTTTGTGAACAAAATGCGCAAGGAGGGTAAACTCATTCTGGGCATCGGACATCGCGTCAAGTCCATTAACAATCCAGATGTGCGTGTGAAGATCATCAAAGAGTTTGTTCTCCAACATTTCCCGGCTTGTCCGCTGCTCAAATACGCCTTAGAGGTGGAAAAGATTACCACGAATAAGAAACCAAATTTGATTTTAAACGTGGATGGTGTGATAGCCACCGCCTTTGTGGATATGTTGCGCAACAGTGGATCGTTTACAAAGTGAGTGATAAGAGGGAGAATATTTGAATTGCAATTGCTTAAGTTGATGTCTGTGTTTCCATTTCCAGTGAGGAGGCGCAGGAGTACATCAATGTGGGTGCTATCAATTCGCTGTTCGTGCTGGGACGCAGCATAGGCTTCATTGGCCACTACATGGACCAGAAGCGACTCAAGCAGGGGCTCTATCGTCATCCCTGGGACGACATCTCTTATGTCATACCCGAGCAATACAACTAAGAGCATTGATGTTGATATATACTTACACACATACTTATATATATACATAAAGATTATAATGGATGTTGTTTGTAGTTAAGCACAGATGTTAAACAATTGCTCGAGCATGGCCCTGTTCCACCATGATCACACCCACACCCTCTCACACACACACACACACACTCCATTAGCGGTGTTAATCTCTCGTATCTTTCTCAGTCTTCTCTTTAGTTAATTAACATTTTAATGTAAACTTTTTGCCTGCATTTAAAAAAGTTATTAAGTTACCATTATTCTGTCTATTTTTTGTTTGTTTGAATGTATCTCGAAGCTCTCCCTTAGCTGGGTTTGATTTTATTTGTGGTATTTTAGTGAATGAAGAGGGGAGCTTCAGCACACCAAAACACTCGCAATCACAGACACAATTAGATCACAACAATGCTACATTTTATCATAATAATATTATTTGATATTTTTATACTTTAGGCTTTTTGGATTGCATACGATTTCCAGTCAAACAAACTGAATAAATTGTATCAAAAATATAATTGCTTTTTATGATTTCGTTATGATCCACCAGAGAAATCATTAATTCGATTCGCAGAAACCAAGAAACAAGAATTTTCATAAGTGGTCGGTTTCGAAACTTTCTCAATTAAGGGCCGATTTTACATCTTCTAGATAGCTGTCAGATAAACTTTCATTTTACTCTGTTATTTGTTAGTTTATGTGGCAGATAGTGCTATGTAGAAGATGTGTAATCGGCCCTAAGTGATTTAATTAGATTTATATTTTGGTATCGGACTTTGTTACGCGTTTCGGTATTCAATTCAATTTTGATTATTAACTTACTTGCTTTATGCAGATGCTGACGTAGCCCCAAACTGATGATTCCATTCATTCGATTTGTGTTTCAATATATCAGCGAGGGAGAGAGCTATTTAATAGAAAAAATTACGTTTTTTGTTTAGTTTATTTGATGCAAAATTAATCTTTACGTTTGTATAACAGAACTGCAGACAGCTTTCACTCTTCCTACGATAAACACTTGGGCAAACGCACTAATTAGAACTGCACCAGTTTCAGCACTCGCACTCATGTTATATACTGAGTTGTACTATGATACATATATATATTTACCAAGGCTTCAACTTATCCTTCTGACAAGTGGAGGCCCTTCGAAAACAAAAAAAGGTATCGTTGTTCCACTGCAAATTTTGAACGTTAACGAAGAACAAGTTAAGCTGACAAGGTGGAGTAGTCCCCTTTCACATTATAGCCAGTTTTTGGTATTCATTGAGATGAAAACTTATTGAACTTAAACAATCTATAACAAGGAAAATTGAGAGTTTGCTTTGATTAAAATCGATCCGTTGACTGGTGACAGTAAGGCTTTGTTGTTTAGCTGGTAGAAATTTAGACATATTTTTGATTAGGAGAGCGCGTCTATCTAACCAATCTGTGTAAATGCTCAATCAGTTGTCAAAAAGATGACATTCTCTATTTTTATAATTTTACAAAGGCTTCCAAAACGGCCAGATCTAAAAATTTTGGAAAGTAAATGAGAGATTTGTTTTCCCCTTTATTTCCCTTTCGAAATAGCAATATGCCGAATGTGAATTGGATTTCTAAAACACATCTTTAATTATCAATTCTAGTGACTCGGTACCAAGAAATAATTTTTTCACTGAAAATATTATAAGAACTATCAAAGTTCTTTGGAAATAGTATAAAGGAAATATTTGAAAGGAAGCGGTTCTTTGGGGTCCAGTTCAGCACCAGTCTCCAGCCTTATTATTAAATTTTTAATAAGGGAAGTATAAAATTCCCCCAACTGTTGTAAAACCTCTTTTCCCCCTTGGCAACGCTCTTGATACAGAAGCTATAGCTTTGGAAATTCTTAAGTGTGGCGCTGGCTTCAACGATCGATTCGTATGTTCACTTGAATTGATATTCAGCTTCTTTAAAAAAATATACAGAAACACCAGGGATGTAAGCCGGCTCTGAACCGAACCAATCCAAACCCCACCGATCCGCTAATGATCTTAGAGTATGCTATAAAACGCTAAACCGAACCGAAAAACGCCAATGAAAACGTTGCGGTTCGTTAATCGAAGAGATAGAAAAATGATATTGATATATAAGATATATCAACATATAGTCGCTAAAATGTCAAAGTGCTAAGTTTATCTTTTGCAACCCTTTTTGCCAAAACAATGCTGGTCTCTGGTATTCTGTATATTTCAGTGAGCAGTCTTATTTCTAAATACATCTGTTATCGCTCAGCACTTTTGTACCCTGCTAAGATATAATCAAATTGTTCAGATGCTTGAAGGAAGCTTCACCGATCACACATACTCTTAATTGGAATGACGATCTGGTTTAATTTAGCCATGTCCGTCTGTCGGTCCTTCTGATTCTATGCCATCTACCTCAGTTTGGAATCTATATCTAATATGTCGGAACCGAATGCATAGCATTCGAACGATTAATTGAAAAACTAGTTCTAGTGAGAAAAATTCGTTGGTTTTACATAGCAAGTGCGCACACCAACTGCTTAGCGGAGCAGAGAATTTTCTATATGGAATATTCTCTAGATTGTGTTAGGGAAACAAGTCCATTAAAAACTTGAGTCGAAGCATTCGCTAATCAAATCAAAATCCCCAAATACATGGCCAATTGAAAAGATGTACAAATAATGTTTGGGTAGTAGCATTTTTGGTATTTGATAGGATTGTCTTTGAATCAGGCTCATTTCGTAGCAATATAACTTCATTGGGGGAAATAAAAGATGACCAAGTCTTATCTTTACAATGCCAAGATAGGCCACATACATATCAAATCGAACCCAAAACTGAGCTTAAGAACCCAAATCATGGTATACAACTCACTATACTTATTGAGAGTTGGAAACATGTATGAGAGCCCCATTTTTCAAATGATTGTGAGTTATGCAGTCTTGTTATTTGCACCAAAGCTGTGGAACACTGAAAACAAACAGTATTGTGTATCCTTGACCTGCACCTTAGAGTCCTGATAAAGCAGTGTATTTATAAATATAAAACAAATTGCGTTTCCCGTTTTAAAGATATGTGAAAGAGTTATTGCACAGGAAATTAAATTGCACATACATAGATCACCCGCAGAAATGGTCGTTTCTTTTTCCCCGAAAGGGAGGGAAATATTTAATTTGCTACCACATCAACAATTTGGAAAAGGAACACCCACCACATACATATCTTCTATAAAAACTAATCTCATTTCGACTGGCGAGGAAAACGCGGCACACCATACTGTTATCTCATGCGTCGCATTTTGCGTTCCATTTTACGTTGTTTCTTCTCGTCCACCTCGGGCTGCTCCTCGCCGGCATTGCGCTGCGCTAGCCAAGGTTGAATGATTGTACCCCAGAGCATCCAACCGGCACGCACCGGTGCCAACAGCAAGACCAGCCAGAAATAATTGGAAATGAGGGCCAGCAGTACGGTGCCCGAGGTAAGTATAACCAAATCTTTTACATTTCTAGTAATTAAGAAAGTGTCAGTCAGGGATTCAACGGCCACTAAGCCACAAACTCACTCCGCAATGCCACCCTCCATATTTAAATCATTGCCGGAATCTACTAGGGCACCCGTTTCCGAGTACTTCGGCCGTGACATGAAGGCCATGAATTGGTAAGCAGCGCCCAGGATCAACAGTGAGACAATGTGCATAAACTGGATAAGAGATAATGCGATTATCTAGGTATAGAAGCAAAGTGGGAATTCGTTAGACATACCACTGTAACTTTGGTGATTTCAAGTACCACATAGCTGACTAGAAGAGCTGGGGCAGCACAGCCAATGGCCATGTTCCTATAAAATGCTAATGTGCTCTTGTTCTCTTCCACGATTTGCTTCGCGCCCTTGGTGGCCTGTTTGCCCTTTTGTGCTGGCTGGCAATGGAACGAAATGTTAGTTGAATTTGTAAGTCATAGCATTTTAACTATTCAGCCACTTACAGCCATGGTTTTTATACAAGTTGTTCGTTAACAATTTTAATAATTTAATCAAAAGTCAAGTATTTACGTGGCTTGAGAATCGTTGTCAAGCACTGCAAATAGGGATGAGCAATATTGGTGTGGAACAGCTTTTCCGCTTATCAGTGCAAAGACTATCGATAACTTCAAACTAAATTTTGCAGACAACTCGTCAAATTTGGAAAAACTAATAAGTTTTCATAACAGAACTTTAGCCTTAGTAACATCAAATCAATCTTAATATATAAAATTCTTCCGTACATGGCTTTGATACCTCAATCCTACCAAACGGCTGGACCGATTTCGATGAAATTTCGTGTGAGTGTAGTAATAACAGCGTAGGTGGTTTATATCTATAGCTGATTCTGGTAGGTCACACAGGGATCGCGTAATTTGCCATCCACGGCTTTTTTGCACCATAACTTGACCTAAACTTAACCGATTTGGATGAAACTTTATAAAGACATTCGTCATGAATAGAGGAATTTGTTATCAGCCACAAATATGGTCCGAATCGGTCAACTCTTTCGGGTACCTCTCAAACACATATATGTTTTTTTTTGGTAATTTTGTATGAGAGCTATGCTCAGTACTAAACAGATTTGAATGAAAGTTGGCATCAGAATAGTAGAATAATACACAAAATTATATTAACGCAGGACAACGTCTGACGGGATCAGCTAGTTTTAATAAATTAATACGCCAGAATTTCGTTGCAGGCACAAAATACCAGCCTCAGCGATAAAATAGCTATTTCGGCATCACTGCCTCTCAGTGCTATTAAAAAAGCCAGTGCTGCAAAAGTTGATTGCATATAGCGAGCGATGGACTTTCAACTTTATTTTGGTCATTTCAATAGATAAACATGGACAAGTGGGTGCAGTTAAATAACCAAGCTGCAGGCCGCGACAAATTGGCGAGGTAAGCAAGCCAGGATCATACTTAAGAAGGCCCCTCTTGTTACCCGCATCTCCCTTGTTCAGGCTCATTCAATATGCTTCGCGGGCTCTGTGGGACACCCTGGAAATTACCAATTCAACGCCAGCCTTGGTGGACAACTTTAAGACCATTGAGTACATATTAAGCACATTCCGCAAATGTTAGTGGATAAGCCATATATAGAATCGACATTATTATAATCTTATCTAAACCCTAGTGCTTCGATTTGGAAAGTGCCTGGATGTGTTTTATGGATCACTGCGCACCATACACTACCCGGATCTGACCATTCGAGTGACGCTGACATTGGGTAAACTGTCCCAGTCGCTGTTTCTATTGGCTGACCATTTCCTGTGGTTGGCCAGGACTGGCCTGACCACAGTTAATGCCAAACGCTGGTCCACCATGGCCAATAAATATTGGCTGTTCTCCATAATCATGAATCTATGTCGTGATTTCTATGAGATAGTGAGGGCTCTGGACCTGCATCGGGCGGGTTGCAAGGGAGGCATTTCCCGCTGCCCAATCCCCACCACAATCAATTCAGCAGCTGATTTTCGGCGCCTGGCATTGCAGTCGTATGTGTTGTTGCAAGGACACAAGGATATAGCAGTGGACACAATAAAAAATGTGTGCGATTTCTTTATCCCATTGACGGCTTTGGGCTATACAAGTCTGACACCCAGGACAATTGGCCTGCTTGGAGCAATTTCATCGGTAGCTGGTCTTTGGGCACTGCTGGAGCCGTCAGCTAAATTGACACCTGCCTGAGGATATTATGTACCTGATATGTATGTATGGTAACTTGTTTTTGAATGTCTAACAATTAAGATGTAACAGTGTACAACAAAAAAATAAAGAAACGTTTGTAAAAAAAATTCGTAATTCGTCCATATTTAGTTTTCTTCCTAATAGCCATTTAAATGCACTTCAAAGCCGGTCACTCTAAGTAGAAAGGTTCTCCAATTTGTAAGTCACACACAATATTGGTAATTTTTTAGTTAATGTATTTAAGAATGTATCAAGGAATATACATTCTAAAACTACAAACATTATTTAAGAAGTTTAGAAAGTTCATTTTTTTATATTACAGAATTCATCAAGAGAAAGCAAATCACGAAATCGCAATCAATAGCCAATCACTTTTAAGAATACCATCTCTAACTCTACTCACTGTACAGAAATCCGTGACACAGTTTTGTAACTGTTATTTCCCAAAGTAACTGCTACTTCATGGATTGTTGTTTGGAACAGCTGATGCCTCTCAGATTTGACCAAATAACTTGGCCGTGTGTGGCCGTTCTGGTAATTGGCGCTTATCAGGAGAACCCCCGCCGATGTGTCATTAATTATTCAACATGAACTACACCTACACCGCTCTGGCCACCGGGGCCGACCAGCACAACCGATGCTGCGGCAGTAGAGCCTGGTGTGTGAAGGACATTTGTGGAATATTTTGTGTAATCCTCACTTGGTTTCTTATACTGTTTGCCGAATTTGTGGTGATGCGTCTGATATTGATTCCCAGCAATTACACGGTGTTCAGTACCATCAATATGATTATATTCCAAGCACTGGCCTTTCTAGCATTTGCCTCGCATATACGGACCATGCTATCGGACCCTGTAAGAAAACAGCAGCCATATAAAGAGAATTTTATTAATGAAATCTGTTTGCCAGGGGGCGGTTCCAAGAGGTAATGCCACCAAGGAAATGATCGAACAAATGGGATATCGGGAGGGTCAAATGTTTTACAAATGTCCCAAGTGCTGCAGCATTAAACCAGAGAGGGCACATCACTGTTCGGTTTGCCAGCGTTGCATTCGCAAAATGGATCACCACTGTCCCTGGGTAAACAATTGCGTGGGCGAGAATAATCAAAAGTACTTTGTACTGTTTACGGTAATTCCAAATACCAGAATTCCGATTTCCCAGCTCATGCTATCTCTCTTTGCAGTTCTACATTGCCTCCATTTCGATTCACACGCTCTTTCTGGTCTTGTCTAAGTTTGCGGAGTGTGTGCAGAACGACTGGCGCACCTGCTCACATTACTCGCCACCGGCCACCATATTTCTGTTGCTCTTTCTCACGTTTGAGGGCTTAATGTTTGGCATTTTCACAATCATAATGCTGGCCACTCAGCTATCGGCCATTTTCAATGATCAAACAGGAATTGAACAGCTCAAGAAGGAGGAGGCACGGTGGGCCAAAAAATCGCGGCTCAAGAGTATACAATCTGTGTTTGGACGCTTCTCATTGGCCTGGTTCTCGCCCTTTACGGAACCCTCATGTCGCACAAAATTTAGTTCACATTTCTATTCGGTCTAAAAGGGTATTTCCTTGATTTATAGCTTAATCGAACAATAAATGTAACGAACAATTTCGAAGACATAGGGATCAACAAGTAGCCGCCACCTGTTGATCCCTGCAGAGGGCGTGCAATTTTGTAGTGTGTGTGTGTCCGTGCTTTTGTGCAACCCTTAGGTTGCTTACCCTAAGCTATTGTATTTATTTTGAACTCTTGAACAATGTTTGAAATTATGTGTAATAAAATTGTGGAAAACCGAAGCATGCGCAGCTTCTCTTGAGCGGAGAGATCCCTAGCTGCTGTCGCTCTCACTGCTGCTCTTGTGGCGAAAAATCTACCAGACTCTATTTCTATAATTCAGTCTGAGAAAAACGATCGGAGATCCAGGAGGTGTCTGCTGGACGTGGTGCGCATTCGAATCGCTGCTGTGTATTGTACATATTATTTATATATAGAAAGAAAGAAAACTTGCTGTGTGCGCGTGTGTGTGTATCTAGTGCATTTTCCAAGTTTTGTTTTAAATATATTGTTGTATATATTAATTACTTGCAGTTTAAAAACCCCCTTGGGCCATAAATTGATAATTTTTAGTGAAATTCGAAGAAAGCGGAAAATTTGCAAGTTCTAAATATAAAAAATCGGTTCAAACACATTTCACAAAAGTGCTCGATACTGTGTCAAAGCCCTGCAAAAGTGTCACCCCAACTCTCCCAGTCCCATGTTAAGCTGGCCCTGTTTTGGCTAATTATATACAGCGAGGAGGCCTGCTCGGAAATATGGAAACTACGCCAGCCGCCGGGACTGACGTCGCAGTGGGTAAGCACCAACACCCAGTGCCGGGAAAGCCATTTCTCCTTTATATTCTTCTCTCCTCGAACAGACAATAGACACTTGAAGTGTGCGTATTTGATGTGTGTATTTTTATGGCCATTGCTCGGGCTCCGTTCACTCCGTGTGTCTACCCGGCCCCTGTGCGGTTACGTAATTTTCGAATTGTCTATGTGAAATTTTCATACAATTGTGCGTTG
Organism: Lordiphosa fenestrarum; assembly: GCA_035044985.1. Classification (NCBI taxonomy): domain Eukaryota; kingdom Metazoa; phylum Arthropoda; class Insecta; order Diptera; family Drosophilidae; genus Lordiphosa; species Lordiphosa fenestrarum. The sequence continues at coordinate 1,779,848 of JAWNNO010004737.1, forward strand.
GAAAATGCGCTGGCATTTAATGTCATCATTGTGTGTTTGCCCAGCTAGGATCGAGCGATCAGGCGAATACTCGAATTAATACGGCCAGGTTTTCGCTTCACATTTGATTATAGTTTCTCAAGCAGAAAGCTTTGACATGGTCGGGGGAACAGTTTATGTCTGCGTTTATGAATAATATTTTTGAAAACTATTTTTAGTGCAAATCTCGAATACCCAGCAAGCCAAGGGATATGTTGGCTTTGGCCTAGGTTTGCCATAAAAATGGGGGGAAAATATTTAAATTTTTATTTATAATATATAGACAATGAATCTGAACTGACGCAATCATCAAAAAACATGAGAAAAGAGTCAGGGCAATTCCTGCTAATATAAACAACGACCATCTAAATATTTATTTGCTTGGTGTAAAAATCCAATTTAATTGCACATGATTTGGCTAAGCGAAATTTCCATTACTTTTCAGCTGTATTGGGGTCACCAAATTTCCAAATTACCTAAGTACAGGGCGGAAGATTTCACGAAGGAGAGGAAAGATATCTTAGACATCACATTTATGTAAAGTCACACAAGTCGTTTCTATCACAAAATCCATTTAGGCCCGGTTTCTCAAAGTTCGGTTGGTCAATCAATCCAACAATTAGGGTGAATTACTTTGTGTCTCATACTGCGCTTGAAGAGTATCCTAACAACATTTTTAACTGGAGCCTTTATTCTGATTTCTGAATTCCGCTGGAATTATTGCAAGATAGAGTAACATTGGAACCCAAATTAGTTGTCCTACGAATTGGATTGGCAAATTTAGCATTTACAACAAGTGTTCCCTTTTTCTTAGCAACCAACTCAAACCTTGCATTACAATCTCATTTCGAGTTGAACAACATAGTTAGTCTAATTCTAAGCAATTATCTTGCTTAATTTGGAAGCTATGTATCTGTATCAAATTCTGTGCAAGGCACTCAGAGAAAATATTGAGAATTGTATACTTGGATCAAGAATCAAGGCCAGCGAAGACGCTAAATTAAGATTTTGAGATTCTGTCGCACAATTTTGGAGAGATTTAAAAAAAACTCTGTGCGGTATGTCAGATATCAGAATGTTTACTAGAATTGTTGAATCTTTTTTGGTACTTAAGTATCCCAAGAACTGCAAAAAAATGTACACTCATAAAAAATTCGCCCTGAAAATAAGAAATTCTCCTATAAAATCCGTCCCAAGGCGATTTATGAAAAATATTTTCTTATTTATGGCATATTTTTCGGAAACTTCGAAAATTTTTCATAAATGGCTAAAAATCCTCAGAATTGTTTGGGATAGTTTATTTTAAGACTAAGGATACTTAAAACTGGCCAGAGTAGTCGTTTTAAGCAAACTTAAATCCAAATTACTGTAAATTTTGACGTGATGAACTCTTCTGGAACAGATATAGTACACGGAGATTATTTAGAATCACAAACAACCCTTCAATAAGCTAAAAAAAAGATTATTTTCTTGCCTTGTGTTACCTTTCCGGATTTTATAGATCAAAACCGTTGTGCTTTCATTTCTGCGCTGAATTATCTGCTCTCTCCTCACCTATAAAAGCCAAACTGAGATCGAATTTAGCTCGATGTTCTGATAAATAGAAAAACTAGATTTTTTTATCAAGAAAGTTCGCTGTAAAATTATTTGTTCCACTTGTTTCTTACAGTGTGTTCTACAAATTGTTCCATTTCCATAAAATTTCTTAACAATTGGTTTGTTTTTGGATTGGAAGCGATATGTGGTTCTGGAATAGGCAGCACATTTGTTGAACCTAGCCGGATTAAATGACTTTAACTATTAATAATAAATATTAATATAATATTTGGCTTTACACAGACCAAAGGGTCAGGCCGAGCTTCTCTCTATTTTTTGGCATGTGTGCTTCTAATTTTCGCACAAGAGAAAGTGACAACATGAAGTTCTTCATTAAATTATTGTTATTTTATTTGGCCTCCACTGCCTTCACATCCCATAAGTATGCTACTAATTAACTTAGAAGTAGAAAATGAAGGTAAATTTTGGGAGTCAGAGTCATTGTAGTTGGATTTTATATGCGTGGTATCCGCTAGTCCAGCAGCATTGCCGCCTTGTTTGTTCGTTGCCCGAGTATGTTTAGAGGTAGTCACATGAATATTTCAAATTTTTAGCAAATATTTATGTCGATCGAAGTTGTTTATGGCACCAACAGACAGTTTGAAATTGATTTCCGTTTGATCTTTTTTTGCAGAGCCTCCTGGCCATGTCCTCGAACCAACACATAGACCAGCACCCCGATTTACCTTCAGTGAAAACTCCAGCTCCCTTATCCGTTGCATACCCAACGAGCGGGCCACATTCTTTGTGAAAATCGACTGCGACGAGGAGGACGAATCGGAATTGCTGCCCTTCAAATTTGAATGGTAAGCCATATTTGTGTGTATGACATACCTGTCCGTGCATTGAGTGAATCACCGGCTCGAGGGTCTGCACAATGCCAAAATTTGCGCATTAACATATGATTTCTCCTTCACGCTTGTTAGCAAGCGTTAGCGCTCAATTGGGTGCAGGAGAGGAGAGGAGAGCACTAGCTGGCGGCGGCTGCGCCTTCTGTTGGTGGTGCTGCTGCCGCTGCTGTGAGCAGATGAGATGGTTTCTCTGGGTCTGCGGGCTGCCCAGAGGCCAGTTTCACTTCGACGATCGGCGCATTAACATATCCGTTGCCCAGCATTTCGTGTTCTGTGCTCTATACATATATAGCCACACACATTGTGTATATATAAAGCAGTGCGTCAAATTTTAGGGGTGTGCACGCTGCGTATACTTAATAAATCACAATTACACAGAAATCAATCAACTTCTCGAGAACTCCTAGTGGAGTATCCCTAGTATTTGGTGTATTCGTCCCACATTTGTGTGTGTGTGTGGGCCATCTGCTAAATTTAGCAGTATTAACAAATCGCCGAGCAACGTGTCGTCGTCGTCCGTTTGAGAATGAAAATGTTTTCAGTGTGCGCCTCAAATACATTTTAGTTTTTATGCCTTAAAAGTGTTGAAAATAGCTCTCAAACAACATTTCGAAATTACATAATAATAGACAGACGCTGTGGCAATTTAGCAATATCCCGTGCGATACAAACGCGATTCTACAAATAATTAAATACAATTCAAATCCTACAAACAACAAAAGAAAGGCACACAAACATTCGAAGATTCTCGCTCGCTGCACAGAAAACAACCAAAGTTATTAGCGTTTCAAAACGAAACACGCATCCCAAAAATAAATTGGCAAAAAACACAAAAACACAAAAACAAACGCGTTGTCTAGCTCTCGTGTAAATTATTGCGGTTCGCCTCGGCAAGTTTGAGCATTTATTTATAAACATTCTTGTTTAGTTTGAAATATTTTCGTCATTTTTCATTGTACAAAGTTTTAATGTTTTCATTTTCTGCCCCCGTTTATTGGGTAATAATAATGCCATAATAAATAGATGACGTATTGGTTTCGCGTGCGCGCATTTCCATCAATCAACGTAAAGTAAATCACTTGAATCGAACACCATGGGCAACGGATGTTCAAAATGCTGTCAGTGCAACGAACACAAGCAACTTCACGGCGCGCTCTCCTCCGCCTCGTCGGTCTACAGGAAAAGGTGCTGGTGCCGTCCTTTCAGTCATTTTACCCCCCCTTCGTTGGTCCTTAATGACATACTTAACTTTGCAGGAGCCGCGGCGAGATACCCATCGAAAACTCCGATCGCTTTCGTATTACACAAACCAGCAATGCGGTCCAATTGGCCGTGGAGCATGTACAGCGCGAGGATGCAGGCCACTATACGCTTTTCGCTCGTACGAAAAGCAACGATATGGTGCGACGACATGTCGAACTGATTGTCGAGGATAGATCGATGGGTGAGGATCCGCCGGTGTTTGTGCGTCGACTGGTCGATCTGTCCGTGAAAGTGGGCACTCGAACGCGTCTATTGACCGAAATACGCAGCTCAACAGATTTGAAGGTATGAAAGCGTGAAGAAATATTATAAATAGCTTTACAAATTTTGGAAGGGTCTTGGCAGCGGTTTTTTTTTTTGCAAATATGGATTCTGTGTGTATTTTAAGTCTGTACCAAGGGTAGACAGAGCATGTTAGGCTGGGGGAAGATTGAAGGGTAATTTGCAATGTAGACCTACGATTAGTTCTAGGTCTTCAATATAGCATTATTCGTCTGTCCGTTTGTTTGTACACACAGATCCTAGAGATGGTAAGAGATAGAGCTTCGACATGTGTGGGTCAAATGTTTCTAATATTTGCAGGCAGATTAAGTTCATTTTCAAATTGGACAAAACCTCATATCTCCCACAGTTTTATAGATAAAAGGTTCGTACCTTCTGGACACGTTTAGTAATCAGGCTTATTTTTCGATCCGCCATAAAATTAGTAAAGATTGTATAAAAGATAATCAAGTATTCAGTTACAGAGTATTGTACAGTCCGGTTTTAACGACCTTCTTACTTGTTTGATGCAATAAGAGACAGAGGGAAGCATTCCAGTTTCCATTATTTGTACATATTGGGGTTTGACACAGAAGACATGAGAACCTAGTTGTCCTACATTTCATAACCTAGCTTTGAGGAGTTACTCATACTTATCTCATAAGTCGAACAGTGTGAAGGGAGCCTTAGTTAAACTCAGGGCAACTTCGTTGTTAAACCTAGTACCGTTCTGATATTTGTTATGAATAGAAGAAATCGGATCCTAATTCGTTAGAAATTCAAAGATAAAACCACAAATTATTCATCAAATCATATGCTGCACTTACATCTAGTCCTAGCTAGTTTCTGGCTAAGTGTTTTTCAGGCCTGGGTGTACAAAATGTCAACTGTATTACTCAGTTTAACATTTAGCCATGCCTCCGAAGCTGAGTAGAGTCTTTAGAGAACAATTGGTTCATTGGAATCCACAGGTTCATAAAAACAATATTGAGTTAAGATCTGTTGGTATCCCTCAGTTAACTTTCAATTTGTATTTGCCGTTTTCAAAGAACCATTCCGATCATCAAATCAGTGCTGAAAACCTCCTAAAAATCGGGAGGGGTTCACTTCGGGGTTCGATCCGCCAAACTTAATGGGTTTGTGTTCATGGAGCGAGTTTCTGAAATTAAGTCGTTCACTAAACTGAGCAAGTGAACTTGTTCTAATTTTGCTAGTTATGGATTTTGTAGTTGCTCTTGTTCAATCAGGAAGAAAGGCTTTGAAACATTAATACACCTGATTAACAGGTACAACGATGTCGGACAGAGCCGACTATAACTTACGCTCTTGTTTTAATATAATATTTGAGCTTAGTTCAAGTTAATTTAATAATTTGGCAAGATTTGGCTGGACTTAACTTAACCAACTTAAGAGTAGAAAAAGCGCGCTAGACTGATATTAGTGCTGCAGGAACAACTGAAACACGAAATAGAACTTCAAAACATTCGAATTTTAAGACAATCTATGACGTCCTTCAAAAGGATGTCGTTCACTATTTCATTATTTTGTAGCTCCTTAGCTGAAGATTCCATTTCATCTTCTTAAGAGGGTGGAAATGGTAAAGAATCATTTATGCTTTCATTCATTTCTTCCTTTTGACGTGTTTATAATTATGTTTCTTATGTTATGAGAACATTTTCTCAGCCCTTTAATGAGGTATTGAGGTACGACAAGTTGACCCGACTACGACTCAGAGCCGGTTTGCAGATCTAAGTCAAATATCGATTGAAAAGTATTCTGAAATCTAGTAAGTGACAATGCCAAGACTCTTCAATTAGGCAGCCTAATGAAATGACAGATGACAGCCCAGTTTACACTGATTAAACAGGGCAAAGAGCTTTTGTATACAGAGGTATAAGTTGACCGGGGATGCCTCTGAAGCAGTATCATCTTAGTAGTTTTTCATTTATTATCGAATTTTAAACAATAATGAAAAAAATTCCTAAAAGAATTCTTTGGATTGACTCTGAACTGATTCAAATACTAGTTTTCAAATCATCAAATAGCATAAAAAGGCAATAACTCAAGGGTCTTTCGATTCTTTGATCTGATTTGTGTAAATCCCAACCAAATAAAGGTCCGTAAATCCTAAGGAATATCATGAATTATATAGAGTTAAATCATGCTAGACTTGAACTTATGCTCTTGAATCATCTTCACAGCTTACTTGGTATAGAAACGATAGAAGGGTCTGTGAGAATGATCGCATAAACGAAATCAATGAGGGCACATTTCATTATCTGGAGGTGAGTCCGGTTACATTGGAGGATGGTGGTCAGTGGATGCTAATGGCCGAGAATTTGGGTGGACGCAACTCTTGCATTGGCACGCTCAACGTGCTAGTACCAAAAGCTTACAAGACGCCCGAATTTGTGGAGGAATTGCGTGCCGTGCTAACCGAACAGGGCACCGTGTCACTAGAGTGCAAAGTGGTGGGTGTGCCAACGCCACATCTGCGTTGGTTCAAGGACTCCAAGGAGATCAAGGCCGGAGATATCTTTGCCCTGACGGCCAATGCAGATGATCCCACCTCCTTGGGCACGTACACGTGCGAGGCACGGAACTGCATGGGCGTTACGTACTCCAGTTCAAAGGTTCATGTCGTGGGACGAGGCAGCCGCGAGGGTTCCCTTAAGCCAGCTGACAAGTGAGTTACTCTTTGGCATTTTTAGTTGGTTTGATTTGTATTTCTCTTTAGTGTCTCCAATAATGCGCCGCCTCCGATATTCACGAACGAACTGAGGGACCAGAGCGTCCGCATCGGCGAGACAATCATTCTCGGCTGTCAAGGTGAGCGGTGAGGCGAGCATCCTCCTCTGGCAGACTGCCAACGCATTTTTGTTTATTTTACTCGCGCGCACTCGGACACGGACACTTGTGGTCTACATTTGTAGATGGTTTCTATATATTCAAATCTGGCCGGCGCTTGTTTGTTTTTGGTCTGTGTGCTGGTGCTCTAGAAACTTGAACTCGAGAATGTTGAGGTAGGTCAACAACATCACGGCGAGAGTGGCGAATCGGGCGAATCAAAACAGAAGCTGATAATTGACAAAAATGCCGAGGCGCTTTGCGTGAGAGAGGGAGAGTGAATTTCTCTTGCGGATCGTTGTCTAATTGTTTATACTTTCCCTCTCCCCTTCCCACAGTGGTGGTGCCGCCCTGGCCTAAAAGCGTCACTTGGTACAACACGGATGGCCGTGTGGAGACTGCGGAGCGTTACAAACTTATTGAGGATGGCCTGGGCGTATACATGATTGAGATTAAGCCATCGGAATCCTGCGATGCTGGAGACTGGAAGTGTGTGGTCACGGGTTTTGAGGGCTGTGTTGGCATTTCAACGTGTGCGGTCAACATGGACAGTAAGTGGTTGTCGATGTCTTACTTTACTTCAAATCTGAACCTAACCCATTGTCCTTGCAGTTCCTAAAAACTATCGCAAGCCCAGATTCATGGAGAGCCTACGTGCCGTTTTGACGGAAGAAGGTCTGGTCTCCTTTGAGTGCAAGGTAGTGGGCTTTCCCACCCCAGTGCTCAAGTGGTTCAAGGATGGGCACGAGCTAAAGCCCGGCGATGTGTATCAGCTAACGGGAACCAACTCTTTGGGCACGTACTGCTGCATTGCGCGTAACTGTATGGGCGAGACAAGTAGCACAGCCGTTCTGACCGTCGAGGATATACAGAATCAACTGACTGACGAGGAGCGTCTTGTGTTCACGCACCAAAACCAGGCACCCCGATTTGTTACTGGCCTGAAGAGCACAGATGCCAAGATCAATGAACCTTTCCAGTTCAAGGTAGTGGTTAAGGCCACTCCCGATCCCATGCTAACCTGGTTTCGCGATGAACTGCCCATCGATCCCAACGAACGATATAGTCATTATCGCGGCGAGAACGAAGATTGGCTAATGGACATCAAATCAGTGGAGTTTGTGGATCAGGCCGAGTGGAAGTGTGTGGCCGTCAATGATTTTGGTACGAGCATCACTTCCTGCTTCTTGAAGTTGCAAATACCCAGGCACTATAAGAAGCCCCGCTTTCTGGAGTGTCTGCGAGCCGTCCTCACGGACGAGGGGGCAGTTAATCTCGAGTGCAAGGTCATTGGCGTTCCGCAGCCGGTGCTCAAGTGGTACAAGGACGGAGTGGAGCTAAAACCCGGCGACATTCATCGTATTATCTCTGGTCAGGACGGCACCTGCTGCCTGGGGACCTACACCTGTGAAGCCAGAAATTGCATGGGAGTTGTGGCCAGTTCAGCATCACTGCTGGGCTTTGAGGATGCCCAGAGGAGTCAGAGTCAGAAGAGCGAGCAACTGCACGAGAACGAGCTGCAGCGGAACTACTCGCTGTCCACCATTCAGGAAGAGCGCACTTCTCAGCTTTACGAAACGCCGGTGGGCGACATTACCATTGACGAGAAGGGCGATGTCTCGTTCTCTTTTGATGGCAAAGAGGTATCCGTTTCCCTATACGAAACGCCCGATTTGACGGAAGAGGAAGCCTTGAAGATTGTGGAAATGTACGCCGATCAAATATCGGAGCATGTGACGGAGCATAATATAGTGGAGCTGCCACCACTTCGATTTGTCAAGGAGACCTCCCAGTCGGGCAAACTACTGATGGAGGCGGTGGTCATAGACATAGCACCCGAGTATTTCTCACACGAGGAAGACTTGCGAACGGAGGCGGATATGGATGACATATCTATCAACGAGATTACTGTGCACGGTGAATCGGACAGAGAGGGTGTAAACGACAGGGAAACTCAGCAGTATGTGCAGGAATCTTTTGAGAAAATGGAGGAAGAGCTGTCGCTATCAGCACCAATTGCTGCCCGCAAGCGTAAGAAGTCGCGTCCCACGGAGACCGAGGAGTTCTTTAGCCTGTCAAAGGCTTCGGGTTCAGGCGAGGAAGAGACCTCAGACCTGCAGACCTTTGCCAGTGCACATATGTCCACCTCGCAGAAGATGGCGGACTCAAACCAAGAGTCTGTGGCAGCGCCCAAGCGCAAAAAGTCCAAGAAACCCTCCGACACTGATTCCTCAAAGACCACTGAAGATGATGCCCGCTTGCAGGATATTTCTGGAGCTGTAGGCGATGGCCTGTTGATGACCCCAGCCTCACACTTAAAGGCAGTCACCGATGAAGCAGAGATCAATCAAAATCTCATTGCCTTGGTCCCACTGGCCAAACTGCTGAAGGTTATTGAGAACCACTTGACAGTGGTTGAGACGGAGGTGCTAGAACAGTCGACTATGATGATGACTCCAGCTGCAGCAGATCAGAGCATAGCCATTATACGAAATATAGTCGATCCCATCAAGCAAATCGAGTCCAAGCTGCGTGTGTATTCCGGTGAGACTCAGATTGATGCACTTGTTCAGTCCATGGATGACGACATACGCAAGCTACACATGGGCCTGCAGGTGATTGAGAAGTGTGTGGAGATTGACGAAACGGGAGCCACGCTCATACAGCGTACCAGCGTCTGCATTATAGACACCGTGGGCGAGCAGATGAAGAGGGCTCTGGAAGAGCTCAAGATAGTAAGCAGGCGCTTCCAATCGGAGAGTTTAAGGGCTCAGATTGAGCTCACCGCTGACGATATACAACAGGGACTGGATATCACCCAAGGCACAATCAAATCGCAGTCCCTTCTGCAGGAGGCACAAGACCTTGAGGCTGCGCAGCATTTTACAGCAACTGTGGAGAAAATGCAGGATGTGCCCGAATCCATATCCTTTGCCACTATATCAGAAGCCAATTTGCCCAGCGAAGCGAAAGCTCTGAAAGAGATTTGTCAGCCAGTGGCCAAGATACAAGAGGCTCTCGAACGTGTGGAGATGGAGCTATCGCTGGAAGAGTCAGAGGAGCAAATATATAAGAAAGTACACCAAAAGGTACTGGACAGCATAGTTGAGCCCATCAAAGAGCTGCAAAGCACCCTACAGTCGATTGAAGACAAGACGGAATCTTTGGCCGGTTCCGAGTCCATGGAGCAGAAAATTAACATGGCAATTTTAGACATAGTAACGCCTCCATTATTCGAGCTTAACAAGGGGCTAGAGATGATTTTGAATGAGAAGTCCAACAGTGTGGAGGGAGGTATGCTGACGGTAAGCACCGTGGAATCAATGGTGCCGCCACTGCAGGAGATACAAAATGGACTGGCTCAGTTGGGGCAGGATTTGGAAAGTGGCCATGCGGCCGCCGCGAATGAGGAAGCGACCTTGGATGTGACAGACACGCAAAAGCTACTTCAGTCCATTGCCCAAGCTGTTTTGCATTTCGAAACAAACATTGAGCGCATTTCACCGCGTCTCTCGTCCAACGTTAAGATACGTCTACAGAACCTGAAGGACGAGTTGTCGGCACTGATTGGCACTATTCTGGATAAAGAAATAACCAGGCATCATGTGGAGCTGTTGGACAAACTGAAGCGTCCCATCGACGAGCTCAACTATTGCATACGCCAAACGGAAGTTAAGTCCGTGTCTGGTTCACTGGCGGATCTTATAGAACCTTTAAGTTTGCTGCAGGACCATACCCAGCTGGGGCACGGACTACTGCTGACCGCTCGGGAGCCCGACCAGCAGGCTTTGCAAACCCTGGACAACATACGTAGCATCATACGCAATGCGGTGATTGATATTGAAGAGCACGAGTTTAAAATCCTACAGCAGGAGATACGGCAGGATGAGGAGCAGGCCTCCCAGCAGCAGCAGGACAAATCGTTTAGCGCCTTGAGAAAGGTGCTTGAGACCAAGGTCTCTTTGGAAGAGACCATTGGGAATATGGAAACGCTGCAGCTGGCATTGAATAAGCTCAGCGAAAACTCCAAGGCCAAAGAGGCTCAAGTGTCCCTGTTGCGTATCCTGCAGATTGCCAAGGGCTTGGCCACTTTCAGTGAATCAGAGACCACGCTGAATACCCATGAAGCCAACACTTCTAGAATATTGTTTGAGTGTGGCAAAAGTTTTGCGGATTTGGCCAAAAGCCTGGATAACCCAACAGGCGATCTGGAATTCAATCAAGTCCTAGGCCAGTTCAGCGAAATTGTAGGCCAACACAAGCAAAACACAGATGATAAACTGTCCGTGGCCGGTCCACTTTCTCAACTGATTCAGGCACTGGACAATGTGCAATTGTCAAAGGTGACAGCCGCTTCTGTGGAAGATCTGTCCACCTTGGATGACATTTCAGTGCTTAAATCAATTGCTGACTCTGAGCCAGAGCCACTTAGCTCCGACAAACCGTCTCATGCGGCTGTTCTACTAGCCGATCTAAATCATGGCATAGGTTCTGTTCTGTCGCATTGCGAAGATCTGGATGTGGCTTCTTTGGCAGAGCAGGCCGGACAGCAGGTACAAGCTGCCATGGTCAAGATGCAGGAGCTACAGAGCAGAATTGCTCTGGTGCAGGAAACTCACATGATTGAAGCTGCCCACTCCATGTCGGAAGGTAGCCAGCAGGGCACCTTTGCCGAAGCTCTTTGCAGTCTGGAACGCTGCGTTTTGCAGGTAGAGGAGTGCATTGCGCACAGCGGCTTGGAAGAAATCAGTGAGCTGGAGCTGTCCAAACTGAAGACCTTGGCCACACCGTTGCGTGATGTGAGGCAGTATTGTGAACAGATGGATGTCCAAGTGTTGGAGCAAATCCACGATATGTCCACACAGGAAGATATATCAGACCTCAAGACAAGTGGCCACCAGGCCACAACCCAGGAGGGAGTCCATGAGGAGGCTGCAGTTGAATCAGTTCCACAAGTAGAAGTATTTGATATTCAACAAGGCGTGGCCAGCGGGATTAAACAGCTGGAGTTGTGTCTGGAGGTGACTCAGACTGAGGATAGTCAGGAACTTCAACAAGTGGGTCAAATAATGCAGCAACTGAAATCGGATCTGGAGAATATACAGTCAGCCCTCGTCGCAGATAGCCATCAGCAGGAAACCGTTTTGGCACAGGCGAATATAGCTCGAACCATGTTCAAGCTGAAGGAGTGCCTTGTGCATACCTATGAGTCTGGTCTGGTTGATTCGCTGGAGAATGTGGAAAGTGCCTTCGAGGATATATTGCTTTCGCTGCCTGTGCTCGAATCGCAGTTAGCCCACGAGATGTTTGCCAAAATCGAAAAGTCTTTCAACGACTTTGTACTCGAACAGCAGCTGGGAAATCTCAAGGTACCTTTCGATAAACTGGTACTCTCCATTGCTTCAGTGGCCGCCCAACCTAGTGTCGATGTGGACAAATCCTCCGCTGTCATAGTACAACTGCAAACAAGTCTGATGGCCGCATTCAGAGCCCTCAACGAGTTGAGCGAAGCGGCAGATAACGAACTGCTGGGAGGCCTTCTCAGAACCCAGAGCAGTCTGGTGGCCGTCTTTGACTTTATCGAGAATAATGAAGGCTCAATACGCATAATTGAACTTCTTCAGGAAATAGACGGCATAACCGCCGAACTGAGGGCGATCTCCTTGCCATCGACAGAGCCCACTGTGCCCATTGACATCAGTAGGGTAATCGAGAATGTAGAGTCGGGCAAGGCGTTTTTAACTGAAATTGAAGAAGGACTGCAAGTCGACAGCCCCCTGAGTGTTCTACTTCTAGAAGAAAATACCGAGGAAATTGCTCAACTGGAAGCAACACTAATACAGATAGAGAATGAAATACTTTCGCAGCCGAAACTTACTGAAATATCAGCAGAACAGTTTGAACTCATTGAAATTGTGCAAGTTCAATTGAACATCCTTCAAGAAAAACTCAAGCAACTATCAGAATCAGGAATCCTCCAAACAAGTTCGGAAATAATTGAATTGGAGAAGCAATCAATTGAAGATCAAGAAATGGACGCCACAAAGCGCAAACAGGCCGAAACAGATGATGTCCAGAGGGATGAAGTAGCTGAAGTAAAAGATGAAGAACAAACCGATGCTAGCCAAAAGCCAGAAGGCAAAGATTCTGAACCTCAAGCTAAGAAAGCTAAGGTTATGGAACAGCAATTGATCGATGATAAAGAAAAGAACCAGGCTAAAGAGAAGGCCGGCGAAAGTACGATACCCGAGGTCATGGATTCCGAAGCTGAGGAACAGCAACTAGAAGAGAAAACGCAGCAGCAGGCTAAGAAAACGGCTGAAAAGAAGGTCCAAGAGGGAGAAGAATCAGAAGACATTGCTTATAAAATTGTTTTTGAGGAAAGGTCCGAGGAAGGCCCCGAAATTGAAATAAGGGAATCGGAAATGACAAGTTTAACAGATATAGCTCAGGCAGATATAAAAATCTCATCTGAGAAATCAACAGATATAAAGGACACGGCAGAGTCACAAGATAACTTAGAAGAATTGAAGATCGAGTCTGAACTGGCACAGCAGATATTAAATGAAAAGTTTAAAGCTCTTTCGAAAACCCTGGAATCCAATCTAAGCGATGTGATCGTTGAATCCATTATAACAGAAAGCAAGGATATATTGGCCAACCTGGAAGATGGAGAACGAGTAGCGAAATCTATCTTTAAACTAAGAGAACACATAGTCCATACATATGATGGCAAACTCATCGAAGACCAAACAGACAAAGAAGCTGTTGAAGCATTTATTGAATCACTGTTCGAATGCTGTCCAAATGCAGCGGAGCTTGTTATACGCAACTATACGAAGGAAATAAAGACGAATGTCATTCTTACGAAAGCCGCAATCCAACTAATCGACGACAACGAAATGTTTACGAAGCCATCGTTGCTGGTGCCGAAACTTAAGAATTTGGAACATATTTCCGAAAAAATTCAATCGCAGTTGCATCTGGACAAGTCATCTGAGAAAATGATTAACCTGCAACAGAATTTAATGGATATTTTTATTATACTCGACGACTTACTGGACGAAAAAACTGAAATTCTAAGACCACAGATTGAGGATCTTAAAACCATATTACTCGGCGAGTACGACTACATTGAGAAGAAGCAGGAACAACTGCATTCTGCAATAATCCAGGAAAAAATCCACAATATAACGCAAAGAATGTTACATGTCTGCGAGTCACTGCAAGAATTGATTGCAAGCCAATTTAAAGATGAAAGCAAACTTGCTGAAACACAGGATGTCGTCGATAATGCTGCAACCGACATTCCGGAAAAGCACCCGACTGAGGAACCACAACTGGGCATAAGGGATAAAGATAAGGCAGAAGTAGACAAAGCTGTGGCTGCAAAGCAAATATCTGTATCAGATGTCGACAAAACCCAGAATTCAGAGATCAAGGACTCGGAAGTCGAAGCTAAGAAAGCCAAGATCTTGGAACAACAATCTATTGAGGAACACAAACTCGAGGACTACAAGCAGCGCCAGGCGAAGAAAGATGCTGAAAAGCAGCCCCAGAAGGGAGAAGTATCCAAAGTGACTGCTGAGAAGATTTCTGAAGAGAAACTCGATGCAAGCAAGACTCCTGAGATCAAGGACTCGGAAGCCGCAGCTAAGAAAGCCAAGATCTTGGAACAACAATCTATTGAGGAACACAAACTCGAGGACTACAAGCAGCAGGCAGGCGGAGAAAGATGCTGAAAAGCAGCCCCAGAAGGGAGAAGTATCCAAAGTTACTGCTGAGAAGATTTCTGAAGAGACACTTGATGCAACAAGACTCCTGAGTGGACTCGGAAGCCGAAGCTAAGAAAGCCAAGATCTGGAACAACAATCTATTCAAACGACTTCAAGCAGAGGCAGGCGGAGAAAATGGGCAGAGAAGGGAGAAGTATCAAAGTTACTGCTGAGAAGATTTCTGAAGAGAAACTTGATGCAAGCAAGAAATCAAGGACACGAAGCCAAGCTGAGAAAGCCAAGATCTTGGAACAACAATCTATTGAGGAACACAAACTCGAGGACTACAAGCAGCAGGCAGGCGGAGAAAGATGCTGAAAAGCAACCCCAGAAGGGAGAAGTATCCAAAGTTACTGCTGAGAAGATTTCTGAAGAGAAACTCGATGCAAGCAAGACTCCTGAGATCAAGGACTCGGAAGCCGAAGCTAAGAAAGCCAAGATCTTGGAACAACAATCTATTGAGGAACACAAACTCGAGGACTACAAGCAGCAGGCAGGCGGAGAAAGATGCTGAAAAGCAACCCCAGAAGGGAGAAGTATCCAAAGTTACTGCTGAGAAGATTTCTGAAGAGACACTTGATGCAAGCAAGACTCCTGAGATCAAGGACTCGGAAGCCGAAGCTAAGAAAGCCAAGATCTTGGAACAACAATCTATTGAGGAACACAAACTCGAAGACTTCAAGCAGAGGCAGGCGGAGAAAAATGCTGAAAAGCAGCCCCAGAAGGGAGAAGTATCCAAAGTCACTGCTGAGAAGATTTCTGAACAGAAACTCGATGCAAGCAAGAACCTTGAGATCAAGGACACGGAAGCCGAAGCTGAGAAAGCCAAGATCTTGGAACAACAATCTATTGAGGAACACAAACTCGAAGACTACAAGCAGAGGCAGGCGGAGAAAGATGCTGAAAAGCAGCCCCAGAAGGGAGAAGTATCCAAAGTTACTGTTGAGAAGATTTCTGAAGAGAAACTCGATGCAAGCAAGACTCCTGAGATCAAGGACTCGGAAGCCGAAGCTAAGAAAGCCAAGATCTTGGAACAACAATCTATTGAGGAACACAAACTCGAGGACTACAAGCAGAGGCAAGCGGAGAAAGATGCAGAAAAGCAACCCCAGAAGGGAGAAGTATCCAAAGTTACTGCTGAGAAGATTTCTGAAGAGAAACTCGATGCAAGCAAGACTCTTGAGATCAAGGACACGGAAGCCGAAGCTAAGAAAGCCAAGATCTTGGAACAACAATCTATTGAGGAACACAAACTCGAGGACTACAAGCAGAGGCAGGCGAAGAAAGATGCTGAAAAGCAGCCCCAGAAGGGAGAAGTATCCAAAGTTACTGCTGAGAAGATTTCTGAAGAGAAACTCGATGCAAGCAAGACTTCTGAGATCAAGGACTCGGAAGCCGAAGCTAAGAAAGCCAAGATCTTGGAACAACAATCTATTGAGGAACACAAACTCGAAGACTTCAAGCAGAGGCAGGCGGAGAAAAATGCTGAAAAGCAGCCCCAGAAGGGAGAAGTATCCAAAGTTACTGTTGAGAAGATTTCTGAAGAGAAACTCGATGCAAGCAAGACTCCTGAGATCAAGGACTCGGAAGCCGAAGCTAAGAAAGCCAAGATCTTGGAACAACAATCTATTGAGGAACACAAACTCGAAGACTTCAAGCAGAGGCAGGCGGAGAAAGATGCTGAAAAGCAGACCCAGAAGGGAGAAGTATCCAAAGTTACTGCTGAGAAAATTTCTGAAGAGAAACTCGATGCAAGCCAGACTCCTGAGATCAGGGACACGGAAGCCCAAGCTACAAAAGCCAAAATCTTGGAACAACAATCTATTGAACAACACAAACTCGAAGACTACAAGCAGAGGCAGGCGGAGAAAGATGCTGAAAGTTTGGTTGCTGCCGAGAAAACATTGGAAAGAAATGTCAACCAAAGAAGGAAGCCTGAGCTCGAGACTGCAGAGGCTGATACTAAAAATACCGCAGAAAAACAGATGGATGCCAATAAGAAGGTTCAGAAGGGAGACGATATTAATATTGACGGAGAACCTGACACTATTAGCCTACAAAGTAAATCCTACAAGTCCTTGGACTATGAGTATAAGGATATGAAAGAGTCGCGTAGCGCTAAGCGCAAACCCACTGTAGACATATTGTTAACCAACCGAAACTCGGCCAGCGGCAGCGACTTGAAGCTGACATGCGGCATATCTGGACACGATATAAACGTGCAGTGGTTCAAACAAAACACACTCATCGAAAACGATGCCAAGTACAGAAAAACATTGAACGACGGACTCTCGTGCCTTGAAATCAAATCGGCAGAGCTAAATGATGCTGGCCTCTATCGCTGCGTAGCGTCCAATCGGAATGGAGAAGTCGAAACTAGCTGCCTTGTGACTGTATACGAAGCACCTTCAAGCAAATTTGGCACGCCGCCAATATTTACACGCAACATTCGAGGTAAGTGCCGTCCGTGCTGGGCTACCTAGCGATCCAATGGCCAAAATTTCAAAGCTAATTAACGACCAATTGCACATGCGAATATTTCGATAATTGTGTACCCCAACTAGTATATAGGAAGTCAAGTATGTTAAGCTCTTAGAATAAGTTCTTGCATTTTGCTTTTTGTGTGTGTGTGTCTGTACTTTCTTCGCTCGATTAGCAATCGTTTCGCACTTTCGGATCGCGAATATGGCATGTGTTCAAAGTTGAAGGTAAACGCTGCGCTTTATCATTGCATTTAAATAGACTTAGCTATAAATAGTTAGTCGAATGCAAATGACAGCCGCGCGGTAATTTATATAAGAAATTAATTGCATTCATTGAGGCAGTAGCCAGTGTTTAAATAGACATGGTTTTTGGCAACCCCTGCTGTTGCCTGCCCGTGCATTTGTGTGAAGTCGCCGACGATCAAAACAGAATTCGTAACAATCGATTGGCAATTGGGATTGGTTCGAGAAGGTATGCATTTTCGAATTGTCCACCACGTTCGGTGTCAGTCGTGATTCTTCTTTTGCATCGAACGGACGTCTCACGTCCTAAAAACTATCGATCGAACCGTTACGGGATATATATATATAGCGCATTGATACTTATATACGACTCGAACGGATATTATTTTTATCGGTTTTCATTTACGAATTTCATTCCCACGTTATCCTTTAACAAGAGCGAGAACAAAGCGCGATGGGAGAGACGGATGGTGACATTGAACCGCGTGCCTCCGCCGAGACGGAGGCGGCGCCAGCGCAGGATACTCTACAGGTGCCAACGCAGAAGAAGCGCAAGCTTAAGTCACCAACTCCGGGAAGCTTACGCGGACGCAGTGCCACGCCCATTCATGGCCGCAGTCAGACTCCATTTACGTTGTACATGACCCGGCGCAGTGCCACCCCCTCAACTTGGCGGAGCATCACTCCATTCTTGAAGCGGGAGGAGAAAGAGAAAACTCCCTTCGAGCTCGGCCGGGACATTAAGAGCCAGACAACTTGCAACATCGCCGTCTTCGATCGTGCCCTCATCATGGATATCTCCGAGCCGGTGGACGTACAGAAGCCCGTGCGTTACATAACATCCGACTTGTCAGTAATCGATCGCGCTGCCGTAATGGACGTGTCCAACGTTGAGGTTATATACGTCGTAGAAGAGTACGAAGAGGTGGATGAGGACGAAATCATTGAGGAGGTGAAGCCAAAGAAAAAGGAAAAGAAGGCTAGAAAGCCACGCGTCCAACGCAAGTCCATTGACAAGGAACAGAGTCCACTCGACGGCGATGATGCCGACTTTGCTGACGATAGGGAGGATAGTGTTGACCTGGATGAAGGGGACGAGCCTGTGAAGAAGGGCAAAAAGAAGGCCCCTCCCAAGAAGAAGGAAAAGAAGGAAAAATCCCCCAGCCCCAAATTGACCTTGAAACTGGAGATGGGTGGCGGCCAAAAAGCCAGCAAGAAGATGTTTGAGCAGCAAGCCGCCGCCCCCAAGCCACCACCAAAGAAGAGTAAAATGGTGCTCCAAATGGAGGAACAAGCACGGGCAGCTGCCAAAGCTGCAGAAGAAGAAGCGGCGCGTGCCAAGCCCAAGGGCGAGACCTTCGAGGAGCGCCAGAAGCGCCTGCAAGCCGAAAAGGAGGAGCAGGAAAGACTGGAGGCGGAGCAACGTGCCCTGGAAGAAGCAGAGGAGGAGGAGGAGCCATCTGCTGTGGGCGATGAGGGCGACGAAGGTACCGAGATTGGCACTGAGGTTGGCACTGGGTACGGGGATGATGAACAAAGCGCAGTCGATTATGGCGAAGAGCTTGAGGAGGAAGACGAGGTGGCAGCCCTCCCTGAAAAACGTCGGGGCAGCGACTCATCCGACGACTTTGTGCGTCCAGATCCCTACGAAGACGAGCGCTGGCAGCGTATCGCTGCCGTCGAGGGTGAAGAGTTCATGCAGCAGATGCGTAAGTACAGTATGGCCAAGCGCATCAGCGAAAAGGAGCGAGACGCTGACTGGCAGCGTCGCCGTGAACAGGCACGCAATCCCAAGTTCATTAACTTCCTTTCCGATCGGACCGCCGAGGCTGGCCAGAGCGTTCGCTTGGCTTGCGCTGTCGATGGACCCGAACTATCTGCCAAGTGGTTCAAGGACCGGAGGCAGCTGGAACGGGATGGCACCCACCGCATCAGCAACAACAACAACATCTTAGTGCTAGAGGTCGTCAATACAACCATATTGGACTCCGGCGAGTATTCCTGTGTGATTGCAAACCAGAACGACGAAGTCACTTCGTCGTGCATAGTTACCATTTATGAAGTCTTTAAGGACGAACCCAAACCTCCTTCTATTCAGTATATTAAAGGTACAACTCGATTGTCGCTTGTAGGCTGCAGATTCCCTTAGAGCTTTTGTTTGCCTCTTTCAGAGTACTATCACATGCGCGATGATGAGCTGACCATTGAGTGCCATGTGCATGGTGTGCCGAGACCCGTCATCACTTGGTGGCGCGGTGCCTTCCAGGTGAAGGCCAGCTACAAGTTCACCATGCTCGAGGAGGCGCACGGCGTCTGTAAGCTGCTTATCTACAAGCCGGGCAACAAGGATGGAGGCATCTACACCCTTAAGGCCTTCAACTCGTACGGCGAGGCCCAGATTAATCATACTGTTGAGGTTGCCAAAAATCTCCACTACCACGTGCCTGGCATCTTCCACGCGCGCGACCGAATTCAGCTGGACAGCTTGAAACAAGCTAAGAAGGCCATGGATGAAGCCCTCAAGTCAATGGCGGAGTCGGATCAAAAACGCGCCGACGCAGAGGCTGAACAGCAGCGCCTGAGACCGGTGCGTGCTTCGCCAGAGCCACTGGTGCCGGCCAAGCAGAAGCTATCATTCGCCACTCAGCTGCGCGATCGCATGGCGCTTGAGGGATCGACCATTAAGTTTGTGGCCACGGTCATTGGACCGTCGCCCAACACTCGCTGGATGAAGGATGACAAATGGGTGGTGGTCGGCGGCAACCTGAAGAACCTGTCGGAGGAGGGCAAAGCCATTCTCGAAATTAGCGAAGTCACCTCTGCCGATTCGGGCGTCTACAAGTGTGTGGCCAAGAACGATCTCAGCGAAATCGAAACGTCTTGCTACTTCAAGGTGTATTCAGCGCAGGCCGATGGCGACGAGTCGGAGCCAATTTTCGCCCTGCCCCTGCGAGGTATTTCTATGTGTCAGTCGTTGTCTCTACATAAGTGTCTCTGCGTTTGTCGGTCAAGTGTCTTTGTTACAACGCCAACACGAAAGAAGAAGCACGCATTGTCTTTTGTTGGCGATTGAGGTCGTCCGTGTACGAAAATAGCTGAACTGATCGATTGCTTTCTCCCTAGATGTGTATCATGCTTCGCAAAACGATTTGATTCTCGATACGAAGGTGCGCGGCAATCCGCGCCCCTCCATCTTGTGGACCAAAGATCAAATACCCATGGTGCTCGACGATCGCGTCGTACAGATCGAGCACTTGGACGGCATCTGTGAGCTGATCATCAACAAGCCGACGATAAATGACAACGGCATCTATGTCTGCACGGCAAAGAACAAACTCGGCAGTCAGTCGACCACCCACACGGTTGTTGTCGACACCACGCACACCTCGCGCCGCTCAAGCGTACTCTCATCCATGCAGGAAGGTGGCGAAGCCGACGGCGGCAAGGCCAAGGGCAAGAAGAAGAAGAAGGGCGACGAGACTGAGGGTGAAGCAGAGGGAGGTTATGAGCGTCGCAGCCGTATGCCCGATCCCTCTCCCAAGCAAATGCTGTACTTCACGGTCAATCTATCCAATCGGTATGTGGCCGAAGGTTCCAAGGTCAAGCTGCAAGCGGTCATTGGCGGCCCTGATCCCATCATCAAGTGGCAGAAGGATGACCAAAATGTAACGTACGGTCCGAATATACGAAATATGAACCGAGACGGCCTGGCAGTACTGGAGTTTGTCAATGCCCAGTCGGAGGACTCGGGCACGTATTCGATCCTTGCGCAGAACGAGTTCTGCAAGATCACCACCTCGGCCGTGCTGCACGTTTACCAGCCGAAGGTCAACTCAGATGTGCAGCCCGTCTTCATGCGCTCCTTGAAAGGTAAGAGGAGACGACGCACCCACTTGTGAGACCTAAAATTAGAGACAGTTGTGCAATGCCACTGATTGTCTATTATGTAATTCTGTGTTTGTCATTCAACATGTAACCTGTCTCTCAATCTTCTCCACCAGAGACTTATCATCTGAATACCAATGAACTGATCCTGGAGACTGCCGTACGCGGTCAACCCACTCCGGAGGTGCAGTGGTTTAAGGACAGCATAGAGATTCAAAGCGGAGGTCGCTTTCAGCTAATCGAACATCAGGACGGCACTTGCGAGCTCATCATTGATCGTCCCGACAACAAGGACTCGGGAAAATATGTGGTGAAGGCAGAGAGTCGTGCGGGAAAAATGGAGATATCGCACTATGTGCTGTTTGAGGGTCAAGCCTCCCACATAGCAGATAACATTCATGGTGTCTTCCACGCTGACAAGAGTCTTTTACGTCCCAAGGAGGTTGAGAAGCCGGTCGAAAAGAAACCAGCTGCCGCTGCTAAGGCTGCTGACGAGAGCGAAGCTGAGGACGGCCAGCCCAAACGTCGTGGACGCAAGCCAGATGAAGAGGAGGGCGCCTCCTCGGCCTATGCATCGGACTACGCATCGGACACGGCCAGTTTGTCCAGCAAGCGACGCGAGAAAAACATTGGTATTCACTTTAGTACCTCCATGAGGGATCGTGTGGTGGCCGAAGGATCAAAGGTGAAGATTTCTTGCTTCCTGGAAGCAAAGGAGCCTCAGGTGAAATGGTTCAAGGATGGAGAGCAGATTCAAAATAGTCCCAAGATACGAGGACGATACAGTGAAGGCCTGTGCCTGCTTGAGATTACGAGCGCCACAGCGGAGGACAATGGCGAGTACAAATGCTGGGGTCGCGACGAAACCGGCGAGGCATCTACTTCCTGCACACTGGAGGTCTTCGAAGACCCCGGCACTGGCGATGTTCCGCCCACTTTCACACGCAACATCAAGGACACGCTGCATGGAAAAATTAACGAACTGCAGTTGGACGTACATGTCCGAGGTCTGCCCACACCGTCGGTCACCTGGGTAAAGGATGGTGTTAAGATCGAAAACAGCGACAAATATCAGCAGGTGGATCACGATGATGGCACCTGTGAGCTGTTTATTAGTCATCCCAAGCCCTCTGACAGCGGAAAGTACGTTTGCCAAGCTGAAAATCGCGAGGGCAAGACGGAAATTGTACATATGGTGACTGTAGAGCCGCGGGTAAGAGCTCCGCGTATTTCGCCACCTAGGGAGGGTAGACCACCACGCCCTGTCGTAGAAGGTGAAGACGCCGCAGAGGGCGAAGAAGGCGCCGGCGGTGAAGAAGGTGAGGGAGGCGAAAAGAAGCGCAGAAGACCCAAGCCAGACGAAGAGGAGCAGACCAGCTCCAGAAGAGAAGTGCCACCGCCACCGGATCTAAAAAAACGATTGTACTTCCGCAACTTCTTGTCCAACCGAACGGTGCTTGAGGGCAGCAATGTCAAATGGATGGTTAATATCGATGGGCCAGAGCCAAGTGCCAAATGGTTCCATGGCGATCAACCGATTGCCTTCGGTCCCAAGAGCAAGATGTCCATGCAGGACGGTATAGCCTGGCTCAATTTGGTGGGGGTGACGGACGAGGATGCTGGCGAATATACGCTGAGAGTGAGAGGGTCTGAGAATGAAATTGTGAGCACTTGCAACCTGTTTGTTTATAGTACGGGTAAAGTTGAGATCATTTCGCCCACATTCGTGGTGGGTATCAAAGGTAGGGACATATTTTCAAATTTGTGAATCATCCTACCAAGCACAATTGCGTCCTAGTTTATAGTGTATAGGTGATAGTGAGCTGTGTAGTCCCAGATGTATGCACCCAGGGGGTGCATGCCCACTGGGTAGCTAAAATCAACTAACTCCCCATCCCCCAAATGAGTGTATATCGTCTTATATGTTTGTGTCGTGTCTTTTCTTCATTTCCCCAATTTCCAGATTCATATCAATCCCATGACAATCAGCTCACCTTGGAGTGCAAGGTGTCTGGCAGTCCTAAGCCCAACATTTCTTGGCAAAGGGACAATACTCTGCTACCGCTGGAAGGCGCCAAGTACCACTATGCCGAACAAACAGATGGAGTCAAGCAGTTGACCATTAATAACTTTGACAATGAGGACTCTGGACTGTATACCTGCTATGCTGAGAGCGAAAATGGTCAGATGAAGATAAGCAAATTTGTACAGGCTTCCGATTATGTGAGAGGGCGAGCTGTTGAAAAGAAACCGACTGACAAGGTTATACAGGAGATCAAACGGGATGAGTCTTCGTCTGCTTCGAATGAAAGTGCCTCAATCAAGGCAAAAGCACGCGAAGCGAAGCTAAGGCTTAACCTGGAGACTAGCTTGAAAACGATGACAATAGGAAGTGGCAATAAGGCCCAGCTAATATGCTATGTGACTGGTTTCATTGAGGATGTGCATTGGTTGAGGGACGACGAGCGCATTACCAAGGATGCCCGTCATAAAATTTACAATATCAATGGTGCTATTAGTTTGGAAATCTACGATGCGAGGGTGGAGGACAGCGGTCACTACCGATGTGTCGTAAAAAACAGCAAGCAGACTGTGGAGAGTGCAGGACATCTGAGTGTGCTAGACGAGGCAAAGGGCCAATTGCCTAAAAGCTTTTCGAGTGCAATTACAGGTGAGATTTTGAACACAACTCTGCCCTAGGTGTCTACTAACCCACTAAATTTGCTCTAATTTGCAGAATCCTACGATGCACTGCGCCATGAGATCATACTGAGCTGTCAGGTACATGGAAGACCCAATGTCAGTTGGATGCGTGATGATCATACGATTTGCAACAATCGCTACAAAACCATGGAAGAGCCGGGCGGTATACGCAAGTTGGTTATACGAAATCCCATTTCCTCGGACTGCGGTATCTTTGCTTGCTATGCAGAGCATGAGGACTACATTGACTCAATTAGTACCTCCATAAGAGCCGCCGATCTCAAACGACTGATCACCATAAGAGACGAAAGCGTTAACGAGTACCACGAGCCAACACCGCAACTGAATTCGTCCAGCCAGGTCAATGGTCATGGTAGTCGCGTCCTACGCAGCGTAGGTCAAGTCAAACCACTATTCCATACGCTGCTCCACGATCGAACCGTTTCGGAAGGGGCAACACTGCGTCTTATGTGCACCGTTTCCGGCGATGAAAACACACACATCGAATGGCTCAAGAACCACAAGCTACTGCCCAGGGACTCGCGCTACCAGACGGTCTATCAAAATGGCGAAGCCTCCTTGGAAATATACGCCGCTGTGGCGGACGATAGCGGCAACTACACTTGCTGTGCCACCAATGACTTTGGCGAGAGTCTGACCCACGCCCAGCTGAGAGTGTACAAACACTTTAAGGAAGCCCCGATGGCCAGTACATTTACGCAGCCGATTCGAGGTATTGCACCAGGGAGTAAGCTGCGATGGACTCCGACTGCGCCTTCACCTACATCTTTGCTGTTCTAACCGCTTATGTTTTCCCTTTCAGTTTGTATACCCTAGCTAATCCTTTTTCACTTCCCTTGCAGACACATATTCTCTCAATGAGAATGAGTTGGTTCTGGATTGTCGCGTGCGAGGCCAGCCACGGCCCGACATTACATGGATGAAGGGCAACGATCTGATCATGAACGATCAGAAGTATCAGCAGACCGATCAGGCCGATGGCTACTCCAAACTGCTCATACGCAACCCCACCGAAAAAGACTCGGGCATCTATGCCTGCGTGGCGCGTAACGAAGGCGCCGAGAACAAGATGACCCATCACGTGGACTTCAAGGGACGTGAGCACTACACGCGTGAGAAGACCCACGGTTTCTTCCATCGCGACCCGAACAAGCCGCACTTCTTGATGCCGCTGGGCAACCAGACCGTCTGCAATGGAGGTACTGTGGCCATTTCCGCTGAGTTTATGCAGACCAGCACGCCCCTCGAGGTGAAATGGTTACGCGACCGCCAGGCTGTGGAGGGACCTAATGTCAAGGCACTGGCCGATCGTGGTGTCTACACTCTGACCATAATGAACGCTACCCCCGAGGTCGAGGGCACCTACACTTGCCGCGCGTGGAACGCATTTGGACGCATCGAATCGCATGCCAATATTGATGTTTCTGTTGGCGCTTCCAAGGACGAACGTCCACCGCTATTCCTGTCCAGGCCAGAAAACGAAATGAAGATTGCAGTGGGTGATCCCTTCTCGCTATCTTTCCGCATTGCGGGCGACCCGAAACCCAAGCGTAAGTGCCCGGTCCAAGCACACTTTAGCATTGAATTGATTACATCGGTTTGATTGCAGTCACCTTCATGAAGGGCACCAAGGATATAACCCAATCGGACAGAGTAAGCAAAGAGGTATCCGACGACTACACCAGATTCACAGTGCAGCAAGCGCAAGTTCCCGATTCGGGTACATATTTCGTGGTGGCACGCAACAACTTTGGCACGGACAGGATATTCGTCACTGTCACGGTAGGCAGCCTAGTAGCTGAAGGATTCGTGTGTTGTGCTTGTTGCTATTGAACCACTGCTTTTGCTTACTAACCCACTGCTTCTCTTCTTCTTATTCTTCTTCTAGATTAAAATGCCCAAAAAGAAAGATTAAAGCTTATTAATTAAACCTCTTTTCTTGCCGCCTTAATCCTTGCACCAATTACAAACACAATTAAATGCTTTAGTTCTCAGTCTACTTCCTGACTCTATGTGTTCATGCAAATAATATCGTTCTGACTACAAAACTTATAGGTAAACCCACGCGCACGTTCCGAAACTCCAACGCAACCACGCTGGGGCCTACCCCTGGACAGTTACAGCGATACTTCGTATTTCAGAGGTGAGTGCTCGTTCTTTGTGGGGTGGTTTCGACATGTCAATCTGTGTAGATCTCGTTTTGCGTCGTCCGTTTCCGTTAAATGTTCCGTTCAGATCCCACTTCAGTTTTGCACATGTATTTTTTGCAGATCGGTCGTCCAACTTTCGGTTTCGAAACGAACGAAAGAAATTTCCTGTGAGAAATCCAATCAATTCGTGTATTTATCTTTTGTTAGTATTCCTGAACGATTGACTTATTATTTACTTTTATTATCATATAAATGAATAATGTATTATATAAAGCACAGCAATCCAGCTTATACATTTACGTAGTGGAAACAAGAAAACAATAAAAAACATTTCTCCGGGGCGTATTGTGTTTGATTTATGAGCTGATCCATTGGGGTGATTCACCTGGAGGTACTTTTTTTGGCACGTGACACGTAATTCGTAGAGTAATGCTAACCGATTGGGTGTTGGAGGTCGCAAACGGTTCCGTTCATTAGTTTCTTGAGATTTTCGAACCGCGGTTTCGGTTCGGTTAAGTGCAGAGCAATATCATACCCGTTCTGGGCTTTAGTCCGATCAAATAGGGAATTAAAATGTTCCTAGTTCCCAACGATTGCCTTAACGTCTTGGAACTGTTGAACGGCTCCTTTAAGCTTCCTGGATCTGCTGTCTCCTTCCGATGCCGTTGTTCTAGAATAAATCCCCGACTCTTCGTGCAATTGAATCGATCGATTTGTTTATTTTAAACTCCATTTTTTACTTTTTCGGGTAAAATTGAAATTAAGAATGGAAAGTCTTTTAAAGTGCCTTTAAGTGAATCACCTTCTTAACTTCTCCATTTGTTTTCCGATTCTATTTATTGGTTTTATCTTTGCCCACTTTAGATCCACCGGGTTGCATATCCACCGAGCCGCTGGTGGTCGATTCCGGACCCAGTCACATTTCACTGTCATGGGGCAAACCGGTTAGTGCCAACTCCGCCCCCGT
This sequence comes from Lordiphosa fenestrarum, assembly GCA_035044985.1. Classification (NCBI taxonomy): domain Eukaryota; kingdom Metazoa; phylum Arthropoda; class Insecta; order Diptera; family Drosophilidae; genus Lordiphosa; species Lordiphosa fenestrarum. The sequence goes on from JAWNNO010004737.1 coordinate 1,806,911, forward strand.
CATTGCCTACAGAGTGGAAGCCTGGATTCTGGGCCATGAGGGTGGTGCCTACTGGCGCGAATTGGGACTGACGCCCATTAACTCGTTTGATGCCTTCAATTTAAAACCAAATGTGGAATATCATTTCCGTGTGACACCCAAAAACCGCTATGGTTGGGGTCCTGCGGTGCAGACAAGCTCCGCTTTGCAGGTTGGCGGCGTTGAGTGCCTGCCCGAGTTTGTCAAAATCCTTCCCGGTCAGGTGAAGGCCCTTCTGGGTTCTTCCTTCACACTGCAGTGCAATATGCGCGGTGCACCCAGGCCAAAAATAACCTGGTACAAGGATGGCATACAACTGAGCAGCAGTTCAGAGCGTGTGAGAATTCGACAGATTGGCTCTACTTGTGCCCTGACCATAGCGACGGTCAGCGAGCTGGATGCGGGTCGCTACACTTGCGAAGCGACCAATGCCAAGGGACGTGTATCCACCTTTGCACGCCTACAGGTGGTCTCTGATCCAAGACTTTATGAGGCGGACTCACGCTTAAAGGAAATAGCCCATGGCCGAAATTTGGCAGAGGTGGGAGACTCATTGCCCATCTTTACTATGCGTCTGCGGGACCGGCGCGTTCAAGTCACCTATCCAGTGCGACTCACCTGTCAAATTGTGGGTTACCCCGTACCGGAAATTCTCTGGTACAAGGACGATCAGCCCATCAATGTCGGTCGGCGGCATCTCATTTCAGCGGATGGTCAATTCTTTACCTTGGAAATATCAGCAACAGCCCTGGATGATAGTGGCATATACACTTGCCTGGCCAAGAACGAGCTAGGCTCTGTATCCTGTCACTGCACTCTGGTGGTTGACAAGGGAATTCGCGCCTATATTTCTCCAGACTTTTATGTACCCCTCGATCCGTTCTATATGTTCCGTGAAGGCTCTGAGATTCGTTTGTCCACCAAAGTAGAGGCATATCCTGCTGTGGGTGTCACCTGGCATCGAAATGGAATGCGTTTGCGTCCAAGTCGACGATTAACCGTAACGCTGGACTCCAATGGATTTGTGGAGCTAATCATTGCCGAGGCAACTGTACGAGATGCTGGCATTTATGTGTGTGTTGCCTCCAATGTGGTTGGCAAGGTAGAGACCATTTGTCGTGTGGCCATCGAAGAGAACGAAATAGACGAATCAGCGGTTCCACGTGCTTTGGATATACCCAGCATCAAGACCAGCGATATGCCGTAAGTTCAAACAAGTGAAATTGATTGATAAGCTTTACGTTAAGGAAGCCAATTAGATATGGCTATTTGGTAGTCACTATGGGATACAATTAGTCTTATTATTTGCCTCCGAAACTTCTAAAATTCACCAGGTGTACATAAAAGATTAAAAGCTCAGCTTCAGTTTATAAGGCACTCAATATCATAACTTTTGGATTGCTCCCATGGCAGATATGGCATATTGATTCACTCCCAATCCGGCATTCCCAAACCTTACTGGATCGGATGACTATATCTTAAAGCTCCCATAGGAACAATCGGTCGGAAAACTAGTTTTAGTGAGAAAAACTTTTTACTTTTCAATGGAAACGTCTAAAAACTTTGTAATCGTAGGTTTTCTATGTTTTTTCAGAATTCTACCAAGTTTTATTAAAATCGGACAACTGTATGATATAGCTGCCATACAAAAGATAGGTCTGAAAAACAGTCTTAGTTCGAATACATGTTTGTTTCACATGCTTTCACATAATTTTACAAATTTTTGGCCAAATCAAACTTTGAATTTTTCAACAAGCGAAGCAAATCAACAAAATTTCTATTTTAAACATTTCATAATATAGCTATAATTAATGTTTCTTATTCAGTAATTATTGTTTCAAAAACAATCTTATTTTGAAATTATCCAATGGACAACGTTAGGCTACGACAAATACTTTTCCAAGTTCTGTGACACCGACAGATATTATATGAAATTTACAAATCAACACACATTGGAAATCCTTGTGCTTATAAAATAATATAAACCATCTCTTGGCTTCCCTTGAAATAACGTACTCTAGTTTTTATAGATTTTCATTCGAAATGCCTAAAAGTGTACTTAGATGTCGAATTAAATTCCATTATTTCGTTGCAGTTACTCCAAAGAGCCCTTGTTTGTGGTCAAGCCGCGTTCTAGTGAGGCATATGAGGGTGAAAATGTCATCATATTTTGCGAAGTCGTTGGCGATCCTAAGCCCGAAGTGGTCTGGCTGCGTGATTTTCTTAATGTAAGTATTTACGAGCTCAAAAACTATTGTGACGTCAGGCGCAGTGGCAACCGAAACAGCAGCAGCAGCAACGGCAGTGGCAGCTCAAGTCCAAGCCAGTCAGTTGCATTTACGGCGCCAACAAATGTGGGTCGCAGTCTCGTTCTCATTGTAGTTGTAGTACAGGTGGACCACCAATGTGGGCCCTCATATCAGCTAGCAGCTTCAGGAAATACAATTTACATTTCGTTTCCGTGGAGATTTTTGTATAAAAAGTGAACTTCCAGTGGGTTAATTAGTTTAGTTTGAGTGAATTGTGCAAATTACAAACAGTTGCTCGCGCGGATAGAATTATTTAATTGATCCGCTCACAAGACGAACAAAGTGTGCCAAGAATATATCAAGAGGAGGATTTTGTAAACGGTAACAATTCAACAGCTCGGATTACCTGCAAGTGCGTCACACCGAAACATTGCGTGTTACACAATACCAACGAAGTGGACACACCAGCAGCAGATCTTACAAAAGCCGATCTGCTGTCAAACGCTAATTCAAGTTCAACCCATATCATATAACAGGCTTGCTATTGCAACAACAATTACGAGCCAAAAAGGCAAAACAAAAATGTAAAAACGAAAATTATTAGCCGCAGTCGTGCGCTCTCCGCGTGCACCAAGGAAGCAGGAGGTCAGGGTGGGCAACCAGTTTTCCAATTGACAGTCGCGAAATTGAATTTTGTGCTTATATGGCCATAAGCTTGACACAACCAGTAGATGTGTCTACAGACGGCAGCCGTGAATCATGCCAATCGACTGACGCTTTAATCCTATGGCTTTGGTAGTAACTCACCTGTTCTGCTTCTTTGCAGCCGGAATATTATAAAGACGCTCCACACTTCCGCCGCATTGGTGAGGGTCCCGAATATCGCCTGGAGATCCCCAGTGCCAAATTGGACTTTACCGGAACTTATTCTATAATAGCCAGCAACTGCCATGGCGAGGCCAAGGCTGTAATTTCGTTGCAAATATTTGCCAAAGGTAAGTGATATGCAATATTTATTGGGGAGTGAATTGCGGATAGATATTGATTAGGCGTGGGTAAACTACTTCTTTCCAAAAGTCCTCAGCCATGGCCAGTAAGCTCGCCACGAACTCCGGATCCGCCTGCACCCACACATAATGCAAGGCTCCATTTGTCTCAAAGGTGGGGCTCAGCACGCAATAGAGCGCCTTCTTCACATTGGCCAAAAACATTTGTATTTGTATCTGGGCCATGTATTTGGGCGCTATCGATTCACGGGCTTCTAAATATTTCTCGAAATCCTCTTCAGTCTTTGGTGATTTGATTTCCACAATGTGATCATCGGTAATGCCATCCGGAGCTGCACACAGAAATGGATAACTTTCGTGTAGCAGCAAACCACATTCGACATACTCCTTATTTTCTAACTTCTCCGTCTGCTTTAGTATGAAGCGTTTGTGCTGCTTCTGTTGCACACGTTCCTCAGTTTTTCTATCACGTCCCTTGCAGAACAGCATATTAAAGATTGCCTCATCGTCTTCGGCCGTTTTTCTTGTCACTATCAAGTGCATCATGGAGCATCGAATGCGCATATATTGAACCTCAACCCACAGTCTGGATTTGTACTGATTCTTGGTCACCTCGTTGAGACTATCGAAGAGACCAGCCTGGGCCTGCAGCTCCATATGCTGCGCAAAACTCTGAATGTCGAAAATCTGAAGCTCCGAGGCCCGCAGGAGCGTATGGTGTACAAACAGAGACTCAAACTCATCGCTACTCTCCACACATTGACGATACAAGGCCGAGTCTCGACCACAAATGGCCAATTCGTCCAGAACTGACTCCAAAAAAGCCGGTCCCTCGCTTGAACTCACTTCCTGGCTGTCCAAGCCAACCTCCAGACGAACCTCGTCTTTGGGTATCATATCACATATGCGCACGGCTTTGGTGGGCTCAGGCTGCACCAGAGTTTCTAGCTCATGGCCCCAGAATTCCACTATAGCCGTAGGTTTTCTATCTGAGCTCTTGTTGAGCAGCCAAAAGGCGAAGGCCAAAATATGAGGACAGGTTTCTAAGGAAAGGGTTTTTATTAGACGCTGGTCATTTGGATTTATACCATTTACTAACTCACCAGCTCCTAAGCAAAGACTACACTGACCCTCTGCGATGACCCGCGTTCCTTCCAACACTTTTAGGCTCACATTGGCATGAGTCTCCGTATTGGCAAAGTCAGAGGCAGAGAATACTAGACCCTTCAGGTCACAAACATCTCCTTGCCGGCGTATTTGAACATAATCGGTTAACAAATCGTTTTTATCCGTGGACGTGGACCTAAGAATATGTAGGGAACTTAACATAGTGACAGAGCGAGATAGCAATACACACTTACATTTGTTTGCCGCCTGCCAAGCAGAAATTAAAGACCATGCCACTGTTGAGTAGGGGGAGATTGTGTATATCCGCCTTGCGGTAGCCAGGATCCAAGAAGTCCATTGGCACAATTATCATTCCCTTCATTTTGCAATGTGCTTAGCCAACAACTAAAAATAACATATGATGGGCTCAATGGTCTATCGATGACAATCGATAGGTCAGGGCTGCAGACTCAACCCTTAAATTATCGGCGGCACTTTAAATTAATATTCTTCCCCATTGGCAGACATACTCACAGATAACCGCATGGACAAGGTCCACACCCGGCATGGGTAAGTACTATTACCACATTATTACTACACCGAGATGACTTATTTATTAACATTTCACCACATTGCAGCAACATTGAAACTCTCCCGCGTTTTGTTCGCAACTTGCGTAATTTACGCTGCTGCGACGGAGACGCCATCTCGTTGGAGTGTCATGTGGAGGCCATGCCAGAGCCGTTTATAATTTGGGAGAAGGACGGACGAGTCGTGCCCAATGACCGGGACTATGTGATGTCCTTTGATGGCACCAAAGCCACTCTCAGCATCCCGCGTGTTTATCCAGAGGACGAGGGTGAATACACTTGTGTGGCCAAAAACTCGGTGGGACGCAACCTGAGCTCGGCCTGCATCATCGTGGATGTGCCCGAGGAGAAGGAGAATATGCTGAGTCGCCAATTGAGCCGGCCAAGTGGTTTACTCTCCGCCCATTCCACCCCACGCTCCACGCCCCGATCTACACCCAATCGCAGTTTCTCACCCATGAGGCGGCTGTCATATCGCAACAGCAGCATCGATGTCGATCTTAGCGGAGTGGTAGAGCGCCGACGCAGCGATGTCCGCAGTGCCATCACAGCTCCCAAATTCCTAGCTATTCCCTATAATCGCGTTGTCGAGGAGGGCGAAAGTGTGCGCTTCCAGTGCGCCATTGCGGGCCATCCCACGCCTTGGGCTACCTGGGACAAGGATGGGCTCATTGTAACGCCCAGCCCACGCATATCCGTCAAGGAAGTGGACGACTTGCGATTCATTGAGATCGATGAGGTGGGTTTCGATGACGCGGGTCTGTACCGTGTTACCCTGGAGAATGATTTCGGTCGCATAGAGGCCACCGCCCGCTTGGATGTGATACGAAGTTCCCGGTATTCCAAATCGCCATCGGTGCGGAGTGTACGTGCCTCCTCGTCGCGACGCAATGCTTATCTGTATAGGCGCATAATGGGTCCATCCACAGCCATAGGCGGGCGCATGGCTTTGGCCAGCGGCTATCGTGGCTCTTCAGTGCCATCGGTACGCTTCTACCACAATCATTTGGAGCTGGAGCCCTCGGATCGTGTTAACATTGTGGTGCATGAGGATGAGGCCATGCTGTTTGTGGACAAAGTGGCTCAATCGGATGAGGGCATTTACACCTGCATTATAAGTGGCGTCGATCATGATCCGCTGATTAGCTCTACATATGTCACGTTCCATGATCCAAGCACTGAGATATTGGATCGTCGTGCTGTCCTGGCTGAACCCTTACCAGAGCTGACCAAATCGGTGGAGGGTGAGGTGATCGATCTCTGTTGTGCCATAGACTGCAGCCAACCGTACTCGTATGTGTGGCTTCGTAATGGAGAGATTCTGCCTGACGGCGAGGAGTTCAAGTGAGTTTGACTAGAAATTAGTTCAAAGTTTTAAAAATGTGAAAGTCCGAATTGATTCTTTGCTTTTGGTTATTGGAATTCGTGATATCGCAAGGTGGTTGCGATAGTTGAGAACAGTTTTGAAAGAATTCTATTCGTATTTTGCTGGACTGACAACTAATACCATCATAATTGTATTATCAAATATTTTAAATTATTTTCCAATAAGCAGAAAATTTGGTTATAGAATTGGGAGGTGATTTTATATACCTTATAGATTTTTTAATAAGCGTCCTATCGCAAACTTACTTCAACACTATCAAAAATCAGTATATTCCATTTTGTGAAAGCCGTGTTTAAAGTCCTCAATGTATTTTTCGTAGCAGAAATATATCTTTAAGTTTAGAGTCAATCTAGGTAGTAAAATATTTTATATAACCTATTTCAGCTTGTAGTTAATATCGATCTTCTAAAAATTTGTACTGTATGTTTTTATGCCCGTTACTCGAAGATTAAAAAGGGTATACTTAAGTCGTGCAAATGTATGTAACAGGCAGAAGGAAGCATCTCCGACCCCATAAGTATATATATTCTTGATCAGCATCAATAGTCGAGTCGATATAGCCATGTCCATCTGTCCGTCCGTCTGTATGAGCACCTAGATCTCAGAGACATCAGAATCAGATCAGAAATGTAAACTAGTATTGTCTGCACGCATATCAAGTTTGACAACAATTTTGGCCCCTTCCCGACGAAATATTTTTTTCTTTACTTGAAGAATCGTTTTTGAGCGGGTTAATCTGTCAAGTTTCGTCTTCTAATTGGAGCGGGTTAAAGAGGATTCTTTAAGTAAAGAAGAAAATTCGAACGCATTGAATCTACTTGGCTTTGAACAGTCGGTTTTAAAATGTCTCAACTTTCGTCTTCTAATCTGGTAGCCTAGAATTTTGAACAGTTCTGAACAGTTTCGACTTAAGTTTAAGTCATTTGCGGGGTTTTTCCGAGTTGTTTGTGAATAAATCACATTTTAAACACATTCATGAGTCATTTTCGAGTCTTCTTTCATCATCATGGTGTTTTTATACTCTGTACCACAGGTTCATCATCATGGTGTTTTTATACTCTGTACCAAAGGTTCATCATCATGGTGTTTTTATACTCTGTACCAAAGGTACACAGAGTATAATAAGTTAGTGAGTAACAGCCAGAAAAAAACATCTCCGACACCATAAAGAATATATATTCTTAAACAGCATCAACAGCCGAGTCGATACAGGCATGTCCGTCTTTCTGTCAGTCCGTATGAACGCACTGAACTCCGACAAACACTTCTTATACTTGCAGGCCGATCAAGTTTATTTTCAAATGTTTCATATACTTATAGGTGGCTGCGCGCTGCACTTATATAGCGAATATATTAAAATTGTTTACAACGTTTTTTCCAGCTACATCGATCACGGCAATGGCTTGCTCGCCCTTCGTATCAACGATGCCTTCGACATTGACTCGGGCATCTACAGCTGTCAGGTGTACACCTCCGATAGCAATGACTGCGACTGCAGCAGCAGCGGCGAACTATGCGTTCTGGAGCGTGATCTCTCCCAGCATGATGCCGAGGAGAGCATACAAGTTCTAAAATCTCCGCTGCCCGTTATCTGTGGACCCGGAGCAGAGGCGATTTACTATGCGCGTGTATTTCCCTGCGAAGCAACAGCCGAATGGTATCTCAATGGAAAACTCGTTGAGGATGACTCACTTAACATGACGGTGCGTAAGAGAGCCCAACGAAACAAAACCCATTAACAAATTAAGATCGTTTTGGCCCCGTTTTTACCTTGCCGCAGGCTGGGAGTGCGCTGTCTGGGTTCACACCTTGATGGTGAAAACAATAACAATCGTAATGCTTGTCTGTCTGTATGTCTTGAAATGTGTATGCATGTGTGTGAGAAATTGAAAACAGAGACCCAAAAGATTGAAATACCATCGCATGTGAGCTGCATGCAAACGATGTTAGTGACGCCGCCGTCGACGCGCATCGTTTCCAATCGGATGCGGTCGCTGCCGCCAATGGAGAGTCAATAATTTGACTAAAACTACACTCGCTCAGTGGCGTTCAAGCGGCTCACAACAGAATCCCACAAAGCAATTCCTTAGGGCGTGACAAAATGTCACAGGTAAGGCGAACGTGGAGCGTCGATATCGTTTACACCAAGCATAGATAAAATACCTCAACCCCGTGATAAGAAACGGCAAGGGGGAGGGTCGCATTCGCATGTAAAACAATTGTTGGCTTTGTGCTCCAGTGAAAATGAGAGCGAGCGTGAAAGTGTCATTGTCATGATCGTTGAGGCAACAACAACCACACAGTCAACGACGACGGCGGCGGCTCGTGCCATTCCCGCGATTCTCGCGACTCTCGATTAATTGGTGCGTTAAGCGTCCGCAGTTAGTTCTAGAGTAACCTTCGTCCAAGACACTTGTGCATACATATACAACAAGTAAGAAAGTCGGTCAAGCCCGACTGGAATTTACCCTGGGACTTGCTGACTGGTCTGCGCAATTGGTCCATTGGATTGCAGTGGATAGATACAGAACCCAGAGATAGTGCGGAGAGACCATAATTAGGGGAACCGGGAATGCAATGAATTGATAATAGTCTTTACCTTCCTGCATACCAAATCACCACAAAGTCCTAACTTCTCCGGGATTTGTGCGGTCGCTTGTCCCGCCTCTTTATAATCTCACAGATCCTTCTAACTGCTCTGAGCTAAAATAAGGAAATTACAAAATATCCATTGGATGATTTCGGTATCCATCTGGAATGGACATCTGGAATATCCATTTTATGTTAAATGGATCTTAGATTTTCATCCAAAGGAGCTGAAAATCATCCAAAGGCTATGAAAATTGGATATTTTAATAAACATTAATAAATATCCATTCCAAATGGATCTTTTTGAATCTGATCTGTTCCCCTGCAATTACTCATCATACCCTTTGAACCTGTATTACTGGGTACCACACAAATGAACTGTATTCAATTCACCTCTCTCCCCTCTTTTACAGTTGGAGTCGTATCCAGAGAACGGTATCCGTTTGTTGCGTCTGCGTAACCTGCAGCCCACTCAAAGCGGGGAAATACGCCTGCAAGTGAAACATCCACTGACGGAACGAAGACGCACACCCTCCGCACGCACCTACACCAGTCTTCTGGTGTTGCCCATCAATAGCAGCAGCTCATCATCACTGGCGGCCAGAAGTAGCATTTTAACACGACCCGAAGATTGCACAGCTCTGATCGGTGGACATGTGCGGCTGAGCGTGCGCTACGAGCCGTTCCCCGGCACCAAGGTCGTCTGGTACAAGGCGGTAAGTATTGGGCTGGGTTGCGCAACTCGCTGATCTCCCAAATTAGGCAATAGCAGGGCGCACTCTTGTCGGGGATTATGGAATCCCATATCATTCTTTATCTCCATAAGCCCACAGACGCCTATCTGGTCGCATGGCTGGTTATGGGCATGGGCAAGAGACGTTTAGGTCTGTGACTGTGTCACGATCAGCTTGCGGTATTGACGTAATGGGTGGCAAACCGCAAATGCGATCGACGAACGAACGAAGGCTAAGCCACCAACTCATCTGTCTGGCCAACCTCTTTTCACAGTGTCGTGCCATAGTGGAGGGCTCGAATGTGTCCATTCGAACGACTGCGCAGCAATCGACGCTCTACATAACGGACATCTCGGCCGATGACAGCGGCAAGTACACCGTGGAGGTTATGAATGACTACGGAGCGGAAGCTGCGGTGGCCTCGGTGGCTGTGGAAGGACCACCAGAGCCACCCAGTGGACAGCCCAGCGTATCGCTGGGACCGGATCGAGTGGCAGTGGCCTGGTGTGGTCCACCGTACGATGGTGGCTGCATGATTACGGGCTTCATGTAGGTGTCTGCCTGTCAATTCCAAAACATAAGTCTAATCTCATCTCTCCCCCCAGAATTGAGATGCAGGAGTGCTGTGATAACAAGGAACCTGCCAAATGGCAACAGGTGGCCAGCGTGGTGGACACCCTGGCCTACACGGTCAAGAATCTACAACCGCAGGTCCAATACAGGTTTCGTGTTCGTGCGGAGAACATACACGGCCTTAGTGCACCCAGCCAGGCTAGTGAGTTGGTACAGCTAACCGAGGGAGCAAGAGATAGCTTAGTGCCCAGTGTGCAGTCTGGCGGGGATTTTAAGTCGCGCTTCGAAATTATCGAGGAGCTGGGCAAGGGGCGCTTCGGCACAGTCTACAAGGTGCAGGAGCGTGAGCAGCCAGACCAGCTGTTGGCCGCCAAAGTAATCAAATGCATCAAGTCTCGTGATCGTCAGAAAGTGCTCGAAGAGATCTCCATAATGCGTTCGCTGCAGCATCCCAAGCTACTCCAATTGGCCGCCTCCTTTGAGAGTCCACGCGAAATAGTGATGGTGATGGAATAGTGAGTATTTCTGTTGGAAAACGTTGCATTTTATAAGTACCATCTCTTCCTTAGCATCACGGGCGGTGAGCTCTTTGAGCGCGTGGTGGCCGATGACTTTACCCTGACCGAAATGGACTGCATTTTGTTTTTGCGACAAGTGTGCGAGGGCGTAGCCTATATGCACAGTCAGAGTGTGGTCCACTTGGACCTGAAGCCGGAGAATATTATGTGCCACACCCGAACGAGTCATCAAATTAAGATCATTGACTTTGGTCTGGCCCAGCGACTGGACACGAAGGCACCGGTGCGTGTGCTCTTCGGTACGCCCGAGTTCATACCGCCGGAAATCATTAGCTACGAGCCCATAGACTTTAAGTCCGATATGTGGAGTGTGGGTGTCGTCTGCTATGTCCTGTAAGTGGGAAATCTCCCAATTGCAAATCTCTATTTCAACTCACATTTATTTGGCAGGCTGTCTGGTCTCTCGCCCTTCATGGGCGACACCGATGTGGAAACCTTTTCGAATATAACTCGCGCGGACTATGACTACGATGATGAGGCCTTCGACTGTGTGTAAGTGTGCTCATGAAGCGTTCTTTTCCTTTGACCTAATCCTGTGTACAGTTCGCAGGAGGCCAAGGACTTTATCTCTCAACTGCTGGTACATCGCAAAGAGGAACGCCTGACTGCCCAGCAGTGCCTGGAATCCAAGTGGCTGGGACAGCGACATGGTGACAATTTGAGTAAAAACAAAATATGCACCGACAAATTGAAGAAGTTTATCATACGACGCAAATGGCAGGTTAGTTGAATGTTGCACTTAACAAGGCACCAGAATGCAGCTGTGCTGCTGCTGCCTCGATTAGTCAGTACCCTGCCTAACCTGCTTTCCCCCCTGTGCTGCTTATTGCTTAATCCAGAAAACCGGCAACGCTATACGAGCTTTGGGTCGCATGGCTAACCTATCCGCCTCGCGTAGAAACTCCGCCATTGCCATGGGAGCCTTGAACAGTCCACGACCCTCCCTCTCTGGTCTGGGCATGATAAGTGCGCATACAGCTGCCATTGCCAGCAGCTCGCAAATGGCCTCATTGCACGAGGAGGAGGATGATTTCAGTGGAGAGATGCCACTAGTGGAGAAGCGCTATGCGCCTGGCACCCTCAAGCTGCGCGACAAGTCTCAGTGCAGTGAACGCAGCGATTCCGGTTACAGCGAGTGCTCCAATTCCAGTGGGCTGGGGGGAGCACAGGAAACGCTGCTTCTCTCTCTGGCCAAGTCCAAGCTAGAGCAGATTGCCCAGGCCAACAGCTCGAGTGGGGAGGAGAGCGCCGTCACGGTGACCTTGGAGTTGCCCGTCAAGGGCAGCGAGGCCATCATGCGTTCCGATTTCACCAACACCATCAAGATGCGTAAGAAGTCCCTGGAGGACAGCTGCACGCGGGAGAAGACCAAGCCGCAGGCCAAACCCTTGTGTGAGTCCAAGCTGAAGGTCTGGCAGCTTAAGGATCGATTTCAGTCAAATCTAGCTCCTGCTTCTCAGCTTGCTTTTGAGCCCCACAAAATCGCCAAAGTCGCGAGCGTGGGTCGCCTGCATTCAAGTAACTTTACCTAGGAGTGTAACCCCTTTATCTAATTGCATTTTCCTGCAGCGGAACCAGCGTCGGCGGCGGCAGCAAAGCTCTACAGCTCCGGCACTCAAACTCGCTCCATGCCCAGCTCCCCGTTGCCCCAGCGATCCGCAACGCCAACACGGCTGATGAGCCAACGAGTCCGCGAGGCTACCGAGCGGCTTGCCCAACAGCACACTGAGGCCAGTGCTCAGCGGCACGAAGGGAACGCAAGTAGGAATGGCCATGAGTCACGTGCGCGGCGTCTCATCAATAGATTCAACGAAACGAAACATATCACGTCCTAGTTTTTATGTCACTTAACTTTATTATTTGCAAAACCAAGGGAAACTGTACGAAACACTCGAATACGGATGCACACACAGAAACATCAATCTGAACAGATGACGCACCCAGGCACGGGCACGCACCTAGGCTAGGATCTGAAGCTATATTACTTAAATTATTGTATCGATTTCTATGCATAAAAATATTTTACCATACTAATTAAAGTTAAATGTAACGAACTATTCCCGCGCCTTTAGCCGCACCCACAGACCCCCCGACGCGCGGAGAGTGATGCGAAAGGTGGCCTCGAAGGTGGTCTTGCCCGGCACCGGCAGTAGTTGATAGCTGCGCAGCAGGCGCGACACTATGGTCTTGATTTCCATAATGGCAAACCGATTGCCGATGCAGTAACGTGGTCCGGCGCTGAACGGCAGGAACGCATACGGATGACGGTGCTCGGCATTCTCGGGAGCAAAGCGGTCCGGGTTGAACTTCTCCGGATCGGGATAGATGTGGGCCAGCCGGTGTGTGGCATAGGGGCACACAAATATGTTGCTGCCGGCCGGCAAGGTGTAGCCACCCAGTTGCACTTCCTCGCCCAGCTTGCGGGCTATCAGCGGTACACTTGGATACAGACGCAGTGCCTCCTTGATGCACATTTCCAAATACCGCATCTCTCTCAGGTCGCTCATGGTCGGTGCCCGGTTGCTGTAGTCAAAGATGCGATTCAGCTCCTCATGGCACTGCTCCTGACAGTCGGGGTTCTGAGCCAGCAGAAATATGGTAAAAGCCATGGCGGCACCCACCGAATCCTGACCGGCCAGCATGAAAGTACAGGCCTCATTTACAATGTCCTCCTCGGTGAAGTCCGGATTAGTTTCAGAGATTTCAATCATATGATCCAGTAGGCACTTGCGTTCGTTGGGGTTGTTGTTATTAGCCAGAATCTCTCGACGCCGTTTGATCATCTGTCGGGTGAAGTCGTTGAGACGCTTCTTCTGGTTTAACTCATCGCTGGCCAGCTTAGTCCAGTGATAGATGCCATCCCACAGTAGCCAGGGGGCTGCTAAACGGGTGGGTATCATGAGTTTACCCTGGCGAAAGGGTGAATCCTCCATGTCCACCAGATCCAGGCCCTTTTTGCGGATGGGTACACCCAATACGGCCTCTGTAATAATGTTAAGAAGGGATAAGGGATGCCGAAATATGAGCTTTTAGAGACACTTTCAGTCTACGCAAAGCTTTTGCTCTCTCGCTGACTGAAAGCTTCTCCACTTCTCACTGTGGCCTACCATTTAGTACATTCACCACACATCCGTTGACATATTTGGCTATATTAATCTCACTGCCCACCCAGCCATCTAGAACCTCATTTAAGGATTGCGAGGCATCCACAAAGGTGTCAATGAACTTGTCCAGCAAACTGAGATGAAAGGCTGGCTGAATTAGCTTACGGTGTGTGCTCCACTTGAGGCCATTGCTGGTGATAAGGCCTTCACCCAAAAAGTTATGCATCAATCTATAGAAGAACACCTTGTTGGTGTGCTTCTTGGAGGACAATATGACCTGCAGATCCTCAGGCTGAAGCACCACGAAAAAGGGGAATACCATTACCCAAATGCGCACCAAGGAACCATACAGATCGAAGGCCTTGGCGGCACGCTTGCGCATTACTGCAGAGGAAGGGATTCAGATTAAACAGCACAAATGCATCAAAAACTGATAACTACTTACAATCCTTCTCCTTAATCAGCAAACAATTACCCAAAAAAGGCAACGTTGGTGGTCCCGAAAGGCGTAGAGATAAGACCACCGATCTCAAATAGGTATCCAGATGTGTGTAGAATGTGTAGATACTCAGACTGAGCAGGACCAGGGCCAGTGCTGAACATAGCTCCGATTTGGTGGCGCGTTCAAGCTGCAATGGAGGGGGAGCAGAGGGAGGGGCAGGGCAGCCGCCCAAGTGTTTAATTGGAAAACGCTGTCAACAGTTTGGCTCCTTGTTTGCCTAACCCCCCACAGTCTCTCAATTGGCCCCTAAAATGCACTTCATATCAATTACGCTGGAGGAGCGTCATGAAACAAACGCATCAACAAACGCATTGCGAATCTTGGAATGTATCTATTGAATCCACATTTTTCGAATCTCATTAACTGGCTGCGTCACTTGTGGCTAAAGTGTGAGGAGTATAAACATCAATTTGTCGCCGGTTGTGTCATAAGTTATTGTCAAACACTCACCTTAGGCCCAAGCCCAAGACCAGACCCATTCCCATTGGCATTTGCATGGAAAGTGTAAATTGCTTGGGCCAACATGTCGCATGAGCGATCTCTAGTATCAGTGTAAATACATAAAATGTTTTATGGCCGATCAAACCCACACACACACACACCTGGTGTAGGTAAGTACGCCTGAATATCTTCAATTCCATCTTTCTGCGTACGTGTGTCCATGATGCAACAGGCTTTGCGCAGGAATCCCACAGACCCAAACAAAACAATGACAAATGATGATGGTTATGGACTAACTTATTGTTCGAATTCTGACCCAGAGTAAAAGCCCCCCAGACAATGGCATATCCGTAGCACTCGTCGCCCCCCGCCTGTCATAAACAAATAAGCCAAAAATTTAACCAAATTTCGAGTCACATACAAACATAACGATCAAATTCAGGGTCAATTGCACATTCGAGTCGTAAAAAGTGAAAAGATTCACGCACGGTAAATGAAGTGTGTATTTTGGTTTTAGCCAAGTTTTAGTACCCAGTTTTGAAAATTATTATTCAAAAAAAAAATTAGAGATTGAAGTCAAACCCGGGCATGCCAATTAGATGATTAAATACTAGAGATTTGATGATCACTGGGGAAAATGGGGCAACAGCTAAGCGAGTGCGATCGCTAAAGCTGTAGTTCCACTTATCAAGATCTCATATGAGTTGTGAGTTGGCTATCAAAAAACTCATAAGAAAACTTAGTTAGCCTACTCTACTTGCAGATCAGAAATTAGAGGTTTGAATATACCAATGCAAAAGTGAAGATGAAAGGCATTTCAACGTTTAAAACCTATAGATCAGGTGTGAGGAAAATCGGAGTTAAGGCCGATAGCTTAATGACTAGTTGATTCAATCTAAAAATTTCAGACATTCCCACTAATATTCATAGAAAATTATGAACTTTGAGGAAACCAATGTTTACATGAAAACCGTCTAGGAATTTGATACAGGACCATATAAATAAGTGAATACATAAATACTTTGTAGAAAGAACACAAAATTCGCGATTATTTTTGAATAATTCTCGCAAACTGCATCTATTTAATGGTATAATTAATTTTCTTATATATGTAATATCGTTCCAAACAGTAATAGCTGATCGCGACACCTCTCCAGGTTTACATGTCTACTATTAATGGATCGTTTGATATTCACATCCGTTTCACAGCCTACAATTGCCATGTTTTAATCTGGACTATTCATTTTAATCTAGATTTTGATTTGGTGACCTCCTATTTATCCATTTACAATTGCACTGCATCAAATATTTTAATAATCTAAGCTCAAATGAAAAAAATTTGGTGATAATTTGGTAAGTTTCACAGCTTTTGGACCATTTTAATAAAAGCTATCAACTATCTATGTATCAAACTTTAACAAACTTACAAACTTTTACATTAATAATCAGGGCTGCAGACTGGCTTTGAGTCTAGTCGGTTCGAACCCGGAATTCCGGCTTACAATATACTAGGAACCAAACCTTCTTTGAGTTTAAAGCTGAACCTGAACCTGCTCTGGACCCTAAATATCATTCTATCATTTCTACAAAAATGATAGACATCAGATTATTAATGTGATGCCTTTAGACGACTGAGTCTTTAAATATGTAGGAAAGCTTAACAAATAAATCTGGAAAAACTTTCCGAAATATCTGTGAAAACCCCATCGATGTACGCGACTTAAAAATTGATTAAATGAGTCACAAAGTTCGAGAATAATATTATTTTAGTGATTTTTTCATAGACTTAGGTCCGTTTTCCAATAAACTACATACATATTATCTGTCTTATAAATCTACAATTAACAGAGCAAAATCTAAGTTTATCTGGCACACTCACTTTCAATATTCTATTATATTCTAATATATAAAAATATCCAATTAGAAATGTTTGAACTCTGTCGGTAAAAATACTTAAATGACTCTATCATGATGAAACCGTTTAGGGATTATCAAATAGATTGGAAACGCTGTATGCATATGCAAAGACGGAGCTTGCCAATTAATAAACAAATAAGAACCGTTAAAGAAATGCTACCAACCGAAGAATATTCAATACCTAAGAAAATCAATGTTCAATTTTAAGGGAAGAATGCACGAGTTAACAAAAAAGATAGTCGGGAATGGCAAAAGATGCACAAAATCAGCTATTGTTGAAACAATGGTTCCCACATGTAAACAGACAGACTGCTGCTCTTCAAGACGTAGTTAGACTAAATCTACAACACTAGAATGATTCAAGTATAAGGGGGTGACACAGGAATCTGTAGTGATATTCGTATATAAACGTTTGCAATTCAATTTTGAATTGTTTACCTTTATATGTAAAGTGATAAGTAAATCTACGCTTGCTAGATCAGATGGTGAATGTTAGGCGATTTGAATTATACTAACTAAATTTACTTGGCTTTGAACAGTCGGCTTTAATTTGCTTAACTTGTCTCGTTTTAGCTAGTAACTAGCTAGCTTTGTTCTCTCACTTTGCATATAAATGCAAGCTGTTTTATTTCGAAATGCAAGCGTTTATAGGAAAATCACTGGTGATTATTCAATTTCCTAAGCTTGCAGACCTTTTTACTTGTCGGTGTAATATGAATCGAATCAAATTGAATCGCTTTTTACATTAAAAACAAGAAAGAAAGTCGGTCAAGCCCGACTATAACATACTCTGTACGAAGAAAATTTGTCTTTTGATCATAACTCGGAAACCGTTCATCCGATTTTCTTCATTCCTTTGGCGGATCAATAAGTTATCCTAATAACTAAATATGTCCAGAAGGAACAAGCCATCTATCTTCAAAACTGTGGGAGATATGACGTTTCTAAATTGCGGGGGCGGGAGGGGGCGTGGCCAACATTGAAAATAAACTTGATCTGCCTGCAGACATAAGAAGCATATGTCCCATACATGTCAAACCTCTATCTCTTACCATCTCTGAGATCTGTGCGTTCATACGGACAGACAGACAGACGGACGGACGGACAGACGGACATGGCTATATCGACTCGGCTGTTGATGCTGATCAAGAATATATATACTTTACTTTAATATATATACTTCTGCCTGTTACATACTTTTGCACAAACTTATAATAATAGAGTATTATTATTACCTTCGGTACAGAGTATAAAAACTATTACATTAAAGTACGATTGGTATTTAAAACAAAATTGCTAATAAGGAACTTTGAGAATTAGGTTCATTGGCACTATTTTCTTCTAAATAGTCTTCAACCCAATAACTCATTTAAAATCCCAAATTCTAGATAATTCTTCTTTCTAAAATCCATTTAAATACTTAACGTAAAAGCACGCGGTGGAGACAGAATTTTCCCATTCCTAACTTTTCTTTCAGTACAATAATAGCTCCTCCAAATTACTGATTGACTCTCGAAATAAAATAGGGGGTTACTTAGAGCTCTAACCTTGATTTGTTTTTTATTTTAATTTTCAACTAATTTCAAATGAATCACTCTTGTATTTATCAGCAGGTGTACCGATCTGTGCCCGTAACAGTTGGCTATAAAATGTTGAGGAACAATATATGAGATCCTAACTTGAATCCAACCAATATCAACTAAACATACCTTCAATTTAATGGGATCGGAAACTAAGTCAACTTGCTGGCCATTTGACATAACAGATTCCGTGTTTGTGTCAGTGTTCTGGTATTCGTCGTGTATATAAGTGTCTTGGCTCACTTGATCATCCTTCTTCAGCTACAATTTACATCCTAAGCCTAAGTCTCCTCCTCATAGCCATCGGGCAGGGCATTGGTATCCCGATTGTGGAACAAGCTGCGCTCCCCGTCGCCCCAAGGAAAACGTTTGGTGCGGCGACGCAGATGCTCATACTTAACGAACGGCTCACGCATGGGTTCAATCTTCCTGCCGGCATAGGCATTGATCATGCAAAGGCAAACAATTGGTGTGGCCAACAGAAAAGTCAAACGTTTCCACAAATTCGAATTGTGCTGGCGCTTGGCAGCCTTCGAGAGCGGCCCCAGTCCCTGGCGCATTTGTTTCCAGATTTCCGACATGATTGATTATTTGTTTATTTGAAATTTGTTCTCCGCTGTACGGGGGCCAGATTGGGATTGTAAGTAAATACTGAGGGAACCGGATGAGTTCGACACCCACGCCTGCTGAGAATCGTCTGGCAAGTATTTTGCAATTAGGAACTTTCAAGGGAACAACCACACACGCCAATACCCCCGAAACGTGTGTGTGTGTTTAATATTTGGCCAATGGCCATTGAAGCGTTAAGCCAGTATCCAAATGGGGATGCTTCCGCTCTTCTCATCTAGCATATCCAACAGAATTCGAAGCCCAGCCGCTTATTTGTATAACAATTGGCACTTGGCCACTAATAAAAGTACCTGATTATTTCTCACTAATTTCATAAATTCACATTCAATCGTCTTGTTTGAAGCCACAACCAGGCCCCAAGGCATGGTTGGTGCAACGGAGCCTACGTGCTATGGCCCAATCAGTTAGCCAGCAGGGGGATTTCTTAATCGGGTTTCAAAGCTTTACTTCCGTTTCTGCACTCACCACTTTTTCCACAAACATTTTAAGCACTTTTTCACTCTCAAATCACTTTCACTTCTTGCAGTTCTTTGTGCTCTTCTGTCGAGCAGAGAGGAGAGTCCTTGCACCGCGGTATATATTCAATTAGGTGGTTAACTTGCAGCTGTTATTCTCCATTTACACCGGCCGACAGTTGAACTTCAAATGGTGGATCTCAAACAGGGCGGCGTCTATTTATAACCAAAGAGTCCGATTTAACGTTAAGCTCGGTGCTTGCACACACACACACACACACACACACACGACCAAATGCTTTCAATGGCTTGATCAGCGCACACGCGTACGTGAGGCAGGGCTCCTCGGAGTCAGATGGACTTGTGAGAGTCAACAAATATTAAATATTGTGTGTAGTAATTGCCAACTAGTCGACGGCACTCAATGTGCTAAGTAGCTAGAAGATATGTTGAATGGAAATAAGTGAAGAGCCACAGCAATCAATGGCGAATTTGTCAAAAGTGGGATTTCTGAGGTGGTCCAACTAATTGACAGCACTCCTGGACTGGGCCTAAGGGATGAGTGAACACTCGCGCAATAACATTTATTGACAGTATTTACATATCTGAGAGAGTTGGCATAACAGCAACGTTCAATTAACGTCGTCATAAATTTTATTTTATTTTTCGGGAATAATATTTCCGCGAAATTTCAATGTTAATTTAAGCAAATAAGGTAAATAAAGTGGTAAGCACCCCATTCAAGAAATTGTCTAAAAAGCAGGCAGATCCATTTAGATGAGTTGCTCACACACATTTTTGTTGATAGCCCGTCATTCCCTGAACCCTAGTTGAATATGTAGCTACAACTTGTGAGCAACTTACTTATTAGTAGTCTAAATTTTGCCTACTTTTGGGCTTTACATTTTCTACGGCCAAATAGTGGTCAATGTGGCCCGCTTTTAGGCCTTACCTTTATTAAGCAAAGTTTTCTTGTCATTTATGGAATAGATCAGGGGCATACACTTGGTCAAGTAAATGTAAATAAATGCACATATCATTTACCATCAATTGTAGGATTATTTGCATTTTTTGCTGTATTTTGCAATTTTTCTGTTGTCCAGAAGAGGACTTCTTCTTTGGATCTACGTAGGAAGACAAATGTATGAAGACTACGTATGAATGACAGCCATGAGCTTCCAATATCTGTGCATGGTTTTTCATTAAACTGAAACAAGACTTGAGAATTCCGGTGTCGTTCCTGGTTCGGATACGCAGGAATCTAGTTCAATTTGATATTCAGTTCCGTGTTGAAAGCTTAGCTATTATTTCGGTATTCCTCGCCCAGTTATGTGTACTTAAGATGTACTTAAGATTATTATTAACTGGGATCAATACTCCAATCATCTAAAAAAGCGTTTCTTTAAAAACTTTCACACAACGGGTCACCTTCACTAGCCTGAGCTTACATTTGTAACTGGTGCAGCAAAAAGTAGCATTCTGAGAAGCTCAAAATATGTTTTGGTAATTTGAAAAATGACAAATCTTAGTTTTTTATTTGAGTTATCCTTTTCCTGCAGCCAACTTAAAAAAAAATCCACACAATTGAAATAATTGCTTTGAGCAAAATGTTTAAACTGTGATCTTAGTTTCCAGAGTTTTCATATAAAGTTCTCAATTATAAAGTGAACGGGTGTGGTGCAGCGGCTAGTGTGTGTGCCGGCTGTGCAAGAGGTCTTGGGTTCGAGTGCTTTAGAGAGGTTTTCCTCTGTCACACCTGCATGGCTTAAAAAGTGGCACCTAAAAACAAGGCATCCTACATACGCACCAAAATAAGAAGCTCAAAAAAAAATGGCTCTGATGATATTAGCCTATCGACACTGAGCAAGTCTTACATCCAAAATCATAAGTTATACAAGGGTCTCCCAGAAACCTATAGAGAATTTTGTATATACGGTTTCATTTCGAGTTAAAGTGTTTTACATTATATGCGAAGTGTTTCTAGTTTAAAAGAAAAATGTTAAGAAAACATGGAACCCATCGCTCACTTCCAAATAGATGTAATGGGTGTGGGTTTTCCAGTAATCTAGTAGCCAAAACTATTCTTTTCATTTGGGACACCTCCCCGTAAACTCTTGAACATATTGGCATAGTAAAAGGATCTTTAGCAATTGAACTGATGATGTTGAATGTTAGATGAGCTCACTGTGAGCCTTTAATACCCTTTGTGAGCTCTCAAACAAGGTTTTTGGTATCCAACCTTAGTTTTTCTCCAGCCAACGCTTATGAAAAACGGTCGAAGTCATCAATATATTTAAAGATTTCCTCTTTTATATCAATAATCTTGACCAAAAGAGCACATTTTAAGCCAGCCTGGAAATCCACCTCCTCCAGCTATTTTTATATCTAGGCAAATTTAGGTGAATAGTAATGAACCAGGAGTGCTTTCCATTTCAAGGCTGCAAGCCTCACAAATTCTGCAGAAGGTTCGGGGGGTTCGTACCCATTGTAAAGCACAAAGGGTTAACCTACTCTTAAAAAAAATGTAATGTATCAGATTTTCCTTTCTTTTTTTCTGAAGTTCCATTTCATTTCCCAGTGTCTTTGTTCCATGTCAGATTTGCGAATTTGAGTTTTTATTGTTGATAGCTCTACGAAAATATTACACATATATATATAGTTTCCATTAAGACTAACTTATCAGCCTACCAATTACAGCTAGTCTACACACTAAGATTGCACATTTCCGGCCCAAGACTGCTGACATTACGTATCACAATTCGCATCGGTTGTCCGCCTGTTGCCACACGGACACTTGATGCGACATTATCTGATGATTACAGTTTGGATTTGGGGTATGATTGTCGTATGAATTAACTTATGAGTAAACAAAATTGCACCTTGTGGTTTGGCAAGAATCGTCTAGTTATTGCACTGATTTGCTTCGAGTTACCTTAGCCTAGAGTGGAAGTCTTTCGTCTGTTATAGATATTGCACATCCCTTAATTCCTAACCTAACTCTTTCTAATCATCTTATAGAGCACCGAGTGGGTCTCTATGCTCTCCGCACCCGATTCCCACATATCCTCCGCGTTCGTTTCCTCATCTGTCTCTGAAGAGCCGCAGCAGGTGCTGTGTCCTCGTTCGTGCTCATCCTCCGAGGAGTAGGAGGACATGGTGGTGGTACTGCCACGCACATTCCGTTCATGCGAATTGGTTTGTGAGTGGGAGCGTGTAAGAGTCTTGTCCGACTCGGCATCACTGAGATTTGGATCCTCGCCAGTATTGGTCAAGGATCGGCTGTTATTGAGACTCTGGCTGGGTGAGACCATGTGCTCCAAGTCCTCAAAGCGACTATCATTCGGGCCGTTCTCCTCCTCATTGTCCTCGATGGTGTCCACGCGTATGATCTGACCCCGTCCGCTCATCATCTTAAAGTTGTAGCGGTCGTATACTTGGCGCTTGTACAGTTCGGTGGAATCGGTGCTCATGTAGCCACTGTCCGGCTGGCCAAAGCGCTGCTCATAGTAGTTCTGATTAACCGGCTGTCCGCCCACTACACCACCGGACTCTATAATGGAGGCAATGCCCTCATCCCGATCGAGTGCTTCGAGAAAACCAGCCGGCGTCTTGCTGCCGTAGGTGGGAGCCGGACTTTGGCTGGGGCTAAATTTGTTGGCTGCCATGGTAACGAATTTACGCCACGCATTCTTCAGATCCTTGGCCTTCTTGGCGCGATCCTTCAGCCCAATGGCTATCTGCATGCCAGCCGTTAGCTGAGCCGGTTCGATTTCGCAGCGATAGACGGTCTGCACATTGCCACTGGCATTCGGATTGGCACTGTTTGCAGCTCTTTGGGGATAGGCGATGCCCACCGGTACGCCGGCATTGCGATACATCTCCTTGGTGCGCTCCGAGAGGTGGCTGCTACTTCGATTCGAGCGCGAACTGATGGACAGGGCATCGAACTGATTGAGATCCACTTCCTTGAGATTCTTGGCGTTGTTGCTGCTATTGAGCTCTGCCTCGGGCTTATCCACTATTCGTTTCTGATCCTGATTCTGATGATCGTTTTCCTCCTCCCGCTGGTGCGTCTTGCGCCGGTTGAGATACTTGGTGAGACTGTAGTCATTGCGCAGGCTGTTGATCTTCTTGTGACACATGCTGTCGTAGTCGGCTTCCTTGAGAGCGATCTCCTTCGATTGCTTGGCAGGGATACGCTCCTCAGTTGTGGCAGAAATTGCGCTGGAGAGCGTATTATTGCAGGAGTTCTCGAACTCCGACACGCCCGTCACCTCGGTGGTGCCGCTGTGCAGGCTAAAGGAATCCTCTTCTTGCGTCTGAGACTCCGTGGTTGGTGGGGGCGGTGGCAGGGGACGCTTGCTTTGCACCAGGGGTGGACAGTAGTGTTGGTTTCTATGACCCACTACCACCGAACTCTTAGCCCGCTTTGGCTCGCTTTGTTGCTGCTGTTTCTCGACAGGCGTGGGCGAGGATATGGTTATGGTAGTCTTATTAACCCTGGCCATATCCACCATAGACAAAGTGGGTGAAGTCTGCAGACCCCGCTGACGTCGCGAGTGCTTTGCTTCCAGGGTCAGAATGCGACCTTCATCCTCTGCCGCTACTGTCTCTCGCTTTTCGCACTTGCAGTTCTCCTGCACGGCTAAGGGGGATTCATAAATCTCTCGCAGATTGCGGAAGGAGTTACTCGCTTTCAGTATAAACGAGGCTGTGCGGGGTTTGCCGTTCTGCTGTGGCGTAGAACTCAATTGGCGACTCAAATCAGGCAGAGAATTTATCTGGTTGTAGTCCGAGTCCACCTGCTGCTGACGTCCTGGACTATCCCAGGCATTGATGTCGCAAAAGCTTTGCTTCTTGGGCTTGCGGTCCAGCGTGTCCGGCTCAAACTGATCGCTATCCGTACGCTCTAGATCGGAGGGCGGTTCGTGCTCCACCTCGATGGTCATGCTGCCCCGAAAGGGCGTGTCGTATTTGATGCGGGCAGCGGCCTCTTTATGTCTCTGCTGCGTTTGATGCGGTTGCTTGCCCGCCAGTCGCTTCTTCATCTCGCCCTCCTTGCGAAATCCACCCAACCGATCGTAGACCGTGTGGCTAATCTCCATTTCCTCCTCCAGGGGCAGAGCTGTGCTCAGGCTGGGGCTCAACTGGGAGCTGACATCGGACGAGGGCGAGCTGGAGGAGTGCGAGCTTTTGCGCTTGCTAGGCTCCAGACGTTCCAGGCTGTCCGTCTCGTAGTCCACTATCAAGTACTGCGGCGACTTGCGCCTATAGATGGGCGAGTCCGGCTGGAACTGCTTGAGAGACTTGCGACTCAGCGAGCTGTAGTCCGGCGTGGGCACTGAGGGTATGCTGCTCTGAGTGCTACTGTAGATTTCCTTGATCTTCTTCTCCATGGTGCTGTCATAGTCCGGAGTAGGAATGTGGGCCGCGTACTCCCGCTTCAGGGAGTCGTAAATGATCTCCGTGGGCTTCATATTACGCAGCATGTTGTAGTGCTGGCGATCGAAGGAGTTGAGCGAGGTGGGCGTGGAGTTGGCGGCGGCAAACTGATCCAGCACCTCGCCCCGCTTGCGCAGTGACTTGGAACGGCTGGAGGTACTGCGCAGCGAGGCAGCGGGTGAGTCAGCCAACATGAACTTGGGATTGTTGTAGATCTCACCGCCCGTTTCGGCAAAACCATAAACATTGGCCGACACCGAGTAAGCCGAATAGCTGTCAAAGGAATGGCCCAGGGGAGACTTGGGGTTCACAGGTGCTTGCTCCTCCGTCTTAGACTTTTGCTGGGGTGGAGGTGGAGGCCGTTCCTTGGGTGCTGAGATTTCCCTGCGCAAAGAGCCCTTGTGGGTGGGTGAGCTGCTACTCTTTTTAGTAACCGCTGGCCCTGGCCGATCGAGTGTCTTTTGAGGCGTGGATGACTCCGTGTTGGGAACACTCTGTAGCCACTGCTCGATGCTGTTTCGCTTATCACCCATTCCCTTGGTGGACAGATTTTCTTGGAGTGGAATATTGTACATGGTGGGAGAGCTCTTGGTCTCCAAAGGAGCCTCTTCCGGTATGATGTTAAGCGAAGGCTGGTAGCGCTTGGCGGCCATTTTATATTTGGCTATAGCAATGACCTCGCGTATCTTCTGCAAGAACTCAATGGCTGCCTGGGGCGGCTCCTGTAAAAGAGAGTTGGAATAACTTTAAAGCCCCTGAGGGGATACTTAGGTATGAGATGACTTACCGCCAAAAGATGTGGCTCGAAATAGGCCGGATTAAAGTAAAGTTTTTTCCTCACATTACCACTAACCATGGCACGTAGGCTTTCCAGTTTCTCCTCACTCATAAGATCCTCTATGACCGCCACATTCTCAATGGGTAGACACTCATTTTCCTGCAGAAAGTCATCCGACTCCAAGGAGATATTCTCCGATCCACTTCCGCCGGGCTTGGGTGATTTGTTAAGCTGTGGATGTACCAGGACAGAAGTCTGCAGTGAAAGGAGACCAAACTAAGGCTAAGCTTCAAGGGCTTCACACTTAAAAAAATAATCACCTTGATCTTCTCCTCCATTTCACACTCCGAGTTCGAGTTGGATATGTCGCTTGCAAAGCCAGAGTTGTGTTCCCTCTCTCCCAGCTGGGGGAAATGCTGCAGCAGAGGATTGTTCTTCACAATGCCGAGATCTTCTTTCAAACTACTCAGGCTGGTGCGAGTGTTGGCGTCGTTGCCATTGCCCAGACCCATGCTATTCGCTGAGTAAATGCTGCCCACCCGACTGAAGGGTGCTCCATAGGTGACCTGATCGTTCTTTGGGTAATTGATGTCATGTGCCAGGTTGTCCAAAGAGTTGCGCGAATTGTGACGTCGACTCTTGCGCTTCTTCATGTATAGATACAGAAAGACGGAAGCCACATAGATGAGACCCAGCAGAAGGCTGCAAATGCCAATTACCACATACTCTCGCATGGTCATGCCATCGGAAGTGGAGGCCAGTGTGGTGGAGTTGGCTGGCTGGAAAAAGACCTCCGGCACATCTAAGAATGGGTATGGTTAGGCCATGGTCAAGAAGGAAAATCTCAAGCTGAGGCACACTTACTGTGGGCATACTTCACCGGACTGCCGTTAACGCGAAATGCCACACAGGGGGAATACACATTCTTGGGCGGCATTATGTGATCGCCCCCCTTCTTGGTGGCATTCAAGGACACCGTCATGTCTCGACATACCAAATGCACCACTATGAGTCGACCCTGCATCTTCTGACGCAAATCCGTCTCGCCCAGCCACTGCAGAAAGCTGCGTCCCTCGTCGCGAAACATGCGAAACGGATAGTCTGTGTCAATGGGATTTCGCAGATCCGACCAGCCATTGGAGCCCAAATACTGGGCACCTGTAACCGCACACACTGGCGTATGGATGTCTGTGGGGGCAAAGTTTTAGTCATTCAAATCCAAAGGCTGGGCTTACACTAGCCAACAAACATTTTGGTTTGCAAAAAAATAAACCAAAACTATTTTAGTTTCGGTTTGGCTACGATCTGATTAGCAGTATTTTGTGATTCTTAAAGTTTCTACCTTTACTTCAGTCTTTCAATTTCAATGATTTTTAGCTACTTAAACGACCAGAATTTAATCCAAAAGGGCAATTTTCAGACAGTTGTGTTGAGGAAATATAGCACCTATAGCTTTATTTTCACTTTTCTGATATCTAATAAAAGTTTTTCAAATGAGATATCAAACAAATGTAATAGTCAATCTGAGAAGCACAGAAAAATATTAGAAAAGAAGTAGGCTATCTATTGTCTTATAAGTTTTTTTTGACAGCATACTCACAGTAAACTGAGGTATTTTTCACCCACCTTATATGATATCACAACAAGTGAAAATACAGCTTAAGTATAAGGTTACTTTTCCTAAGCGTTAGTAATGACAGCACAACAGTGCTCTGTACAATAGCTTTGCAAAATTCTAGCTTCTGTCATATCTAAGTACACATAGAGCGCTTTACACTGATTGGTCTAGGCAAAAAACTTCGTTTATCGTAAAAGACATTGTAAGTCCGAGCCATATACACATATGTGTTTGTCAGTCTGCGCTCGCTTTTTTATTGTTGGAACATTAAGAAAATGAAGAACGCGATTGTAGCATCATTAAGATTGTAAAGTAAAATGACATTTAAAACTTAAAGGACTTGCCCAGAAGTTGTAAATGCAAGAAGCTATTATTGTAGACTGCTTCCATGGTGATAAACCAGTTGTGAATTGGGTTGTAAAAACACACATCAAAAGCTAGCAGAGCACTGACACCGGAGCGGCTAAGCCCATAAATAAATAGTTAAAAGATAATTTATGTAAGTGTAGGCAATATTATATGTAGAAATAATTAAAAATTAGCCATGTTTGGACAGATACCAAGTCATTTGCTGCCTTGGTTTTAACTGCCAATTAAACTGAAGTTAAGGAATATGAGGAATTCTGAGGTATGCTTGAAAAAAGATTAAAAAGTGGTTAACTAACATTTAAAGCCACAATTGACAATATTTTTAGGTGTTAAATTTTCTTATTGACCATTCCAGCAATAGTTTTCGCACAAACAGTATTGGAAAGTGGAATTGACTCGACCTGTTTCGAAATTACATCTCAACCTGTTTCGGTTCGGTTACAAAGTTTTACCTATTATCTAGCGCCTTCTTCTGTTATTTGGTAGGTGTTTAGCGGCTAAGTCTCAAATCGACATATAGGAAATCTATAAAAATCTGAATTACTTACAAAATCGCCACTCATAATAACACCTAAATCCTTGGTAACACTTTTCATAGACTAAAAAAAGAATTTTACCACACTGAGCAAAAAAAGGATATTAAAAAATATCCATTGGATGATTTTCGGTATCCATTTGGAAAGGATATGTCTTAAATATCCTTTTAATCACCCACGGAGCTAAAAATCATCCAAAGGATATGAAAAATGATGATCATTTGGATGATTTTGCAGATTTAGAATATTTCAGACATATCTTTTTTCTGTGCAGGGACTTATACCGAAAAGATTTTCGGTATCGTTCAGGGTTTTTTATACTGGGTTGTAGGTTGCTAGACCATTTCCTAAACTATCCATTCGGCCAAAATAAATGCCTTGACCGGAGCCGAAACTGTTTTCGGTTTTAGTCCCTGAACTTGACTTAACTGAAAGTTTTATTTTGAGTATTGAACTGATAACACTGGTCAATACTCAAAATGAATCAAAGATCACACATATACTTATGGGATTTTCACCGCTGAACACGAATCTGACCTATAAAATGGACCAATAAGTTTCGAGATTTTTAGAAAACTGAACTCAAACATGTCAAAAACCACTGTTTTTCCCGTTTATCAATTACGATTGAATTCATTCAAGGCTTTTTGATTTTTATTCTAGAAACTTGAACTGTCAAAGCTTTAACTTAAGCCTATATAGAGACTTCTACTCGTAGCACAGACAGTATTTCGCAACAAATTCAAAAATGTCATTTTAAAACTGCTTCCACAAAAGTACTCAAATCGAAAAATACGGCAAATCATCACTCAAAAATAAATCACAATTTGCTAAATGACCAAAACATCTGTTGGCTTAACCATAACCAATTTACTTACTGGGAAAGCTGATCTCTCGACTGGGGTAAATTATCTGTCCACGCAGGGGCAAAAACACAAACGGAATTTTCTCCGACGATGAGCCGCTGACAAAGGGCGACAGGGAGCACTCTGCAAATAGTGGGAAAGTTTCAATGGGCGACTAAGATAACATCGACGCTTATTGATAAGCCGCGTCCAAACAACACCGCAGCGAACAATTGAAACTATTTCGGTGGCTGTTTTTACTTTCAGTCGGAATCGGAATCGCCGGCGAAAGTTTCCTTTCATCAGCAGAAACGATTTGTTCAATAATAACAACATTTTTTCGCCTTGGCTTCCCCCTTTGGGGGTTTGCGTCACGATTCGTTTTCATTCTGTGCGCCCTGAACAATCACAATTTTGTTGCTGCTGTTATTACGGCATTTCGTTGGCTCCATTGTGTGCGGGATGGCATATGACAAAACAATGGCTGGGAACGACTCCCAGGAGACATGCCACAAAATGGAGCACACTATTTTTGTGATATGAATTGGCTGTCGCTGTCTAATTATTCGCTTCCGCGATACTCAATTGCCGACTCACCGTGTACGTCGTCCACACAAATGCCCAGGTCCTCGCGGTAGGCCCGCAAATAAGGCAGGCAGCGGCAAGTACAGCCCACATCCTCCTGCCCGGCTCCGGTTCCCATTCCTCCTCCTCCTCCTCCCGCTTTCTGCTGTAGCTTCAGGCGTCGCGTGAGCAATTCCAACTGACCGCCAGCCAGCGAGGCCGAGGCCTGACCCAGTCCATCTAGGGAAGCACATGGATTATGACAAAAAATGGCAAAAACTTTCCATGGTAATCTTGTAGTTACCGTTGCCGTGGCCATCACTGGGCAAACGCACCAGACCCGCCGTGCCGCTCGAAAGACCGATGCAGGTGTCCGCATTGCAGGCACTGGAGATGCCTAGACAGAGGAAGATGGATTGACTTAAGCCGTCACAACACACACACACACACACACACGCAGATGGACACATAGAATCCCCAAAAACTGGTCAGGCTCATCGTGGGGATTGACGGCTAATAAGGTGGCCTGTCAACGCTGAGGAGAAAACCACCTGGAGTACTTACCGTTCGTATGGAAGATATCGCCATCGTGATGCCTTGTCAGATTGATTAGCTGCCCGCTAGGCTGTTGCAAATCCTCTAACAGTAAATTGGCTGGCATTAAATCGTCAACTGGATGGGCATTGTCATTGTCGGAGGTGGTGGTGCCTGCCCCCATGGGCGTGGCTCGGCAGTGGAGTAGTAGCAGCGGCAGAAGCAGCGGTAAGGATTGGGGCCACATCTTAGCAGCAACATAGCTCCACTGGGTTTCAACTGCGGCGCGGCGAGGGGGCGGGGTAAAGAAACCGTCAATTAATTGAAACAAATAAACCAAGACCACATTTCCCCCCAAGCCGGTTGACATTCTTTGGGCAACACACCATAATGAGGCAGAAATTGTTTGGCTTCGTAAATGGAGCAGCCGCGTCCAGTTGGTGTCGGTGTCGTTAAGCAGCGCCAACTAACGGACAACATTTAAACAAATGTTGCAATTAAAACTCGTTCTGCGGAGTGTATACTTATAAAACAAGGTGTACACAGTGGAATTATGCTGCAGTGGAGCAAGTGCATCGCGGCAATGGGAAAACGCTGCGTGTCGGTTGAACGGGGTACCGTTACACATGCGCTCTGCACTCGCCGATGTCGGCGGCGGTGGAACCCCGTTTATACCGCTAATCAGTTGCACTTTAGCAGCTGCTTTCGGCCCGGCCAATTTACATAAATACTTCACACAAAAACACAACAACAAAATTATTGGGGACTCCTAACTGTTTCTGCCCGCCAGTTCTGTGCTTGGGCTTTTCAAAAGAAGAACACAAAAGAAAAACAATCATAATGTGCGAGAGCGACTGCTGCTGAATGAGAAGAAAGCGCGATAAAAAGCAACAGTTGCGGCCTAATTTGAAAGTAAAATTTCGTTTGCTCGGATCGTTTTTTTGGGGCTTTGATTGACCAGTCTCCATCTATCACTCAGCCCGCTGTACAGTTATGGCATTTAAATATAACAATATTATTTTTGTTGATTTGTTTACGGCTTTGACTCGGTTTGCCTCATGCATTTTCGAAACGAATTTAATGGCAGTAATGACCTGGTTTTCAGACCAATCCATAAGCAACTGCAGCATCATCCGAGCAGCGCGCAAGGTGATGCGATTTTGATGACGATGCTGGGAAAAAGTCTTTTGCTGACTATGCTGGCTCCGGCTCCGGCTCCGGCTGTGGGGCTGGGGCTGGGCCGGGAGGTCTTGACTTTTGTGCATTCAGCTAAACTCAATTAACAGGTAATTGAACTCGGACTGCATATATTATCCATGTTCCATCCATATTCCATACAGCCATTAATTATTAAGCAACACGAAGCAAGAGCGTGTGTGCACATTGTTCTAAGTCTGTGCATAAATTTATGCAGCATAAAAAAAAAACAAGGAGAGGGGTGGATGGTCGACGAAGCCTTGATACCCTGGCAAATGGAATAGATCAACTCAGAAACAAAAAAATAAAACACTTTAGCGAAAGTCACTAAGTTTAAAGGCTTTCTCTTAAGCGTTCATTTGATGGAACTGGAGCCAATCATTTTTCACCAACTTTAGGTGCTAGTAAACATGCAGCGGGTTAAACCTTTAGGCGATCTATATCCTCGTGCTGCTACACTATACTTTCAATTACTATGAGATTCCGAGCTTAAATTTGAAATTTATTCAATTTTAATTGGGCCAGCTTTAGTTCAATCCGTAGAAGTTAGTTAAGGCATAGTAAATTGCCAAGATCTTTTGTATTATAAATGGTTACCCAGTTTCGTACAAAATTTGATCCCATGCTAAAGCGTAACGTTCTGTTCTGTTTATTTCTCAAAGCATTAACCCAATTGTTTATTAAAAAGTTATAACAAATAGTTGGATTTAAGACACAAATTAAAATTGAGAATAATTATAACATTAAATTCAAGAAAATTTGATATGTCCCTTATTAAAAAAGTATTTAAGTGTCTCCAACACTTGCTTAGTTTATTTTATAAATTGCTGGAATATAATGTTTGTGAATATATGAATTTTTCACCTCTCTCGCGAGTTGGAGTACCATTTTAAGATTCGCCCAAAATCCACTCCATATATGTAATTAAAGATCAAGTGGTATTCGATTTAGAGTGTCTAGGATTGTAAGCAGAAATCATACATTGTTGTTTTATCACTGCCGGTATTTCTTTAAAGTCAGCTTGGTATGCGGATAAACTAGTGCTCTCCGTTATTGAAAGCAATTTTATTCAACCTTCGCCAAAAGAAGCTTGTTCGTTGACAGTGTCTGGTCAATCTGTTGTTGAGACAGCCCAATGACTTAACCGCTGGTCATGTCGAGCAACAAATTCGACCGGTGGTTAGCTAATCGGAACTTTTGAGTAAATGGGGCCTGAGATAAATATTTTCCTTGCCAGTAAAAGTTCACTTATTGATTTGCTCATTAAGAACGTTGATAATCCTCATGTTTTTGAAGGATTTCTTAAAAATATATATATTTTCTTTTAAAGTATGCCTTTATAATAAATATTTATAATTTAAGAACATCAAGATAATGCAAGCTAAGTAAGTAGTGATTTCCCAATCGGATTTTGAAATAATTTGACCCTTCTTTTTAGGTGAGTTGCAGATTAAATGGAGCTTTAAAATTTAAAAAAAATTGCTTGGCGACTAAGATATATTTGCTCGTGGTTTAAAACATCCTATATTGGGTAGAGTCCCAAAAAGTCACCCTTAGTTTCGCTCTCACTAGTTTTTAGACAAAAAGATTCATATCTACAAACACATTTTTTTGTGTAGCTTGGAATGCTGAGCTTGAAAACAAATCGTTTTTAAAATATGAATTCTTTTCTGTTTTCGTTGGAAACACTAACTCTTTAAGCTGTATATCGGCTTTAAGCCGTATATCGGCTTAGAAGTAGTCAATCAAGATATTATTTTAAAGATTGTTGAATTCCCAATGATCACTTAAAACATTTTTATCAAATCGAATCAAATGAGAATGATTTTCTGCCCGAGAAGGTACGAAATGGTCCGGATTGGCTTCATGCTTAAGAGACTATGAATTTGCAAGGCTCGGGTTCAATAAACCTAAAAAGAACCGGTTCTGAAGGAATAGATTCGGTTCCGGAGAAAATTAATTTTTATTTTAAATATTTGGTTTATTTTCTTAAAATATTTTGTATCTTTATATGGTCGTATGCCTAAAAACCTTCTCAGCCTGGGCTATCCTTGGGAACTTAGATGGCCTTCCCAATATAGACATTTCTCGAACCCGCAAAGTTCTTGGCCAAAGTTAAGTTGAAAGATTTTTTTAAAAAGAAAGAATGGAGAAGATCACTTCAAAGCAAATGGACCAATGAGTAAAATTTGTGTTCAATAGTTCCAAGAATTGGTTGGGATAGGGACTTCTCAGATTCTCAGCCCGCCTTCCCAACTTATTATTACTGCAACTAATAGAACACATTTTCAGAACTAATTCAAGAAAACGCCCAATATGCTTTTGGTTTTTCCCCCAGGGTATCAAAAAAATGCACCAGAACGCATTGTAACCTGGGCAATCACAAGCGGCACGCAGCTTCTACCGCTGACTGGCTCCAGCTCTATTGTCTGTGGCGCTGGGAGCACGGTTTGCGGGCTACACTTCCGAGTGCAGTCGACGTCACACTCGGCGTACTCTTAACACTTAGAACACGCCAACCATCCCACCCATCCCAACATAATAACAAATTTCAAATTTATTCCGCTTTACATTTTTCTACTCATTTTTTTCAGCGGCGCCGCTTCATGTCCATTGTGTGGCCAGAGGAGCGCATCATTTGCTCGCCGCCTTAATGTGCTTTAATATGTACTTATGCTTATGCTCTTAGCCAGCTTATTGTTGTGTAGGGCTGACTGGCTGGCCAAGCCAACGGTTTTTGGATAGTTGTTAAAACTAATTTACGACAGTGCACTGAACGCAGATCTCGAAGAGACTGTAGACTGGGCAATGGCCGGGTGTTTGCATGAGACATGCCTTGGCCTGGAGTTTTCAGTTTTTAACCAAAGCAAATTACTTTCTCCCCTCCAAAAAACAAAAAAATTACAAAAAAAAACCTAAGACTTACATTTTGGCCAGTGCCCAGTGACCTAAACTCTAACTGGCAATGCTCTGATAAGCCCCAGAGGGCAGAAGGGACTCTTACTTACGGCTCAAGTGAAAAACGTTGAATTAAATTAACACCAGCGCCGCCAAGTTGTGTTTTGTTTCGTGTGTGTTTTTTGTTTTGTTGTTGTTTGTTTTCTTCTTGAAGGATGATTTTTCACACTCGCTCAGTTGTTAACTGCTTTTTGCATTCGCTGCCACTTTTCACACATTTCTTTTTCTCTACACATTTTGCACATTTTCCATAATTTCTGGCCACATTTTTGGAACACTTCGTGCCACACAAAACAACTGCATTTTAATTATTTATTGTAATTGTTCATTAGAAAGCTCAAGGCGACGACTGCGACGGTTCGGTGCGACTCTTTCTCCGTTCTTCCCAAGACGCAAAGGCGTTTCGACTCCCAACCGCTAGACACGTCTATCAAGGTCGCCGTCGTTGAAGCGACTGCCACTGGCAGCGTTGGAGCTGAAGCTTGAGGAAGCTAGCGAAAACTTTTGGTGGCTCTCAAACGAGTTTTTCTTTTTCTCTAGCTTTACGCTCTTATATCTCGAAAGTATAAGTTTGTTTTGACAAATTGTATAAGAAAATGCTCGGGCTAATTAACGCCCGAGAGAGGTACCATTTCTTCGCTGGACACTCGGTCGTGGGGCGCGTGTCGTCTGCCAGATTTACGGCTCATTGTCTTCGCTCCAGTTTGATAAGAGCTTAACCTGCGATTTGAAGATCTTCATTTGTCATTTGTTCAGCTTAATTTATAACAATTTACTCGTTTTAGTCACACTCGAGTGCAGCGGTTGCAGTCGCGGTGAAAATTAAACTAGAACAAGTGAAAACTTTCCAAAAGGCAGCAGCGACATCGTCTGTGCGTGTGTCGCCCAGGCGGAGCTGGAGCTGGAGTTGGGTTGAGTTATGGTGACCGTTTGTTCAAATTACACACACAATCTGTTGTTTGACATAAGCGAGTTATAACATATAAGGCCGTGGATTGTTTCTTTTTCTCTATTTTTTTTTTTGTAACACTAAAATAACAACAAACTGGTTTCAATTAAAAACAGTTAAGCAGTTGCAAGTCGTGGGCAATGAAAACGCACTACCAGAAAAAACGTAGTGGAAAGCTAACTTTGACGCACTGAAGCTTTGATACCCTTGCAGTTGTAACGTGCTGACAAATCTTGTTGTGTCTGACCCAAGTAGGGACTAGCCAATGTTCTGTTGCAACAAGGTCTATGTGGACAGGTACCTTACATTTTTTTATACTCTGTATAAAAAGGTAGACAGAGTCCATGAAGTTTGTACAAAAGTATGTAACAGCCAGAAGGAATTATTTCTGACAGCCGATACAATATAGCAATGTCCGTCTGTCTGTAAGAACAAACGTGTCTCAGAGAAAGATATGTAAGGGACATATGCTTCGTTCTTATACTTTTGAATATGTGTAGCTCTTGATTCAAGAGTGAATGATTTTACTCTGGAACCTGAGGAGCTCTTGATAAAAGAACGAACATACAAGAATGAGTAATCTTGGACTTTAATTTGAGAATGTTTAGAACTAGGCTCAAGCCTTAAAGCTCTTGGATCAAGAAAAGGAACAAACAGAAGGTTTCTCAAACACTTCATGAAGCTAGCTTCACCGTGTAAATCCCGACTTAGTTGAGGTATAGAGGGCCAAGCAGTACCATTAAACCTATTTACCACAATTAAAAGCTTTTGAAGTTTGTATCGCTGAGTAATTCCCGTCTAACAGAAACAGAAATGACTGGTGGTCCCTCATAGTTGCGGAAGAAGAAGACCCCAAATCGGTCTCAAGACTTTATAAAAATTATTTTACACCAAAATCCAATTTGGTTTGACTAAGTACATTCTGTGCCTATAACTATGACCTAGTTCAAAACTCGTTTGTTCATATACAAATATCTTTAATCAGAAGTGCAGGGGAAAAAACTGACAATTGATTTGCGTTCTGCGATAGAAAAGTTGGTTTTTATTGTGAAATGCGGGCTTAATATTGAACTCATCAAAAACAACAGTGTTCCCGGTGAAAGATCAACCGGAATTGCGTAACTTTAGTCAAAGAAAGTGCTTTATTTCGGTCAATTTATAACGAGTCTTTCGTACTTCCTAATGTGAGTTTTTAGCTACAACTTCTCTCTCTTTTTGAAAATAAGATGACATTTGAACATGAGCAGCTAGTCCATAGTCCTCTCCTTCTCACAGTTCTAACGACTTGTTGCTAAATGTTGCCTGCGCCAACAGAACTCATATGCCCTCTTTGCCAGAGTATTGAAATATTGGCATCTCCTTTGGCTGGCGATGGCTGCGAACGTGCTCGTTGCGGTCTTAGTCTCTCCATTCCCAATCTTGGCTAAGGCAATAATTATGCTTTAGTTGGCGACGCTGCATCAAATGCATATAACTATTTACTATTAGCTAAAGCAGCATTTACAGTTGCCGTCGCAGTCGCAGTCG
The DNA here is from genome assembly GCA_035044985.1 of Lordiphosa fenestrarum. NCBI lineage: Eukaryota > Metazoa > Arthropoda > Insecta > Diptera > Drosophilidae > Lordiphosa > Lordiphosa fenestrarum. Next base: position 1,843,689 of record JAWNNO010004737.1, read on the forward strand.
CAGTCGCAGTGGTTGCTGTTGCTGTTGCTGTCGATGTTTCAGTCATTTAGAAAGTTTGGGGTTTTTATCTCACATTATCGAACCATAAATGATTCTAGCTGCAAATGTCCCCTTCGGTTTTTATGGCCCATTGAGAGCGGAGATGTTATTTGAATTTTACGAATTAGTTTTGCTTGTGTATTTTGTGTGTAACGGTTCCGATTTGAAATCTTAGTCTAAATCTATGTAGAATCTACATTGTAGATGATGTCTGCCGCTGGCTCTGGACCGCGTTCGCGCTGCGTTACCTACACACACAATTACCCGCGTATCTGTGGGCATTTTCTCCTACATGATCCATAAATCTTTAACTGTAAAAAGAAGCCAGCAGTCGGTCGCAGTTCCACGTCCAGGTCTTATGTCCAGCAGCTTAGAACTTATGCAAAGATTTCGGCACACGTCCCGGCCTGGAGCCGGTGCCTGTCTGATCTCCATGGACATTGAGCGAAGAAACCAGTTCATGTCGCTGACTGGGTATGCAGCAGGAGCTAGTTATTGATACGTGTGCTCGCTCTGGCTAAGCAAACTGGCAATTGTATTCATAAATAACGATTGAGAAATGCTTGTGTTGCTCTGCGGTCGCGTACTTATTATCAATTGCCGGCAATAAACATGAAAATGTGCTCAGTGCCGGTCCCAGGCATGTGGCTGGCAAGGATTCAGGGCAGGTTTAATTATTTGATCAGTGGAACCGCAGGGAGCCTGCACGGTCCCGGCCATAACGGTCGGCCGCTGCGTGCAACGAGAGGGTCGCGTGAGTCATGCGGACAATAACTCCATTACCCTCTGGCCGGGTCTGGGCAAGACGTCGCCTGATTGACAGGCAACAAGCCAAATGCATTTCAATTAAACGCTAACCGCTACGAATATTTCCATCTGTGTGCGAGTGTGTGCATCTGGTCAGGTGTGCTCGCCAGTTGCGGAGCCACTTTTTCGTGACCACACTCCGCCTTTGGAGAACAATTCGCAGTCGCAGCGGTCAACTCATCAGTATGCTGTATAAATTAGAGCATCAAACGGCGCTTTGCCAACTGGGAACTGGTCTATACTGTTATTGGCCATCGAAATAGAAACAGATGCGAGCTGCGAGCTGAGAGCTGAGCGCTGCAAGGCGTCTTCGATCGCCGGGGAGTGGAGTGGGGAGTTCAATGCAAGGCAATCGGCCGCCACCAGCCGCCGACCGCCGACCGCCGCTTGTGCATATATTGTTGCTAAATTGATATCAATTTGTTTTAATGGCCATGTCATTATGGGGCCATTATATGGTTTGGCATAAAACAGCACTTTATTACGCCCCAGCGGAGTCAACAGCCCACAATTGTGATGTGATGGCTCGTGTTACGTGAACTGGCCTCCGACATTGATTCCACCTCATCCAAGATTGATTCCAACGGCCTTGCTAAACAGCAACACCAATCGACATGCCCACGGATGTTAAGTTGGCAATCTAAGCGCCGTTACACGCCTGCAACTTGTTCCCCAGAACCGGATCGCGATCCCGAAAGTGTGTTGGGGGAAATTTGAATACCGTACGGATGTGAAGCGTGTTTTATGCCAGCAATTTATGTGTGTATTTAGGAGTTGTCGCCTCTGCGCCTGCAGCCACCAAGATGCCTGATTAAGACATAACTCATCACAGGTTTAGAGTAATTTCATGCAAATGACAAATAAGTGCGAACTTACAGGCAGTTTGGCGATAGTGGGACCAGTTGATTGAACCCCGGGCCATGTTTTTGCTCTACGCTTCAAAAATTGTGAATAAACAGAATTTAAACATAATATTATTCATTGTTCTTAATGATGCCGATGATCTAATGGGCATCAGAGTCACGCGAAACTAGCGGGTGGGTTCATTGAACGGCAGATAGCATCAGTGCTCGAATGGGGGTGGAGCATCCACTTTTATGGGATACAAAGCAGAATTGACATTTGAACTAAAAAATCATCCACCCAAAGCCAAGGAAGAAAAGGAAATGTATCTTAAAATTGCCTAAAACTCCTGGATTTGAAGCTGTCGAAAGATATGTGGCCTAAAAACACTCCCGAAAGTACATCACTATTCTGGAAGTGTGTGACTTTCCCGAAACCGGATGCCGAAAGGGACGAGATCAAGCATCATGTGTCCCTTTAAGCACTTTTAGAACATCTTAACTCATCATTTATGAGAGAGTTTTTTTGTTATTTTGAGTGGGAACGTTTTTTAAAGCAGTTTATTTGTATAAATTTGTCTATAATCGCAGGAGAAACTCTACCACTAGCTTGAATAATAATAAAATGCTATAAAAGTTCATTTCATTCATTCATGAATTCATTCATTCATGAATGAATTTCATTCATTCATTCGCAGTTCGAGTCCGAAAAATTATACAAAATCCTGTAGGTTAAATAATCCAGCCGAAATTTGCAGTTTTTTTTTGGATTTTAGAATGGAGTTTACTCAAGTGATTGACCTTTTACGTTTGAATAAGTTCCTAATGGTTTTTTAGCCAGAAAACAGCCAAAGCTTAAAACATTCTCTGAAATCAGTAGGACAACTCTAAACACTCAGATTCAAAAAAGCAGAAGCTTAGATTAAACAATATTGTAAAATGAATATTGGTATTTTACAAAGCTGCAAGGCATCAGTTCTTTATCCGTAACCCAAGTAGAAGTGTTATCTTGGCAGTTACCTTAAATCAGACCTAGTTTAGCTCTTTCATTACTGCAAAGTAGAAGTGATTCATTGTTATCCCTTGCAATCGATGAGTACAGTTTAATAAAATCATAGCCTGGCCATGTAATTCAGGGGCGTTTCCCTGTTTTAAAACGATTTGCCATCAAATGCAAATGGTAATAGTAATAATTAGAACTCTGCATTGACTGTGCTCCGTGCGTATATAAAAGCTGCAGACCTCAGCCTACCGCATTGCAGTGCCAGTTCCATGTCTAACGCTGATTATAAATCAAATCTACGCCTAGTGCGCGGCTTCTTTGATGAGTTTCTGTCTGTGCTTAGACAGAAATCGCGTCCGCCGCGTCTTGTACTGCATTACCATCGTGCGATCTTGATGTATGTTGCATAACACCAGCAACTAACCAACTATGTCTATCTCCGACTATTTATTTGCAGTCTACTTTTTCTCTATCCCAACACGAAGTTGTCGGCCAATCCACTGTATCGCCAGTGTCATTTCTTTATCTTGGGCAATTTAACGTTCTTTCTCATTGCGGTCATCAGTGCGGTTCATGAGTCCAAGAATGTCGTTGATATGGGTGACGATATGGTTTGGATAATTGGAGTAAGTTGCTCTACAAGCAGCACACACATTGCACCACTTACCCTAACACTTTCCCCAAAGATCACCCTAATTTATACAAAAGTTGTCTACATTCATCTGCGCCCCAACGAAATCGATGAAGTCATCAAGGATTTCGACTACTATCGTGAGGTGGTGAGGCCAGACAACAATGATGCCGAGATCTTGGGTTGGCAACGTCTCTGCTACTTGGCCGAGTCCAGCGTTTTCATCAATATTCTGGTACTGATGTCCCTGTTTAATGTGGCCATATGTATGCAACCCTTGGTGGGTAATACCGACTTGCCGTTTCATGTGAACTATCCGTATAATGTGCATCGGGCAGATGAATATCCCAGAGCTCACTGGTTCTTCTATATATGGCAGTGCATTACCTCGCATCACAATCTGATGAGTATAATGCAAATTGATCTCCTGGGTATACACACTTTTATGCAGACAGCGCTCAATCTGAAGATACTTTGCATTGAAATGCGCAAATTGGGCAAGTCGCAGGCCAGCGATGGTCAATTCCATGAGGAATTCTGCAGAATTGTAAAGTTCCATCAGCATATAATAAGGTAGGGAGGGGTGAACCAAGCAAATACTTTGGGCAGCACAAAAAAGTAGAAATTTGATTAAGGTTAAGAGCAAAGGAGCAAATATGCTAACAAATTTGTCACCATAGTTTCCACTGTTCAAATATTTGCTGCACCAACAGCGGCAAAGGCTACTTGGCTAATGTTTAAGCGCAAACTATTTGGTGTTCCGAACAAGATAAGCAAATTATTTGCCTGTTTGTGTTCAGAAGAGGTTCAAAATCAGCTAACTTTGGACCAACTATCTTTGTAAATCCCCCTCTTCCAGCACTGTGCAAAAGAACAATCGCGTGTTCTATGGCTCCTTTGTTACTCAAATGATAGCCAGTTTCGCCTTGGTTTCCATGTCCACGTTTGAGACCATGGCTGCTGCTGATCCCAAGATTGCCGCCAAGTTTATGATTTTCATGGTGCTCACTTTTATACAGCTCTCCTATTGGTGTCTGGCCGGTACTTTGGTCTACAGTCAGGTGGGTTGAGTCAAGGTAAGGATTTTGATAATGCTCTCTCTACTTGTCCACTTGGCAGTCCATGGAAGTGTCACAGGCCGCCTTTGATATCAACGATTGGCATACTCGACCTGCCTACATACAACGCGACATACTGTTTGTCATGCTGCGCTCCCAGAAGCCTCTGGAATATGTGGCCAAGCCATTTCCACCCTTCACCTTGGGCACTTATACGATTGTAAGATTTGACTGGAGTTAGGGTGGCCCTTAGGGGTATGCAATGACTTCTTCTTCCTATTGCAGATACTCAAGCAATGTTATCGCATACTGGCTTTGCTGCGCGAGTCCATGTAGTTGTTCTAATTGTAATGCTTTGAAAATAAAAGTTAGCTCTGCATTTGCATATCCATGACTCTGATGCGGCTCGTTAAGGTTGAGCCGCGCCTAAATAACACTCAACAATGGACCATGGGCAGCGGGATCGACCCACGCACACCCAGCGGCGACAGGTGCAACCTCCAAGAGTGGAGTGGTGCTGGGCTGTTGCTGAATTGGAGCCAGCCTCGAACTCATTCAGACGTGAAATGCATTGTCATGTGAGGAGCGGCGATCGTTTAACCAGACGGGGAACACTCTTCCTATGCCCTTCACAACTGGGAAAGTACTTCGGCCTGTCCCTGAACCGCCCCCTAGGTGTCATTATGCTTAGCGTGTACATTGGGGCAGAACACGCACTCGATGCCTGCCCCCGCCCCGACACACCCAATCCGGGGATGAAGTATTGTCAACTCTGGTCTGCCAGCCGCACTGATTAACATTTGAATTGGAATTCACGTATTTAGAACCCAGTGTTCGCCCATTGTTGTTGTCTCCACATCTAATTAATTCCTCTTTTTGTCCATTGTGTGTTGCCATGGAGTTTGCCATGATGATTGTGATTCGAACTGTTGACCGCGCTAATGGTAATGGTACTGGTAATGGTCGGAACTGTGAAGTTTGGATTTGGGTGTCTGCTGGCCGGCAGCGCATTCAGTTTGTCGCAAATAATTCTAACGATCGGTCGAGTCTGGTCCCGGATTTAACCAGGCGTTTAATTGAATAATTGTGATCCTTGCTTCAGTCAACGGTAAACGTTTAACTAAAGTGCCCATTATAATTGATATATAATCTTAACAAGTGGTTCACAAACTGTCAGGACCTTTAGTCAGTTAATTGCTTGGTTATTTATAAGTGAGTGAAGTACCAAAGCCGTGAAACTGCGTTGTCCTTTGTTGACGGGTCGGATAAGAGTTAACATTTTGCTTTCAATATTTTACAAAAAAAAATTAAATTTAAACTTTTTTTGTGCAAAAGACTCAGCGAAAAACAGATAATTCTTCGATTAAGCGCCAAATGTGAGCTTGAAATTCCTAAAAATAAGCATCCTCTTCAAACTTCCTCGAAATTGTACAGTCACAACATCTAATAGAAGTGCGCTAAATGTTTGGCCTAAAATCGATATTTTGACCAATTTTTTAACATTAACCTACGATTCCGGATGTGTTTTCGACGTTAAGTCCTATTTTCAGATCACATGGATATTATTTTCGCTTCAATACTTGAATAATAATACGATGATTTTGAAAGTTGAATAAAAAGCCAAAGTATTGTACCGAAATAATATACTAGACATCAATATATTATCTTTCACCAAGGTTCTAAAGACTGGGTTCGTGTATAAAATTGTAAGTAAAAGCCATTAAAATATTGTCCCTTATTTTAACACACGACAACTCAAGGAAAGGATTTGCCTTTGAGCTGGTGTGTGTTCCCAGGCAGAGCCGAAACTGTAAGGGCGCTTTGTTTCGTAAGGTTCCAGCAAACTTGCTAATTGAAAACAACCGATTAAAAAGCATAATATATTGTAATACTTAAAGTGAAGGAATCACATAAACCGGCAAATGTTTTTAAAAAATAGTACCTGGAACTAATACTGGGAAATAGTTCAGAAATCAAGACTATAAAACTTTAAGTATCTGCAAAAGTTTCGGTCTGGGTGCTTAAATTGAATGTTTCTGTTTGAAGAGCGTACCTTTGTAACCGAAGCCTAATGGTTCAAAATATTTTTTGATGAATTTAAGCACTTCGGCTAAAATTACAAAGTCAATCAAGGAATTTCACAATTGTGGTTAATGTCAAGTTCAAAAAATAAGCCAAGCAGGAAAATAATCGTGCTCCATTAAACAATTTTATAAATATTCGCTAAAGTTTTTAAAAACTGGACTTTTGCAAAGAAAATCCAACTTTTTATAATGATTCGAGAAACATTACTCTACACTCTTAAAAACTACCGTTAAAGGTAATAAGCTTTCCGCTAGATTTCAAGCATGTTAAATACTTCAAATAAGGTTTTAGTAGATTAGCTTTAGATTCCAGTTTTCACACTAAATCTTGGAAAACTACTTATGAAATTTCTTATAAACAGTGGAGACCGAGCTCGGTTGCCCGTTTCCAGGTTCGGGAGGTCGTCAATTATGAATTCTGTGTTTACGGTTTGGTTCGAAGGGTCTCTTAGTTGAAACTAGAATAGTTAACACTTTCTGGGACTTTTTTCGATATATGGTAGCTAGACCTAATCCCCGGGATAACTTAATTAATGATGCAAAAATATTGTGTATAATTTTCAGATTTTCTATCTTTTATAGTCTCCAAGTGAGGTGAGAATTTGTCAGTTTAACATTTTACAGCCTTATTTCATGTTCCATCAAAAGCAACATATTTCAAGATATACCTAGATTCAATATTAATATAACTCAATACCATAACCAATAATCGTTTTCATATTCATCGCGTAGTGCGCTGGAATCATAACTTATAAACGGTCGATCGTGCCTTAGAATCATGGAACTAACAATTTCGTTATATTTTCGCCAGTTTTATTAGACTTAATTACTTTATTAGGACTTACACTATATCGAAAGCTGTAAATAAAGTAAATATCGACTGTGTGACAATGTAAGTTCAGCACGAAAAGGCACTTCCAGTTGCGCTACCTTGTACTTATTGTATCAAGCCTACTGAAAAACTTCATTACGATTGCTTTTTTCTTGTAAACTCCGACTCCCGAACCAAATCGAGCACGGAAGAACAGAACAAAACCACGAAAGGAAATTGCTCAGCCCAAACCTGTTCCAAAACTTGTCTGTATTGTTCAAAAAATTGTGTATTATATTTTACAAAGCCGCTTCTTACTTGATCTAGTACTTATCAGTTGGATATATGTTCTGTGGCGGGGGAGAGCCCCCTCTCTAAACCCTCCCCCTCTTGCGTACACCATTGAACCTAACCAAGGTTCGAACAAAAACCTGAAAACTTCGAGTTTTAAACATTGCCAATTAGTAAATTTTGGTTGAAACCTGTGAACCGAAGCTGATTATGGCCATAAAATCTTTTAAAAGGGACTTCTTTAAGCATTATCTCTTACCCAGTTCAGTCCTGGATCTATGCGACTGCCAAAACCAAAACTGTCTTCAATCTTATTACTTATTGTTGAATGTACTACCAGAAGGAGTCAAACTTAAGTATTCAAACTCGTAAAATGCGCACGGTAGAGATTTATTTGTTTTTATAATGGGCTTTTGCATGTACCCAAAAGATATGGTATGGTGCACCACTTATAGATGCACTCAGGACCCCCTTTATATAGATCTCAGCTGAACCATACCAACAAATAGACCAAACTACGCTTTCGGTTTCAAAGAGCAATCATATTTTTGTTTCATCAATTTCGCAAGCAGCAGCAGTTTCACAGAAATAATACCATGAATCTTTTGGAAATATCGATACGGCTGTTTAGAAATGCAGACAAAATAAGGCCTCAATCCAAAACACTCAGCTAACGCCCATTCCGTACAGCAAGTAACTACATTTCTAGATAAGAGTTCTCGTAAATAACATCTATAATATCCTTGGTTGGTCAAGGTAAGAAGCCTAGTAATAAAAGGTTGCATTAATCGTTTTCAAAATAAAGCAAGATTATGTAAAGCTAACCAAGACTAAACTTATAAGATTATGTTTGGACGTTTGGGAAAGAATTGAATGGTCATTCGATGATCACTAACAAAATACACAAAACAAAATGATTTCACCCAATTCTGCTGATTAAGTAATAAGGATCTAGTGTCACTTTTTTTCTTAAAGCAGTATAACTATGTCCGATACCAGATCAACTATTTTAGGTACACATTTTTATTTCATGAATTTCACAAGAGTGTGAAAGTATCTAAAACCATGCGGTACCCAAAACCTCGCATCATCATCATCGTCACCAACTCGGAGGTCAATGCGACAGCGCTTAGTTGGCTTTTCCAAATGTTGTGCTTATTCTAAGCATACATAAATAGATCCAGTGGGGACAATAAGCCGGAAACGACATCCGGAGTTGTGGATCGATTTTGAGCAGAGAGCAACACGTTGTCATTGTTGGTATCTTTTGCTGTTTGTGTTTTTTTTTTTTGGTTTAATGATCCAAATTCACGTTACGCATTGTGCACATTATGGCGCTGGAGTTGTTGGTCGCAGCATACAAAATATTTAACTATTCAGTTGATTTTCCCATTTTTCATTTGCATTGTGGGGGTGGGGAGCCGGGGCGGGTGGGCTGTGGTGAAATTTGGTGCGATTGAGGTCGCTCGCATATTTCATGTCATTTTGCTGGCCAATCAACTAATTAGATCACAATTATTTGTTTCAACTTCAGCCGGAACACGCCACCCAACGGAGCTCTCCACTTAATAATGCCGCGTCAATCTTTGGTTTGACAAAATGAGAGCCAAGCGTTTACTTTACCTACTGCTGACAGTTTGTCTGTTCAGCTTAAGCTTTGGTAGGTTGTGTTCTTAGAGTCCTGCGAATTGACCCACCTAAGATTTTGTTGCCCCACAGCCCAAACCACCTGCAAGAACGGCCTAGGTCGTGTACTCTACGAACGCCTGCCCAATCAGCAGCTGCAGGGCTACGATGATGATGTGGTACGCGACACCGCGCCACCCTTTCGCGTGCTGGAGAAGTGCCAGGATCTGTGTCTGCGCGATAGAATGGGCACCAATAACTTGGTGCGCACCTGCACCAGCTTCGACTTCCAACCGGGCAGCCGCATTACTTCCTTTGGCGGCAACTCTGAGTACGAGGAGTCGCTGTGCTATTTGACATCCGAACAGGCCGGACCCGAGGGCATAGGCAGCCTGATGCTGGTGCCCAATAGTGTGCACTTCAACGAGATCTGTCTGACATGTGAGTGCGGGTGCTGAAATTGACTGCGAATAGTTCTTAAATTGCTCCTCCAACTGCAGCCAGTCGGCCAGAGCGCGAGTGTCCCAGCCGACGGTACGTTTTCGAACGACATCCGCGCAAGAAGCTGAAACTGCCCATCAGCGACATCAAAGAGATAACGGCCGCCAATCGTTCGGACTGCGAGGACAAGTGCCTCAATGAGTTCTCGTTTGTGTGTCGCTCCGCCAACTTTGACTCCACCATGCGTTCCTGCACACTCAGCAGGTTTACGCGCCGCACACATCCCGAGCTCATGGAAGACGACCCTAACTCAGACTATCTGGAGAATACGTGCCTGAACGGTAAGCCACAGATGAAATCAAAAGACTCTCATTTAACTAACCACAAATCAACCCACAGCCGAGCGCCGCTGCGATGGTCTGGCCGTCTTTGTCAAGGAGGAGAACAAGCGCCTGGGTGGTCCCTTCGAGGTGGATATATTCAACAACATGACGCTGGAGGAGTGCCAGACGATGTGCTTGCGTGCCGAGAAGTAGTCTAATTACTTTATTCGAGGGGCCATTCGGGCTAATTAATCAAATTGCAGGTATTTCTGCCGGTCCGTGGAGTTTGACGACCAAAGCAAACAGTGCATACTCTCGGAGGAGGACTCCATCTCGCAGAAGGATGACATCAGCATCAGCTCCAGCCCCACACATCATTTTTATGATCTGGTGTGCCTCGATAATCGTAAGTGGCTACCGTCCAGAGCGGCGCAGAGACAGCGCTAACTGCACCATTAAACACTGACCACTCTGAGACGATGCCGACGAATGTCCAACATAGCGACAACAAGATTGCACTCCAGCCAACTGTGCACCAACGGTTCCAGCTTCCATCTTCGCTGTCTACGACTATTTTATGTGTTTTATTCCCGTTGCAGAACGAGCCACCGATTATCCAGATAACTCAGTCACCTCGCACCTCTTCTCGAGCGGCCGGCGGCCAGATACGGCATTCCAGCGTTACCGCAATTCGCGACTGGGCGGCGAGTTTCACTCAGAGATCACGGGCCGTTCGCTGAGCGAGTGCCTGGACGAGTGTCTGCGCCAGACGAGCTTCCAGTGCAGGTGTGTCAAGTCTTTCTGGTTTTGTTGTTGTTGCCTGCCCCCCATCCGCACACACACAGTGATCATAATCCAACAAATTGCAGGTCTGCGGTGTACAGCGATCGTTTTCGTACTTGTCGCCTGAGTCGGTACAATCAAAAGGACGGCATGCGCATTATATACGATGCTGATTATGATTACTACGAGAATCTAATGTGTAAGTGGGCAGAGGGAGGTGCTAATGGTATGGGCTTGTAATCTCGCTGTCTGTTGTCTCACAGTGAATGTTGTGGGCGGAGGAGCCGATGGCGATGCTGGTCATGGTGGTAGCGATGTCAAGCGACCTGGGGATCAAACGGGCAGCAACTGGCGACAGCCTAATAAGCATGACGATCGCTACGGCACAGGCGGATCCACTGCAGCTGGAGGAGGAGCCAATGGGGGAACGGGCAGCTCTAGATTGCCGCCAGGTGAGGGAATTGACTATGGCAGGCCCTACGATCGCTATCCAGATTTTGCGGCCAATGAGTATGGTAAGTGTAGTCTGTAGGCTGAAGGGAGACTGTTTTAGCAGTGAACTGTTTTATAGATCGTTATCCATATGGGGAACGGGATCGCGATCGCGATCGCGATCGTGATCGAGATCGTGAACGTTATCCACCGGATAGATATGGTTCGGGTGGCGGATCACGCTTTCCTGGCGGCAGCGATGGCATGGGCTATGGGCGACCCTATGATCGCTATCCAGAGGATTATGGTGAGTCAACGGCTTGTTGCCATCTCTAAAATCATTAATGCCACCCGCAAGAAAATAACCCTCAATCACCGACGCATACTGACAACTAATTTACTAACCCCACGTCAGATCGGTACCCAATGGGTGCCAGTGGCGACCGAGATCGCGATCGGGACCGCTATCCTGGCGACCGTGATCGAGATCGTGATCGATATCCTGAACGCTATCCACCCGATCGGTATGGCGACAGGCGATATCCGGAACGCGAACGAGACCGTGATAGGCTGCCCTATCGACCTCTACCCTATCCTGGTATCAATGACAATACTCTGCCCAGCGACTTGCCACACACTCGACCCTATCCCAGCGATGATGATGCACCCTTCCGGCCCTACGGATATGGTGGGGGTCGTTATGGCGACAATCGCTACGACAGTCGTTACCCACCACCGCGTTATCCGCCCAGTCGCGATCCCATTGGCGGTTATACGGGTCGTGATGCCCCGGACAGCATCTTTCCGGATAGACGCTATCGTCCATCGTCCATGGATTCGCCACGATACCCGTATACGCCGGATACGAGAGGACCACCGGGGCGATATGATGATATAGTGCATGGCGCACGACGCCCAGAGCCGGAATCAGCCAAACGATATCCACCTGCTCCCCTGGTGCCCACAGGCAGTGCCAGCAAGTATGCCTCCACGCCAAATCGTTTTCCGGTAGGTAACGAGCGCTACCCAGTTGACATCTACAAGTATGGTAATCGCTTGGGTCCCAGTGATCTTGGAAGACGTCCCGGTAAGTACTAAACTAACACACTACCAGCTTGAAACATACAAAGAACCAGATTCCAGTCAACAAAAAGCAACTTGAATCCTAATAATATGCCCCGCTTAGGTCTAGACCGTCCACCTTCCTTCTACGACTACGATTATGAGGAGCGATATGGCGATCGGTATGGCGATCGACCCTACGATCGGGAATACGATGGTCCGCCCGGCAGAAGACCACCACCTGGCGGTCCCTATGGACGCTATGATACTCCCTTCAATCGTCCCTATGGATCCGGCGGCGGCCTCGATGATCGTCCCCTTCCACTGCCTGGCCTGGGTCTGGGCCATCCACCCACACCTTATGGCAATGCCGGCCATATAGGCGTGGGAGTGGGCGTGGGTGCTGGTCCACCGCGGCCGCCCATCACCCGTTGCGAGGAGAGCGATAACTTTAAGCAGATTGCAGCCAGGCACAAGATGCGCCGCCACTTTGTGCGACGTGCTCTGATCGTGCCCAGTCTGATACAATGCGAGCGCGAGTGCATCGACAGCCGAGATTTTGTGTGCCGCAGTTTCAACTACAGGTAGACTAAACGAAGATGGAAGATAAATGGTTGATCCAACAAGTTCGGCTACAAATCCAATTGCCAATTCAATTTGCAGAGACACGGCCGCTGCCAGCTATGAGGATCGCGATCGCGATCGTGAGTCGCCCAACTGTGAGCTAAGTGACCGAGACTCGCGCGAACTGGACATACATGATCCGGGCTCGTTTGACGCCTCCAACTATGATTTCTATGAGCGGAGCATTGGACGCAGCGATGGCGAGTGCATGGATGGTAAAGAGCAGAGCAAGGCTAGGAGGCGGTTCAGAAATGAACGAGCTTTTCAATAATCGATTAAACCTAAATCAGACCTAGACAAGTAGCAAATTATCTAAAATTCTTTGAATTTCAAAGAGTTATAATTTCGAATTGGTAGACTAAGGCAAGAGTTTTCAATATATACCGTTTGCTTACCTCGCTCTGGAATAATCTTGTAAATATCCTTCACTTTGGAATCACTTATTTTTATAATTTCTCTGGCCAGAAGCTAACTATAAACTGGCACTTGCAAGTTCTTAACAGAGTGGCCAGATAGGCAGAGAAAGTACTTTATCCAGTGTTGTACAGTTTCGATAGGCGGAAAATTTGAATTAAAGCAGCTGTACTTATTATCCAAAGAAACCTGACTCTATCGATTCCCAAACTTTAAATTGAAAGGAATTAATCATTTCATTCCAAGGAAACCGAACTCAGGACTAAAAATTGAAGGAAACCAATTTCAAATTGGACATCCTAGAGTAGTATTTAGTCTTATACCTGCAATATCAACAACTATTGTTACAGCCTTAGATCTAATCACCGATTGGCTTTTCCAGTAACACAAACCTGCAACGAGGAGGGCATGGAGTTTACCATACGCACGCCGGAGGGTTTTCTAGGCCGGATCTACACTTATGGCTTCTATGATCGTTGTTTCTTCCGTGGTAATGGGGGAACAGTCAACGTATTGAGAATCAGTGGGCCCCAGGGCTATCCCGACTGTGGCACTCAGCGTGTAAGTAAGCCCATACCGAGCTGTAACCACTTTTCTGCAGCCACAATTTTTATTGCAGTATGGAGACACTTTGACCAATATTGTGGTGGTACAGTTCTCGGATAATGTGCAAACAAGTCGGGATAAACGCTACAATCTTACCTGCATCTTTCGTGGACCGGGTGAGGCTGTGGTAAGCTCTGGCTATATAGGAGCCGGATCGGGCAGTCCCATTCCCATTGAGTATCTGCCCGCCGAGAACACTCTTAGTTCGAAGGTGCGCTTAAGCATTTTGTATCAGGGACGACCTACTACCACCATAGCTGTGGGCGATCCTCTCACCTTCCGCCTCGAAGCCCAGGATGGCTATAATCATGTGACCGATATCTTTGCCACCAATGTGGTGGCTCGAGATCCTTACTCTGGACGCAGTATACAACTAATCGATAGATTTGGGTAGGTTTCATGGACTACTGGGTGTACTTTAAGCTGATTTACTGTCTTACAGCTGTCCGGTGGATCCATTTGTGTTCCCTGAGCTGGACAAATTACGAGATGGTGATACCCTGGAAGCCCGTTTCAATGCCTTCAAAATACCCGAGTCGAATTTCCTGGTCTTTGAGGCCACAGTACGCTCTTGTCGCGAAGGTTGCCAGCCGGCGTATTGTCCCGGTCCCGCTGGACGTCAAGAGCCTTCTTTTGGACGTCGACGACGTTCCCTTGATATGACCGAGCCGCCGGATACGGAAGATTCCCAGGCTCTGGAAGCAACTAATCAGCTGGAGGCAACCAACTCGGAGGATATAACAGTGGTCAATAGTACCACGGTGAGTGCTACATTGGGGCAGGTACCGTTTAACAATACGCAAGCTGGAGAAAAATCGAAGGAGTCCGAGGAACCCGAACAAGTTCGCGAAATGATAGAGGTGAGCTGGGTAATCAATCAACCTATTTCCGATTCTAATGAATCCCTTAAAGGTGTTTGAGACACGCGAAGAAATCGAAAAGGAATCCTATCCACGCAAATTGGTGGCTCCTGTGGAAACGGTGTGTATGACTCCAGCCGAATATCATGGCCTGATAACAGCCATTATACTGCTAATGATCCTGCTGTTTAGCATCACCCTGGTGGCCGGTCTGGGCTATAGGTAAGACCTTAAGATATAAGTCTTAATGCGAGATCCTTTAAAATTTGTTTGTTTTTTTCAGACGCTACTGGAAATCCATATCAAAGAATCGGCTTTTAGATCGCCACTCGCCCATACATTCACTGGGCCACTCCCACTCTTCCGTACGCACACACGAGCGCTTCACCGAAATTGGGCATATGCCTAACGCTGCAGGAGGAGCAGGCGGCGGAGGTGCGGGAGTCGGAGGCGGGACCAATCAGAGCGCATCGAATCGCGCCTCGAACGCTTTTCGCACCAACATGTCCATGTTCGGCGGCTCATTACACAAGACTTTTGCCACGGGGTAACATGAGTTAGAGAGAGATCTCTGCACAAGACAACCGGTTCACTTATAAGGTGTTTATGTCTTTATAGCAACCTGGCGCGCATGTGCCAACTGCCTGTCATAAATCCCATGCGCACGTCAGGGCAGAGCAACCATCAATTTGAGGATCCCAGTGAACCCATTTACACCGATCCGTCGCTGTTTGAACGTTCCAGGTAGATTTGATTTGAGAAAATTTGTTGTTCCCACTTTCCCTCATCTTTGGCATTCCCTAGAAATCCCTCTGCGTATCCGCCAGCCAAAACTGTGCTTAATTGTAAATATCTTAAGAATCTCAATCTTTAATTCCATTAACATTCACTACAAAGGTCTGCATATGCAGAGAGCCGCCTTGTTACAAATCCCATCTCGTCCGCCGGCTATTTGGCATCGGGTGGTGCACCAGTCGCCCTTTAACTGGCACACATCCTTAAAAGTGGGCAAATCGTCATTAACTAAGCAATAAAAAACAAATTAACCATCACTTTAAGTCACTTTAAATTGATTGCCCTAATTGCCACTCACAGGCGCAGACACTGGCTAACCAGATTAACCATATCACCCAACTGCAGCTTAAGTATTTCATTTCGAGATGCGACAATCTTGAGAGTCGAATGTGTACTAAAGCTCTGGCAAGCTTGATAAGGCGTCTGTACGTCATTACGTTTCGAAATTTAATATTTCTATTCCATATTCCCTCCACAGATCGCTGCGAAGTCTGACCATGGTGGCCGAGTCGGAAGATAATCAAGAGGTCTAAAAAATTCTATGCACAAGAAATCTGATGCTCGTCTTCTTGTGATTAGTAGTTGTATATAAGCTAACAGTTCAAAAGCAGCCTAATCTCCCAGATCTAAAAGAAAAACAAACATGCATATATACTTGTAAGCACCCAATATTTATACGCTAGCCGAATGCGTTAAGCCTAAGAACCGCACAGCAAAAGCCCACTGCAAAAAATCTATAATGATCTTATGCAAATTTAACCTAGCTTAACATACATGAAAAATATTCTCTATACTAAGAAATGAAATGCAATAAAGCCTAAACTTATCCTTAGACGAATGACTCGCAGTTAAGTAGCCAAATGGTTGGCAAATTGAAAATCGCTCTTGGCCGGTAAGCAGCTTAACGACTTCCTTCTGGCATTGGGTTAACGAGCCGGGCCAAGTTGCAGTCAGGCCTGGTGTGGTGTGGCTAGTAGACAGTAGCTGGAGCTGCTACGCTGCTGGAGCTGCTAGACAACTTGGCATTTCCCAGGCTATTAACATAAACCAGAAAATAAGGTCAGGGTCAGCCAGTAGCCGATACATGAATCAAACAGCAGGACTACTACCATCAGGCAATTTCTCAAAGAAAGGGCAGTCCAAGTTCAGCATAAAAACTTGAGAAGCATTCTAAAAGAATTTTCACCAATTCAAAAGGGTTACCGGGTATTTGTGTATTCAGGTACGAACTGAATGCGCAAAGATTAAAGATTTATGAACAGCTAGGCCCAACGCACACCAACTACCGAGCAGGGCGTAGCAAATGCTGCGGTGGATTTGGGGTGTCACCCTCAGGGACAGCTGATTATTTCATAGATAGATGTTCATTCGCCGTTTCCATAAAGAACTATCAACGATTATGCAATAACATTTCATACTATTAGATCCCGAGTACTGGCTAAACCGTGGCGATGTCCAACACTGTGGAATGTGATTTAGAATTGTGAAACAAAGCAATTTAACCAGCAGTGCGTTGTGTACGTTGGCGGTACCTTTATAAATCGAGGTAGTATTCACAATTCTTGAATATTATTGGCATAAGGTACAGTTTATAATGTGCAGTACAAGTCTGCTTCAGTGCTGGAAAATAATCCACAAACTAATGGAAATATCGAATTTTAGTTGGTTTTTATCAATTATAAGCTACTGGTGAACTGTTTTAGTAAACTGGATACAGACTGTTCTGGCTTTCACTAACGGACACGTTATTATCGGCATCGATCTCAATGAAATTACACCAATGTTTAATAAACCACAGTCTTCCAGATTTTTCCTATAAATATGTTGGTTCTTTCTTTAATTACTAGTTTAGTGTGCGTTTTTCAGAAATATAATATCAGTTTTGGTCTCTAAGTTACTTAAAGATTCACCGATTAGTAAATTAGATTTCTGTAACACACTTACTCCCGTCTCTACTCAAGATTATGCTGTGGTCACACCGATTTTTCTTTTGAATCACAGATCACATATTTAAAAACTTCAATTTTAGACTTTACATAATAATAATTTTTAATAAATTAAAACCATTGATCTTTTTGCTTAACATACGAGTACAGAAGTAGACTAGGTGTACCTATAAAGTATACATAGCTGCAGTATAGAGAGCTACACGAGGGAGTACGGCATCGTATGAATACAGGTAAAAGGTAATACCCTTGCAAAGGGTATTATAATTTTGACCAGAAGTTTGCAACGCCTAAAAATATTAATTTCCGACCCAATAAACTATATATATTATTGATCAGGGTGACGAGCTAATACGATTGAGCTTTGTCCGTCCGTCTGTCTGTTTCTACGCAAACTAGTCTCTCAGTTTTGAAGCTATCGAGCTGAAATTTTGTACAGAGTCTGCTTTTTGCTGCACGCTACTAGTATGTCGAAACCGACCGTGAGTTTTAGTAAGAAAAACTTTTTTCTTTTCAATAGAAACGTCTCCAAACTTTGTTTTTAAACGTTTTCTATGCTTTTGAACAATTCTGCCAAGTTTGATCAAAATCGGACTATATGGTATAGCTGCCAAACAAAAGATAGGACTGAAAAACAGATAAAGGCTAATCAAGGCGATTTTCAGAGAGTGTTGGAATAAGTGTTTTATGTTGGTTACTTAGGCTTTCGGCACTCGGTTGCCGACGTCTCAAGACGTACTAGAATTTTAGAGCTCTTCTATGCAAAAGTAACAGGCGTATTGAAAAATAAAAAGATTTCAAGGGAACTGAAAGTGGAAAATAAACGAGAAAAGTAAGACACCGATGGAAATATTGAAAAAATCACACAATGCTACGACTCTACGATATGCCTCATTATTCTAAAAGTAATCATACTCATTTGTAATCCCATTCGGCTAATAGAAACATGTTGCTTTTCTACTTTCTCGTGCAGCTCTCTATTGTATACCTAACTTTCGATACGGAATCCCATTTTGAAATTAACGCCTACAGAATGAATGAAGGAAATGCCTAAATTAGCAATGGAAAGCCAAACCAGGACAGCGTTCGAGTTGGTCGTGACTAGCGCAGATGGAAAGTGTAGACGTGCAGACGACGACAGCTTTGCAAATGCCTTCTAGGTGGGATTGGGGACCAACTCAACACAAACGCGCATATGCCTAACATCGAGAATATAAATTATTGTTTCACAGTATTTACACACAAAGGCCGGTCAGCTCCTTCCAAACGCTTCAATCGTCAAAGAAGAGTATTTCCAGTATCCGTTTCTGTACATTTTTCCTTCGATCCTTATTCATTTTTAGCAGCTCGGTGGTGACCAATTCACCCAACAGATGCTCTGAGGAACGTTGTACACTTGGTGGTGGATTTGGGGGAGCTTGGAATTTGCCAAAGTTTGTGGGATGCGACGTGCTGGCTGATTGCTGTGGTAGTTGCTGGTAAAGCTGGAACAGAAAATCCGTATTTGATGGGAACATGTTCTGATGCTGTTGTTGCTGTTGATTAGAGTTGTTGCCGTTGTTGTTGCTATTGTTGTTGGAATTGCCATTGCCAGTTGAGCGAGACATGTTGTTGTTGCTGTTGTTATTGTTATTGTAGTGATTGTCATGCTGCATCATGGTCTGCGGTTCCATGAGATCATGACTATTGTCATCGGAATCATCTTCTGAATCCTGCACAAAGTGCGATCCACCGTTCGAGGACAACTGGGGTACATGGCTACTGCCATTGGAATTGAGTTGAACGCGTGGCTTCTTCATGTGATAATTACCGCTCGTCGATGAGTCCAACTCATCACTGCTCTTGTGATTATAACCATGGCTGGGCATTTGTATGTTGGCACTGGACGAGGAATGTACCACGGCGCCTGGCTGCTGACCCGAAGCAGGCGAGGACTGTTGCTGCTGTTGTTGTTGTTGCTGCTGCTGGGGGGCCATGGCCAGCAATGGCGATGACAATGGCGATTTCATTGAGGACGATGTCGAGGTAAGACTTCCGGCACTTGTCTGTGCTCCCACTACGCCAACTGAGTTATCCCTGTACTGCTGCTCCTGGTAACCTTGCGAAGAATCAGCCATAACGGCAGCCACAGCTGCTGCCTGTTGTTGCTGGATCTGTGACTGGGAGATTTGCTGCAGCTGCTGTGAGGCCACCGCCGCGGCAAAATCACGAAAAATCTCCGCCTCAATTTTCACCTGACCATTGACACTCTCCAGAGCCGAGGCAGCAGCCGTGCTCAAGGCATTCATGGAGTGCGGCGGCTGCTGTTGCTCTGGCTGATGGTAATGATGACCACTCCCCTGACCCTGACCAAAGTGTGACATATTCTTTGTCGAGCTGTTGGACTTGGAGTCCACATTGTATTCACTGTAGTTCGAGCTGTTGGCCGAATGCGGCGAAGTGAGAAAGTTGGGCACATTGCGATACGACTTGCGTGGCTGGATGTGCTGGTCCAGGAATTTCATTTTCTCCAGATATGGACGCGACAGATGCTCATAGACGGGCGGATCGCCCTGCTTGCGCTGCGAGACATACCGCTCCCGCAAGTACTTCCAGCGTTTCTTGCAGGTCTCCACTGTAAGGGGAAGAGTCGAATTAAATATCTGCTACAAATGGGGGACGAGACTCACCATCCGTTCTCAACTTCATGGCAATCAGCTGCCAAGCTTCATCCTTTGTCTCGTACTTGCCCCCACTGGCGCTGCCATTCAGGTAATACTTCTGTCTGTTGTAGATGACCCCATGGTGGGATACTTCATCAATTAGCTGTTCGTCCATCATTTTCTTTTATTATTAAAATTTCGCGATGCTGCCAGTGTGCCCGTATTGCACACATTCTTAAGATTTAGCTATTTTCAAGCCAGTTGAGGATAGTTTGAGTCAATATTGGGCAACTGATCAACTTCTTTAATAAATTCATAGCAATAAACAATTAGAAAAGCACAATATTAGTTTGGTAGTTTCGTTTAGCTTTAAAGCTAATATAGTGCATTTTTAGAAAACTATAGTTGGCCACACCAAATACGGGCTCACTATCTAGCTTGTATTCAACCTCTGCGTATGAGTGCTCTCTGATTCTCAAGACGGATGATGTATAAACTTGCTCGAAATTTCCTGCCCCCGCAGAGTATCCTACGCACGGCCTTGCGCCTCCCCAGGTGGATCTCCACCAGTGACGAAGTAAACACAATTGGTGGCCTGTCCACTGACCTGGTCAATGAGCAGAAGCTAAAAAAAACTAGCAGGTAAGAAAGCTCTACCGGTTTTGCAACTGGCTTTTGTTTACATTTGTTCTTTTGCTGTGGGTGGGGAGCTGGCCCGTGGGAGAAAGTTGGGCAGTCACGTAGCCCAGCAAAACTACACTGTGTGTGCGTGTGTGTGTGTATATACATATGTATGACATTCTTTTGTTCAGAACCTTATCAACGCTACAGAATCATTCGGTGCCACTAGCTGCTCGCGTCACAGTCTCCAAAGATGAAAGCCGCGACTTTATGGCCGTATTTCCAGGTGAGAGCCCCCCGCCCTTCAATTAGCATAACAATAGACAATCATCTCATCTCAGATTTGGTGCGTGATCTCACCGGCGTGATGAAGTCCTACAATTGCAATGATGCTGCCAAATGGTTTGCCCAATCGCTGCAGTATAATGTGCCTCGGGGTAAGAAGAATCGCGGCATACTAACAGTCTTGACCTACAAGAATCTGGTGCCGGCCGAGCAACTGACACCGGAAAACATTAAGCTGGCTCAGTACTTAGGCTGGTGTGTGGAAATGGTTGGTAATTTTCAGCCAATTTGTCTGCATCATTCTAATGTGTGGGCTTGCAGCTTCAGAGTTTTTTCATCATATCGGACGATGTGATGGACAACAGCACCACACGGCGTGGTCAGCCGTGTTGGCATAAGGTGGAAACTGTGGGTCTGACGGCCATCAATGATGCTTTGATGATAGAGAACGGCATGTATGCCATATTGAAGCAGCATTTCAGTCATCTGGATTGCTACGTGGCCTTGATGGAGCTTTTCCATGAGATCACCTACATCACCACCTGTGGCCAGTCACTGGATCAGCTCAATGCCAATCGCAAGGTCTCCGATTTTACTATGGACAATTACAAAGCAATTGTGGACAATAAGACTGCCTACTATTCATTCTATCTGCCTTTTGCACTGGCCATGCATTTAGCTGGGTAAGTGTTCAGAGAATTCTACTCATAAAAATTGTCACTAATAATATGAACCTTTAGTTATAAAGACGCAGAGGCCTTCCGCCAGTCAAAGACTATTCTATTGGAAATGGGACACTTTTTCCAAGTTCAGGATGATTTCCTTGATTGTTTTGGTAATCCAGAGATCACAGGCAAAATAGGCACAGATATACAGGACAACAAATGCTCTTGGCTGGCTGTGGTGGCCATGCAGCGGGCCAATGCTGAGCAAAAGCAAATTATGGTAGACTGCTATGGACATAATGGTGAGTAGAGATACAAGGAAGTGCCACTTTACCCCTAACTGTACCCTTTGTAGATCCCGACAAGGTGGAGCGTGTCAAGGAGCTGTACAAAGAGCTGAGCCTGCCGACCACCTATGCCACCTTTGAGGAGGAATCATATAATATGATCAAAACGCACATTCAACAAACTTCACGCGGTGTACCGCATCAGACTTTCTTGCAAATTCTCAACAAGATCTATCAAAGGGATTCCTAGGCTGCGCTATTTTATACATCTAAAACTTTATAGTGTAATTTAAGCATTTTTACAACACAATAGAAAGAACTTTTCTTTAATCATCTGTGAAATCAAATGGAGCGAACGCCTTGCGGAAGGCTTCTACATGTGCCACCTCTTCTTCCTTTTCCAGCAGACATTCTTTCCAATTGACTTTCTCGTCACAATTCAGCAAGTTCTCGGAGCAGAAAACATCCCTGGAGGAGGTGTGGGTGGTTAAACAAAACCAATAATATCAGTGGACCACCTGTTACTCACCTAGCAAAATGCAAAGGAAAGTGCTTCATCTGTCTGGTAATCAAAGTGCTATCATCGGGCAGCTCAGCTAGAAAATAGGGTCCCATTTCGGGCAGCATTTTGGCAGAAGTCAAGGCGGGCAGAGTTTCAAATTCCAGATTAAATTCCTCTGCTTTGTCCTAAACCAACAAAGTAGAGATTGACAAATTATACCATAATATGTTAGCAATGAATCCTTACCTCAAAACTATGCTTAATCTTCCAGGCATAGCCCTCCTCGAAGGCCAACACATTTATCTGCAAATGTACAGACTTGTAATGTCGCTCCGTAAAGCAAACCACTTGGCCCAGTGTCTTGAAAAGCTTTCTGAGCGCACTTTTAAATTTGTCCAACTCAAGCCAATCTTCAGCGCTCAATTGGGCCGCACAGGGTATATGCTTGGTGGACATAATCATGACATGGTGGCTGTTAATGGGTCCTTTGGCCAGAGCCAAATAGAAATGATCGCCCACTGTTATAATCAAATGCTTTTCCACATCCGGCGAAGACAAACAAAACCAGCATTTCTCTAAAATTAAATGGTTATACATAAGAACTTTGGCATACTCATTAAAACTCACCTTGGTCAATTTGTTGTATTCTGGGACGCTTGGCACCCTGCTGACGTGTCCGATTCCCGCTGGAGTCCATGTCATAAAAGTATTGACGATTTTCCGACTGTAATGAAGGTTTTTCTTTTATAAATGCTCAGTTAATTTGCTAGTTGCCAGTTTACCCACTGTCTCATTTTTGTTGATGGCTCCACCTAAATCCAACCCTATGAAAGGACAGTCTATCTCGTTGGTTGTCTTTTGCACCAGATCCATTAGACGCGACTTATCCACCGGTTTGAGACTGAGCGCATAAATATACTTTGCCTTCTCCTTGTTGCCCACCTCGGCCAACGAGATGAACCGAGTGCAGAGTTCAAATTGTGTAGTCTCATCCTTGGGCATGCGAAAGGGCGGGCATTCAAAGTAGCTGCCAGCGCAAAAATGATAGCGTGGTTTAATCTCTCGGCACAGGAACGATATCAACTTGGAGGCCTGGGCCTGGAAATTGGCAAAGGTTTAAAATAAACTGTAGCCTAAAAATGACTTTACTTACATTCTCCTGCTCCTGCAGGCCATAGGGATATTGGGATGTAAGCAAAACATCTACGCCACGGTACTCTGTCGAACAGTTCTTGGACACCAGACAAGAGTTGCGCACTGCTCCAATGTCATCTTTGGTGAACTGATGACCGGAGGGCACAGTTCCTGCCGCCTCCACACCGCTTAAATAGGCTATCTTAACACCACTGCTTAGGGTGTATACACCACGCCTACCCAGGTAGGTAAGGTTGGTGCATATTTCGCCATCCTCCAGCTTCTCGAAGTGAGTCTCGTGTTCCTTTCGATTGGGGCCCAGTACATAAGTGGGCACGGTGACTATGAAGGGATTAGAATTAAATAAAAAAATAAAAAATTACAGTGGAAATTCAAAGCACTTACTGTGCTTGAATCCATTCTTATAGGCAATCAGCTCATCGTTTTGTGCCGCCTCGCCAAAAAAGTCACCCACACAGCAGAGAATCTCAAAGGGCCCGGCTTTCTTGTTGACCTGCTCGACACGCTGGAACAACTGTTTAAACCGTCCCCGAACATCGCCCACAACTAAACTGAGTAGGAAGGGTGACGGGTTAATAATTTAAATAATTCTAACATTAACAAATAGTTCTCACATTTTTGTTGTGGTGTCCATTTCGCCGTCAGCTGTTTTTTTGCTGGCAAAATGGCGCGAACGCTTATGATTAGAGTGGCCGTGTTGCCTACAGTTAGTGATGTGAGCCAAAGTCGATAGACATTGTCTATCGGTTGTGGTTCCGTTAGGTTCGAAACAACTATTTAAAAATATATTTGCATATCCAACTTTGTGAGCTAAGCTAAGGACCCACAGGTCAATAATATTAACAACATTTTGAAGAAAATTTACGAAAATTGCCATTACTGCAGATTTTGCAGAGACAATAGTCCCCCATACAAGTAGTTTGAGCAAATGTTACCAAAATGTAACGCAGCTCATTATATTGTGGAACAATTTGGAAAAGTTTTTGATGACTTATCTAACTTTTGGTAAATAAAGAACACTTCCAGAGTATACTTTGTACTAAAACTAGCCTAATGATCCGCCTAGTTAAGCTAGTTACCTTGAAACTACTGAATACACATTAAAATTCGGTCAACTCGTACATATCATGCAATTAATGTTAAATTGAGCGTTGGGCTAATAACATTCTGCTCTTAAATAACCCGACTTTTGTAGCCTCAATGCAATGTCAACGGCCCGAAAATGTCATATTACCATATGATGTGTGGTATTAGAAATGGCATTGGCCCCAAAGTTTCATCCGATTGCAACAATGACCCCTGCTTGGGCTCAGTTGGGTTTTCCAGAGTCATGCGTGGTTGGCTCTATTAAGTGGTCATTGGTCTTTGGCGTGTGGTATTTATAAAAAGCGGGTCTTTGGCTCAAATCGAATCATTCAGTTAACCCTAATCATGTCAGCTAGTCGGAATTTTGTATACTGTTTGGTGCTTGGAGTAGTTTTAGGTTCCGAGAATGTGTTCACTCAGACAATTGATTGTCAACGGCCACCGCAACTTGTGGTAAGTTGGAGAAAAATGAAAATACTTTTCAAGAATATACTAACATTCCTCAATCACATGACCAGGACCCAGCCCTTTGTTGTCGCGATGGAGGTCGTGATCAGGTGACAGAGAAATGTGCTCAGCGTATTGTGGGAACTGCAGTTAATGGACAGCAGCCCTCGCTGGAAACGGCTGCAGTAAGTAATTTGTCTAAAGTTGAAAACCTCTTTACAATTCAAAATCTCAACAGTGTCTGGCTGAGTGTATCCTGAGCTCATCTCATTACATGGAAGCACAACAGAAACTCAATGTGGCCAACATACGCAACGATCTTACCAACAAATTCTCCAATGACACTCTGTATGTGGAGGCGCTGACAGCGGCTTATACTTCTTGTGAACCACAGGCTCAACGCAGACTGGCAGCTCTACCTCAAGCGAATCATCAATGCAGTCCTTTTTCGGCCATTTTACTGGGTTGCACCTACATGGAATACTTTAAAAATTGTCCCGCCCATCGCTGGACTCAGAATGCGGATTGTGCTTTAGCTAAGACTTTTGTTACTCAATGCGGTTTAGGGGCTTAATAAATAGTTTAAATTCGATTACCCGTTACGCCTATCGACTGTTCCATAGCAACGGTCTGGCAGCACTGGTTAGTGTGTCTGTGTATGTACGTGTGCGTGTGCGCGCTCTTTGAACAGTAATATTGCTAATTAATTGTTAAAAAATGTCGCTTAATGAAAAGATAGACTCTTTTCGCGCCTGGGCCAGCAGTTTGGGCTGTAAGCCCGATTGCCTGCCCAATGAAGTAGCCTTAAAAGAGTAAGTTTTTGTGCTCTGTGCCCCACAATTCCTTTTACATTGAAATGTCTTTGTTAGCATTTTCAAGACGGGACAGAATCAACTCTTTGCCCATCTCCAGTCTCGCATCCAGCCGGCTCAACATGTGCAGCAAGTGCATAAAAATCTGCTTATTTCCAAACTGGAACAGCACAAGGACAAAGTGGTGGCCCTGGCCTCACGTAGCCTGCTGCCCGTCGAACTTCAGATCCATCTGCGCATGCAGGAGCTTCAGCAGGAGAAGGCGAAGGCCCAACAAAGACTGGACGTGGCCAGAAAAGACTTTGAAACCCTAGCGTCAAGCATTAAAACCAAGAGTAAGTGGGTCAGGCCAGTAAAGGTGGACATTACTAATCACGGACATCTCCACAGACATGCAGACCATCAGTGCCAAGCACAAGAATCGACTTCTCGAGTCTAAATGTAATTTGCTGCAACTCAAGCTGGAGTCCTTACAAAAAACTTACGACCAAGAGCTGAAAACCAAGTCTCAAATTGTAGCCACAATGCCCATTCGGTTGAATCCCAGGAATGCCAGCGAGAAGTTGGCTATGACAGCCGTGGAACAGGCCCTCAAGGAGCTGGAGCATTTCTATGGCATTTGTCAAGCCAATGACAATAAAGGACATTTAATGGCCCAGGCCAAGAATCGTCTGTGGACCCAGATGCGCAGCATCTTTGCCGATACGCCCAATGTGCTGCTCTTCAGTGCCATCATGAAAATCAAGGAAGATCAACTGCAGCATATAATGCAATTGAACAAGTCCACACAGAGGACTGACACTTCGGTCACTGGAAAGCAGGTCAGGCCGCAACTGAGCAGCTTTGATGTTAAACTGCTGAAGACCAAGGCGGATCTACTGGGTCTGGTGGCCAAGTATTTGAGTGCCACCCAGGAGGTGGTCCAGTTGGAGGACCGCTTCTCGCACAACTATAGCTCGTTTGCGGTTGAACTGCAGCAAAAAGTGAATAGCTTTAATGCCATAGAAGCCGATGATGTGGAAAGCTCCGAGGAGATCATCTCGGATTTTTTAGTGCAGTTTAATATGCGCAACTTTAATTCTGCCTACAATGAGTATCTCACCGAGCAGATCAAACAGCTCAGCCAGGAGCTGCTGGCCGGTGCCAAGCTGTTGGAAAGCCATGAGCTGATGCTAGACTCCATTAAACAGGTGTACGGCGACATCAATAACTCGGTCAATCGCATACAGCATGAAATGTTACAGCTTTCCCAGATCAAGGAGAAAATACTCTACTCAAAAAATATGATGACAAATCTACTGGCTGACATGCAGGCGGCCAACTATAATCAGACGGCCAAATCGCAATTGATTAGCACCAAGCTGAAGGTGAATAACATGTCACTGTTGGGCGCGGAGAGCTTCTATATGGCCAATGACAGCGTGTTCTCCAGCACCAAGTTAGAATTTGATGGCAATAACTCCACTCTGCGTCGCAGTTTCGACAATGCCACTCTGATGCCGGGTGGTCCAGCTTCTCCGCCTGCCACCATGCCTTGTCACCTGATGGAACTGAATGCCTTCGCGGAAATGCCGCTAGACAAGCTAAGCTGCGTGCCCAAAGTCTGGTGAGTTCAGAAAAAACAGAAGCTGGTATAAAAAAACTCTGTCAACATACTTTTTCAGCTCATTTTTGCTTTCGGCCAATCCGCTTTTGATTAAGGGCCAGGAGTTGGCCTCCACCGTTCAACTGGCTCCAGGCTATTTGCTGACACCCTTTGGTGCCCTGCAGGAAGTTCGCAAACGCATTTTGTGGGCGTCGACCATAGCCGCACACTCCAGCGAATTGAAATTGAATTTGGAGCCCATAATTGGTAAGCTCAGACTCGACATTTTGTTTAATTTCCGCATCAACCCCATATGACACCCACCTTCTAGTCGATCCGCATGATTTGAAACTAAAGGTGCGACGGCAGAATGAGGAAATTGGTCAACTATTGGACAGCATCGAGACCATTGGCGTTAAGACCCAACTCCAATTGCAAAAGGCCGAGCGCGTCTATCAGTTTATACTCGAGAATCCCCTGCGCAAGTTTGTGCCGCCCACTAAGGTGTTCAATAATGGCACCTATGCGGATTATGAATCCGAATTTACTCACTCATGGGCATTCAACTCGAAAGTAGTTTTAATTGTTTAGCTTTAGATATTAAATATTGAATGCAAAATCATTTAGAAAATTTTAACTTTGGTAGCTAAGATCATGAAAAGTTTTAGTCCCAGACGCAGTTCTTCGATTGACGTCTCAACATTAAGAAAAAGGCTGCTGCGAAGCTTGGCATTAGTATTATTCCGGGTTATCTTAAGGTTTAAACATAATAATATAATCTTCGCTCCGCTTTGTCTCCGATTGCTACACAGTCAACACATTTGTAAGATTGCCACGACAAAGTTTAAGTTCTCTTCAGACAGGACTCACTCACTCAACTATTCCTTATATTTATAATTTGCAATAATGTTTGACCATACTTTGATGAGGAGCTTGTAAAAGTGGCAAACAATTCAAAGGAGATGACATCAATCCGCTCGATTTATCGACAGGAACACGTCCATTACCAATAGTCAGCTATTGCTCGGAGTAATTTAGAGCAGATGGTTTGTTCCCTATACAACTCTCATGTTTGCTGCCAGCTGGAGTTTCTTTCCACAGATTGAATGATTTGAGGCAAGCGTTTATTTCATTCGGAGCAGTCGATCTTGATATGAGTTGCAGAGTTTGGTCCAATAGTAATAACATTGCGCCTCCAAAACATATTGAGTCATTGCTCAGATCTTGTAATGTTCGATAAAGTGCTTACAATGTTCGTTTCTGCGCCATTGAGCATTCGACCAGTATAATAGCTTGTCAGTTCCTTAATAGTTTGCGTGTTTTACGACAATTTCAACACTGAGTAAGCTGTGTAAGCTGGCATCTTTCTAACAATGTGGCCGCTATTCCAGAAGAATGTTTTCCCTGAATTTCTGTCAGTTTTGCCATCGCCTCCTATTTATCTGTGACGTGCTATTCACATAAAGGAAATATAGCTACAGTTTCGTAAAACCTCTGGATAATTTTGTATACCCTTACAAAGGGTATTGTTATTTCAGGCAGAAGTTTGCAACGCATTGAAATATTCATTTCCGACCCAATAAATTATATATATATTCTTGATCAGGGTGACGAACTAGTCTCTCAGTTTTGAAGCTATCGAGCTGAAATTTTGCACAGAGTCTTCTTTTTACTGCACGCTACTAATATGTCGGAACCGACCGAATTGGATGACTATATCTCATACCTCCCATAGGAACAATCGGTCGAAAAACTAGTTTTAGTGAGAAAAACTTGTTTCTTTTCAATGCAAATGTCTCCAAACTTTGTATTTATAGGTTTTCTTTGCTTCTTTATAATTCTGCCAAGTTTGATGAAAATCGGACAACTATATGGTATAGCTGCCTTACAAAAGATAGGTCTGGAAAACAGTCTCAGTTAGAAAAACTTTTTTGCTTTTAATGGTAGCATGTTTTTACCTAATTCTAAAAATTTTTGTCCAAATCGGTTGACTATATCATATAGTCCGAACAATCGGTCGGAAAATGGGTTGCTGTGGGTATTTTAGAGAGCTCTTGCAAGGGTATTAATACTTCGGCACAGACGAAGTTAGCTTAGCTTTCTCGTTAATCCTTATAAAAAACGGAATAGTTAAAAAATCGTATGTTTTTTTTTTATCTTTATATATTTTTTTTATTGATTTTTTGTCATATATTTTTGTTGTTGTTGTATTACAAAATCGAAGTTGTTTAATATTTACACCCACATAAAAAATTGGGTAAAAAAAGGTTTGTTATTCAAAAGTTTTTCGAATTTTACTTAAGATCTAAATGATGTACACAACGTGTTGTCTTCGTTTCGCATTCGTGGAGAGAAAGAAGGATAAAGAGAGAGTGGGAAGTGGGGAAATTATGCCTCGATTCATTAATTGATTTTGGATTGCATTGACTGGCATCGAAAACCCATCGAGTTGTCAGTTTACTTAGCAGCAGTGGGTGGGAAAATACTTTATCATTTATTTAATAAACATAAAATATTTCCATTACTCGCAAATGTGAAGCGGAATGTCTAGCGCTGTGATGTATAGGCCATAAAGTAAGTAATTGTTTATAAATATACAGAGAAAGCAAATGAGTTTAGAAATTATAGACGGACGGGTGGGTTTCGGGTTCGGTTTTGTTTGTTTTTTAGCTGCTTATACATTATATCAATTGTTCAGATCTAGTCAGATCTCCAGCCCTTCACTTAACATAATTAACTTAAGACAAAATATTGGACGTTTGAAGCTTGGAGAAGGCGGAACTGAGACTACAAAACAAAAGGAAACTCTTTTTGCGACACATTTTTGGAATGTTCTGGGTGTGTAGTGTAATTATATGCCTATTCTGTACGTAAGTTCCTAGTAGATGTGTATGTATTCGAGGGCTAATTGATGGGACCTGGATATGGAGCATTTGTAGATTGGTGGCGCTTATCTGGTAAAAAGCAGAGCCAGCAGAATGCCCACCAGGGCAAAAGAGGTAGCCGCAATATGCTCGGCCCCACCGAAGTAAGCCTGCCCACAGGCTGGCGGGCACACAGGAATGATCGTCTCGAACAGATTGACGCGAGCCTCAGCCTCGCCAAAGCGATTGGTGGCCTTGCACACATAATCTCCGTACTGACGCTTCTCGATGGTGATCACACGCAACGTCGAATCGGTATACTCGTCGGCGGTGGCGAAATGGGAGACACTGTAATGCTGATTGTTGGCCAACTGAATGTCATCCTTGGTCCAGACAATGGCTGGCGGAGGATATGCCTCAATATGGCACTCCAGATCCATATCGTACTGCAGAGCCTGACCCAGGCGAGGACGCGGCACGGTTATGACTGGAGAAAATTCCACCTCCACATTGATATTACGACGATCACCTTTGCTGACACCATTGTCGGCCACACAGTAGTAGGTGCCACGATCCTCCTTCTTAACGGATTTGATGCGCATTATGTTGCCCACGTAGGTGGCGCTGTCTGTAAAACAAACGAAAAAATAATTAGTTTGTTTGTTATTAAGTAGAATTTTGGTTAGGTTAGTGGGTATTGAGGGTCAGTTTCTACTCAAGCTCTTTATTTAAAACATTTTGAATCAAAACTTTATACCAGGGCTACAAACAGAGGACAGTTCTACCCCAGGAGCAGAACACCATTCACACCAAACATATCGAGACCAAATCAGGTCGAAGAACCGGTCCAAACACCAGCCAGATTTTTGCCTAACGAATTTTTTATGGAAATATCTTCAAAATGTATTGTGGTGATGGGTGCATGCACACTATTGCTCATGTAAAATATTTAATGCATTGGTCGTTATGGTGTCTTGACTCCGGCAGCATTACAGGGTAGTTGAAGAGTTGTATGTTAAGATATCCAATCTACACAGGTTTATGAAATATTCCTGGATATTGATTGCTGTATAAGCCGAACAAAGTGATCCTTTCACCAATATTATCATAGATTATATTAAGTTTGTGCAAGTGTATGTAACAGACACAAGAAAGCATCTCCGCCCTCATTAAGTGTATATTTTCTTGATCTGCATTAAGAACCGAGTCAATAAAGCATTGACCGTCTGTCCGTCCTTCCCTATGAACAAACAGTTCATAGAGATAGTAAGAGATATGGCAAAAACTTAATATACCTGCAGCAACTTAAACTTCTTTCTTCTTTCTTTTCACTGACGAGTTGTAAGACGTGAATCGCTTTCCTCGAGCCAATGATACTTCTTTATTGGGGAGTTTGAATCGTTTGACTTAGATACTTTTAATACGACTTATCGTTTGAACCTCTACATCCTAATCATGTAGATCATATAATCCTGTAAGTCTTGTGCAATTGCCTGCCCATCTCTTTATGTGCCCGTCATCAATCTGCATCTTTTCTATCCGACATTCTGTAATTTCAAAGGTGATTCCTCTAGGAACTTATAGACGTATCCTGCAAATCCGACATCATATATCTCACAAGCTCTTCTAAGAATTTTTAAGATATTCAAATGGTTAATAGGAATTCAATTTCCAAAGAGTGCAATAAAAGTCATCATATTTCATAAAGCGCCCTTATGAACCACTGAACCGAATCGAAATCGCAGTTCAGTTAGCTCCAAAACCATGTTATGAACCGAACAAGCGGCTTAGAAACTTTGTGAACCACTGAACCAAGCCAGTACTTATTTTCGAGTGGTTCTCATCCCTGCTATAAATCATGACCATGATCTCTCAGTCTCATGGCATGTGTGCTTCTAGTTTTTTGCACAAGAGAAAGGCACCTTAAGCCGAATTTAAACGACAAAGTTTGAGAAGCGTTGGGTGGGGATTGGTTACCCTTAGGACTGAAGCACTGAATGGCATTGCTTCTGGTGGGTTGGGCTGTAAGTACTTCTGGTTACTAGTAACTACCGAACTCAGCACCCATGTACTAGTGCGGCATACTGAAGTGATACTTCAAAGCTGGGGCCAATAGCCAGGTCAGCTTTTAAAGGTGACCGGTTGTGTAAAAATAATACCATTGAAAACAGATGGTTTGAATACTTCAGCGTCCATTAAAATGAAACCTTTAGCGTGTCAAATGTCAAATGTGTGATTTATACACAGAACATTGTGGATCGCGGCTGTTTCAATGGTTAATACATCTCTTTTGTGGATTTATTATGTAGCTGACCCTAAGCGTTTCGTTTTTGTTGTATTCGCGAAGCGCGTTCAAGTGCGAAATGTCACAGGCTATCAATGGAGCATGCTTAAACGGTGTGGTCTTTGTGTTTGTGCAGCGGGCACAGATACAGTTGGAGCGATTTAAATCAGATTTTAATGAGCCAACCCAGGGCACATCCGTAAGCACTTAGGCACACACAGTAGTTGTAGTAGTGGTGGTAGTGGTGGCAACGGGTGACCTTTTGATGGTCCATGAACAATGGTAGCGTTAATGACCTCTAACAAGCAAAGTATTTTACGCTACCAACTAATTTTGCCCAAAAGGGAGTGCAGCGGGTGGGTGGGTGTATGTATGGGTCTGCACTTATGCCCAAGTGCAACCAGCAGTAGAAGTAGAAGTAGAAGGGAAGGGGATGCGCGCCTCAACTGAAGCGTATAAACCTGAATGCGAAATGCAAAAAAAAAGGTGCTCAGCATTGAGAGTTCATAACCGGAAGTTGGCTCTGAGGCTCAGAAACGAGTGCAATGTGCCCAGGGATAGGGATGTGTGTGTGTGCAGGGCCCAAAACAATTCAAGCCCAAACAATTGACACAAACTGCCAGCCAAATGAAAAGCTGCCTAGAGTAAAGAGCCAGTGCAATGACCAAGCACTCTGGAATTCCCTGAAATTTACTTATGTTTTGATGCGAAATGCATGCAAATGCGGGCGGCAGGGGTCTGAAACATTTCAAATTAATTGCGTCTGGGAATCGAAGTAAAACATTTGATTACAATTGGATTGACAGCGTGTGTGCGTGTGCCCGGGTGTGTGGCAATGCGTTGTGATGATGCGGGCCACAAATTCATTTCAATAAGTGTGAGGAAAGTGGGGAATGGTTTAATTAGCCAATGGAAAGCTGTGTAAAGCAATTGTTTATAATTTGCGAGCATTTACTGTAACTTCCAAAGGCCTAAACAGGTTTTTCAGTTCACTCTGTTTTTCTGCCCCGCAGCGCTTTAAGGTTTAAGTGCAGCACCGTGACTGGCCCCGATGAATCCCTTAAACGTACTCACTCTCACGCAGCGGCTGCAATTTCGAATGACAAATAGAACCTCACGAAAGTGTTAAACTCTACCTTTTTTTGTTTTGGCCCCCGCAGTTAACTCTACCATGAAATTAGATGCAAGTCAGGTGGGCGTCCTCGTTATGGCTATTTCTGTTTGTGAATAATTTCCAAAATTTCTGTCCCTACACTCAGAGAAAATATAGAGAATTTCATACTTGTATCAAGACTTTTCGATGTCAGAAGTTCGATAAGAATGAACATTCTTGCTCCAAGTTTGAATTTTTGATCCCGTATTTCTTGATCCAAAAGCTGTAATACTTGATCCTAGTACGACTCATTCTCAATTCAAGCAGAATAGTTCTTGAAAGAAGGGATAAGCATACTCAAATTCCAGTTTGCTCATTCTTGAATCAAGAGCATACAGCATTGTCCAAATCCAAGATCCAAGCACAAATTTTTGATGCTGTTTTTCTTGCTCCAAGAGCTTTAAGACTTGATCCAACTACGAATCATTTCCAAATCTAGCAGAAACGTTCTTGAATCAAGTGCTAAATGTACTCAAATTCAAGATTGCTCATTCTTCAATCCAGAGCATACAACATTGTCCAAATCCAAGAATGTTCTTTCTGTTAGCAAGTGCTCACCAGATTCAAGAGTCACATCGTTTACTCTTAAATCCAGAGTTTCCCAGATTCCAATCGTGCAACAATTTAAAATCAGTTGTTTCTTCCATTTTGTTTAAATTTATTTAATAGAAAATGGATTGTTAAACCATGTAGCAAGATTAGGACGGCTTGGGAAATACACAATACCTCAAAGCAGCATCAGTCGTTGCCTGTCAACTGTCAATCGAGCAGCCGTCTCTCCATGCCAGTAATGTCATATCTGGTTGGGAATTTCAAAGCAACATGAGTGCAAAAATCAGTTGAGCTCTCCGCTTGATAGCTTCCCCACGCACTTGCTCTCCTCTCTATTTCTGTACCTAACTCCCCTTGCCGAAAAACACTATACTGAGAGCGAATTAAGCTCGATTTCAAGAGCGAAATTCTTAAAAATTTAATAACTTTTTCGTTCTTAAGTTATTCTTTTTGCTTTTTTCTGGGTGTACTTATCTAGTTGGTCACATAAAAACGTTTATGTCGAACTATGTGTGGAGCTTAATTGGGGCGTGTCTCCACACTGGCAAATATTTAATTGTCCAAGAACCAGCTGCGGGAACATGATGCTCCTCTGGTATGCCTTTCTTTGTCTGCCATGTTTTCTTAATTAAAGTCAACTTTTTGGTTGAAATTCTTTTGTCAATGAAATGGAACACTTCTCTAATGAGGCATAGCTCTAAAAGCAATGGCATTCAATTACAATCTACTCATATATCATATGCACTAACCAGAGGAAATTGGAAACAACTTTTGAGTGTAAATGGCACAGGATGCTGACAAATGATGTACATGGATCAGCCGGGTGCTCAATCATTTATAATGGAAACCATTCAGAGAGAGCGACTGCCCGCAGAACCATCAGAACCGGAAATCACTGACCCTGCCACATCTAAACACGTTGAGGTGTAATTTCAGTTACTAATGAGAGAATTAAAAACACTTTGGCCCTGCCCGAGCCAGGATGACGATGCATCGTGGATAATGCAGCTCTGCGACTAATGAAAGAAAAACACAGCGTCAGCGTCTCGAGGTGCAAGTAATGAAAAATTTAGACAGAGACCATTTGTTTTAGATGGGGAAACCTGTCTGCGCGTCTGCCTGCCATCAAACAGAATGAAAACAACGACTCCAGTCCCTCGATCCCTTGGGCAAACACAGGCCGAGATAAATTGTCAGTTAAAGGCAAAGAAAAACGAAAATTGTGCAAAGTGAGAACCAGGTAGTGGGAGAAGACTAGGCCTCGAAACCTTTTGAAAGGATTCGAGTAATAACAAGAGCTCTTTTGTGCCGACGACTCGGAGGAAACGTTGACAGGTGAAAACGGCACCGGCTATGACTTTGACTCTGGTGTGGGTGCATCTTTCTTTCAGGTTCGTTGGTTTTTGGCCCAGCAATTTGATAAACTATTTCAACAGCAAAGCCGCCGCCGTCGCCGCCATTTTGTGCACGGGGAAAACCACCACCAGGAACCCAGCGACATTTAACTTCTGGCGCTTGATGGGAAATGGAAATTAAACGGCATGCAAAACACAAAATATCCGCACCAATCAGAGCCGGCTAGACGAGCCGTCGCCAAAAAAAAAACCAAACAGAAACTCTCCCCTGCGTCCGCTGAGCGTCTGCCCTGCGGCCATATTTGTTGTTCCTTTTCAATTTCCTGCAATTTGGCAAACCGTTGCCGTTTGCCGTTGCCGGTGAAAAGCGTCTCGAAGAAAAACTCTTCAAGTGTCAACAAATTCTGTCGGCAGGCAGTTCTATGAACCAAGCGTTGCCATGTGGAAATTATGAATGTTAATGCATCCACCGGGTACAGCACAGCACAGCCAAACCACGTGTGACTCATCATAATCAAAGCGTGGCAACGGCAACGGCAACTCTGGCAAACGGGTGCGCATTTAATGACGCTTCATATTATTTGCGCCTGCTGCACACTTCCACGCACAACAACCCAAACCCAACCCAACCCAACCCAATCACCCAGCGTAGCTCCAGGCGGATGGCACAGATGGGTCATGTTTTTCTCTCTCTGGCGAAATCCAATTAAAAAAG
This sequence comes from Lordiphosa fenestrarum, assembly GCA_035044985.1. NCBI lineage: Eukaryota > Metazoa > Arthropoda > Insecta > Diptera > Drosophilidae > Lordiphosa > Lordiphosa fenestrarum. Next base: position 1,880,177 of record JAWNNO010004737.1, read on the forward strand.
TGTACATGATGTTTGCTTCTAATACGATTTTCACTTTTTTTTCGGATGAGCAGCTACAATGGGATTGGTCTAAATGGTTTCACTTGGCCTGAATGCATCGGTACAAATTACTACATGAAAATGGCCCTAAAAATTTGTTGCTCAAGGCAAACAAATGGTTTCGTACGATCTGTGAGACCAGTTTGTTCTTTCTAAAAGACGCTGATCTCTTTTACGACGAACCAGGTGCTTTAGGGTTTCAGACTAACCAATATAGGAATCTCAGTTCAGAACCTAATTACCCAAAGCTGAAGAAACGTTGATCATACGTATTACGAACAACATAATTTCTCCTGATATTTTGTTTTGTAACTTTCTTTCGCTGTTGAATTAGTTCTTGAAAGGTTTTGAGGATCAATATTAATGCATTCGCTAGTCTCAACATATTTCCTTATTTTCTAAGGAACACTTTTAAGGTGTAAATCAGTAGAATTCTGGAACTATTATTGCAGTTTACCCTTGCCAGGAAATTGAACCGCTTGCCAATATAAACTGGTTCGGTTCAGTGGTTTACACAGTTTTTGAATCGACGGTTCGGTTCAAGAAATGATTTTTCGAGTTACCCTAAGTGCGGTTTCGGTTTTGACAACCCGAATATTATGATTTCTAAAGCAAATATGCGAATTTAAGCAACCTACAGAAATTTAATTCCGTGTTTTGGCCAATTTGTGACCGAGCCTTACTAAGTTGTCAAATTACCTTGCTGTGCCTTTGCTCGCCTGCTCGGCTCAAATGCATCAATTGAGTTCGGCAGAGTTGCCCTATGTTGGTTTTACCCGATTGTAGCAGATCAAATACAGAGCATGGCCTTGCCGCCGTAAATATTCGGCTTTTTCGTCTATTTAGGAGTACGGGGGTGTGGCTCTTTTGGTTTTGTAGATATCCCTTTCGTTTTGAATTTCCGAAAAGGCACTGGTTCGGCTTATCAGCTGGAAAAAGCGATTCGCTTTGGCCTGGTATGCATACTTGGTTTATTCTTTGTCTAAGAGCGTTAAGCTCTGCTTGAATATTAAAGAGATTGGCTATGTCTTTGCTATAATATTTTTTTCTCTTACTTGGACTTGTTTGTAAATTCTGTTAGTCACTCGAAGCATTTGGTTCGATGTCCATTTATCTTCAGTTCAGCTCTTAGGGGTCATAATGACCGTCTGGATGCTACTGAACTGTGTGTAAATGAATTTTATGTGATTCTTTATATGAAATTCTAACCTATTGACTGTCGATGTCAAACTCTGCCAGCATACCTCTGAGTTGGAGGAATATTCGAAATTCTTTCACAACTTTTAAGAGTACCTACTCCATCTGCTGTCAACCTAAGCAGTCTAGCTTTCGAGATTATTGCTGTAAGAGTGCCAAGGGAACCACGCACTTTAAACTCTCCAGCGCTCTCAGCATTAACTCTGTCAGCATGTTTTTAAGTTTTCGCTTTCAATAACCAATCAAAAGAGAGCGGAATTAAGAGCATCATTCTACCAGCTTAACTGTGTGTGTACTTTTTGTGCCGCTTTAGGACTGGTCCATCAATTGTGACAACTACAAGAATGATTCAGTTTGTATATTTACAATTTCTGGATTCAGGAATCCATTGTACTCACTTCCACAACATCTGTTCGTGCTTAAGGTTGAAAGCTGATTCACTCTTTCCTCCAAATTGATTACCCAATAACACCTGGCGAAATGCAACTTCAGCCAAAAACCACATCTTTTTGCCCATCACCCAGCCTCATCATCTCTTTTCTCCGGTCCGCTTTGCTCTGTTGTTCTTGCAGAAAATTGCATGCCTGTGCAAATTTGTCGCCTCTTCCTGTTTTTGTCACCCAAACTCATCAAGTAACATCAACATTATGTGAGTGCTGTGCTCTTGTTGTTGTTCCTGTGTTGCTGCACACATATCGAGCATATAACAAGCTCTTGAGACATGTGAATGCACCCACTTTGGTGGATGCCTTCGCCTTCAAAAAACCGCACAACGAACGAAAGAGACACCCTCGGTGTGGTACATAGAATCACCCACCACCAAGTCCATGAAGACAACGACGACGACGACGACGGCGACATTGTTGACTTTTGAAAAGTGATTTTCTTCGAGTAGTACATTATAGCTACCCGGCATGCCATTTATTGGATTACAATTACACCCAGACAAAGGGCAAGTCAATTGCAAACTGTACTTGGTCGTCTGCACCCACTATATTGTGACACACTCATGAATCGTAGGAAGAGCAACTATTAAAATAGCAATTATGCCAAACGAAGGTTGACACAAAATGCCACCCCGAACACAACTAATCCGACACGGAGCGAGCCTAAATAAATATTGGCAAAGCCCGTGCATAAACACATACCCAAAAAGTGTCCTTTTGTGATAAGGATTAAAAAGCCGATAGCCGTCCTTCTCACTAAAAGTGCTAAGTAAATACGAGAATTTGAATTTTCCGTATGAGATAAGCTGTGCTGCAAGGGAAAAGGTAGGTATCATGGCAAAATGGCGTCACAAATTGTAGAGAAATTGTAACAACAACTAACAAGTTATTACGCCAAACCGTCGGAGGGAGGGGAGGAAGCGTTGGTCGGTCGGTCAGTTGCCCAGTTTGCTTTGTACACTCATTGGTCGTTGCCCTAGCAACCAACATTCATAAAACAAGTTTTTCAGTACGTCATCATCATCATCATCGTCATCGTCTCGGGCTGATTCTTCTTTTAACTTTGCCACACACAGGAACAGGGAAGAGGGCACAGGGAATGAACAGGAAACCGGAACGGGAGCAGCCTGCCTGGCTTATTGTATACTTTGTTGTTGTTGTTGTTGTGTGTTCGCTCAGCAAAACCTAATTATTTGCAAATATTTTGTACTCTTTCCATGCACATTTGACCCCAAAATGGCGAGTTCATAACTGAAAGTATCGAACTATTGTATACCCCTTGGATATTCACAAAAATATGGCTGTTATCTAGTCTTCAGCTCTAAAAGTTGTGTAAGATAAGTCTACATATCGTTGGTGTTCCTGTCAGACCTACTTTTGAACCGTTTTTATTAAACATAAGCAGTGTTTGATTTCGATTATTATTTTATATTTATAATAGCCTATTTCCTCTAAAGAAATGAAACATCATTTCTTGAAATGACAAGAAATGAAGGAAATTATATCATTTCTGCCATACGTTTCTCCACTTTCATTTCCTTTCATTTCGTGTCACTATTCAACCTGCTCAAATTGGTTTGGAAGCGGTTTTGACAAAAAATTACCTATTTTAGAGATACCTAATTAGATATCCATATATTATATAGTATATATCGTTGTTTCTGAGTACCTATGTCTTAAATACTTATAAAGAAATGGATCTAAACCACTTTTGAAAACGGGTTCAAGCTAATTCGGATTCTAATACTGATCCTTCACACCGAATATTAGGTTCAACTTCAATTCAACTTTTGAAACGGTTCAAGCAGTAAAATTCTTAACTCCATGTGATCCACGCACCCACCAAAGCTCTACCCCAAATATTTTTTTAAATATGGTTCCGAACCACTTTTTAAAACTGGTTCAGAAACAGTACTATGAACCCAAACCACAAATTTTAAGTTCATAGCTTAATTAATTTATAAGATATGGCCCTGAACCACTTTAAAACAGGTTCCAATCGATTCAGAACCGGTCCAGTACATTTTGCTGACTAAATATTTCTTAGCTAACTATCTTTTTTTAATGGTTTTTAACTCTTTTGAGCTAGTTTTAAACCGATTGCAGCGCCACCAAACGAGTCCAAGTGTATTTCAAGCACGGAGGAACTATCAAACGGTCACCTAGGATCTTAGTTTTTGTAGAGTTGTATTTAAAATTGAGAAAACTCAACTGAACCAAACTCAGAGAACTAATTCGGTTAGAATTCTCAGATCCTTTTAGAATTGTTCCTAGAATGGCGAAAACTTAACTGAACCATAACAAGACAACTGATTCGGTTTAGTTTCTCAGAATTAACGGAACTAAAATGTGAAGACTGATTCGATTTAATTAGATTGGATCCCTCTGATTGAACTTTAAACCGATTTAAAGGGAATAGTTACAGTAAAATATATCCATATATGTATATTGTCATCAATGTTGATACAAATTGCCAAGAATTCTTTCCGTTCCTCTAAGCTTATGGGTCTAGTATACATTCTGCGATCTAGCTGAATACCAAAAGATGACAGTGTGTGGAGTCTCTATGAGATTAATGACATGTTTCAAAAAGTAGAAGTGGAAGAATTTTAATAACTAAAGACTTGAGAAGTGGAAAGAAACATCATCTTCCCCGAAATCCTTTATTTTGTTGAAGTCTTAACAGGATTGAAATAAATACTAAGAAAAATGGTTCAATCAAAAGATTATTGCTTAGAAATGTTATTAATAGGAAACGATGTGCTAGATTTAAGATTATCTAAGCTACTTTGATAATCTTTTACCTCTTGTATTGCTTAGCCGAACATCCCCCTTTTCCAAGGGTATCAAAATGTTTCATTTAATAAATTTCGGGCAACTAATTTGCTCTACGCCCAATTGAGATTTGAAGTGATAGGCATCAATTACGCATCGAAATTTTTTAGCGTAAATATTATTTAATGAAAATTTGCAAGTTTCACCCTCAGTGGGAGTTGGCTTGCACTCGAGAACGGTTTGGTCAAATTGCATTTACCAAATTGGAATACTTGAAATGCTCTTGATTTTGCAATTTGCATAAACGTTTTCACGCTTAAGTAGCTAGGACTAGGGTGGCGGCAGATCACAGAACGGCTGTTTCCGCATAATTGACCAATTTATATCAATTGGAGTAAACATACATATAAGCTTCCTGTTATGACAATACTCCGACACCACTCCAAATGTGGACAGCTGTTGGTGAAAATGAAAATCAAATTTCGCTGTCGTCGCCAAATAAAAAAGAAACAGCTCACGTGATTCAGTCCAAGGTGAGTTTGTTGTATGTATTATGAAATATGCTTGGCTAGGCAAGGGTAACCATCGGCCAGCCAGGTGCTGTCTTCTGTTGTTTACTATCTCAATGAACTGATGTTTGATGACTACCAATTGATTTGCATGGCAACGCACAAATTGGCAGGGACCATGCATTCGATTCTCCCCCCCACTCCCTCCTGAAACGAAAAAACAGCTTGCAGCGGAAATGTTTGATTAGGGGTTCCTGGCCAAGTCGACCCTGGGCGGGACCTTATCCCGCGGCTAGGGTTGCTTAGATGGAAGGCACCGCCGCTTGTTTGTTTGTTTGCATTTTACAACACGTTTTGCGTCCTTTTGTTCGGGTTACCTTTTTAGCTTGTAATTTATATATATTTTGTATTTTGTATTTGCCGGCTATCAAAATAAAAATTATGTAGCCAACCAGGGGGAAAGGGCACAGCCGGGGATCAGCCCATTCGCCAGGGTTCGCTTTGTGTGTTGTTTACTGTACCCACCCAGTTGGTGTTTTATAAAGCCTAGACCGTGTCTGATATATATGTACGGGAACACCCTCCTCCCGGCTGGATGTTGTTGTTTTTTGCCTTATGCGAAACGTTCTCAAGTTGCGGAAGCAATTGCGCGTGCTGAAGTTGTCGAATGCCTCGAAACTCGAATGGGAAATGGGAATGCTGCAGCCAGGCACAAAAGGCAACTCTTCAGTGCACTCTCCTCGCCTGGCTGGCGCATTTCAAAGCTGGACAATTTTGTTTGCTTAAGCTCTTTAAATTAGAGCGCATAAAATAAAAGTGTGAAAGCGCTTTGATGAACCCCAACCAGATGTTGGAGTTGGGCCATTTTTTCGTGACATTAAAGTAAATCCATGAAGCGTATCCAAGCTATTGTGGTTTACTTTTTTAATAGCTTCCCCTTGGCCAATTTTAAGTAGCCTTCTACAAGCCAAACACACCCATGTGGATAAAATCATTGGATATGGATCTCAATCCCTAAAAAGGCAGACGGCCAATGTCAAAGTAATTAAAAGATTGCTTAAGAGAATACAGGGTGTGTTCGCTGTACATGGCAAATGAATGAACATTGTTTTGATTAGATTCAATTCATGTAACTGGGCATAGCTATAACAAATTTTTTGAGGAAATCTGCTTTGGTTTTAGGTTTACTTGTTGTTACGAAATGCAAAGAAATATAAAACTATTTGAGCTATAGAAACAGGTGATGGAACTCAAAAAAAGCAAGACACAGGCAACGGGGGGGGGGACTCGATGAGGAAAGATCGTAAGGTGTCCTGTCAAATTCATAAGACTAAAAAGACCCATCAAGTCAATCTCACCCGCACAAAGCTTGTGTACAGCAAAGATCGCATGGCAAGTTCCTCGGGATTTAAAAAAGGAAGGTCAAGCTTAGGTTGTCTATGTTCATAGTGAGGTAGATACTAGTTCAGGTCCCGGAGAGCAATAATCGGTATCTTTTTCTGAACTGAACTGCGGAGACCAGGGACAGAAGCCATATTCAAGATTTGGTCGAACAAGTGAGGTGTAAAGAAGTTTGTATGTGGTGTATGGATCATCGAATTCCTTGGACCTGCTCTTGATAAAACCAAATCACACAAATGTGGCTGTTAAAGCTAAAATTAAGTTAAAATAATATACCCAAATTTCCTATTGATATAATATTCTTAGACATTGGGCTTGGTTCTATGAAAGGTCATAATATTACACTTGGAATGTTAAAGTGAAGACGATTCAGTCGCCACCCAGCACTCAGAGAGTTTTGATCACTTTGTAATAGAAGTGGAGAAACTGGTTCGAATGAGGCACATAGCGTCATATCGTCAGCTTACTTATGGGGCAGTTGATAAAGACAGCACTTGAGGAACTTTGTTGATGAACAGGTTCAATAACAAGGGACCAGACATATCGTGAACAGTTTACAGCTACAGCCGACTAAAATCGCATCCACTGGGACCGATGGGTGAGGTATGATCTAACCCAGCAGAATAAGTTGGTTGGGAAACCTATTAGAGGGATGCTTAATGGTAAACCTAAACCAAAACAATACTCCAAAACCAGATATGTAGATACAAATTTGCCTGGGGAATGGACGTTAATCTAAATAACTACAAAATAATGTCACCTTTACAAGCTATTGGCGTCAGTAACCAGTCATAAAATGTTTCTTATACATTGCCATTCGGACGTTGTACTGTAGGTGCCTTTTTCTTGTGCGAAACTTAGAACCACACAAGCCAAGAGATTGAAAGGAGTTCGACTTGGTCCTTAACCTGTGTAAAGCCAAGTATTCCTGGCTGCGTGGGGTTTCACTTGCTTTGAAGAAATTTATCAGTTGTTTAGCACCGGTGCAGAGGATGCTTAATTCTATACGTTTGACTTACATTTTGATTGGCTGATGAACCTTATTTGTCTATGAGCAAAGGAAGACTACCTCACATTCTATTCTATTTATGAAAAATTGGTGCACCAGCTTAACCAACATGGCAAGCAGGCATTAATGTCGCAGACACGCCCAGAAACAGCATAACATATAATTTAAAAGCGTGGGCAGATGTTTTGTGGCTGAGAGGAAAGTAATTAAGTAGCATGGAAGAAGTCTAATCGGTGACCGATATATTGATAATTTAGTTACCGAGTCAAAGGTTGAATTGTCCGAAACAGAAGTACAGGTTGGCGGCAGCATATATAATATTAAAAAAATGATCAACTATAGGTGGACCCGGCCTCACTAAGAACCTTAAAGTCTATGTGTGACCCCACTTGGGGTCAGCCGAAACTGTATAACCTAACCTATATGTGGATTATTTTAGCCAAATTATGATTGTGGTGATGATATGTGTGGATACTCTTTTCAAACTGTTTTTATTTGTATTTATATATTTGTTTCAAAAATAGTCAAATGTTTTTCAATTTATTGTAATTTACATGAATATAAAATGTTATATCGAATGTTTCAAAAGCTTTTTCATGACTAGTTACTTCCAAAGCACACCAAATCAGCAGGCACACGCACTATCCGCAGTACTACAAACGGACGCTTATTTCTATCTACCAGCTCTAAATATTAACTATGCTTACATACTTATTTTGTCAACAACTTTTGCATTTTGAAAGCAAAACGAGTCCAAAAACCGGTTTGAAAGAACGCAGGAACTAAGTTTGTACTAGATGTTAGTACAACAGTCATCACACCTAAATAATGTGGCAAATAAATAATGAAAATGATCTCGCGTCCAGGTAACCTGACGATCAAGCAAAGTATCAATTATTAGATCATTTACACAGAAATAAATGGGATTGAAAATCAATTGTATGTAGGCCAATCTCTGAATCCAAACCAACAAATACCAGAAATCATAGGAAAGGTAAAAATAATGTTTGAAGTAATAATGTTTCCTGTTTTTGGACAAACTTAAAAGCAAATTTTATCTTTTGTGTTTGGAGAAAGCACTTGGCTACGAATGGTTTAAGTAAAATATGGAATGTCCTTAAAGAAAAGCTTTGAATCGATGAAAAGAAAAGTTAACTTCGGCCAGAAGATTTTGTGCCAAGTTTGGCCAGGATAGTTTTAAAACTGACTGAGGAGATAGCCGATAGGATAGGCCGATTTCTGATCTTCTACATGTAGAATCTAGATAGCTGGTATGTGACATATTATATAAACTCACAATTTAATCATTTATTACTGGTTTGATTATGTGACAGATAGATCTAAGTGGAAGATGTGAAACCAGATATTTCCAAGTCGAAGAAAACAACAGCATTACACCGATGTTATTAAACCATAATTTCAGTTCATTCCAAATAATTCCAAACAATCTCACTCTAACCGACCCAAAACTTATGTATCCTTTATTTAGAATCTTTCTCTGAGTATTTCAAATAGTGAAGAGTGCATTTAAATAAACATCATCTCGTTCTCTGTTTTGGTTCCCTAATTGCATTTCCCCAAAAAGAAAAGAATCAATCCATTCTTTTCTCTCCTGTGTCCATTTTGTGCTATTTGTATACCTGTCGGTAGATGGGACTAGTTACACTAATTGCTTTCTAGCCTGACGCTGCAATCTTGTTAAGAAATTCAGGTAAAATGCAGACACCTGTCTGGGATTAACCTTGGTGCAAATGATCTACGCTACCTGCAGAAGTACAAATTGTTTTATTAGCTTTTCGAAAGAAATGCGTTGGAAAAACAACAAGTTAATAACATTTGCACTTGTAGGCAGCCGCAACGGTATTTCCACAGAAATCGTACGCAAGAGAATGCGAGGGAGAGGCTACCTGCGTGAGCAGCAGGAGGACGGTGAGGTGAGGGGGTGGCATGGCAAAACTTGGCACCCACAAACAGGTGGGAACTCAAAAATGGACAAAAACATGCAAAGCCAAAGTAACAAAAGCCCATGTTGACGCCTGAGTGAGTCATGGTCACTCACACTCCCAAAGCCCCACAATGCCAGACCCAAAGAGAGAGAGCGAGAGCCAGAGAGCGACTCAAGAACTGCGCCCCATTCAATGTATGGATGGCGGCATGTAAATGTATCTATGGATAAATATTTCATAACTTTCCCCCCAACTCACCCGTTGGCAGTATGGCATTATTCTCCCGACGCCATGTGATGGTGGGTGTTGGATAGCCACTGGCATAGCACTCCATCTGCACCTCGCTTCCCTCGCTGGCCACTATCGATTGCGTCGAATTGTCCGAGATGACGGGCGGGCGGCGCACCGACAGCTTTACATTGGCGCTAACTTTGTGCACCGTCGAGATCACCACTTGGCATGTGTACGTGCCAGCATCGGTCTCCTGTATGTCCTTGATCTGTAGCTTGTAGGTGGAAGAGTTGGGATCGTAGCGCAGCGAAAAGCGCGAGTCTTTGATCACGAGCGTGGAGCCCGTGGAGAGGAAGACGGGATCCGAGTCGGTCTTGAGGAAGAGCACGTTATACTCTTTGGCATACTGGACGGAGCAATCGAATTCCACAGTGCCACCTATGTCCTTGATCTGCTCCTGTGTGATGTACGAGATCGTGGGCGTCCTCTGGGCATCTGCTTGCGTGGCGAGGGCGATGAGCAGCAACAGAGAGCTGGCTATGGGGCGCCACATTTTGAATCTTAGACTGAATTTGTTGAGTTTGTGGAATTTGTTTTTCTTTTCGCACCAGCACCACACCCAACAGCTAAGGCTACTTAATAAACGCGCAGCGGAGCAAACAAAACCAGCGATCGTCTTGAGAGCGGACTTGACTTTTGACTGAAGAGCAGTTAGCGAACAACTGGCGCGCCAGACGTCTCCAAATGCGAACACACTGCACTCTACACTCACAGGTAGCTCCGACTCTTTCCGTTACACACGCTATCTCGGATGCTGTTTTCCAAGTCACTCTCGTCGACTCGTTCTAAAAGCTGGTTTCCAAGACTCTTGCTGCTGTGTGTGTGTGTGTAAGCCGAGTTTATTAATTACGAGTATTTAAGAGAAAATCCACACACTCGCGAGTAACGGAAAGACGTCTGCACTCTTTGAATGTCGCGCAACGAATGTTATTTGAAATTGAATTTGGCTTGAACGTTGCGTTAAAAGGTTGCGCGGTCGCGCACTGTGACGTAGCTAAACGTAGAACGTAGACAAAACGTAAATGAAGTATAACGTAGCACTACGCGTAGCGTAGCAATGGCACGTAAGTGTAATCTGCTCAAATTGTGGCGCCAGATTTGAAAACAACAGTGGTGAAATAAGTGGTGAAATGCATGTTTGTGATGTTATTGTTCTTCCGAACAGACAAATAAATTTTTGTACATTTAATTCAGAGAAGAACAATTTAATAACTCAAAATTGCACCGCTACGTAGCTGGAATAGGAAGAGAATATTTGTTATTATTTTCTGACAGACTCTGAGCCATCTGACAGAATGTCCACTTGGTCTTACATTTTTTGTATACCTACACAAAGAAAATAAAAGGATATTAAAAAATTTCCATTGGTTGATTTCCCCTGTTCATTTAGACTGGATATGTCTTAACTTTCTCTTAAATCATCCAACGAAGCTGAAAATCATATATAGTTTATGGAAAATTATCATCATTTGGATGATTTTCACCTCCGTTGGATGATTAGAATGATATCAAACAGATTTTCAGTACAAATGTATCTTTTGGTTTTCTGTGTACATATATTTTAGACATCAAATCAACTGAGCCTACCTATTTGACCCAAGGTAACATTGCTAAGATTCACAAATATAGACATATGTTCATAAAAAGAGACTTTATGGACTAATGTTAACCTGCATGGTCTCTCTAATATTATCTAGTATTAACTCTTCTTATCCGGGTTTCCCATAAGTGCGAAGTTAGGTACCATTTCCTAGCTTTGAGAGGCAGTATCAGCCAAAACCGATACACCAATTTCAACTGTATGACCTAAATCTGAACGTAACATTAACAAATAAGAACGTAGGTGAATTAAATTGGGCTTTGTGGATTAGTGTTAACCTGGATTATACTCTTCGGATAAATATATCGTATAGCTGACATGGGAACGATCGGTCGAATAACTAGTTTTAGTGTTTTCAATGGAAACGCCTCCGAACTTTGTATTTCTTAGTTTGCTATGCTTTCCCATGATTCCACTAAGTTAAGTCTAAATCGGTCATCTATGTAGTATAGCTGTTATTGAAAAGTAAGGTCCAAAAGGTCTTAGTGAAAAAATCTTTGTTGTTTTCAATGGAAATGTCCTTAAAATTGGCATTTATTTATTTGATATGCTTTCACACAATTCTACAGTCTTGTCAAAATCGAATGACTATAGCATATAGCTGCATTACTAATGATCGGTCGAAAAAGAAGTTCTATTAAAAAATACTTGTTTGTTTTAATTGGAATCGACTCAAAATTTCTTACAGGTTTGTTTGCTAGGCTTTTGCATGATTCCACTAAGTTTGGTCGAAATCCATCCATTAAACATCCCTTAGAAGAGTAAGGTCCGAAAAGTTGTCTTAGTAAGAAAAACTTACTGCAAGGGTATAAAAACCTCGGTCGAGCCGAAGTTAACTTTCCTCTATTTTTTACTAATTTTTAATGGTTAAATTCTAGACCAAACTGAACACGTTTGACAGCAACATGTGACACAAAAACAGCTAAGCTGACAAAAACAGTGCTGCCCAAAAAAAGTTGCTAATGAATCACCCTTTAGTACATATTCCGCTTTTCATAACATTTTCTTTCCAAATCGAAAACAATGCTTTGCTTTTACACAGTTTTTTCGGTCGTTTGTTTAAAAGGGTGCCAAATGGCGTTCACCTCTTCTGGATCAGTAAAGAAATTGAGACAGTAAAATTGTATTATTGTTTATTTGCGTTTTTCTCTGTTTTCAGTAGTTGGGGTTTAGGTATAAGTTCTATAAATGTCTGAATTTTGTTTTCGTGCTTTATGCATTTTATGATTATATTTTGTATAACATTTTGATGAATGCATATTATATAAATTGATAATAATATAAATTTCGCATCATATTGATGCAGTTCAAGTTGAGTTTTAACATGAGTTTCCTTTTCGTTTTTTTTAATATTTTGTTATTGTTTTTCTTTCCATATTCATTTCAAATACAATAGTTATTTACCTTGAATAATTTTGAGTTTAGAATTTGATTTTGTTTTTCCGTTCAACAAGTTGCTATTTTATTAAGTACATAAGTAAATGTCTATACCATATTTTGTATTATGTGTTTGATTTTCAATAAATATGCGCCCAGGGGCGACAGAGCTTAAAACGAAATCTATGGGTAGGAGCTGATTAAATTAAGACTTCATTTAACCAAGGAGATTCAAGAGATTAGAGGAGGCTAGGGCAAAGAAATAACCATAAATAATAAACTTTTAAGATAGTCAATAAATAAATTGCTCTAAATCAACATAAGAGTTAAGGTAAAAAGCTAAGCGAGTTCATCCATCCGTCCGTTTAGTTCTTTTGTGAATTAAGACTCCATTGTGCAAACTGCTCCTGCCATTGGCTATTCGCATTTGCCTGTGAAGAAGAAAAGAGACGAGGGGGCATTAGTTTTGGTTGTCAGGTTCAGCCAAATGTCAAACTCTGGCATGCAAAAGGGGGTAAAAATCAAAAATATTATATTCATGTGTTTATACTTGTGGGTAACTCTACACAAGCTACTAGATTAATTGAGTAGTATATAGGGTGCATGTATAGGAAAATAAACAACAACAACATCAATCAATTGCTATGAGGATTTCTGTGACGAAACCCTTTACCTTTTCATTCCACTCTGGATTATATGATTGAGATTCATCAAAATCTGAAATTGTATCAAGTGGCATATAAACATATATAAGTTTTCAGTTGATTTGCTACACAAATTCCAATGCCAGTACAATAAATTCGAACTAGAATGAGGGCCATGAGACACAGACTGATGGGGACAGTGGACAGAAAATGGCCGTAGATGGTCAACAGTTCGTCCTTAGTGAGATTAGTGTGGAAATCAAGTGCATCCAAAGATGAGGCTAGCTAGAAGAACTATCTGCAAGTGGCGAGTGGCGAGATGAACGAGAGAGCGAGAGAGAGAGCAAAAATACAACAACATAGTTTACCTGAACGAGTCGAGTATAAACCTAGAACTTTTATATATTCAAACTATACTTCATGATATAAGCGTGCATTATCAACTGCAGTTCATCGATTGTCTCACCAATCTCGTGCAGAGCCGGAAATCCAGCCTGATCATCATCAATGAACAGTTCAGGATGATAGCGATAGCCCAGTATGCGATTCACCTGCGACTGTTCGTCGCTCTGACCGAATGTGTGATCGAAATCATCCTCATTATCCTCCTCAGGAGCGGGAGCGGCGGCACCCTCGCACTCGTACTCCTCGTCGGTGCGAAAGACCTCCTCATACACCTGACAATCGCAATCGCATTCGCAATCGGAGCCCGCAGACTCGCCCTCGATGTGACGATATTCTTAATTAGTTTTGGGATGGGGGTGTCGGAGGTTGGAGTTGGTGGTGGAGGGGTACAAGAAATGAGTAAAATTATAAACCAAACTCAACATTTGCAGCATTTTTTCTTATGCCGCCTATTGGGATAATAATCTAAAATCAAAAAGTCGAGAAACGAAATCCAAAATCAAAAGGTCACTCTTCGCCGAACTCTGAAGGGTGCGGGGGGGAAGGAAAGACGTCGACGCTGACGCCAACTTACCCAATGGCATAATGAATCGAGCCTGAGCCAAGGAGCTGGACGGCAACGGTCCTGGAAAAGCAGACCCAACGAAAGAAACAAAAAAAAGAAAACCATACGCACACACAGAAACATAGATAAGCACAGAGAAACCATTCCATTTGGAGAGGTGGGTGGGTGGGTGGTTCAGTGGTTGAAGGCTCTAAAAGCGGTGCTACTACTACTAATTGGTGCTATCTCAGTGCAGGGTGCAGTGGCAATCAAAGCTTTGTGGGACAGGAGAGATCGGCAACAGCAGCGGCAGCAGCAGCAGCAGCAATAGTGGAGCGAGTTAGAGACAGAGGAAGAATAGCGAGCGATCGATGGATGAATCCAACGATTTACCTGCATTCAAATCGCTGACCATATTCGAAATGGCCGACGTTATGTTGTCGGCGGCTTCGTTTAGCTCGGCATCAGCATTAGGATTAGTGTTGGAATTGCGCATAGGCGGCGGAGCTGCGAAGGCGAAGCGATCAAGAAATGTGTAAAAGAGAAGACAGTGTGGGTGGGTGTGGGTGGACAAGTGAGAGTGTGTGGTGGGTGTATGGCGGTGGGCAATTGACAAGTTCATTTCATTTTAGAGTGGAGAATAAATTAGTTTTCTGTCTGAGAACCAGAGTTCGGTCTAATCCTGACGCGTGGGCCAATCAATTTCATAGAATACACAAACAATTTGGAGTTAACGCCACCTAACCGAACGATTTATATATAAATTTACGCCAAAGTACCAGTGAGAGGTGCGCGCAGGCTGATGAGTGTGGTTCAAACTAGAGTTGGACGCGTGAATTCGGCTAAGAATTCGGAACAGGGCGAACTGTGGTTCGTTTCTATTCAAAATCCCACCAAGCTCTCTAGTCCAAACTGCACGTTTTCTCTTAAACTTGTTCATGACTCTCTGAGATTGAGCGTGGTTACACTCACCATAAGAGTTCATAACATGTATCATTCCGGGCGCACACCTCTCAGCTCTGCCTTTTCTATCCCCTCTATCCCCACACTTACTTGCACTGCCATTGGCGGCAAAGGCGCTGCGCATATCGCTGCTAATCTGATTCAATTGCTCCAACTGACTTTGGCTAAACGGACCATGACCCTGCTGAGCCTGAAGCAGTTGCTGTTGTGTGGGGCGCATGGACCCTCCTCCTCCAACGCCGCCGCTGCCCCCTGCCAGCATGGGATGTTGCATTTGCTGCAGTTGTTGGGCATGCAGTGCACTCATTGGCGAAGTGCCCAACACTCCCATTCCTCCTCCACCTCCTCCGCCACCGCCGCCTGGCATAGGTGGCGATTTGCCGGATCTAGGGCTCGAATTGGGCGTTGATCGAGGCGAGGCAGTCTGTTGATTCTTCAGCATACGCATCAAGCCCTCCAGCTGCTCCATCAATTGGCGCCGCGAATCCTGCAGTGCACCCAAATGGCCCTCCAGCTCACCCTTGCGCTGGCGCAGCGCACGCAACTCATTGATGAGTGCCGGATTCTCGGGTGCCATCTGTTCAGTCTCCTGTTGTCGACGTAGGCGTGCTATTTCGCGCATGATCTCCTTATTTTTGGACTCCAGCTGGGCAATCAGCTCCCGCTGGGCCCGCGAATTATCTGTGCCAATGGGCGTGGCATTCTCCGGCATATTCGAGGGCTGAAAGACAGGCATTAGAAAGGAAATCATTGCATTCCAAATAGATCCCACTCACTGCGCGATTCTCTTGGGCCAGGCGGGCGGCATAGCGGGCAATCAGACGATGCTCCTCATCATTGGCCGAAGCGGCAGCCACCCTTGACATGGTGCCAGTGCCTGTGGCGCTATCCAGGCTGCGCCCGGTGGCCCGCGAGTCCAGCGTGCTCGACCGATCAAAGATCCCAGGCGGTAGCCCATGATGACCCACCAAGCCGGCCGGATCCGAGAAACCATTGTGCGAGGGCAAGGGCGACGGCGGCACAATGTGCGACAGATTGAGGGTCTTTTCGGGCTGGTCCGGGAATCGTGGCAACACTTGCGTCGTCTTCTCGGGCACACAGCGGAAGCTTTTGCGCAGCGAGTGACCAATCTGTTTGCTGGGCGACTTGTAGCTCGAGTACTCCTTGACCTCGTGATCGTTTTGGTGGTTCAGCGATGTCTTGCCATGCCAAAAGCACTCCTGGCACAATTGGTAGGCGTGGCACCGCTGACAACGATAACGAAATCCGGTGAAGTTTTCCTTGTGGCAAACAGAGCAGATCGTCGGATGCACAATGGTCTCCACAGTGGCGAGCCGATGAAGCAGCGGCAGCCATACTAGACACGAGGGACCCGGTTCGGACATAAGTGTTGCCATGAAATCATTGACCGTGACCTTATTCTCAGCCGGAAAGATCTCCTCCTCGAGACCCTCCTTATAATGGAATGTGGGTGACTCATAGACGGCGGCCGGCAAAGCCAAGACCTCACGCAAAAATTCGCTCAGTTTCCAGGCCACCAGCTGGCCAGCGCCATCGGAAATCTGTGAGAAGATGTCTAGGAGAGGAACGAAAAATTTTTAGTTAAAGAAAATTCATTTGGGTTATGCATTCCACTTACATCTGAGCTTGTCCACCAGCTTGCCAGAGCACATGGTGGCCAAAGCCACCTTAATGGAGAACACGCGTATCTTGCCCGAGTTATCACTGGAAGGGATAAATTACTACTCAGCTCTGAAAGATTTATGAACGAATTTACCTTGTGTAAGCGGCCAGTAGCCAATTGAGCAACAGACCCGCCTTGGAGTCCACTGGAACTTGCTGAGCCGTCGGAAGACGTTTGTTTAGATTGTGATACAGCGAGGAAACGAGTGTCTCCAGCCGGGCCACACTAACCTCACTCTGTGGCTCCAGAGTGTTGAGACCATTCTCACGGAACGCCTCGATCACATTCCAGATGTCCACCAAATGCAAATTTGTGGACTTTTGTATGTAACGCAGCTTGGATGCCGTTCGATATGAGGCA
The DNA here is from genome assembly GCA_035044985.1 of Lordiphosa fenestrarum. Lineage (NCBI taxonomy): Eukaryota > Metazoa > Arthropoda > Insecta > Diptera > Drosophilidae > Lordiphosa > Lordiphosa fenestrarum. The sequence continues at coordinate 1,897,367 of JAWNNO010004737.1, forward strand.
AAGCGTATGGAATCGAAGGTCTGTAGTCGCAGATCTTGCAAAATGGCCACACGAGGCTCCAGCTCCATCATGGCCAGGAGATATAAACTGTAGAAGAAACCATGACAAATTTATTAGAAGAGTTGGAGGAGATTTTGGGAACAAAAATATGGTGGAAAAAGTCTAAACAAAGTATTAAAATAGAGATTAACAGATGGAGGTCGTGAACGTTCCTGCCTACTCAAGTTGAACACTTCCAAAACTACGAACTAAAAACTGGCAGGTGTTGATCCATATGCTTCCTCACCAAGCTTCCACAGCGTCCCCAAAGTGTTTAAGGGGTTTCAAAGTGTTTTGATAACCATCCTGCGCTCCCTCCTCCTCCAATGATGTTAAAACCAAATTACACAAACAAAAACTATTTAATTAACGCATAAATAATAATTCTCATGTTCTACACTGCCACCCATAACTGGGTCATCAAACAACGACAACATCATAGTCATCATCATCAATGTTGGCAAGGGAAATTGCGAATAGAGCAGCCCATGGAGATTCCTCCCCTCGCACAGCTAGCTAGCCATCCACTAACAATACAGTTTTTTTTATTACATGTTCCATTGTGTGGTGGAGGCAGTGGCGTCTGCCTTTGTCGTTATCGTCTGGCTGGCTGGCGACACAACCACACCAACACCAACCAGGGCAGATGCTTCATTGGCAGGCACGCGTTTTCCCTCATGGCCATGCCGGAAGTGGAAGTGAGCAATCCACGGAGCCAGCCATTGAAACAAAGCGAATTTAATAATCCGACTAGGCTCAAAAGTTTCGTTCTCGAATTGTTTTTAAACCGCTTTTGGCGGGCCAATTAATCGACAAGGATTTTTGCATTGTGCGCATTCTTTCACCTAGGCTCTCATCATCAACCATACTTTATGGTATCCGCTTTCTTTTTTTCTTAATTTCCTTGGAGTTGGGCACATAACTCTTCTTTGTTGGCCCAAGGCGACACTTCAGACTCGTCGTCGTTATAATATATCACGTGCCTCCACCCTTCGCATCAGTGTCAAAACGTGATGACGCATTTCGAGCTAAGGCAGACAGCGGGTCGAATGCCAAGAAAATACATAGACGATTGGGATGCCAAGGAGATTGATACTGAAGGGGCTCAACTTAGGAAAACTTGAGATTTAATCATAAAATGTTGATGAAGGAGAACTGCATCATAAAGATACCAGTAGAATGGAGTTCTTTGAATGGAACCTTAAGAAAGCCTTTTTTGGGGCTGGTTGACAAAATTATCTGCAAAGAAGCTATTATAACCCTAATCTTGTCCTGTCTTAGCCTGTTTTCTTATATCAAAGAAGGAATATATGACAAATGTAGAGGCTGCTTCACATCATATCTCAAAATCTAATTGAACAACCTTTTTACACTAATTCTATATATAATCTTAATAAAATATATCAGGGATACTCTGTCCCAAGGGAATACAGAGTATATTAAGTTTGTCACAAAGTATGTAACAGCCAGAAGGAAGCATCTCCGACCCCATAAAGTATATGTATTCTTGATTAGCATCAACAACCGAAGCCATATCCGCCTGTCCGTCTGTCTATTCGTCTGTATGAACACACATATCTCATAGATAGATGTTTTGACATGTATGGGACATATGCTTTTTATGCTTGCAGACAGATGAAGTTAATTTTTAATTTTTGCCACGCCCCCTCCCGATTCTTATAGATAGAAGGTTCGTGTCTTCTGAACTTATTTGGTAATCGAGTTTATTTATATATCAGCCAAAGGAATGGTAAAGATCGGATGAACGATAGTCAAGTTATAGGGAAATCAAACAATTATGCTGGGCAGCACTTTACACGCCTTGAAGCTTAGTACTCAAAAAAGCCAGATCGATTTAGCTAAGTGTCAACTCCATATAAAAAACAAGAAAGAAAGTCGGTCAAGCCCGACTATAACATACACTGCCCGACAACCGATTAGCACACTCTCTAACCTATCATTTTCAAGGCAAATAACTCACTACTCTGAATATGTTTCATGCTCATTCTTTTTTTTCTTTTATTCTTAATCATTTTCACTCATTCTAAGAATAACTTTAAGCTCTGGAAGTGTACCGTTATTTTGCTTTGCTATTTTCTTTGAAGTGCGCCAAAAATGAATGCATTTTTTTTGTGACAGCCGATTAGCACATTTTCGCTTTCGTGTCAATTTTTGCGTGTAAGCTGTCTTGTTTGGGTGTTTAAATTTATTATTTATTTATTGGGACCAATTATCAATAAAATAAAGTAATAATGGGAAAAGGAAAACCGTTGGATGAGTCTGAAAAAGGCAAAATAAAGGCATACTGGGAGTGCGGCCACTCGATTCTTCAAATATCGAAAAATATTAAACGCAGCCGTAAAGTTATTACCTCATACTTAAACAATGAGGATACCTATGGGAAAAACATGAAAGGTCGGCCGTCATCAGTAATAACAGCAGCTGACAAGCGAATCATATTAAGGCACGCATCTAATTCTCACGACTCAGCCGCCAAAATAAAAGAAAAAACTGGTGTTAAAGCATGCGTTCGGACTGTGCAAAGAGTTATAGCGAATGCTCAACATATAAAGCGTCTAAAATTAAAAAAAAAACCACCTCTTAATGAACTTCGAAAGATGCAACGGCTCGATTTCTGTCGATCGAATATGACCTGGACCAAGGAGTGGGAGCGTGTAGTCTTTTCGGATGAAAAAAAATTTGGAGGGTCCTGATGGCTATGCCTACTACTTTCATGATCTCAGAAAGGAAGAGCATACTTTAGATCGATTGCACAGCCGTGCCGGTGGTGTCATGGTGTGGGGAGCTATTACTTACTTTGGCGCCATAGAACTGCAATTTCTAACCAGCCGTATGAATGCCATTGCGTACAAAGGTGTACTGAATACGGCTTTCCCTGCAATCAAGGATATTCTTGGACCCTTGAAATGGAAGTTCCAGCAGGATAACGCACCTATCCACACAGCCAGGATTGTAAAGTCCTGGATTGAGGGTCAAAACGTAGAATTGCTAACTTGGCCGCCATACTCGCCCGACCTAAACATTATAGAAAATGTTTGGGGATGGCTGGCACGGAAGGTGTACGAGTCCGGCAGGCAATATTCAACTGAAGCAGAACTCATTGAAGGTATAAAAAGGTCCTGTGAGGCTATTTCACTCAATTATATAAAAAAATTATATGACTCCTTACCCAAGCGGATGTACGAAGTCATACTTAACCGTGGAGGCTCAACACATTATTAATTTTTTTACAAATAAGATCCAAAATATTGAAATTAATCTTTAAAAATAATTTGAATGAAGTTTGAACCCATTTCTTTTGTTATTTTAAGTTTTCAAGTGACTGTGCTAATCAAATGTCGCAAAAATAAAAGATAATTATGTATGTTAAGTTTGTTTAAATTAATTTAAAATGTTATTAATAAAGTTAATATTCTATCTATTATTTATTTTCGTGTGAAATTTTATATTCTTTTAATGGGAAAAAAATTCATCTTAAAAGCTTTGTTCGTTTTCCTGTTATTAAGCTCCTTAGAAGCGGAGCATAGGGTGTGCTAATCGGTTGTCGGGCAGTGTACTCTGTATTGACCGTCTTTCTTACTTGCTTGAAATGTTATAATAACAAGTTTACCGAAGTTTTCTAGTGAAAATATCCATTTTCACTTCACATCCGATTGTCAAAGTATCTACATTTTTTCAGTTAAGTCCACATTTTTTATCGATTTGTTATCCAATAGTCAAGTGTTTCACCGGGTACCCATTTAACGCAGTGGTGGGCAGCAAATGTGAGTTATTTCGTCTTCGCCGGTTGGTTCTCTTCGAAAGTCTTCGTGCAAAGTTTGGTATCTTAACCGACGGACACCATATCAACTAAGCTCGTCTTGCTGATGAAAACTTTATATAAACTTTATGTGGTCCGAGAAACTTTCTTCTGTGCGTTACAAACATCTAGGCAATTTAAATAAATACTCTGCAAGGGTATAATTCCCTATCGAAGGGATAAAATACTGTTATCTTGGTAAACTGCGCTAAAAACTCCGATGATTTATTTTCTATAACCGTTTTGCTTCAGTCTAGACTCGAAAGAATAAGCCTAGACGGAACTTCTCCTTTTGGTAAACGTTTCGGTGCATCCTATTTCAAGAATTTACATTTTATTTCTCAAAAATTTGAATGTGATACAATTACAAACATCTAGACAATTTCAATAAATACTCTGCAAGGGTAAAATTCCCTATCGAAGGGATAAAATACTGTTATCTTGGTAAACTGCGCTAAAAACTCCGATGATTTATTTTCTATAACCGTTTTGCTTCAGTCTAGACTCTAAAGAATAAGCCTAGCCGGAACTTCTCCTTTTGGTAAACGTTTCGGTGCATCCTATTTCAAGAATTTACGTTTTATTTCTCAAAAATTTTAATGTGATAAAATTTTTGAATCGATTTACCATTTTGTAAAGTCGCATATTTATCATATTGATCCTGTTGCCGCCGACAATACTCAGAAAGTTGAAGCTTAAATTTGGCTGCTACCATTCCTTACAATCTGCTTTTCTTTGTTCACTTAATTAGTTCTCCTTGTGACAAAAGCCAGCACTGGTATATGACGCTGCATGTTCAATTTCAACTGAATACGCTTCATTTAAATGCTGTCTCTACTTGTCATGTTTGCCATGAACACAAAAGCAAGTTGACAACATGATGAGGGACTGTGATGGAGTCATTTAAACTCAGTGTCCACTGCCTGTCCAAAATGGAATTCAATTTCCCAAACTGAAAACTGTGGATTGCAATGAGGAGGATGAGGGGATGTTAATGATGAGCTTGGGATGAGTCATAAGGTTTCCCATTTCGCAAAGTGGAGCGATGACATATGCACACACCCACATACACACACACACACATATCTTGAAGGACATAAGCGAGAGCTGTGCGAGCTGTGCAAACATTTGCGCACAGAAATATGCAACAAGACCTGGCTGAATAATTCGAGTCCGGTCAGGAAAGAGGAGGTGATTGCGCATTGCTGGCGGCTGCTGTTGTAGCAGTTCGCCCTGAGCTGCGACATCCAGTATGCCAAGTGGCCAAAAGAAAGAAGAAGAAAAGGAGAGGGTGAGCTGAAGCCGCCCCTATTTGTGTCAGCCTGAGATTTCTGCACTAAAAATTCTTACAAAGTTTACATGTCTTTTTTATGTCGGCATATTAAATTCCATTGCAAGTGTCCTTTTTGGGTATTCCATACCGCAATTGTTTCAGCCTTTGAAATACTTTTTCCTCGCTCTCTGATATTTCATTTAAATATCAAACAATTTGAAAACTTTTCTAATAGGAATCTCTGCGGGCGTCACTTTGGTAAAACTTTGATAAAACTTTTTATTCATCAGAGAATGTCAACTACATGCTTAACCTCATTATAGTGAGGGGGGGTGCTAATGAAATTGGGTCAGGAATGGAGGACATGGATGCTTCTGACTAAAACCTTGGGCAATAACTGACCCCAAGTGAACCCGAGTTAACAACTCTTCCACTGATTGCCTCCCCTTGATGCTCAATTTACTTTACTGCGCCAAACAAAAAAGAAAAGCAGGAAGAAGTTGAAACCGCATGGATGAAAAATGAATAGCAAACAGCAACGCTTGCCTGCCATGGCATGTCCTGCCTCAAAAGATTTCACCGCTTTGCCTTCTTGTTATGGTTTTTTCGTTTTTGTACCCTGTACCAAATGATATAAAGGGTATAACAGGATAGTGGAACAGCATTGTGTATTAAACCACTAGACTTGATAGTAATCAGAGTTTGGGGCTGATATTTTGCTTAATCGAAGGGTCAAACTAATTATAAAAATGGCCAGAGATATCTTAAGTACCGGAAGTTCGTTAAGGTCTTAGACGGTTTCGGGAACATGGGAGTCAGTATGGCACGGGATTGGGTTGAACGGGCATCAAAACGGGGGTTTTCCTTGCCCAATAGTTTATACAATCCATGGAAGCAAGCATTTTGAAAAATAGCTTTTCAAAATCTAACGAAAGAGCGCTTTAAGAATTATATTTTGGTTAGGTTTTTTATATATATTTTTTTACTCTTAGGTTGTCTTTCTGATACAGTGTTGATATTTTTGCTATTTAGTTGATCTAGATCTAGCAATTTTAAAAGGGCTATAAGGGCTATTAGCTATTATGTTTAGCTATTTTCAGCTATTTTGGTATTTTTAAGACAAAGTTCGAAATAATGCCTTTTCAATTAGTTTAAAGCCTTAACATTCTTTGCTATAGAACATCCCCTAAGAATAGAGGCTCAAAATAACTACTTTTCTATGACAGCTATACTATTAAGATGTCGGATTTCAACCAAACCAAGTTAAGTCATGGGAAAGCATGGCAGTACAAAATTTGGAGGCGTTTCCATTGAAAACAAAAAAGCTTTTTCTCACTAAAACTAGTTTTCCGACCGATCATTCCTATGACAGTTATATGCTATAGTCATCCGATCCGGCCTGTTACGACAAATGTGTAGCGTATTTGTACTAAAAGACTTCGTGCAAAGTTTGGCAAAGATAGCTTTCAAACTGACGGAGGAGATAGCATAGAAACAGATGGACATGGCAAAATCAATTCAGCTCATCATGCTGATCAAGAATATATATAGTTTTTGTGGTCGGAGGTGCGTTGAAAACATCCGAACAAGCCTATAATGTTTTTAATGTTTAGCTTTCGCTTTTGTAAAACATTATAAAATGTTCGAGAATCTATTGGGCATTATGTGAGCCGATTTTATACCTTTAACTAGAACTTCGAACTGATAACATAGGAAAAGCTTTGAACAACTAAGAAAAGCTATGATTTCTTTACCAATTAATTCGTTCCATCTCAATCTTCTTCAATCTTCAATCTTAATATTCTTTCAAAGATATGGACTACTATGACTTGTCATAAAAATATTTACTATATATCTAATTTTAATGAGCCAAAAATACACAAATTATTTTTGATTTGGACGAAATCACTAAACTCGGGCGGGTTTCTGACCCTTTTTGCGGAATTTCTAGTCTTAATACCTTGAGAAGTAATTTTTTAAGTTGAAGTTTGATTCTAGAATGCATATTTTCTTAGCTTTTTTTGTTAGCTACTTTTGATTTATTTTTAGAAATTAATTTGTTGACAACACTGGATTCAGATACCAGCTCCTAGATTCCCAAATATTTTAATCACAAAGTCGGTTGTTTGGCGGCTTACGAGCATAAGTTATCGGTTCGGTTCGGCTCAGAGACGCTACATTTACATACAGGGTATATTGAAGCCCGCTTAGATCGACTTCTCTTACACTTTTTTTTGAGTTGTTGGAGTTGAAAAGTTCCTGGCGCAATAGGAGTTCAGGTTGCAGTCGAGTTCTGTCCCCTGTTTTGTATCCTGTTTGCCATTTGCGTGCTAGCAAAATCAAAGCAAAATAACTGGCACATAATTCGCAATTTCAGTCCGCGCCGAGAGTCAGGTAAGTGAGTGGGGCCCAAAATTGCTCCGTTTCGTTTCGTGTTAATTCCCCCCCAACTTTCTGCCGTGGCAAAGATTGCATGTCTGGCAAAAATGATAATCTGAAATCGGCAACCGTGCATTAACCTTTTGTCTGTTGCTGCGAGGGGGAAATCCCTTGCACAGAAAGGAGTTAATTGAAAAAGTGAGCCAAGCAAATTGCTGGCTCCACATATGCTGCTGTTCCTGGTTCATTAGTCATAATTGATTGCCCCGTATCGTCCCTAAGCAATGGAATTAGATTATGAGCAACAAGCTGTGGGAAAATATTGCCACAAAACAAAAATAAAACAAAAAGGCAAAGAGAAACTTAAACACCAGCTAGAAGGAAGTTGTGCCCTAGTTAGAGACGAGTCGTCGTCTCTGTCGTCATCTCTTCGTCCGAATGCACACAAAGCAATTATACACTAAAAGGGGTCGGGAGACGTGAAACAAGCAGGAAAGGAGGAGGAGAAGGCGGAGGAGGTGTAGGAGTAGTGGATTGTGGTGTGCTACTTACGACTCAAATGGAAAATGCACATTCCACACCACAAAGCGCCATTAGTCGCTGCAACTCCCGCTCAAGGATTACCAAAGGGACTCAAAAGATTTGAACAAACAACTCGCCGAAGTAAAAGCAAAATGACGGAACGATGGTAAAAAAAAAAAAATTCATGAAAAATGAGTTTAAGATGAAAGCAGCAGTTTCTTTTTTTTTTTTTGTTTTAGTTTTTATTTTTGTTTGGTTTCGCTGGTGCAACTATCTTCCACATTTAGACAAAACTCAGGGAGTTGATTTAAAAACTATTTAAGTATTTACTTTGATATCTGAGATATGCGATTATAACTTCTTGTTGAAGAGTCAATTTTATATTTTTTTTCAGCAGATCCTTTTAAAATTGAGGCAGCAGCAGTTCAGTAGTATGTACAAACTAAGTATCATTTTTTTACTGGATCAATTCTTTATATGATGCCACAGTTCAGTGGAAAGCTCGGCTTATTTTAGCAACAGTTTACTTAAAATGTTCTTTTTCATGAGAATCTTTTAAATTCAAGGCAGCAGCAGCTCAGCAGCACGTGTAAATGTGCTTTATACAAACTAATGTTACGCTCATCAAAATGTTTTCACCTTTTGTTGGTGCAGAAGAGTCTTATAACTCGATAACTTGTTATTGATTAAGTCCAAAGAAAGAATACTTTGAGCCACTTGGGTACCTTAAAAAACGCTCAACAGACATTCTTAAAAGCTACAACTTTTTAGGAAACCGATGAAAATGACCAAATTTACAAGTTTCATTGTCTGAAGCTGTGTATAAATGTGTGTTCTAAGTATTCGGATATTGATGCTGCTCAAGAGAAGATATATAGTTGGAAATGATTCCACATGGACAAACTGATTATACCATTTGAGCCTTAAGTACAGGCATCTTTTAATCTTTTGACTTCTCCCGGTACACTCTATATGATGTCTAACCAAATTTCCAAACGAATCGTCGCTTTAGTTTTCCATTGAATAAATATTACTTAATTTGAATTCTTTCGAAAACGGAAACCCTACCCAAACCATTCAAAGGTCGCACGTGTGTTTACCCCTCTATATTTATACCCTCTGGAATTCCAATTGAATCTCTCGCACACCCCATGAGGCAACCGCCTGTAAATGAGTTGTGACAACACCTGCAGTTAACGACATTGAGTGTGCAAAGTGTAACGCCCACATTGGCATACCCATTTGCCCCGGCACTTCGCCAAGTTTACCCCCAAACAACACTCAGTAGGTGAGTTCGGATAACAAATATGCAAATTCCTTAGTAGGCAGAATTAGATCTTGAATGCGCGGCAACTTCCTCACGATGATTAACAATTCACCGGATGACAATCCTTTTTAAAATTAGCACCACAAATATTTTGCAATATTATGTATTCCATCAGTCACGCCTATTTTTAAAGTAAACTGCTGATGCCTCGGCCGCTGTTGCCGATGACGATGAGGATGGGGCGTGCGATATGTGGAAAACAAAAAACTTTTCATAATTGTAAATGGTTAGCTAATTGTTAAAAACAAGTTCAAAATGTGTGCCAAAGTAATTTACATAAATACACCAAAAGTTGTTTGTGGGTGGCAAAATGAAATAGAGAAAATTTGGTGAAGTTGGCAGCAGCAGCAGCAGCAGCAGCGAATCCTACGCAAAAGTGGGAAAATTTGTTTATGTGGGCAGTTTTTCTCATTTTACAAGCCATTTGCTAGCGCACAGCGTCATTTTTTTCGGTAATTATCAACAACATCAACCCGACGGACCAGATAACAATCTGCCAAGCAAATAATTGCCGATAAGATATACCGAAAATTGCATAATTCAGGTGATAAAGTTGGTTCTCTAGTTTACACATTCAACGGAATGACAAAACGAAGAGGTTGCAGCAAATCCATACAAATCAATGCGGGCCATGGACACAACAGAAACAACAACAACAAACCATTTTATTCCCATTTTCTTGGCAAATTCGTTGGCTCGGTTTCTGTTTTTACCGAAAGGTGCAACAGGGTATGACACATGTGTGGAAGTGTATGTGACAGTCGGAATTACATATCTACGAAGTTCGAACTAATATAAATCAATTCCTTAACGTCCTACTAACAGCTACCTTTCTATCTAGCAGTCCACAAGGACTCACAAATTCGTGAGATTTTGCAAACTACGGACACATTTTTGGCTTTCAGGCTTTTTAAATATATAATTTATATTTCTGCCAAGCCTATTTTGGATCAAGTTTTATACAATTTTAATATTGAGCATTATTTGTCGAACCAAAACCTTTGATAACCATCAGCTTACAAATAATTGAGCTATCAAACAGCTGCCAAGAAGCAGTCAAGAACTAACATATTGACTGATAAAGGGTATTTAACAGTCGTGCTCGATCACCTTTCTGACTTGTTTTTATTTTGCCTCTTTTTTTGCATAAATCCATAATGAGATTTAAAATGCAACTGTCACACACAAAATGCAAATCAATGTAGCTTAGAAAAAGAGACAGAAAACAATGATATAACTCTTAAACATAAACCAATTCCTTTTCCACACAATTTCCCCTGCCCTTGGAGTTAATTCAATTTGGTCAGAGAGCTAATTGATGATGTTGATACTTATGAACAGAAACAGGGCCTTCTCTGATCTAGTTCAGAGATAAAAGTTCCTTTAGTTAATGTCTAATATGAAGCATGGGAGAGTGGGTGAGTGGGTTGGGGTGCGTGCGTCGTGTGTACCTAGAAGAGCAATGCTCCAGATCCCCAGATATATTTATGTTACACCAACGACACTGCGGCGGCAGAATGTTGGAAATGTTGTGAAAAGCTAAATGAGGCGTGACATTAAAAAAAAAAGAAATACATAGAAAAACAAGAGCAAGGCATAGATAGAGCACAGGCAGCCGCCACAGCAACAACCATTGAGTGCGGCCACCCACAACAAGCACAACAACCACCAGCGCCACATAAATACCTTGTACCAGCCATGAAGTAATTTAGGTCCAAACAATGGGAACAAAAATCTCCACGAAAGCGTAAAGAAGAAGGGACACAATTAACCCTTTTAGGAACAATTGCTTTGAAGTCAGCAGTGTTGTTGGAACCACTTGGCTGTTGGAAAACGCTTAAATTAGTTTATGCAAAACGAAGCAAAAAGTGTTAAAACTTAATCGCTTATGCTGTAATCGCATTTGCCGCCACCTCAGTTCTGCAAAACCACACTTTACCCGCATCTACACAGGCAACATCAACCTGGTTGGAGTTCTTTTATACAAATTTTGAGAACAAAATATTTATATGACTTTGAACAGAACAAATGGCCAGGAAAAGTGCTGATTTAACGAATTCCACTTAAAATATATCACAAACTATTCATTTTCTATTTAACTTGCCAAATTTTAGGACCTGAACCAGATTGGGAAATGGGTTGGTTTAATATGTGACTTCAAATTATTATCTCAACATTCAGAAAGTGTCATTTAATGAATAATGGACCAAATAATTTAGTTAAATTAAAGAGAACTTTAATTCTGGACTTCAAACCGGTTTTATACCGAACCGGTTCGAGCCCAGAGTTCAGACTTTTGTTTTACTGTGAACCGAACCTTGAACCGAACCTGTTTCGAACCTAAAATTTCGGATCGGTTAAAAAAATGATAAGACAACAGAAATTTGATCATCTGTCTAGCGGCTTCATGTGTTATATGCTTGGTTTAGTGCGACTGACTCCGAAAATGGGCAGGAAAGTAAAATAAAAAGTTTAGAAAAGCGTTTCAGAATTAATTATAAAAACCCCACCTATAATAGCTTCTAATTTTAAAGCTCCTCTACTCTAAAGCATTTTAAATTGTCAAAAGAAAGAGTACCATTACATTGGTAATATTTTTCCACGAAAACTCCGAAATGGAATGGAACTAAATAGTAAGTTATGTATTGAATATTCCCATGTATTCTAATAACCGATTTCGACCCAAAAACCACGCAATTCCTATACGACTTGTGTAGTTTTTAGGTCGAATGCGATTGCTTAGTACTTGAAGATCACAAAACTTATTACTATTGTATTAAGCGAACCAAAACATTCTCTCAAAAACCTCGAACTAAACTGGACCTTTACCATTGGTTAATTTTGGAGAACCGAAGCCGGAGATTGCTTTTGGTTTGCAGCCCTGCTTTGAACAGGTAATCAACAGCCAGCGAATATTGATAACTTTTTTATGTTGCTAATCTATTTGTTTTTAGTTTTTCAAACAAGCAAACTCAGGGTTAAGAAACAAGCAGTTCTGCATAGCGGTTTTGGGCTGCCCCTTTTTTAAAGAGTAATTCAGATTTGAAACTAACCAACCCAGACTTTTTCTAACTGCGAACCGAACCTTTTTTTCCGAAAATTGAGGTACAAGAACCTACTTTACGCCTACACCATGCCATGATAGTGGAAATTTATTAAAGTAAGAATCTAGATTCCAAAGTCAATTGCATTTTTCTGGTCTTCCTAGCTTATAGATCAAATATCTTAATAGAATGAAGCCGATGTGAATATTTTCATTTTATCCGGTGTCAGACACCTTTGTTACTTTGGAAAGCAACATTGTTGGGCCGTGTTTAATTTCCGAGTGCAATTTATTCTTGCGGTTGATTCAATATTCAATAATATGCTAATGGGTGAGTAAGTCTTATGCGGTGTTAAAAGAAAAAAACGAGTACAATATTTTTACATCATGTTGTTTGCACAATAATTAATCCTCTATCCAAATAATAGCAAGGACTATTGGCTTTAAGTACACTGGCTGCGGACTGAGCTTAGCATTTGTGGCCTTCCTATATATTTAAATCTCAAGTCTTAGCTTTTCACCTTTTGTTTCTCTCCGTGTATGCGACAAGTAAGTAAGACCCAATCATGTATGGCAATTCCAAACGAGATTGCAGCCTAGCCGAGCGTAAAGCTTCCCACCTGAAGGAGGAGGGGGAATTTGATTTATTTTTAAACCACCCAACCCAAGGTAGTACATCTCCACCGTCAATTATATTTCACATCATCTGCTGATTAAGAAACCAAATTTGCCACGCACAGTAAAGTCCAAAACTCCAACCAATTAACAGCAGCGCATGGGCCGACAACATGAGGCAGGTCTACAACAGGAAGACATGCCACATGGTTGGCCACAAGCACCAAAGCCACTGCTACACATGATACAGGGTGAAGCACAGGGCCCACAACAGGGTGCACAGCAGTATCCACAACGAGAGCCTCCTGTGCATCCAAAGGGTCCATTTCCTCCTTTCCAGCCGCATCTTGTGAAGCCCGAGAAGATGCCATACGGACAAACACCACAGGCACATTCTGGGAAGGGTCCAATATAGAATGGATTGAACTGATTGCCGCAACAGGAGCACATGACGCGGGCTGGATCGGAGCAGGAAATACCATTTGGGTAATCAAATTACAAATCAAACGCCAAGTATTTTTAACACTTACATTCTGGACTTTACTGCAAGCAGAACTCTGAATTTAAAAGTTTTTACAAATAAAAGGCATAAATAAATGAACCGCTTACTACATTTGAAATGTATTCGTATAACATTTACAACAAAACTCGTTTCATCTATTCTGGTTTATTTATTGCAATGTCTAAACAATTTCTGCAAATTATAAATATTTAAACAATAGTCTTCCGTTTTCGGAAATAAGCACAAGTCCGTGTCTTTGTGACTTGGTTGTTTGAAGAATCATAATATTTATTGTTTGTTTAGTAAACTCGGAACGGGTCACGGCCATTTAAAAGAACAGATTCCTGAGAAACCCTAAAGGAACAACATGGACTGCCTAACAAGGTGTATTGTGCAACTCAGCGCTTTGAAAGTGAAACTTTTGTATTATCAAGCACAAAATCCACTCACATCTACCAACACACGATCCAAGCAAACATGTAGAAACGTCTATATAGGTTATAGAAATTCCAAGTGCTCGGCTTCTGGCGCTTCGAGTACGACTGGGCAAACGAGGCGACGACGGCGGCTTAGCACCTGCTTGTTTACCGCCCCCGCGCCCTTTCCCCATCGGTGGGGAGGGCTGGCCCGCGTTCTGTTTGGTGAGCAGCAGCCGCAGTTTTTCAAATGCTAAAATTGGCGATTAGTCAAAATGATGTCACCAAGTTATTTTGATTGTTGTGTTTTTTATTCTATATTTTATTTGGCGCGCTTTGACATTTTGTGGGGGAGACGGACCAACAGCTCGTCCAGAAATTGCTGAATCTCGATAGTGCATTTGTACAATAATCAATTAACTGATAGCCAGCTGCCATATGGTTAGAGACAAATCAGATTAAATTTCGCAATGTTGAAACCAATTAACTTGGTGCGAGTGCTAATTAGATATATTAAAACTTATTTAATTAAGCCCAGGGTGTGGGCGAAAGGGGGTGGCCGTGGCCCGTTTTTTATGAATGAACCTTTTTTTTTTGTGCTTCGCAACGTCAGGGAAGTCGTGAAAATTGGTACTACTACAGAAATACACATGTTTGATTGAATTTTGTGAGCCCTACCGAATTGGGTATGTTTTATGGTTATTGTTGTTTACCTCTTGTAATTAGCAACGTTTATTGAAATATGCGTCACTTTCTGCGCTGCGCGTTGTTGGTGTCGTCGCTTCGATTGGGAGTTCTGCCACTGCTCTGCTTCTTCTTCGTGTTCTCACAAGTTAACTGTGTTTTTTTTTCACCTGCTTTACCACACACTTATTCTCGCTTCTCTAATAAAATCTCATTTAATTTCACTTTTTTAGTGGGTGTCCGTCTTTTATGTATTATTTGTTTATAAAATATGTTAACCAGATAAGAAACTTCTTTTTCGCACGACACGACTTTAGACGAGACGAGGCGGGGCAAGGGCGGTCGAGCTGAGTCTTACAATTAAGCTACAGACACTTTTATTCTCTGTGTGAAAAACGCTTTGACTTTTGGATAAGGATAACACTGAAGATGCGCACAAATTATCTTATCAAATGTTGTTGTTTACCAATTGTTATTGTTGGTAGAAATAGTTGTTTAACATTGCGCTGCAGCCACCGACCGTTCTCTGCAAGCGGCGATACGAAATACGAACGAAATCAGTGTGACCAAAAGTGGCTAGGGGGGGAAATAACAAACAGTTTGCTACAACATTCGATTGCTCTTAGGGTTACCACTACGCATAAATCGAATTTTGAAAATTGTAAGCAACAAATGTATTTTATTTTACACTACTCTGCCTTTAAATGATTTTCTGTGACTTCAGTTTCTCCTGTATTTTGGCGTTCTCTTCGTAACCGCTCCTTCAGCTGAGCAGTCTTCAAGGTGGTCATCAGTTGCGTCGAATTGTAAAGCCAAGTGCCTATCAGTAGCATGCAGTTCAATAAAATTGGTATAGAGAACACTGTGGAGATAAACAAGCCGTTGCTATCGAAATATTGCTGCTTGGAGAACGAGCTCCAGTTATGAGCGGCGAATTCATTGATGCTTTCCGAGAAGTACACAGCCAACACTGGAATGAAGCGATGAATGTTTGTTTCTAGTTGTTATTGTTGTTCCAGTCAAATATATACGTACACAGCACCAGAAATAGAAAGACTTGAAAATTTGTATTGTTGCGGGTAAGCAGGGCTGTGGATGTGGTTGCAATGTGGAGGCATACAAGTCCCAGCAGCCAGGGATCCTGCCAATCAATCTGAAAGGAGAATATAGCAAAATTTCAGTTGCGTGGCGGTTGAGTTGGCCCAGCGGAACACTTACGCTCGCAAGGAATGTCCAATAGCCGGTGATTTCATTGACCTCAATTTGACCGGGATGCATTGTTGTAGCTGAGAACCTTTTTTTGGAATTTTTTTTAATAATTGGACTTTGAAGAAAGCCGAATGCTTAAAAACTTTATTTTTTTATTGAATATATGTACCAGTGTTGGTAAATACGCACTGCAATCAGCTGTTTTGTCACACAGCTGGCCCATCGGGCGCGTCATTTCAAATAGTCCTTTTGTGGGAAATTGGTAGAAAGTGAAAAGTTACACTGCCTCTGACGTACTCGATGTGAGGTAGATGCACTTAGTCAAAGCTTTGGTGGAACAGAAATCGCATTCTGTTGGCCAAAGCTTTGGCAAATGTTCGTAAAATATTGAACGTATTCCCTTTTTTTCTTTTTTTTCTGTTTTCGATAAGCTTGAAGCTGAAGCTCTGAGTACTGGGAACATATTTTAGAAATATTTTTCTTATGTTTTATAGCGAATTTGACACTCAAACATTTTTGAAAGTTCTTTTTTCTATTATCTCAGGGCACAGCTAAAAGTCGCTATCTTCTTCTCTTAAGGAGTTAGTAATTGCAAGCACTCTGCCATTACGACTTTAAACTATAGAAGTAAAGTCAATATATTGGTAATATCTTGCCCTAAAAATACCAGCAACTGTCCACAAAACCATAAACATTAAGGGCCGGGTTCTTATGTTCCTGTTTTTGCAAATCTAGGTGGATTCGGTGTGTTTGTACTGCTCATGTTGAGCATAAGCTATGCAAATGCGTAAAATCCACCTGGATTTGAAAAACAGGAACATGAGAAAAAGGTAATATTCACAAAAACTATTGTAAACCACTTTTCACCTTGTTATAGTTGGAAAATATGTTTTGGCTATTGATATAGCTGGATATTTGAGAATGTCATATAATTAAACCCGTTTTGAGTAGAGTTTATGTATTGATTGTTTTTTAAAATTAACTAAAATAAACCTCGAGCCGACTTCTTTTTTTTTAATTTCTAATGCAGAGTATAATATATTTGTGAAAAATATTAATTAGGTGCACCAAAAATAACATATTTGAATTAATCCCACAGTGTATCGATAGCAAATGGCTAGTGTGACCAGCTGTTGCTTAAGCAAATACCCGGCATTAAATGATCGGTAATCGATAAAGCCAATTCGACTAGCGGGTATCGACTTTGAGTCTAGTCAAATCTGGGCACTCTAATCCGATCTGGGCACACTAAAGAAAACATCACAAAGAATTCGTCGAAAAGTATTCAAAATTGTAGTTAATAAGGCAAATAACAGCATAATCGACTTTATTTGTTGTTGTTGTTCTGTTCAGGCAACATTGTGAAATTCAAGCAGGGCACAATCACCAAGCATAGCAGACGGAGCGCAGAGCAACAAAAACAAAGGTATGACTTGTGAGAGGGGCGCAGGGGGTTTTGCTGCATTTTGTGCGCCCCTAAAAGCACGCAACAGATTTTGGGCTTGTATAATAATCGTTTGGCTTTCGCTTCGTTGCAGTGCGGTTCCGGTTCCCTGAGCTGACTTCTTCCATGCGGATGCGGAGTTGCCGCTGCTTCAAGGTCACTCCGTAACAACGACACGTAACGGCGGCAGGTTCAAGGACACGCGGCGTCTACGAAGACCTCGCAATAGCCGCAGTGCCCGTGCCAAGCAGAAGCAGAAACCCCGTTGGTTGACCAGAAGTCGTCGCACCCTCCGCGCGATCACACCAAGAAGTTTTCCTAACGAACAGGACAAAGACGTTCATATGGCTGTAAAGCAAAACAACAACGAGGTTCAGGATGCCTCCGATGTGGGGGGCAGTGGTAGCGGTACTGGTGGAGGAGGAGCAGCGGCAGGAGCACCGCTGAGCGTGAAATCCGACGAGGGTGGTGGCGTGAGCGAGAGCTTGGAAGCAACTGGCGCCACTGCCAAACATTCTGCTAATGATGGTAGCCTCCCACTCGGCCATCGGGCGGGAAAGCGTGACATCAAAACCCTGCTGAGCATCATTCAGAACATCGAGCAAGACCACCATGATCAGCCCCAAAAGATGCTTATGCTGCATGACCAAATCCTGCGCGACTTGGCCCGCCTGCCGATCACCAATTCGCCCGAAGACCTGGCACATTTTAAGGAGGACATTGTCCAGGTGGGCGCCATTTTAGCAAAAGAGAAGCGCTACCTTATGTTTTACCTAAGCGTGGTCTACGATCTGATCAACCAAACCGACCACGAACCGCCCTCGGTTGCGGTGGCCATAGTCTTCCAACTGTTCAATCGAAATCAGATCATCGAGGCCGTACAGGTGCTGCTGGAGCAAAACGTCCAGGACTCGAGCATACGGAAGACGGTGGGACAGCTCTGCAAGTGGATAAGCTCATGTAACTTTTGTTCCAACCTCAATTTATGGGTGTTGGCACTGTTAACGGGTCTAAGGAAACAGGGCAAGCACCAGCTGCTTGACGAGATTGCGCTGGACAACATTGAGAATCTTTTCAAGCTGATGATTTTTCCTGCCCTGCGGCCCAAAGCGTCACCCATAGTGTTCCACATGCTCTCAACGATCAATCACAACCCGGAAATTTTCCACAAGGTAAGCTTTGGTGGTGGTGCCAAGCACAAGCTTAGTAATGCATTTCTCCCGACAGATATTGCCAAAGATACCCACGGTGCTACACCATCTAAAGTCTCGTTCCTGCAATACGGATGAGTCAGACTGCTTGCAGAAATTGGTGGACTTGACCAGCGGTTTAATGTTGCGTTTCTACGATTATGACGAGCTGTATGTCTCTATTAAGGCATCCATGGCCATGCATGAGCCATCGGCCAATTGTGTGGCTCTGGCCCGAGCCATGCACGAGAATGGCTTGCCCACTCAAAGGCGCAATGCCCGTGTGGGATTGGTGAATCTTGGCAATACCTGCTATATGAATAGCGTACTCCAGGCTCTGGCCATGACCAGCGAGTAAGTTGGAAATTGGAACTATAAGATTCTTGAAGCTTTTTAATTAGTTGGGTTTGGTCAACTTGTAAACTTAGTTATTGTCTTCAGCTCAGCTCTACTATAGATACGCAACTTCCTCTTTCTGCATCAGATTCCCTAACCAAAAAGTTTCTTATGCGCAGCGGCAATCTGCCCTAACACGACTTTCATTGGTCCTTCGAGCCGGATCCACGGTGTTTGTGATACTTGGGTCGGTTGTCTATGAGGATATTAGTCTCCACGGATTTCTTTCAAGCTCAGAAGGCTCTCCAGTCGCACAAAGTACGATTTTTGGTGGATGAATGAAAGGTCTAAAGTCAAAGTTCCTAAGCTGAGCGCAAGGGAGCAAGAAGTCCTGGTTAATAAAAAGTCTTAGTTTTCGATGAGTTGACCTACTTAACCCTTAATGGGTAAAATAATAGTACTTTTTTCCTACCAAACTAAAGCTCTGCTTTTTCTACATTTCTTCTGCAGTTTTAGCCGACAGATTCTACTTATTGAGGGCGGATCCCAGTTGCTGCTGAAGGTACAACAACAGATTGCTCTCATGCATCATTCAATGCGTTACGAGTTGAATCCGTCGCGTGTGCTGAGCGTCACACGTCCGCCCGGCTTTACACCCGGACTGCAGCAGGACAGTTCTGAGTTCCTAGGCTATTTGCTGGACTTGCTGCACGAGCATGAGAATAACAGTGTGAATCATAATCAGCAGCAGCCGCAACACCAGCAGATGAAAGAGTTAAGTGAGGAAATTGCTGCCAGCGGTGTGATACCCTATAACAGCAAGGATCGTGAGCTCAAATCAACCAAATCCACGCTACCCCCCACCAAAGGAGCGCCCAATAGCAGCAACCAGCCGGCCAAGCCACCCTCAACCATTGACAAAACTTTTGCGGGCAAATTGTCCACCACCTACAAATGTTTGTGTTGCGGCTGGGAAAGTCACAACGAGGACAGTTTCCGGGAACTGCAATTATCCTTTCCAGAGGACAAGGAGGACTGTGGCGCGACCAACTATTCGGTGCAGGATCTGATCGAGTATTATTGCTCGCCCGAGAAGCTGGATGGGGATAATCAATACTTTTGTCCGCGCTGCAAGAAACTCTGCGACGCGGAGCGACGGATTGGTGTTATGCAGGCGCCGCGTAATCTCATACTGACTCTCAAGCAGTTCAAGTATGATCAGAAGTATCATTTTCGCACCAAGCTCATGCATAAGGTGTTCCACGATGAGAGTGTAAGTTGAACTGAAAAGACGTTTATGTAAGATTTTCTAGTTTTCCCTCCCGCAGGTCACGGTGAAAGTGTGTGCCAACGACTTGGCGCAGGATATGTCCACTGTGCACTATGATTTGTATGCAGGCGTTGTGCATGCAGGCTTTAGCATGGACTCTGGCCATTATTTTACATTTGCAGCGGATCAGTCCAAGAACTGGTATAAATTCAATGACAGTTTGGTGACCAACTCGCAGCCGGAGGAAATGCATAATCTATCCTCGCCGAATACGCCCTACATTTTGTTCTACCAGATGTGCGGTCACTCCAACGAGTCCAGCGAGGCGGGCACAGCGCAGCATCCGATGGTCACAGTGCCGCTGGCTACGCCGCTCACGCTGGAGCAGTTGCCACGCCCCCTAAGGGACTATGTCAAGCACGACAATCGTGTGTACAACGATGAGCTGAAGATGCAACGCTTCAAGCGTGCCAATGCCAGTGGGAATGGATTTATTTCGCGCAGCGGTTACGATGGAGACGATGAGGATCGTTCGCCCCCACCGGCCGGTGGTTGTGGAGGCAATGGCCTGGGCTTGAAAGTGAATCGTTTTGTATACTGAGAGGAGGCAGTGGAGAAGGAGCCGGGAGCAGCTGGAGAGGAGGGTTAGAGCGCAGGAGACATCTTTATATGCAAACAAACATACATTATATATATCTTCTTATATTCATGTTTATATACGAGATTCGTACGCAATAACCAAGACATCTTTATATATATAGTTATATATATATATATGTATAACAGTTCCGAGTGTTGAGTGTGACCGCGCTTTCCCTCCGATAGCATGCGCTCAATCGTTGTCCCCCCATCCATAAAAACTCACCCGCTCACACACACACAGATTTCCATTTAAGAAATTGTTATAATTTTCTTGTTTTTGTTAACACAAACTTAGTTGTAGAATTTAACGTACATACCACATACCTTATCTCTATCTATCTATATATATATATACATAAAACTTACCTATAAATTAAACCAGAAGGATTGCCCAGAATATCAACACTTCCAACTACCTTCGACGGCCTCCACTTTTTACTTTAGTCACCTTTTGACGCACAGCTCATTCAATTTTTGGAATTTGAAATGTATAAAAACATAAACCATAACTAGAGAATGGATGTAGATTTAAAATAACCGAAATGTAAAATTTTTTTCATTTTTTTTGTTCACTTAAGGTATGAATTCTGTGCCGAAGAGAAAGAAACCGAATATTATTGCAATTAAATTGGAATAATTTTCAGTGAAACATTTTTGTATATGCTGTATAACTTATTGCTATTTATTATATTCTATATTTCTAAGAGTATGAGCGTGTCAGTAAATTCGGAAAGAAAATGTTATAAATAAATTGGAATCTTTGCACCGCGTAACCAATTTCAAATTTTGAGGCACCAAACGAAACAAGCTAAATTTTAGCTAGAAAAATTGAGGGTTGTGTAAAATTAGCGTAGATAAACATGTAGATAAGATGTAACTTTGACCAACAGTGGGAGAAGTTGCAGACTTTACTAAGATAAATAATACCGTATGCATTTTCACACAAAAAAACTTCAATCAACTTAATACCATGTACCAAGGGTACATTAAACCACGAAATCTTGTGTTAAGGTTATGTATATGCCATTTAGAGTGAAATGACTGATCGGTACATCTTTTAAAGCCTTAAAATCAGGCCCATCCAAATGGAGAGTACTGAAAAATATGTTTCTCTCTCTCTCTGACATTCAGTGATGATTGAGTTTGCCAATGATACAATTACTAAAGGATTTTTTTTAGTACTGATCTTATGCTTTGTCACCAATTGTCCGTAACTGAGAGCGTACTGTGAGCTTTACCATACTCTGTAGTTGTATCAGAACTTCGGCAAGCATTCGAAGTGATTTGACTATAGCCTTTGGTATTTGGGTCCAGATTGAAAGACTGTCAGTTTGACCCTTAAAAGATCTTAGTACCCATTACTTCTAGTTCTATAGATAAACAGTTCATAATTTGATTGCGCTGTTTTTGAAATATCTTTACACTTTTATAATAAGGTATTAATTTTCGAATAATGTTCAGAAAATAAATAGACGCAGTTGGCTTTTCTCAAGTTGATTTGGTATGAGTTATGTACCTAAATAAATAGAATATAATAGCAGATCTCGGAAAATAAGCTTATCAAGCATGGTCAAAGTTGAAACCTTTTGTTTTATATTTTTCTTGATTTTTATTCCACCGTCAACATCAGGAGGCAGGAATAGAAAATAGTCTCTAATATCTAAAACTCTTGAAGTGTTCAGTTTTTAAATAATTAGGAATTTTCTTAATTATAAACCAGAGATATTCACTTTCAAAGCAAAAAGTTGCCAGATTGCGAGTTCTGAACCACTGTGCCGCTAGATGGTCACACCAACAACTGATCAAAACGCGTTAGTCACAGCGGTATAGCTAAAATCTAGCAAGAAAAAAAAACCGCCAGCAACAGAAAAGTCGTGGGGCTTTTATATTGTGGGAGGCGCTGGAGCCGCCAGTCTGCTTACAACAACTAAATTAATCACACGCGTGGCGCACAAAAGCATTGCAAAAGAATCCAGAAAGTACAGCAACAAAAACGAAAATCTCTAATAATAATATTTTATGGCGCAGCAACAACAACAACAAAAAGGCCAGCCGAAATCATCAGCCGCGGAATTGTGCAGCTGCATCAGCAACAACAACAACAATAGCAGCTAACACTGGCAAATAATTAAATATTTTGCTACCATTTTGTGTACAGAACAATTAACCAGCCTCAGTTGCATTGATTTATAACAAATAAGAAGGCGAAAACATTGCCAGCTGCTTCACATAATAGAAGTCAACGTCCCTTGGCCGAAGGTGAGCGTAAGGACATTGAGCGCCATCCCCACCCTCCTGCAGCCAACATTTAGGACCGGCTAACGTAATCAATTTTCTGCACCGCACCCACCCGCCACCACAACAAAATGCGCCTATTTCCGGTACGCCTCTCGGCTGCCTCCTCGGCGGGTCTGGCCAAAATGCTGGACTTCTACTCGGGCTTTAATCCTTCGCCGCTTTCCATCAAACAGTTTATGGACTTTGGTAAGTAAAGAGCACAAGTCAGTTGCATAAGAAGGGGGGATCTACGTGACCCGAGCTTAAACTGCGCAAATACTCCCGTTATCTAAAAGCCAATTTAATTTTTATTGAAATGTCAATTAAGCAGTTTCCCAGCAAACTGTTGATTCCAAAAAGAGCAACAGAGAGAGGGGGAGAGTGCGACAGAGAGGCTTAGACTCGGCCCAGTCATGTACAATAAATATAAACAATTGGAGGCCCAGTCCGCTGTTTCTTCTCGAACAACGGAAGTGACAACAACAAGTCGATGCATTTACAAACAAGCTTTGGCAATGAAATTTTATACATGTACACAAACAGTACCAACATACACCCTCCCACCCCCCCAACCATATCCATTCCGTTGCCGGCACGTGGCTCTCAAGGTCATTGCAATGCCATATACATATATGTATATCCAAAATATATTGTATACATATTCCCCCTCTAAGCCAGACCGGCATCCAGTCAGCTGGAGAGCTTTGTTTGCACTTTCCACCGAAGTCGTCTTCTCCATCATTCTGGCTCTCGCCTCGTCACAAATACAAGTGACTTGAGCACAAGAAACCTGCGAGTGGTGGGCTGGTGCTGCTGGTGATGTGGTGGGGTGGGGTGAGGTGAGGTTGAGCTATTGTGGATGCAGAGGAGCTTGTTGATCTATATTTAGCCACATTGAGCTCATAAAACATTCATGAATGAGGGGCTTTTATTAACCCTTTTGTGACCCTCAAGAAAAGCTACATCAAAGCGAACTTTATAATGTATAAATATAATAGTAAAGTGATTAAGATTAAGTACAGTTTAAAGCTGACTTAACCATAATGAAAACTGCTTAGTATGCCTAACAATGGTTCATTTTAAAACCATCTGTTGGAACTTTTAAAATTATATTTACCTTAACTATAATTGTTAAGTACACTTAACAGTTCGGTACTGTTGTTAAACAGACTAAAGTTATAATTTGTTCTTATTTATTACCATTTAAGTGTTAATTTCAGACACAAACATACTTGACTTCTACTACTTTGTGTCACAACTATTTAGAACAAGTCGCTGGATGGCCAACTGATTCCAATTTTGGATAGATAGCTTTATTTTGTCACTTTATTTCTTCAGTGAAGTTCTCATTTGTCCTCTTAATATTCGTTCTTCCTTCGTCGAAAGTTGTAGATAAAATTGAGTGACTCTCTAGGGTTCACATTTTATTTTGCTAGCCACATTTAGTATATATATTGGTAAGGGATTTACTTATTTAAAGGATAGCCTCACACTTACAGTGGCTCACCTAACATACCAACAGCAATGTGCTTAGGTTACCTGTTGCATCACTGCTCTGCCATATAATCCTGGACGGTGTCCATTCCGACTTTCAGATTACTGTGCGCCGAACGACTTAAGGTATTAAAGCTGAACCTGAACCAGCTCTGAACCTAAAATTTCGGTTATAGACATGAACAAATTGAACCTTTTTCCTCTTTAGTCTAGTCTTTAAGAACCATCAGGAAAACAGAAGAAGTCGCTAATCCTGATTGTTCTGAAACACTGAGTCTTACAATTGGCACGAAAGTTTAATGTAAATATCTATATATCCGCACCCGTTTAGCCTAGTTTTTGAAGATCCCCGACTCCAAAACTGAGGTCTTAACATTACTATGGAAACATTTATCGTACAAAGACTATAAAATTGAATTTTACTCAAAGGTCTGTATCCAGCACTTCGAAATTTGTATTTCGTCACAATACTGTTATATAAATATCAATACTTTGTCATTGCTTTGATGCTCATGAGCTGTCTGAAAGGGTTTTTTTATATTTATTAAGAATTGTCACGAAATAAAAATTCCGGGATGCTGGATTCGGACCTGCACAGTAAATAATACTTTAAATAATCCCATCCTAACCCAAAATCGACACAGTTCCCTTACAGATTTTGTCATGTTTAGGTCGATTACTGTATAAGATTGTAAAAAGGCCAAGGTTTGAACCAAACCCTTCGCCCAAAAACCTTGAACCTAAAAATTCTGAATCTTAGTAATTGCTAAATTTTGGTTCGAATCTGTGACAATTTCTTGACTTTTTACTCTAGCACTTTTTACCTTTCTTCCTTCCAAAACTACAAGAATCTTTGTCACCTACTCTCAACAGATCTCTCTCTTCTTTTTAAAAACGTTCCTTTACACTTATCTCCGGGAAAATATCTGACCACACCTACCTGTGAATAGGGGCATAGCTTGCCGGACTGGCTAATAAATCTTCCCCCGGGTCAGAGACTTTCGGTTATTAAATTATTATATCCTTGCAGAGAATATATTAAAAGAAAAAAGGAAAGATCGGTCGACAAACTAGTTTTAGTGAGAAAATCTTCCTCCTAACTTTGTATTTCTTTGTTTGCTATGCTTTCCAATGATTTTACTAAGTTGGCTCGAAATCGGACATCTATATAGTATAGCTGTCATAGAAAAGTAGAGTCTGAAAAGAAGTCTTAGTGAGAAAAACTTTTTGGGTTTCCTTGGAAATGTCCTTAAATTTGGCAATTATTATTTGATATGCTTTCACACAATTCTGCAAAGTTTTGTCAAAATCGGATGACTATAGCATATAGCTGCAGTACGAATGGAAAAAGAAGTTCTATTGAAAAAAACTTGTTTGTTTTAACTAGAATCGACTCGAAATTTCTTAAATCTTTGTTTGTTAGGCTTTTGGGTGATTCCATTAAGTTTGCTTGAAATCGGTCATCTATATAGCATACCTCCCATAGAAAAGTACGGTCCGATAAGTAGTCTTAGTTAGAAAATCGTGCTGCAAGGGTATACAAACTCGTCAGATATAATCGACCCTTTTCCCAATTCCCAGTCGATTTTCGTGTAAAGATTAGAAGGTAGAATTGAAATATTTCAAATTTTTTTTGATTCAAATCCTGATCTATTGTGCTTTACTAGTCTACTAATTCAACCGGAGTTCTTTCGAATATGCTGAACCGAAATGATAACCGCAAAGGGAAATGTTTTGGTTCAACAAAAAGACAACTTTGATAGAGATTTTTATGAAAACGGTAGGATTTTTTATACTTTATGGTTTTTCTAGACTTTTTTTGTTGTTTACCTTAACTTTGGTGTCTTATAATGCAGGATGGAACCAAAAACCTCATTAGAATACGGTTTCATTTGGTATGCATCGCTAACCTATAGCTTATACACCCCAATAAGACCCACCTAAATCTGTGTGTTCACATGTCTGATATCTCCTATAGGAGTTTCCCTCAGAAGCACATAAATATATGAGTTTATTGCAAACAGTAAACTGAGTTAGATGAGAACTCGACAAGTGAATATGCAGCTCTAGTCATATTGATCGATGTCTTCTATGGGGTTAAAGTCTACCGCTAAGCCGGCTTAGCTGTGTTTGTTTCCCCACTTTTTGTTTCCATTCTTGTCTCATTGTTATCTCGTAATTTTCGTGCAAAAATAAACTAAATAAAAAATTTGCATGCAAGTAGCTTCTTTTCCCTTAGTTTAGTGGCCCCAAAACAAGCTGTCTCCGTGTGTTTGTTTGTGCCTGCGCCTATACTTGAACTTTGATGCCTGGGTAGATAAGGTTTATATTATTTGTTTTGTTTTGACTTGTTTTTGTCGGTAACTGTACTTAATTTGTGCCTCAGTTTGTTTATTGCCCACCCACCGCCCATAGGGTATTAATTGGTCTTTTTTGGTCAATAAATGTGATATCTATAGATTGCACACCCCCTCACCATTGACTGACATACGATATTTGGAGGTAACTTTCAGGGCAAACACTGATTAACGCTTCACTTGAAGCAGTTTTCACAAATATGAGCTAATAGCAGAGATTACGAGGTGTTAAGAGCGAAGAGAGAGTAGAAGTTACTAAAATTCACATCCCCATTATCGCAGATTGTTTATGAGGAAATTTATAGTACGGGTAAGTAGAGCAGCGGTAGCGCTATCAGAACAAAACACTGGCACATATGTACATAAATACATATAGAATTAATTAAGGGGCCGGATCATGTGCCAATTTAGTGCGTGGGCATAAACATTTTATAAGACAAAAATATATATTTCGGGGGCAAAATGATAAACCTGAAGGCCTTCGTTTAGCCCCAAGCCAACTCTCGGGCAGCATCTTAAACATTTTGAACTTTGGAATCTTTCAAGCGTTTGGCACAAAATAGCAAACGTCAACAGTTACCTCAAACAGCCAGCGAAAATCAACAACCCAGCTGACGATAGAGACATCGACAACGAACACACGCGCCATAAGATTTGGAAAGGGGGGCAAACGCAAAGGCGAATGTGAGTCAAATATACTCAATGATTGAGGGGGAGACTGCCAAAAATTAATATACGAACATGTATATCGTGTGAATATAAAAGAGAGGCTGATGCAATAGATTAGGCACGAAACAGCTGTTCCATCGGGTAAGAGCCGGAATGCTGCAGTGCAGTCATCCGGGCTGTCTTCTTCCTTCCAAGTGCGGAAACATAATGTACACAGTGGAAAATCAAGTTGAGTCACTTGAATCCTTGAATATCGTTCGTCAAACAACCACTTCCACAAAAATGAGATGGGTAAAGAGCCGGCTATGGCCGGGTGCTGTGTAAGTGTCCATGTCAAAATCCATTGGGCTTAGAAAGTAAGAGACACCAACAGAAACAAACTAAATAAAATATTTAATATTTGCAGTCCCAAGTTTTGTACACAGAGAAAAAGGGGATATTACAAAATATCCTTTGGATGATCTTACGTATCCATTAGGACTGGATATGTCTTAAATATTGTTTTGATCATCCAATGTAGCTGAAAATCATCCAAAGGATATGATAAATGATCATTCTTTGGATAATTTTCAGCTCTTTTGGATGACTCAAAGGATATGAAAAACATATCGAGCTGAGATGGATTCTTTTTGGATCTTTTTTCTTTCTGTGTATTCGATTTCAGTACTTCTTTTCTTTTTTTTTATCCCATTAAGGTAGGCGTCATAATATTGTACACTTGTCATGGCTTTTTTTTATCTGTCACAAATGTAGATGCATCCTATATATTCTTGATTAGCATCAATGCAGCCCTTTCTGTCTGTCCGTATGAACGCTCAGATCTCAGAGATGCCAAGAGATAGAGGTTGTATAAGACATATGCTTCTTATACTCAAGGTAGATTAAGTATATTTTCGATTTTTACCACGGTCCCTTCCGCTCAGGTAATTTGAAGTAAACCCGTCATATTTCCCACATCAGAAATATTTATTGATCCGCCAAGGGATTGGTATAGAACGGATGAAGGGTAGTCAAGCTATGACCAAAAGAGCATACACTTTCGTTAGTATATTAGAATCGGGCCGACTTTCTACCTTACTTACAAGGTGAAGCAAACTTAAAAAGGCTTTCGTTTGTAGGAAAAAAGGTGTAGCAATGTCGCTTGTCCCTCCCCGCCCCCAAAAATTCGATTCGATATAGCCATGTCTGTCTGACCGTATGACCTCCCCGTATGTTCTCCCGCCCAAATCTTAGTAATCAGACAAACTAATTTAAGACCTAGCTAAAAAGACAACATATTTCACTGGGGCTCAGCTAAGGGTACAGTGTGACTGTTCAACGCCAAAATAACCCCCTTCAACAGAGTAAGACCACCAAATGTCAAACGATCACACTACATTGTTTACATATGCAGGAGTATTTGGATTATATGTGGAGACCAGAGGTCATGGGCATCGCCTTAGATTTCGGAATGGCTCAAATTGCCCTTATAAGTTTTTGTTTTGTTTTGCTGCATCCATTGTTGAGCCCATTTAGCTGGGATAGGTTGCTGAATTATACTATTTTTTCGACTTACACCCAGCTAAAATCAATCATCTGTTTTGCCTGTCAAGGTTGCGGCGCCACAAGCTGGGTATGAGTGAAAGTATTTAGTTTGTTTGAGAACTGGCCCAGCTAAGAGACCAGTCGGCAGTTTTAGCAATCGGTTCGCTTTACCCAACTATATCGATTTAGCCTGTCTGAGTACTATGCTTAAAGCTGCACTAGGGACTTGAATATGACCGTGTCACGACGCGAACGTGAGCAAACATAAAGTTTAGGGCATGAACATCCGCGATCCACAATTTATACAAATTGTCATATCTCCTACAGTTTTATAGAAAGATGGTTTGTACCTTTTAAATATTTAGTAATCAGGATTATATATCGATCTGCCAAGGTATTGACTAAAATCAGATAAATGATGGTCAAGTTATGAGCAAAAGAAAAGCCCTGCTTTCAGCTGCTACTGCAGCATCAAAACTCAAAATGAGCATACACTTTTGTTGGTAGTACCAACTTGGCAACAGAGTATGTTACAGTCGGGCTTGAACCAATGTTTTACTAGTATTAAGTGGGTTAATAGATTTTTCATACTTATATTGGGTGAAACATACTGTTATCAAGTAAAGTCTTTATATTTCTCTTTGTGTAATTGAATTGCTGTTGATTTTTTTTCCAATTCGCCCAGTTCTGCAATTGAATTGCGTGATACGTATGTGAGTAAGTGCATCTGCTAAATTATTAAATGCTTAGCTAATGGCATGGCTAAACTCGATAATGAGATGACTGCTGATTGAATTCGCACACGCAATCGCAATGAAAGTGAGTGCTTCATAAAAACCTTATCAAAAGGCCTCTTCAAATCAAAGTCGATGCATCAAAGTTTCTTTCAAGTGCCACCCAGACGACAGGCCAAACAAATAAATCGTTGTTGTGAGCTTTGAGCTGAAAAAATACAAAATAAAAACAAAAATAAGTAAACAAAAACAAAGCAAATTTCAAGCTCCATTTTGAGGTCATCAGCTAGGGACATGCGCTCACTCGATCGTTCTCCAACTAGCTCTCCCTCTCTCTCCGGCTTCTGGCAAATTCTTCCGTATGTTGATTATTTTTTTGGTTTTAGTATTCAAATTTTGTTTTTGTTTTGCTCTCCGCTGAAAACCTGTTCGGCTTTTTCCACTTGTTTTATTGGTTCTTGTTTTGGTTTGCTAATTCGTTACAATTAATAGAATTTTATGACTAATTTATGACAAATGCATGTGTATGTGTATACGCTTTGAGTATGTGACTTGTTTGTTCTTTCGACTTGCGTCTGGCATTTCAATTTACTGCATCGACCCCTTTAATTGCTTTGGCGGTCTGCCTCTCTCTTATCAGAGTACAGAAATTTGTGGCTGTACACCCGGTAATAATCATTAACTAAATTACATTTCTTATTTATTAATAAGAGGGGCGTGTCTCGTGGCTTCTGCGGTCAAGGCCTTATATTGCCCTCTTATCAGCAACAAAACCAGCGTTGTTTTCGTTCCATTCGATTTCTTTTGTTACGAAATTGTGGAGCAAAGAGGGGCAAAGTTTTATTTTTGAATTGTTGATTGGAAAGTGCTTTGAACTTTGCTTAATTCTGAATACTTGATACAACGCATAAAGTTTACTTCGGAAAGAGGCCTTGGCAATAATTAATCTAGAAATTGTGTAAACAGAAATATATATTTTGTAAGATCAATTTATTGATCCAATTGCAAACTTAGCTAAGGAGCACAGCCTTTAACAGTTTACCTTAGGGAACGAAATCCGACACGTTTCAGGTATTTCACATTATTTTTTAGCCGGCTCGACTTAAACTTTAATCAAAAGAAATTAACACAACTGAAAACAAAAGGTCGACAAAATCTCACTAAACTGTTAAAGTCTTACAAAAACAACTGATATTTTGTGACACTAAGAAAAAGCTCACACGACAAAGAGAATGGACAGAGAACAGAGAAGAAATTGCTCTCTGATTACGCCATCTATAAAGTAACTATCCATGAAAAAGCTTCTTAAACGTTGCCGTTGAGTTAAACTGTAGGACTCTTTCTCTTCTGAAAAAATCCTGAAAAAGTCGCAACTGGTTGCACTTCGTATCCAAATCAATGTATTGAAGTGGTAAATTTAACAAAATTAACAATTGTTCACGGCAGCAGCCATTTGCAACCAGTTTAATACCAGTTGGAAACTTTACTTTGGCTTCTGTGGCGGTAAAGTCAACTATATATGATAATAAAAAGACCAGTAGAATCTTCCGATCTTCTCCTGTCTTCTGTTCTTGCTTAAAAATGATTTCCATCTATATTGTCATAGCTTTAAGTCTTCCATCCTTAAATTTCCCTTCAAATAATTCATTAAAATCTCCTCAACAGGTCAAAATGCTTGCGAAAAGAAATCCTATGTATTCTTACGTAAAGAGTTGCCCGTACGTTTGGCCAATATCATGAAGGAAATTGCTCTATTGCCCGATACCCTGCTTCATACCAGATCCGTGAGCGAAGTTAGCTCTTGGTATGTGAAAAGTTTCGAGGATGTGCTGGAATACGAGAAGGCCGAACCCACGCATGAAAACCTACAAAAGTGAGTTATCTTTACCTACTTAGCCTCAACTTTTGACTACATAATTTTACTTCCTTTAGATTTGTACGCCATCTGGATCTCATTAGGAATCGACACAATGATGTGGTACAGACCATGGCTCAGGGTGTGCTCGAAATGAAGGAGAACGAGGATGGTCAGGTGGATGCGCCCACTGAGAGTTCTATACAATACTTTTTGGATCGCTTGTACATGTCACGCATCAGCATTCGAATGCTGATCAATCAGCACAGTAAGTGCACATAATACCATGTAATCTTCCGTTGACTCTACTATCAATTTTATAGCTTTGCTGTTCGGCGCCAATCCACATTCGGCTGGTCGGCATATTGGCTGTCTGGACCCCGCCTGTGATTTATCGGATGTGGTACGGGATGCCTATGAGAATGCCCGCTTCCTCTGTGATCAATATTATCTGACCAGCCCTGCTTTGGAGATCCAGCAGTATAGCTGTGTGACAGATGATACTCTACCCATACGGACTGTGTATGTGCCCTCGCATTTGTATCACATGCTGTTCGAGCTGTTCAAGAACTCCATGCGTGCGGTAGTGGAGACGCATAACCATGACAAATGTGACACACTGCCGCCTCTGAAGGTGGCCATATGCCGTGGCAAGGAGGACATTTGTGTAAAGATCTCCGATCAGGGAGGCGGTATACCACGCTCTCAGACCGACCAGCTGTTCAAGTACATGTACAGCACAGCGCCGCAGCCCTCGAAATCGGATTTGCATACGGTGCCATTGGCAGGCTATGGCTATGGTTTGCCCATATCTCGGCTGTATGCACGCTATTTCCATGGCGATATAGTGCTGTTATCCTGCGAGGGTTTTGGCACCGATGCCATTATTTATCTTAAGGTGGGTTGGCTTATTCTTTTCTGAATGATGAAATACTAAACTTTCCTTTTATACCAGGCTCTGTCCGATGAGGCTAATGAATTGCTGCCCATTTTCAACAAGACCAGCTCAAAATTCTATCGCGCCACAGTGCCCACGGGTGATTGGTCCAATCAGGTAAAACACGTCAAGAAGAAGACGACAAAAGAAAGTGCTATCATCAGCCAATAGTCCAAGCAATAACCCGTATCCACCCCGCTGGCTGTGCACCAAACAATCAATCAATCAACACTCACCCCCCAAACAGATCCTTTTCCCCCTTGTCACCTGCAAGCTTAAAGTGTTTATTTATTTTTGTTTATATTAATATGTAAAACTCCCTTCCACCCCCCTCGAAAAACTTCCTTAAAAAATTTGTTAACGAACTTTTGTCATTTAACAATTGACATTCCAAAATTGTGTTGTTCCCCGTTTTTGTTCTCGTTGGGGGAGGGGCGGCTGCGGAGGGAGGTGTGAAATTAAACATATTTGTATTTATGTTTTTAGTCTTAATTATTGAGTGGATTTTATTTAGTTTAAGCAACGAAACGCATGCAAAATACTAGTTAAGTTATACAACATGGCGATACAAATAAACAATTATACACCAAAACCAATTCCCCGCCCAAAAGTATGCTTCACACATTTTCTTTATTTCCTCGTTTACTTAAACTTCTCTTTTGTTTTATACTTTGTTGATTTACTTTCAGAACTTTTCCAATCGTTGGCGTTATATTTATGGTTATTTAAAAAACTTATAAGACTGTCCGTCACTTGCTTCACCGTTCTTGGAACTTTGTGTACTATCTGTTATGCTTTCCATTTTGTTTGTTTGCTTATAGAGCTCGGATATGAATGCACGCCAACTGTCGGCCACCACTCCAAAGCGCTACAATGACTTGGCCTAGAGACCAATCGTCCTACACAATAACTGTTACTCAGGTTCCGGAACAACAGCAACAACAACAACAACAATATTAATGCAAAAGATGCTACAGATATCATTAGTTTAAGGCAAAACATTCCCAAACAACAAACACAAATTTGTATTCATGGCAAACGTAACGTTGTGTTAAGTTTTCTCGTTGTTATAAAAAAAAAGATGAAAAAAAATATTGGTAAAAATGTTTAATACGTGGGGGCATCCTTAACAAGTTTATGTATTTAACAATTTGAAGTTATTTGAAAGTTGCCAGATATGGCTCATCTTTAGGTGAGATCGATTCGATTTCAGGGCTTAGTTTGTTAAGTTCAGTAGTTCAATAGTATTATTTAGTAGTTCCATTGATGTATCTTTTAGCTTTTAATGCATTTAGTTAGGTTAAAGTGTTCCTAGAATGAAGAACATAGTCCGTGACATGATAAAAAAAAAAACTACGGTACGGCGCTCACAGTGTGCGCTCTCAGCAAAGTACTTAAAGCCAAGGCATACTTAACAAGTTAGCCGCACTTCCTGTCTCGCTCTCTTCGATAAATGCTTAAACGTCAGTCTGTGAAAAACACTGTCCGTGAGCGACGCACCTCCGCTACTCCCTCGCTCTAGCAGTCTTTTGTACTCATATTAGCATCTATGAGAGAGGAAGTGTGGCTATCTTGTTAAGTATGCCTTGATTTAAACGTTTAGTGTTTCGCGTACTCTTGAAGCGTGAGATTCTTCGCGGATGTTGTTTTTTTTGTTCCGCACACTCGTACCTAATTTGCGTCGCTCTAGCGCTCACTCTGACTCTTACTTTCCCACTCTCAGCTCAGTACTTAGTTGTTGTATTCAAAGCATGATATCTATGCCTAAGAAAAAAACTGATTCATTAGATGTCCCGAGGCAGGATCGAACCCAGAGAGCAGGCAAATACACTACTAACCACTGCACCACCCACACACGGCCCGAATTCGATAGCATATCGATAGAAAATCTAGCTTTTTCCAGAAAAGGCTAGATCATTTAGTTTTTGGCTTGATCATCAGTCACGGATGATCTGCCGAATAGATATTTATCCCTTATGAGGAAATACATTAGGGTTGTTGAAAATAAATATCCATATTTTTTTTAAAAGGAAAAATATACCACTAAATGCATATTTTTCCGAGGCTACCTATAGATTTTGATTGCAGAGAGATTGCTGGAGTCAAATGACACCTTGAGGTTATTCATTCGTCCTGTTATTCTAAAGATACAAATATAAAAACGAAAAAATATCAAATATCGTTTGATATTTTTGATATTTTTTCTTTATATTTGTATCTTTAGAATAACAGGACGAATGAATAACCTCAAGGTGTCATTTGACTCCAGCAATCTCTCTGCAATCAAAATCTATAGGTAGCCTCGGAAAAATATGCATTTAGTGGTATATTTTTGCTTTTAAAAAAAAATATCGATATTTATTTTCAACAACCCTAAAATACATCGAAATGATGTGATCACTTAGATCATCCCGAGAACGACCTCCAGAATGTGCCGGTGGAACAGCATTCAAACAGCAGAATAGCATCAAAATACAGCGCATGCAGCATGAACAGGCCGCAAATGAAATAAAAAATCCCGCTTAAAACGGAGTGTGAGTTGAGAGCGTTCTGGGTTGTGGGTTGTTCGATGAGAGGGGAGAGCAGAAAATCGTGAACAGAACTTCCATATGTATTTTTAATGCACAATGCTTAATAAGTGATTTTGTGTTCCGAACTAGTTGTTAAATTCGTGAAGTAATCGGTAAACTGCTGGCCGAAAACATCGCCCCCTATATAGATATTGTGTAAAGCTTGCAGCGCAGTCAAGCGCAAGCAGCTGTTCGTGTCGTGAGTAAGTTGGAGAAGAAGAGAAAATATATTTATGTGTAGATTCTTCCAGAGAAAAGTTCAAACATAAATTGTTTTTGTTCTTTTTTTATTGTGCAAATGTTTTGAAGTGTTTTGGTGTGTTGATTTAAGTTTTGTATCTGCCTTGGACAATATGTAGAAGCCGGGAAGCTGTTACACACGCTGGTAAGTTGCGTGCTTGCACACACACACACACATACACTCAAAACAATTTACACATTTTTGTTGTTGCTTGCCGGAAGGTCAGTAATGCCATTTTATACCTACTGAGACTCCTGCTTCATAAGGTGCAGCGGAGGGCTGTGTCCTGGGACTCTAAGGATCGCTCTTATAAAAGATCGTCATAAGATCTGCCACTTGTTGCAGCTTCTCTGAAGTCTTTTACCTAACTTTCAAGTGCAAGTGCTGCATTCCTGGTAGGATTTGTCCGCAAGACCTTGAACCAAATCAAGGAGTTAAGATTTAGCTTTAAGCTGCTCTTCCATTACTTCTATTCTTCTGGATAGGCACTAGCACGGTTAATTGGATAGCTACATCTGAATGGTTCTCAGGGCTATCAACACATACCAAACATCGCAGGACGAGTTGTTATTAAAAAGTATATCAAAAATTGGCACAGGGTAGATATCTTTTAGGCACTACATTTTATTTTTTTTACATACAATACACAATAATAATAATAATAATTTTCTATATTGCAATCGATAACATTAAATATTGTTCATTTTGCTGCGCTTCTTCTTCCTCTGCTTCATGCTCATCTTTCTTTATACAATAATCGGTTCGTAGTTTTCGTTTAGGTTAAATATTTTATACAAAATTCTCACATTTAGTTCATTTTCATCACTTGTTAACTTTTTGCTTTGCTTTTTATCGGCTTGACACGTTTATTTAAACTATTTAAACTACAGCAACAATTTGATACAATTAAACAAGGTGCAGGTGCGTGTGTTACTGTTACTGTTCCTTTTGATCGCGATCTCAGATAATAGTTGTAATAATAGTAATAATAATAATAATAATAATATATGCAATATAAAATCGACAAAAAATCAAAAATCAATCATAATAAATACAATACAATATATAAACAATAATACACAATTAAATAATTGGAAGATTGGCTGAAATCGAAAATTGGAATGCTTGCGAAACGGAGAAGAAATAGAAACCAGGAACCAAGCAGAGACGGCATAGTGTGTGTCCTGGTCTATGACTTGCATAGAAATTGTGGTTGGAAAATGGCTTTTTGTTTTAGATTAGCACCATATTGCATTTACTTGCGTAAAGGATCCAGACTCTCCAGCGAGAAGTCATCAAGGTTTAGGTTTTGACTCTGGAAAAAGAAATCAAAGAGGAAGGGAAAAATAGTTTAATCAAAAATTTCTATGGGGCATTTAAGGTTTACAATTGGTATTTTAAGGTTCTTAGAGAATTAAAATTGTTTTGAAAAGAAAGATTTCCACAAATTCAAGCCATCGGCTATATATGTATAAAGCGTGATCCAGGTTTAGAAATGCATTTGCGGTATTTACTTTGGAAGCCCGAAAAAAATACTTTCCATGTAGATTTAGCGCTATGTAATTCTGTAGCATGGCCCTAAAGAAAGCCGTAAAGGTAGCTTTTATTAAACTAGATTGGTAGGAATTCCGGCCGATCCTTGAGTAAAAATTGAGTTTTGAATTTTTTATACTCTATAACAACCAGTAGGCAGCCCTAGACCATATAAAGTACTAAACTTTTGTGCGAAGAACCATACGAAACACTGAACGTTTTAAGTACTTTGCTGAGGGCGCACACTGCGAGCCTCCTATCTTAATTGTTGTATCATGCTTATTGTCTTGACCCATGGGTAAGTTTTACAAGACGAAGTGCGTGGTTTTTTAAAACGTATCGAAAATGTTCTTTTTTTTTTAAAACAAAAGTATTTGCTTTCTCATCATTCTCATCGTTTTCATAGTGGTAAAACCAATTTTTGTTCTGTCGAATAGCTTCACGTAGATTAGCTATAACTTGCCGGTAATATTCCTTAGGTTCAGTATTTCCCAGTAGCACGATCTAATGGTTCACCGCCGACTGAACATCTCGGTCTTGGCCTGGTTTCGACATTATATCTATAAACCCATGATTCTGCAACAGCTATGACCCTCTGGAGCAAAAATACTCTCCATGTCGAGTAATGCTACTATATATAGAGTAGTCTCTAAGTTCAATCTCTGAAGGGAGAGCTGAGCGGTTACAGTACACTTTCCCCTGCTGTGTAAATTTAAGTGGGGCTTATAGTTTGTCTGAGGAAGACGTCTATAAGTCTCTGTATGGTTCTAAGAATGGAACGAGGACAGACTGATTGGCCTATAATCACTTGGTTTGGCATGTCAGCGTTTATAAGCTTTCGGTATTTCGGTTTCTCTCTATCCAGTGGTAATTTAGTTGAACTACATTTAGATTCTGTACTCCATTGTGTGTTGTAATTGGGCGCTATTAGGACCTGCCACTTCATTCTGGTGTCTATATTCTTGTTTAATTGAAAGGTCGGATGACCTACCAAATGATGCTACAAATTAAGAACTATACAAACTCCTTGCAGGAATCAGTCAATGCTTCGTCTGGTCTTTGTAACACTACTGACACCTCGTCTTCGTGTATTCGTTGAAAGATTTACCCAAAAACCAATACTTTGTATTGAGAATTTGTCTCCCTCTCAACACAAAATGAAATACATTTTGTTTGCCAAGAAATTTTAACTAAAAATAAGACTCACCTTAAAAACACTAGGTCCATTGCTCATCTCAAAAGGATCCGAGCCAAACAGATCTGTATTGCCGTTCGTTGTTGTGGTTGTTACCGAGGTGCTGCGTCTTGGTGCAGCAATCTTTGGCGGCGGCGCCACTGCAATATAGAAATGAATGTAATGTGGCAACAGTTTTTCGTTTGCTTAAAATATGTTCAACGTACACAAAGGTGGCGTTATGTTCAAGTCGCTGCTATTGAGGCTCCCATTGATGTTGTTGTTGCTCAATAAGCTGCTATTGTTGTTGGGCTGCTTGTGATCATTGTTGTTGAAGAAGAGCTGCTGGCCAAAACTTTTGGGCGGCTCAAAGCCAAACAAATCATTACTGATGGCATTGCGTCCATTGCTCAAATTGTCCTGCATCTCATCGGCACGCGGATCGAAATCACTATCCGAATCCGAGTTAAGCAGCAACTCATCCATTTTTTGGCTATTGTTCTTGCCGCCGCCGCCGCTGCTGCTGCCGCTAATGCTTATCTGGCTAGATAGATTGGTCCGCGGTGGGACAATGGGCAAGAATGAGCTCGGCGAAGCCGAATGTGTGGAAGCCGTTGTGGAGTTGGTGTCAATCAAAAGCTTATCCTCGTCTGGGAAGTGCAAGGAAAGATGGTTTAATTTCAAGTACAACACATCTGGCCGTTAATTCTTACCCAGCTTGCCATTGCTCAGCGAATCGCCGCCTCCAATTCCGTTTTGCAGCTCAATGATGGGCGCCTCCGCTATGTCCTTGATGCCCAACTTAAATAGCATGGCATCCAGCTCGGCCTTTGGCAATTTTGCGGATAATTCAAGCAGGCGTTCCTTATAGATGGCCACTGTTTGCTGTAGATGCTCAATCTGCTGCTGGGCCTTATTCAAATTCGTCTTCTCATTGCTATCCATGTATTTTCTGGAACCAGGGAAATCAAGATTAGTGGGTAAACAGTACACTGGCACTGTCCACTTACCTGTAGGCCAAATCAAAGGCCTGGCCGATGGTCAGCGTTATGTCCGAGGCCAATTTGTTCGAGATGAAGACAAAACACTCGTGTGTCTCTTCCGTTTTGGCACTGCCATTGCTGTGACCATTTGTATCCGCATCCTTCGTCTTCACCGATTTGGCTATGAAACTGAAAAACTTCTTCACACCCTTCTCGTCCGCACAATACGAGATGTTGTAGAGGGGGAATTGATGCAAGATCTTGTGGGTGCGCGGCTCTTGAATGGCCACGCCTTTGATGCTAATGGTGATCTCCAGTTTCTTGAATTTCTCTTGGGTGCCCGTTTCCGCTTTTTTCATCTGTTGGGCAAACTGCAGCTTCCGTATGGCCTCCTTGACCACCTCAATGCCCTTGGGCTGGTCCACGCTCAGATTACCAAAGAACTGTCCAAATGGAGAATGGTTGGAGATGATGGAGATGATGATAATGGTCACACTTCAAGCCCAGACTCACCTTGACTAGATAGACCGCATGCCCGTTGATGAGCTGCTCCGGTGTGTGCAGCCAATTGCGCTTGCTGTTCTTGGACTCGCTCTTGGCATCTCCATTGCTGTGGCCATTGTTGTTGCTGCTATTCCCATCGACAATAGTGTCCTTGTCCTTGTCCTGCTGCTGCTGTTGTTTATTGTTATTCTGCTTGTTCCAGAACTTCAACTGCGCCATTTTGGCTGCCGTCTTACTGCCGCCCGTCCCGCTGTTGGCTGCTGGTTGATAAGGCATCTGTAAAGGGAGACGGAATGGAGATGATTCGCATTGAACTTTGGCTTTGGGTTTTTCCACCCTCTCTGGCCCAGCCATTTAATTTGCTCAAAAATACAACAAAAACTAAATTCCAGCTGTCGCCGACGCCGCCGCCGCCGCTGCTAATTATCGTTATACAACAAAAGTGAATCTAAATGTATTCTTTTGGCTAATTGCAAATCGTGTTCGTTGAGACGACGACAACAATGATGTGTGTAGCCAATCCCTAGCAATCCCCAAGTGCATACACTGAAAGAAAAATTGAAACACCAGGCAGCCAATTAAGATTTATCTGAGATGCTGCTTGTTTTTCAGTAGATGGATTTCAACATTCAACCGCAGATAATACCATATATATAAATGCAGATATCGTGAGAATCTTTATTGGCTTAAAACCAAGGCTGCAGGCCCCGGTTCGCAGGTTCGAACCCAAATTTTCAAACGGTTAAGGTTCGGAAACTTTTGGTTCGAGCCTCGGTTCACGCTTATACAAGTTTGAATAGTAATCGATCTAAAAACGAGACAAATCGTTTGGGAATTGGGTCGAAAGTGACTTGGAGAGCACATGGAGTTAATCAATATATAATATAATGTACTGTTAAGTATAAATCCATTTCGAAGTCTACTAATGAAAAATATTACCTATCTTATGTTAAGCTCTTATTTTGTGAATCATTTTAAAAGCTTTGGAGTCCAGGATCTTAAAATCGGGGCTATTATTGGTGCGGATTTTAAGGGATAGTTTTGAAGTTTTTTATAGATTTTCCTGCCGATTGTGAGAAAAAGCCCAGGTAACAGGAGTCGTCGCTAGGAAATAGGTAAAATTTTCATATATCTATAATTAAGGGGTTCGGCACAGGTTCAGGATTAGTTTCTATTTCTAAAGAGGTTCGGTTTATAGTAGAGCCCTGTTTAAAACACTGCGTTGAGATGGCTTGAAGCAATCAATTGCAAAAATCAAGGCACTAGACTTATCCTGGTGAAACGGAAAAGGTGAGATAGTTGACCATGAATTTGTTTTTCCATTTCCATCGATCAATGGGGAATATTATTTTGAGCTGTTGGCTTAGAAGCAAAACCGACCAAAATAGTGCTCTTACAGTGCATGTCCCAACCAGAATCGATGTGTTCTCTCTACTTTACCACAGAAAAATGCTGTCACATTTTAGGTTCAACAAAAGTTACGTTATCTTTAAAGAAGGATTCTCCATTGCTACTAAGCTAGACGTTGGCACAAGGGTTTACCTATTGTCTTCTTCTCCGGGAGGAGCTGAATAATAAGAGACCTGTCTAGCCATTGTCAGCCATGTGAATACAATGAAACGAGGATCTCATTTAAGCTTCTACAATTCTGTAAGCGTGTTGGAATTATGAGGGTTTTTGTTAATTAGATAAACAACTAAAAAGTAAGACCCCCCGCCCGCACACGGATTGAAGCGAAGCTAGCTGAGTTTAAATTAATTCTTAATTTATTATAAATTTTATAGAGGCCATTTTCTCTCTTTTTATTATGACCTCAAATGTGGATATATAACTTTCCGCACACTTTTGAAATTTAATTCCCAGAAATCATTTGATTAGCTTTAAAATCCTCATATATAATGTCGCACATAGTATAAATGAAAATTACACTGCGAGAATATTACATTATTCGATTGGATTGGATTAAAGTCAAGAAGCACCACAAAATATTATAGTATATCGTTCTTTAAAGGAAAGAATAGGATTAACGAAAGAAATGCACTTTGATAAGGGGTATATAAAGAGGTCGGATGGAAATTTTATTAGATGTACGGGTATAATTAAACCGAAGGTCGGATATAATTTTTTTTAAGATATAGGACACATTTTTCTAGTTTTATTATCTTGTCATATATCAGGGATGCAAACTGGTCCTGAACTGAGCCAAACCGTTTTGCATTGTGGTTTTCGATTCGGCTTAGCAATAACAAAGGCCACCGGTTCGGTTAATTAACTGAATTAAGAGGTTGAATTTCGGTTTGGATCGGTTCGGTTCGGGACCAGTTTGCATTCCTGATAAATTCTATAAATAAAATTGATGTCGAATCCCCCCCTGCATGTCGAATCCTTTATCTGCTACCGAAAATAGTAGTCCTTACAAACGCTAATCATCGTGTTAGAGTTGGCAATAGTAATCACATCAGAATCTTATCTTGCTTATATATTAATGTGTGCATTTGATTGATTATGTGTTAGGTACTCAATCAAGCGGGAATGACTGAACAAATTATATCATTTTTATTTAAAAAATCCCCTAAATTGGCATACGTATAGTATAAGTATTTATGAAAGCGCTTGTTGCTTTTTGGCAAATGGAAGTTCCCAAAAATCCGCAAATTTTGCACAATTCTCCAAAGAGATCTTATTATCATAAGGAAAGGGTAAATATGAGGTGGAAAAAATGAGCAAAATTTGTTAATTGAATAA
The DNA here is from genome assembly GCA_035044985.1 of Lordiphosa fenestrarum. NCBI lineage: Eukaryota > Metazoa > Arthropoda > Insecta > Diptera > Drosophilidae > Lordiphosa > Lordiphosa fenestrarum. The sequence goes on from JAWNNO010004737.1 coordinate 1,939,675, forward strand.
TGATAAATTTGATGGATGGCAATAGTAAAGTAAGCACCGCCTCTTCGTTTGTAAAAACCCACGTCGGCTGCCTGCTGGTATTTAATATTTAAGGGTCAACTAAGCTTTGGATTTAATATCCCCCTGCAGATTAGAAACTTTTCACTTTTGGAAATCAAAAACACGTGAAAATTTGATAGATTTGATAGACGCTCCGTCACCTCCCCACTGAGTTGGTAATTTGTCTTGATGTTATAGCCGGTTTTCGTTTCTTAGCTTTTATTTGTCTGAGTGTAACGTTTTTCCACCATTGTCGGACTTATTGAGCCTACGTCAGCGGAAAACCTGTTGGTCAGCTGCGCTGCACTTGGGACGTCATCTCGTCTCTGGTGTGACACAAACAATAAGGCAAAAGTTTCTCAGAAAACAACAAAAAGTAGAACAAAGTTTGAATCAAAGTCACACCTAGGTGACTTGGCGGATCTTTTGTGTAAATTCTCGTGCAATTCTCACATTTCGTGCTGTCTCATAATTAAGACAAATCTTGCAAGAAACAAAAAAAAAATCAAATATAATGAAGCTTTATTTCACACTCTCACATATGTTTGTACACTCGTCTGTATGTATGCAATTTTGATTTATTTTGGAGTTGGCTTTGGGGCTGGGGCATTAGGCAATCGTACAAAAGCGAAAGCTAAATTGGCCAAAAGTGGCGTGCGATGACGAAGACGGCGACGTTGGCTTTGGCGACGGGTTATAAAATTCGAAAATAGCACAAACGCCAGCTTAAGCTCCAAACGAAATGAAGAGTGGCCGGGGCAACAGCTAGGACTGGGGGCCGGAGGCACCCTGTATATGGCGATTGTGCGCAATTATAGTTAACAAAAAAAAAATTGAAAACGACGAACAAAAGATAATGTTGTCGACCAGTAAAACCGCAATCATGTATGTACATTCAATGTACATACACGTACGTACATGCATATATATTCGAGATGTCGCGGAAGTCACTCAGTGGCGCAGTTGTTGAAGATTTACGTCTACCGCCTCCGCATCGAGCTTATTTAGCATGCCAAGTGCGTACAATCAGAACTAGAGATTGTGAGAGAAAAGGCTAGACTAACGGTACACAACAGCCAAGTAGGAATATTGAAAGAAGCGTTAACACTAAACAACCAAGTTTATAAATTCTTTGACGAAAATCAAATTGTCTTGAAGGAATTATGAGAAGTTTTAATAAGCCTACAATTGGCAAGGCTAGCAACTGCAAATAATACTAGACAACAAGGTCCACTACATTGAAGAGCTGGTAGTTATTCCATGTTAATATGATTTTCGTTTTTAGAAATGATCCAATCACGTCTAGATTTTATGTTATTTGAGCTTAAAGTTGCTAAAGTGCCTATTTTGACCTTTTTTGTGAGAGTTTTTTGGTAAATTTTTTGTATTATTTGGACTCTTTTTGATACTAGCGGAAAGTACCATCCCTAAGCTTTGAAATGAACTACTCAAAACAATTCTGCAGTTTTTTTCAATGAAAATAGATCTCGTTTAGAACTTGTGTAGGAATCTAAAAATATTGCTGGTGCACCATGTATGCAATGAGTGGTGGAGACTCTAGTATGTATTGATTATCGAAATGATTTAGCAATGAAAACACAGCTACATTAAGAAGCTAACCCTTGAAAACCGGTTTTGGAAGGATTTTTAGAATCCCCCGACAAGAACATTAAATATGATTCTTTTCCTTCACAAACGTAAACAAGCTTTGGTTCTTAAAATTACTTACTCATTGAGGAACTTTCATAGATTTTTCAATTTTTTTTAGATATTTTTATGTTTAATATGTCAAAAACTTAAACCTTCCTAAGAATTTCAGGGGTTTTCAGTTCTGGAATAAAGTATTCTTTACTAATACGAGATATATTTTCAGATTTCAGGAACTTTCATAGTTTTTTAATATTTTTTAGATATTTTTATGTTACATATTTCAAAAACTTAAACCTTCATAAGAATTTCAGGGGTTTTTATTGGACAACCCTATTTCAAAGCAGATAATTCTCATTATTGTTGAGTTTACAAAAATTTGCACAGAATACAGAATCCTTGTTTCTCACTCAAACTCTTTTTCCGATCGACTTTTTCATATCGTATGGCAGCTAAAGGAAATAGTTATCCAATTTTGAGTGAGTTTTGAAGATCAGCTTGAAAGCATTTAACGCTACCAATGGAAACAATGAAAATATATATTTTCGGAACTATTAAAAGGGATACACCGTGCAAAATTTCAGCCTAGTAGCTTTAAAACTTTTTGATCAAGAGTACAGTTATGGAAACTACTGTGAAAACAGTCTGTACTTTCTCATTTCAAACCTAATTGCTAAATATGTACAATAGTTATATGCATGAAACCCTCTGTGGGAGGTGAATTGATAACGCTTCTTTAGTATGTTCTTCTTTTTGAGACTATTTTGTCTATTTTTTTTAGAGGTGTCCAATGAGATGTAAGGCAGGAATACACACAGGTTTTGAACCAAACCGAATCAAAGCGAAACCGAACCGGTATCGTTTTGAAAACGCTAAGCCGAATTAAATACCACTTAACAAAGCGGTTTGGTTAGGTTCACCAGTTTTAAGAAGTTAAGCGCTTAGCTTTAGAGAAAGATCCTTATAGTTTAGAGAATTGTCATCAACTTCCAAAAAAAAATTTATTTAAACTTCGTATCATTTACGATTCGCTGATGGTCCCTTTGAATAGGATACCTCCATATACCGAAATGATCCTCAAGTTGATATAGCTTCTAAGGATGTCTTGGCACCATTTAAAGACATGTGATCTCGCACATCTCCTGAAATTGTGCTCAGACCTTTTAAAATACCTTTCATCAGACTACATTCCTGAGTATCTCCATTGCTTTATGGAACGACATACTCAATTATCTATGACATTTAGCGATTATAAGCACTTATAAAAGGATTTTAGAGCTATCCAAGTACAGATTAAAATTAAACTGACAAAACTATTGTTGAAATTGTAAATATATTGAGAAAAAAAAGTTTGAAGTGAAGCAAACAAGAATCAAGAATAGATCCAATCCTTTCATCACAAGACCTTAAAAATAACTTGCAACCTTTAAAATTCTTCAGAAGGTTCGTTTCGGAGGTTTGAACCCATCGTAAACTATGAGGTTCGGTTCGAGGACCGGTTTCTTAACCGGTTCATCCCATTTGAGTTCTTTAAAACATTTTTGCAACTATTTTCTATTAATTGCAGCGATCTATGCTCAACCTTTTGTAGAAGAGGAAACAAGTAATTTAATGAACAATTTCATATGTCAATCAATAGCTATTAAAGCTATCAATCATACATACCCCTATAAAAGTCTCTGGTTCTTCCACCAAGTACTTGAAAAAAATATAATAAATTTAATAAAATTAAATTCTTAAAAAGTCGGCTGAAGTAAAGTTTTCTGAACTGAACCTTCTTCCCAAGAAGAGGATCCGGTGCTGGCTTAGGCTCGGATAATAAAAGATTTAGCGAGTCCGGTCCGTGGTCCGGTTCAAAAATCGTAGATCTGGTTCGTGATCAGGCTCGGCAGCTCAAGATGTTCTTAGGGTTTTTGCAGTAGCCAAAGCGACAACACTGCATGCCCTAGCATTACTCATGGCTACACACTGCTAATCCCAAGCTAAGTGGTTGTTTAAGTACAGCCAATATGTAAAACAAGTGCCAGAATGTGCCCGAACATGTTTCAGATCAGCGCCTGAAGAGGGAGGGTTGGGATGAGTAATGGAGTTAAGCTATGTGCACTGACTGTGAAATTATTGTGAACCATTTTTGTTTCATTTCTATTTCTCTCTCCCTCAATGTTTCTCTGTGTGGCGGCCTTTCGTCATAATTATAATTTATGCTTAAAGCACACACACACACACACACACACGCACATGGAGTGTTTAAATGAAGTACACTTTCTTTTAAGGCCTCCACCAGCTGGTTAAGACCAACACTGGGCATAGACTACAGGTGTTTGCACAACTCAAAACAACATAACAAATGAGGCAAACAAATAAGCGTCTTAAACTTAGCCCAAGGCAAACAATAACAAACAAATAAAATGGTTAAGAAACACAGAGTGCGGCTTCTTTTTTTGAAAAACTTTCATAATTAGCTTGAACAAGTGGTGTGGCGGGGGGGGATGTGCGTGATTACTGGCTCAAAGTAAAATAAATAAATGCACGCAACAAGCTGCCAGCCAGATTCCTTTGGAATTTGACTAAAACACACTGACACACAAATGTTAATTGCAGAGACCAACTTATTTTTTGTTTTGTATAATTATTTCAGTACATTTGCACTTTTGCTTTTCTTTTCTGCACACGCCTACGCATACCGTTTGCTCAGATCTCGGCAGTTACAAGGCAAAGAGATTTTCACCGCTATTTGTTGTATTTTTCTTGTGTTGTTCGCGCCACGGCGCCAACTAGACCTAACGTACACGACGGGAGACAGCGTACTAAAACAGCAGCTCCAACTTTTTAATTCACTTGCACACATAAACACACACACACAGGCGCAAGCTGTGGGAGAGCAAACAAAAACAATTTCTGAAGATGGCAGAGAGCAAACCAAATGTGCAAGTGTGTGTGTGGATGCACGTATGTAAGTAAATTTGTTGTTAACTTTTTTAATGTGGTTTTAAACAAATTTCCAACCGTATTTAAACCTCCCACTCATTACGGACGCTCTCTCCTGCTCTCGCTCTCTGCATCACTCTCTCAGTACTCTCAAACTCTCTTGACCTGCCTTTCGTTAAATGACTCGTCGGAAAAATGGTTGTTTAAGCCACAGGATCAAGCGCAATGTTACACTTACTTTTATTATTTTACTTGTTAAACAATTTTCGCTAGTTTCACTCGTTTAAGAAAAAAAATCTCGACGTTTTCGTTTTGGATTTTTGCCTTGTATGTTGATTGAAGAAATTAGTGCAAATTGATGTTGATGATGCGGGCGGCACAGTTTTACAGTTACACGCGACGACACACGGCGAAGGAGGCTGGCCGATGGGCGGTAGGGGGGGTGCAGGAAAACACTTTGGTACAAATACAAAAACCACCGTTCAGTTTTTGCGCGCGCTCTCTATCTTTCTCTCGTTTCTCTTTCTATTAGTAAACTGCGCAAATTTACAGCGCTGACAACAGCTACAATTTTACTAATACTACGACAATGAATATATCCTCAGCACCTTCACGGTCCGCTGATTTGTTTTACCGATCACGCGCTCATCCGCCAAGAGACTGAACTGAACAACTGACGAGGCTCTTGAGTTGACCAAAAAACTGTTTTTAAGGCCGTTTCGAATTTGCACCTGCCAGGGCTGCATAGCAATCAACTCTCTGCTCCTCTGTGCTGAAGAGTCGTAAATATGAGCTGAGTTTTGATTACATCAGCCCTGGTTCGCTCTGCCAGATGTGTAAAACTAGTTATTGTATTGTGCTGGCGGCCAGGTGGGTTCTCAGAATGCCCTACTACGGGAGAGAAATAGGAATATATCATAAATTCGTCCATTTTTGGAGCCTGATCAATGAGAATGGGTAATACCCATTGGGTATGTCAAATTCGGTGGATCAAAGTTCGCTTTTTTTTACACTTTGTTGTATATTGCGATTCTTTGTTGGCCGCGAAGCACACGATCAACTTGTGATTTGTTGCTGAACTTAAAATAGAAAATGCTCTGTTGTAACGAAATCGTCTATAATTGAATGGCAATGATACGTAGTGATTTCTAGTGTCAAGTGCAAGCGCACTTGATGCCTATTTCACTCACATGCCCTCACATCTTTGATGTAGGTGATTAAGCTTTGTTTTCTCTTTTGTGGTCTCTCACTCACACACTTACCCATCCACTTCTCTGTGTGCGGTGTTTACCTGTTGCTTTTCAATTGTTTTTAAATATTGAGGGAAAAATAGTTGTCTTTATATTTTTTTTTTGCAATTACCAGAACATATGGCAAAATCTCTAGATTATTTCGAAATGGCTTTAACAAATTAAAATTACAACTACAGGTGGTGGGCCACACTCACACACTCGCACTCATTTACATTCTCCGGAGTGTGGAGTAAAAACAAAGAGACAGGCCAAAAGACAAGCAGAAGCAAATGATATTTGTGATACGTAATTTCTGGTGTGTGGTTTGGTTGGTAGCTGGAATTGCAATAAGACTGGTTTCCTAAGTCAAGCGTATAATGTGCGGGACGTTTTGAACGTTTGTTAGCAATAGCTTTTGTTGCTAGTTGTTGCTGTTGCATGCCGCGCATTTTTTCAGTACGTATTTATTATTTTCTTTGTATAAATTTGCCACATTTTGACTTGTATTAAGCTCCCCCAAAAATATCAACAACAACAAAACCGGCTTGACATGTAGGTGTGTGCATGAGTGTGTGAGTGTGTGGCAACGGCATCCAAACTGCAGTTGGCTAAAGTACGAAGTATAATGGAGCTGGAGCAGATACAGTGGTACAGAAACTACATATATTCCATTAGTTTTCAAGTTTTTCTAGCAAGAAGTTCTATTTGACAGTATTTAAAACAAGGCTGCAAACCGGTACGGAACCGAACTCCTGAGAACCGGATCGGTTCGGGTTTTTTGGGGTTCGCGAACAGGAACATGAACCAGGCACCTTACATTTTTGACTCCTTGAACCTGAACCCGAACCGCACATCTTTTTTTGAAAAATGAGGTTCGGTTCACCAATTTAGGCAATTTTTTTAACGATATATCCAGGGAAATATTGAAAATCTCTGGAGATTTGAGTATAAGCGATTGCATTTTTAACTAACGACACCACGGTTTTGGTTCGGTTCATTGGTTCATAAATGCACATTTCTGTCCTAATGTGACTTTTCACACACTTTGGCAATTGAATTCCTATAAACCATTTGGATATCTTCAAAATCCTTAGAAGACTGTCCAAAACTTTTGATGTCGGATATGCAGGATCCTAATGGAAAGCCCTTAGAAATCAGTGAACTGGCTAAAACATCGAACGAACGGCCGCATCAAAATTATCTTAGGGAACCAATTCAAATTCCCAAATTAATAGGTATCGATGGCTAGGAAAGCGAATCACATCTTAAAACTCGTCAATGAACTGAACCGAACCGAACCGAGCCGTCTATCTTTGTGGTTTTCAGTTCGGTTCAGCACTTCTAAAAGGAAGCCGGTTCGGTTTGCGGTTATATTAATGCATTTACATTTTGCCGAACTCCATTTTTTAATTCCAATGCCTATTAACTTAAACTAAGCAGTTCCTTAAGGCTGTTAATGTCTTCTAATGGATTTGATAATTTAAATAACTTAAGTAATAATCATTATGATTAAGCATATGGATAGAAGGTATATATGTTTTATTTTCAAACTATTATTTTATGTGCAAGCGAACCAAGGTTCGAACCAGAACCTTGGGTTGGGTTTTAAAGGTCTGCAGCCTTGATTTAAATCGAAATTTTCTGGTAAACATTATAGAAAATTAAAAGAAATGAAGATTTTGAAAAAAAAACTATTGCATGCTGAAAAATAAATCAATATGGGAAATATTTATGTATTTAGCAGTTCCATTGCTTATCTTTTCAATGAAATATGGTGGTTATTTTACTATAAAATTTTGGTTCACACTGCTATTGCATGCTTGATAGTGAACATTTTTGTACCACTGTGCTCTCGCAGTGCTTTGCCCAAGGCTTGTCGCAGTATTTCAATCTCTCGCATCTGCATACCTGTGATTTTTACGCTCGCTCGCTGACTGATTCACACCAGACTCCCGCTCTAGCTTTTTACCCAACCCCCCTCCTCCTCCTCAACACCCTACCAACTCCTTCGCTCGTCATACAGTGGCACGCAGCCTCAACCAGGCTACCACTCAATATATTGGCCATTTACAGTTAGAGGCCGCTCGCTGCTGCTGCAATTTTTATGACCAGTTTGTTTTCCGCCAGCAAAAAAAAAAGAAAAATCCAAAAAGAAAAACTGCTTTAGATTTTCATTGAGATTTTTGCCTTCAGTTCACAGGGGGACTCCAGCTGGTGTGGACGACCACCAGAACATGTTTATTTATAAACATTTATTACATGTTATTAATTTTCGAAAATTGCATTTGATTGCCATATTTTGATTGTTGTTGCTGCTGCTGTCTAGGGGGCGTTGACAGGGACGGCACCGCGTGCTTTGCTGCTTTTGGGGCGGGTGGGGGAGAGGGGCGATCTTTGTTGGAAATCAAGTTTCGCTGTGCATGACTTTATCTGCGTTTTGTTTTCATCATGTTTACTGGCGGAGTTCAAAGGCCCAATTAACCAAATAAATGCATAAAAACCAGAAAAAAACAGTCATGGCGGCCAAATGTCATTAAATGTTATGGTAAAAATTTTTGTTTTGTTTTATTTGCGTTTGAGTGCATCGATCAAATGGCAGCCGCAGCCACTTGAGAACGTGCTGGTATTTTTTTGAGCTTGGACCCGGGTGTGGGTCTGGGCCCTGGGGGTGCGGTGCGGAGATCATAAATTTGAGTTTTACGTGCTGATGTTCGAGCATCAAACAAGTCACGTTTCGCTTATCATAGACGTAACACCCTGTATGCTGCTTTTGGTATGCAAATAAGCTGAGCTTATCTCGTTCAGTTCACTTGAAGCGTATCTCAACGCCCCCCAATACTCACATGAAATTTTCGAGTAATTCAATTATTTTGTATATTATTTTCAATGTGCAACAAAAGCGACAATAAAACCACAGCAGCAACAGATAAAGTTGTCTCCTTTGTAGTTGTTGTTGTCGATTACACTGGCACCGACTGGCACTGGCAATTATTCTGTGTGCTCGCTTCGTTGATAGTGTGAGAGACAGAGAGAGAGACAGACTTCCGTTCATCGAACAGAGAGGGGCGGCTGAGGTGGAGGAAGCCCACAGCATTGGCGAAAGTTTTAGGCAGGAAAAGGCAGCCTTAGGAAAGTGACGTTTTAGCTGTCAGTACACTCACACGTCGCAATGTCAAACAAAGTCATAAATAAGCTGGGCGAAATTTGAAAAAAAATAATTTGGCGCGCCTTGAGTGTTTGCACCAGCTGTTATCAAATTTAAGGCCCACCCTAAAAGTATAGTACATGGCTTTGCAATGGCATGGGTAGCATTGGCAGCAAATTGCGGCTGTTGAAAACTATTTGGCTGGCTGGAAATACATTAAGTAAGCGAATTAGAAGGAAATCCTAGATGATTTTGCTCTATTCTTGATCTTGTTTTGTTCTTATTGAAAGTAAGTTTACAGTTGGCAGTTCAAGTCGATAACAGTGCTGCAGTTGCAGTATCGACAACAAATGAATCGGTGTTAGAGATGGGCGGGTGCAATTAATTGTTTGCAGTTCACGTATAAAGTAGGCTTCTTTGCATTAATATTGGTAATGCACACCAACCATACATCAAAATCAAAAGGCCACACTAGTTTTATCAGTTTTTTTTTTTCAATATTTGGACCATCTAAAAAGAGCAGTCCTGTAATAGCTGACATTCCTCACTCTGACAAACTTCTATTTCAGCTATTTTTGAATGTTTTTTGAACAGATAACGATCCAGTAACCAATATTTAAAAAATTCATCGCCATTGCCCACGCTCACGCGTTCATCTCCACTGCTCGATAGCTCTGGCTCGATACAATATAATCGATTACCGACAGACCAGGGCTGGGCTTCATGTAAACATATGTTTGTTTGTATGTGTGTGCTTCTTGTGTTGGTGTGAAAAATGAAAATGCAAAAGGAGCAAAATTAAAATCAGCATTGTGCAAGTGTTTTAGTTTATATAGTGTCCAAAAGTTATGCACATGGCAGACGTGCCCAACCACCAACCTAGTCCCGCTCCAGCTCCAAGTTGTCGTTGTTGTTGTTGTTGCCATTGGACATGGAGCAAAACCAAACTACTTTTCGCCTGAATCTGAATTTGCAGCAGCATTGTAAGTGAAGAGAGTATAGCAAAATCTCTGGCCCTTGGTCCTGAGACCCCACTTAATGCGTCAGACAGTCGCTTATCTCTTGGTCGGGAGCTGATAACTATGTATAATAACGGGGCTTCGATTACCAACTGAGAGTGCGGCCCACCCACTTTTGTTGTATTGGTTTTTCAATTAGTTTTGTTTTGTTTTGACTCGCTGACGACGATGGCAAGGGCGTGGGAGGGTGGTGCGGGCATGAGTACGGGGGTCGTGTTCGTGTTGATCCCCCCAGAGATTTTCGTGTCACTGCCTGTCCCTCCTGATGTCAATCTGCATGCATACGTATCTATAAACATTGGATTTGCTCCACTTGATTTATGTTTCTAATAAAATTTCAATAGACTTGCAATTTGTCGTGCTACACTGAAAGTTGTTCACCGCCTCACGGCTGCTTGCGTGCCACGTGCGATGTACAGTGGGTCAAAGAAGAGTGAAATTACAAGGAGTGTGCAGGTGGATAGGAATTTGAGAATGGATTAAAAATTTTGATAACAATTCTACCTACTTATAGCCAATCAATTCTATTCTTTAAGCAATTTGTTAAAGAAAGATAAGTTAAAGCAAGGAGTTTTATTGTATTGATTTAATACCGGATAGATTTTGTTCTGTTTTCATGAAAGCTACGGTAAACAGACAACATCAAGTCGCTCAAAAATCCCTTTTTAGTCAATCTTTTGTTAATGGACAAATGGGGCTGGTGAGTTCAAGCCTATCTTGATCTGCTTCCACCAATTATTTCAAAAAATATTGCGTCTGAAATGGTTCGTAATAATGGAAATTGTCAATTCTAATTTAGGTGTCTCAAGCTTGTATCATCTCTAAGATCTGTGCCTTCAAATGGACAAACTATCAGACGGAAATGGCTATACCGATTCGAATTATAATTTAATCTACTCAAAAGTGAATGGTGCTGCCTTGATAAGAGCTACTCAGGCAGTATCTGTCAACCTGTCAAATGGTATCTTCGACTTTGCGATATCTGTTGGAATGTAGGCTTTTACAAATTCGTTTATTAACATAATTTAAAAAGATTTAAAGCACCTATGGGCACCAGGATAATCAAAACCGATGGTTCACTTGATTTATGTGTAATTAAAGGAGTCCATGGGACATTTTACTTCATGGAAACCATGAATCGACATCTCTCTGAAGCCTTTCTTTTTGAGCCCTCGACTACCGACCTGTTATTCTTCTCGAAAGATACTGGAATGGAAACTAATATCTTTTAAAAATACAGCAACTCTGCTATCCAATAAATGAGGAGTTGATAGAATCTGCACTGTTTTACTCTCTATCAGAGGATTAAATCACATTGGTTCAAGCAGAAAGCATATACGACCCCATTAAGCACGTACATTTGTTATCAGGCGGTCTATTTTTCAGCTCTAAGCCATATTCCCACTTAACTATCTTCCGGAGTTGATAAAAAGTGTCAGAACCCCTATGGGCACATTTGTTAGAATGCCCCGATCCTTAAAAAATGGATTTCCCTGGTAATGAGTGCGTTTTCTAATAAGTGCTTTTATTTCTCCATTTCGTTTCGCACTACATGCATCCTGCTGACCTTAAGAACCCCTTATAGACTCAGACTTCTTGATAGATAAAATGTTCCATTGTCGATCTGACCCAACTCAGCATATATTTCAGGGCTGCGTGCTTATGCTTTACCGCTTGAATTTCTGACAGCGGGAATTCGTTATTACCTTAGCTTAGGTAGACGGAACCAGAACAGTTTAGCCGAATTTATCAACCATCAGCGAAATTAACAGCTAAATTGGTCCAAATTTGATGTACCATATACATCCACCTATATACAATATTAATGCGGTTCGGTCCCTGATGGTCTCTAAGATCAACGCGTTCATACAGACAATTGAAAGACGGTTGTTAATGCTGATCATGAATATATACACATTATAAGGCAATTTTCCCTGTTTCTTACATTTTCACAACGGCATGATCCGCTTTTTTATACCCTATAAACATTGTATACAGCTCCAACACACAAAGAACAATTTTAGAATTTCATACTTGGATCAAGAATGTTTAATGTCTGGCCAAAGAAGAGGAAGATCAAGAATTTTGAATATCGGAAGCTCTATACGAATAAAAATTGTACATCCAAGTTGGAGTTGTTGATCCAAGAGCTTCTATACTCGCAGCTTAAACGAAACATTCTTAAATCAACAGCATATCACCAAAAAAGTTCTTTCTTGTAACAAGAGCTTCAGGTTCAAGAGTAGAATCTTTAATGAACAGCTTCACTGAGGCCGACCATATTCCAATCAAACCACAATTTGCTTAGATTCATTTCATAAAAAACTAAGTGTCAAACTATGTAGCAAGTTTTGACAGGCTCGAGGAACACACAAAACCACAAAAGCAGCATCAGTCCTTCAACTGTCAAACCAATGCCATGCAATGCCATAAGTGTTTGGGAATTTCAAAGCAATATAAGTGCAAAAATCGATAGCGAAAACTGTGAGAGAGGTTTCAAAGCTTATGTCTTAGATGCACTTGCTAACTTCAGTCCGTTTGTTTACCTTACCCCTGCTCGCCTAAAAGCACCAAACTGAGTTCGAATTTAGCTCGATTTTTAGAGAGGAATTCTTCATAATTCAAGAACGTACTTTAATTAATAGTTCTGCATTTTACTGAGTGAAAGATTAAAGGTCACTGTATAATGTTTTCCGTGTGGAATTTATTGAGTACTGTGACACCAAAAACCCCTCTCTGTTTGAGGTGGTTTCATCTCAGGCAGTTAGATTGATTTCCCATCAGTTTTGTCCCACTGTGCCAGTCAGCATTTGTTTTCGCACATCAAAAGCCGCGCGTTGAACGCAAAAATATGCGAAACTTCACCATAGAACAAGGCCCCAAAGTGTTTTATGTGTTACGCGGACAAGGCATGGCTTTTGTATGTTGTTGTTGTTGTTGTTGTTGTTGTCCCTGCCATACATTACAATGAAGTATGTGCGCCTGAATGAATGGCCTAACCGGACTGTCGTCCTCTCCTAGCTGGCTCGCTGGCGGCGGCAGGCGACCTTTTCGCACAGACAGCAAGACGGACGAACAGACACATGTCCACTTGGGTCAGTGAGATGGTTGGTCACATGTGTGCGGTGTGGCTCGCTGGAAGACACAAAAAGGGGGCGTCAACGGCTAATTATGACCCGCACGTTTTTCGAAAACAAACAGCACACACACACACACACACACTCAGAATTTGGGGGCGTGTGTGAGTAGAGGGAGGGGAGGCAGGTGAGGAGGGGTAGGTGAACAAACGACGGACAAGTGTTTAGGCTACATTTTGAAATGTTTCCGGCGCGCACTTTACGTTGTTTCGTGTCGCCTTCAGCCTTGAGAGTCTATATTTGGCAACGCGTGTAAGTTGCCGTTACATCTACCTACCTCCTCCTCCTCCTCCTTCCCCTGGCCACTTTACACTCTTCTGTTTGTTTGTTGCACTTTTATTGCGTTTTGTTTTTGGGGCCCTTTGCTAAGTAGTCCTTCCGTCCTGAGTCCTTTGTCCCTGCCATAAACATGTCGTCTTTCGCTTGATTTAGCGCTCTCGCTCCCCCTTGGCCATTGTTGGCACACAGAATGGTCTCGTCTAAGCCACTGACCGCTCAACAAACGCGGCGTATACGTAATGTTTGTTCACTCTTTTTCCTTCGCAATGGAAAGAGTAGTGCAACAATGGCGCCCCGCCCCAGTCTATCAGTCTGTCATAGATGGGTAGCGCCCCCTTGTCGATTTCTAATGCACTATGAACTCCAGCGCCAGCTACAGCTCCAGCTCCTGCTTCGGCACATCGATGAAGTAATAAATCTGCCTGACTATGAAGTTTCCATTGAATTTGCATACACAAAGCTGCCCATTCCCCACACCGTGCCCGTGCACCAGCCTCATGTTTATGGCTTGTCAATTATTTCGGCGAGTTGTTGAAACTTTTTGATAACACTGGGCCACAAGAAACGTTTGTTTTGGGGGGGGGGGGGGGGGGGTCAAATGTTTGAAAGGATGGGCAGAGCACATCATACGTACCTACAAGGATTTGTTTTAAGTTTGGGAATTTGGTTTTAATGTACTCTTATTGTTTGAGTCAAAAAAATACTTTGACCCAAAATTACCTATAGACTTTTAAACTCAGAAAAACCCCATAATACCAACGTACGGAACGGGAGTTCTGAAAACTCGTTATGTAGACATTTTTGTTGGATTACCACCTTCTTCTGATTGTCGTCAGATCAGAATACAAGTCTATTCACACAGAAGTGATACCTGCTGAACTAAATTGATAACTCGCCAAATCACTGTTTATAAGTGTAAGCGGTTGTGATTGAAATATCGGTCCAAATAACAAGATGATATAGCTTACATACTAAGGAGCATCAGTGTTGTGCTTGGCTACGAAAGACTCTGTTTTCCCACGATAAGTTCTTATCGGTGCCAAATTTATGTTGATGTGAACCATTTTGAAACACCCTACATGTCCTGCTTCAATTAACATTTGTTCTTTGGAAGTCGCTTATCAATTTGTGTGCGGATCCCATTTCCCTTAAGGGAGAATATTCCTATTATTCTATTGTGATACTTTAAAAGTTAAAACAATATGGACTATCCAAATGTTTACTAGAAGTTTAATTTCGAAACTATCGAGAAGTCACATATTCACTTTAGAAATCATAATATTTCAAATTTTTGGTGCAAAAATTCGAGGAAAAAGTCCTTTAGGTGAGCTTTGATAACCCTTAAAATAGCTTTTTGGATTCAAAGAGCTTGCTTTAACAGAATGTCCAATACTTGAAAGGTTAGCTAGAATAAATAGAGTTAGTTCCAACCCAAACTTGAGGTTTAATACCTCTAAAAACCTGAACTAAATCTTTCTTTATATTACAGTAAGATTTGGTTAAATTAAGGGGAGGTTCTAGTCCAGAGGCCCGAAAATGTGCGTAATTTCATGATTTTTCTTAGAGAGTACATACGTATTTTTTTTTAAAAACTTTTGTGGCATTTATTTGTCTATATTTTAAAAAGTTTACAAAATTTTTTCCAGTAAAAATAATACAAAATGGCAGCTCCAGCCCTCACTGACAGCGGTCGTGCGCCTCTACAGCCCTGCCAAGTGATCTGAATCGAAAAAAATAAAAAAAATCTTAAAGTAGATGAAATTTGGGGGGCCTTGTGATTTTTCGATTTTTAAAAAACCCTTTTTAAAAAAAATGGAGACCCTTTTTAGGAAAAACACCTTTTTTGCCTTGTTTTATTTGTTTTCACGTTAACAAAAACAGTACTAAAAAATTTATTTTTTACAAAAAACGCTTCCTGAAGGCCCCCTAAATTGAATAAGCTTTAATTAGAGCCGCCAAACGTCAAAATCGGTGTAGTCAGGCCCGTAGAGAGGAATTACGGGCCCGGGGGGAAAAAAATTCGCGGGCCCCCATTTAATAAGAAATATTTTTCAACATAACTAAAATCATGTTGAGTTTTGTTAATGTTTAGATACATATATCATGTATATATACAGATGAGCAATAGGTATTCTGTTTCAATACAAAAGCATGGAAAAAGGATTAATTTTCAAGTTTTCGTCTATATCTCGGTTAGTTGTTGTCCAATGAAATTCGCTTTTCGCGCTTTCGCAAAGGCAAAGGATTCGATTATTACGCTGAAATCCAACTGCCTTGCTAACTCGGACTCCAAACTTAACATCGCCAGACCAATTAGACGCTTTTGTTTAGAACAAGATCTGTGGAAGTTTTTGACTCGCGATAAAACACTGAAAGAGCGTTCTCCACTAGCGACACTGACAGGGAGAGTACAAAAAATTCTTAAAGAAACGCAGACATTTGGAAAAAGATTCTGAAGGTTTCTTGAGTACAGTGCGTTGAGCAATCCAAATGGAGAAAGGTTCTTTTCAAAATTATCTACATATACAGGGTTGCCCATATTCGACGGACCCATGTTTTTTTTAAAAAAATCAAAGAAAAAAATAAAAATTTGGCGGTTGGCAATCTTAATCATTTAATTTGTTCCAAGTAGATTTGTTTACATCAATTTTTGAATATGATATCTCTCAAATGGCCGCCTCTGGCGTTGATGGCGTATTGTGCCCTTTTTGCAGCATTTTCCATCGTTTTCGCCAACATTTCGGCCGGAATAGCGGCTATTTCTTCACGAATGTTGTCCTTGAGCTCTTCTACGGTCCTTGGCTTGTTAACGTAAACCTTTGACTTCAAATATCCCCACAAGAAGAAGTCAGGCGGCGTCAAATCGGGCGAACGCGGTGGCCAGTCCAAATCACCACTTTTCGACATCAAACGGCCCGGAAACAATTTCTTCAGAAAATCGATTGTTATGCGACTTGTGTGCGGTGGAGCGCCGTCTTGTTGAAACCAGAACTGCCTCATACGCTTTCGACGAATAATTGGCATCACAAAATTGGTCATCATGTCGCGATAACGCTCCTGGTTGATGGTAACAGCATGGCCATTTTCATTTTGGAAGAAAAACGGCCCAATGACCGTTTTCGCACTAACGCCGCACCAAACTGTGTCTTTTTCGTCATGAAGAGGCACTTCTTGAATCTCCTGAGGATTTTCAGTGGCGTAAATACGGCAATTTTGCTTATTTACGGTCCCATTCAATGTGAAATTTTAATTTTTTAAAAGCACGTTGAGTTTTCTCAATTGACTTGTTCTGTTGAATGTAAATTTCAACTATTTCAGAGCGCTCGCGTGGCTTCAATGGAACGCTTCAAACGCGGTATGTCATTAAGCGATCTGACATCTCTGTCAAAAGTTATGGCGTTGCCAGATGGGTCCGTCGAATATGGGCAACCCTGTATATGTTTGAGGAGGACGATTTCATCTTTCAACTCTTCGGAAAAATCAGCTTCGTACTTCTTCGTAAATTCTCCGGCAGACGTCTGGAGAGTATCTTCATCCAACGTGGTGAATTTTCCATAAAAAAGAAAACACTTGATTCAAATATTTTACTGCTTTGAATCTTTTCGTCATTCCTGCAATTACCGAATCGATGATGCAGAGGAAAGTGCAGGTCTTAAATTTTTCTTCTTCAGAAATGATGTCGATTTCTGGACTTGCGTCTTCATCATCCAAAAATACTTTTGCACGTTTTCTGTTGCGAATGGTTGGCAAAGTTTCAGGAAGGCTGCATCCTCTTGCGACAAGTTTACATTCACTCAGAATGAGACCCCATCGATTTCGTATAAACTGCAAATCTGAAAGGAGAGCATTCAGATTGTCAATTTCAACGTCTATTGTAGTTTCTCTTGTTCTCTTTTTTTTTGTTTCTCTTTAAGTTTTCGCCAAAAATCCGGGCCCCCCTCAGAAGTCCGGGGAAACACCCCGGATTTTTTTTGGTCGATTTTGACTAGAACCTCCCCTTAAGAGCGATCTAAGAACAGAAAGAAGTTTATGACTTTCCGAGCAGAATTTAAGGATAAATATACTCAAGGAAGAGCTTTAAGGGTTGAAATAGGATGATATTAAGAGCTATGTAGAACATAATGGAGTTTTTCCAGTCGTTTTCCGAAGTTTGAAATAATACTTTTCCGCGCAGATTAAATGAAAGATCGGGACTTTCTGCGAAAACGGGAACAGGCCTCCATTAAATGTTTAGTAAATTAAGTCTGAAACACTGAACCGAACCGAACCGCGGCTTAGTTGGCTTCGAAACCGAACCGCTGGTTTAGAAACTGTGCCACTCCCACCCACTCCCACGAAAACTACTCAATCGATTGGCTTTCGGTTTGCATCCCTGGCAAAAACACATGAATTCCAGGGATCACGGTATTTTGGAGTCAGAGCAATCGACTACAAATCCTTAAAATTAAACAAAATGTATCGCATTTATCTCATAATCTCAATTACCGTTCGATCACAACATGAATTTTTTGAATGAAATTGGAAATGGATCAACTTTCTTATTTATAAGATCATCGTCAAAACACATGAAAACCCGCATCAGATTTGGTACTGATAAGTATTCTAAACAACAAAGATATATAAAGCCCAGGAATAAAAAGCATTGTCTCGCATTGAACAGTGACCATGAATGTAATAGCATCTCAACGAACTGCCTTAAAGCACGTCTAAGTTGCTACTTAATTTTTGGAAGATCCATTTTGGTATAAAGTATAATAGAAAGTATAAAGAATACATTTTTAAGTACTAAATTTTTAAGTGAAACTTTGTTGCATAGTGTAATTCTATTTCCCCCTTTTCATTTACAGCACAAAATACCACAAAAAATGTCCTGATCAAATCGCAGAGCAGCGGCAAGCTTGTTACCCAAAGCAATGAAGTGGAGTGTGCAACAACAACAACAACAACAGCAAGCACAACTCTACGTGCGGCCAAACTTAAGATCGAGGCCATGCAACAACAACAACAACAACAGCAGCAACAGAAGCAACAACAAAGTGGCAGCAGCAACATCATTCTGTTGCGAGGCACACGGAATGAGAATGGTCAGATCATCATTCAAAACAAACAGGACATACTTAGCCTGCTTAACGAACAGCAGCAACAGCAGCAGGAGAAGGCCACACCCACAACCATTACCCTCAATCAGTTGCCCACAACGACCACAGTGGCACGCAAGACAATTGTGCAAACCGGTGGTACCACTGCATCGGTGTCTGCCCCGGGCAGTGGCAACTCGACCATCTCCATAGTGGCCAGCAATAATAAGGATTCGGGCAGCAGCAACACAATTCTGCTGCAAACGCCCATCAATGCCAGTCAACTGGAGAGCGTTCTCAAGACCCAAGAGCGAACCAAGAAACAGGCGAATGGCCAAACGAAGCTGATTGAGAGACCATTTATGCTGAAACATGTAAGTTAAATGACTAATCTTTCCTGGCTTTTAACTGATTCGATTTCCCTTAATGCTTTCAGGCCTCGCGTAGTCTTAGCTCGGAAAGTAATTCCGATAGCAAATCACCATTTGTATTACAAACGCTCAAGCGTTTGGAGAAATCACAGTCCATTTTGGTTATACGCAACTCCACATCCTCGGCCGGTTCAGGTTTGGTGTCCATGGCCACTTCGCCGCCTGTGAGCAACAACACTCACAATTCCACTTCGAACAGCAACAGCAATGCAAATGTTTTAAGCTTGACACGCACTTCAAAGGCGGCCAAAGCGGCCATGCTGCACAAGCTCAAGGCTGCAGCCTCAGTGTCGGCTTCGACAACAACAGCCAGCACAGGCACATCATCGACAGCGACCACAATTTTGAGGCTAGGCAAGAGTGCCACCACGCTGGCCATTAACGGAGCAGGAGCCGGAAAAGTGGAAACAACAGCGGCCGTAGCCACGACGTCAACGTCAAATAAATTGTCCAGCACGGTGACAACCGAGCAGCAGCAGCAGCAACAATCGACAACAACGCAAACGAATGTGCCACTTGGGAACGGTAAGTCTCAGTGAATTTCTAATGCGGGGCATAAATTTGTGTGCAGCCAGGTGCAGGCCCTGCATTTGCAGGGTCGCAACAAGATGACGCAGTCTCTGAGGCTGTGATATGATGTTCCAGTATCTCATTTTTTGTGGGTTTTCCTAAAGCGTTGCCTACTTTTTGGGGAGGGCGCTGCATTTTTGCTGATTTGCGCTGGTCCCAAATCATTCATTGCGGCTACGTGGCCTGCCTAACAATTATTCAATTAAATCGTGAATCGTGCAAACTTCTCCCCCCCTAAGGCCAGGCACTCAGCTGTGAATGCCCTCATTGATTTTCACACCCGGCTTTGACTCCCTGGCGAACTGGTGCTTGTTGCAAACAAACAAGACAACAAACACAACACAACAACATTTGCTCTCGCCCAGCTAGCTCTCTGTGTTCATTAGTGAGTTACAAGTTATCCACAAGTTTTTGTTTCTTGGCTTCCTCTGTGGGGAGTTTTTTCGCGTAAGCAATATACAATGAGAGCATATAAACTCATTTGACCGTAAAGTGCTTAGGACTACTTGCCACATCTTATTTGAGCCAATTGAAAGTTGTAGCTAAAAACTTTATGGCAAAGGGAAGACAGCAGAATCAAAAAGAAGGCGAATTTAAGGCATTGCATTTCCATTATCTTGAGCGTCTGATGGGGTCTTCAATTTGGTGGATCGATTAACAATGCTAATGTAACCGCATTTCATGAAGTACAGCACTAACTCCGAGAAAATGGATTAGTTCCTCCGGCATCTTGCAAAGGGGACAGATTGTGCTTGTAAAGGTAGCAGTTCCGTGCAGGCTCTGAAGATCAGCGATAAGCTACAGCTTGGTGGATCATTACGAAAGTAATTGTTTTCACTAAGAGACTTAGCCAGGCACCTGTATGCTTAGTCTTGTGTTTGAAAGTGGAGCTACTCGGCCAAAATTTTTCAAGTTTCATGAGCTGCTGCCGCCATGGTTTGCCAGATATGGAACAATTGAGATTTCCCTTTGAACAGATGTCACTGTATTCGGTTGACGGTTCCCAGTCATTTGGAATACTTTGCACTTCCAATGATGATCTATTAACACCTCATTTTCACAACCTGAAAGGGTGCATTTGACGACTTTGTACGATGCTTTTCACACAAATCGGTAGACGACATTATTGAGCGTAACATTGAAGTATAATCAAGTAATATGAGCCGATTTAGTGAAGGCTCTGTTCCGTTAAACTGGAGGAAATCCAATGAAGATGGAGATACTTGCAAAAGGTGTTCGAGTTACTTATTGCGATCAGTGCTAGCTGCAAATAAGAATGTAAGAGTTACTCGTGCGGTTGCATGGGTTCCTTTAACAAGAGATCGCCTACGACTGAAACCATCGGTCTTACGAATGCTACATAAGCAAAACACTCAGTAGAAGTAAGCATTTCCGAACTCCTTATGAAGTTATATTCTTCCGTTTGTCCGTCCGTCTGTCTGTAGGGATGCAAACCTGTTCTGAACCGACCTGAATTAATTTTGTCGTGTTCATGAATTAATAGTTGGTTTTCATTGTTGAAAAAGCGACAGTTTTGATTATTCACGGCCCCATTAAGAAAATTCTTTGTATGTAATGTTGCACGATCAATGCATCGTTGATTTTTCAGCTCTACTTGTTCGTTTATTTAGTATTGACACAAGTATTCTGCTTCACTTCTGGGCGGTAAGAAAGCGTTACTTCTAGGAGATGGGAATAATTCTCGATTGAGCGTTACAGGCATAATAAAAAGTCTCTTCTTAGGGATAAAAAAAACGATTATATCTGGAGTTAAGAAAGAGATTCTTTCTTAAGTTAAGAACACGTTTCTTTCTAATGTTTTGTGAAAGATCCGAAATACACGAATAATATAAATATATATCTTAAACGATGTACTTACTATGGGATTTGAAGTCGGTGCCTTTGGACTGAACAGAACAATTTGAATGGCGTCTCAACCAGTTGCGCCATCGCACACGCTAGTATTCGTCAAGATAATACTTATATTAAATTGAAACTATTATCTGCCCAGAAGAATTCAACAATATATATCTTGGAATTCCATGCACTCTCAATTGAAAACGGGGGCTACTGCAATTCGGGTCTACTAATTGATTATTAAGCGATGTAACACCAATTGAAAGATTGAATGATAAACAAGAAAGAAAGTCGGTCAAGCCCGACTATAACATACTCTGTACCAAGAAAATTTGTCTTTTGATCATAACTCGAAAACCGTTCATCCGATCTTCTTCATTTCTTTGGCGGATTGATAAGTTATCCTAATAACTAAATATAAAAACAAGTCATCTATCTTTAAAACTGTGGGAGATATGACGTTTTTTCTAAATTGCGGGGGCGGGAGGAGGCGTGGCCAAAATTGAAAATAAACTTGATCTGCCTGCAGACATAAGAAGCATATGCCCCATACATGTCAATCCTCTATCTCTTACCATCTCTGAGATCTTTGCGTTCATACGGACAGACAGATGGACAGACGGACAGACTGACAGACGGACATGGCTATATCGACTCGGCTGTTGATGCTGATCAAGAATATATATACTTTATGGGGTCGGAGATGCTTCCTTCTGGATGTTACATACAAACTTATAGTACTCTTTGTACCTACGGTACAGAGTATAAAAATCGAGATCACATGTTACCAATTTGTCATTTGAATGATAAAAATGCGATTCCTTATGTAAATTGATGATGATGATGAATGATGATTATTATCTCCAAACTCTCCGCTCAAACTATCGCCAAACTCTCTCTTTGAAGAGAGACTTAAGAAACACAACAAAATGTTTACAGGGTTACTTAACAAACTAAATACACTAAAAATAGAGATATAAACATCGATTTTCCCATAAAGATCGATTACAATTACGATTAAAATGGTTAAACAAATTTGTGTGGAATAAACATATGATTCATTAGCCTTTTAACATAACCTGCCTTATAAACGTACAAATATCGAAGATGATAAATCAGCCCTTAAATAAATACGAGTAAATGCATAACAATTCAGCTTAAGCTATATTACTTAATTTAATACTTGTAATAATGAGATTCTTTTCTCTAATATACAATAACGTTTCCAGCCTTTGTCCAAGATTATGCATCCAGCTTTTGCTAAACATATGTTCCGACTACATGGAACAAGGTGAGATGCACAAATTATGCAGATGGCAATTTGTCATTTTTTCGAACTCGTGTCCATGAATCTGAAATTTAAAATTAACTTATTATTTAGATCGATCTAGATTACATTAAGAATACAATTTCCAATACTCCAGTGGGTAAACTGATTTGTGAGCATGAGGTTTTTTCATTTGTAAGACGATTAATGGTTAAATTAGAGACCAAACTGATCATGTTTGACAGTAACAGGTGACACAAAAACAGCAGAGCTGCCAATAACTGTGTTGCCAAAAAGAAGGTTGTTTAAAGATTACCCCCTACAGGTAGTGGTTTATCTTATAAGAGATCTCGAGAAGAGAAATACGAATTAAGAAAAATAGAGGAAAGTTAAGTTGTATACCCTTGCAGAAGGTTTTCTTTCTAACTTGAAGGACATTTTCACTGAAACCCAACCAATTTTTATCACCAAGACTACTTTTCTGACTCTACCTTTGTATGAAAGCTATACTATATAGATGTACGATTTCGACCAAACATAGTGGAATTATGGGAAAGCATAGCAAACTTAAAAATACAAAGTTTGGAGGCGTTTCCATTAAAAACAAAAAAGTTTTTTTTACTAAAAATAGTTTCCCGACCGAGCATTCTTATGGCAGCTATATGTTATAGTCATCCGATTTTGACAAAACTTTGAAGAATTGTGTGAAAGCTTATAAAATAAATATATGCCAGTTTTAAAGAGGTTTGCATTGAAAACAAAAAAGTTTTTCTTAATAAAACTATTTTTCTAACCTTACTTTTCTATGACAGCTATACTATATAGAAGTCCGATCTCGACCAAACTTGGCAGAATCGTTAAGAAGCTTAGAAAACTAGTGCATACAGAGTTTGGAGACGTTTGCATTGAAAACAAAAAAATTTTTCTCACTAAAACTAGTTTCCCGACCGATCAGCTATAGGTTATAGTCATCCGATCCGGTAGGTTCCGACAAATGTGCATCGTATTTGTACCAGAAGACTTCGCGCAAAGTTTGGTTGCGATAGCTTTAAAACTGACGGAGGAGATAGAATAGAAACAGATATCGACTCAGCTCGTCATGCTGATCAAGAATATATATACTTTATGTGGTCGGAAATGCTGGAATGTCAGAAACATGTGGACAATTTCAATATACCCTCTGCAAGGGTATACAAAATGGATTGAAAATCAAATTATACGCTTGTTATATCCATGAATATTTCAATATACCCACAATATTCGACATGTTCAAATAAAAATATCAAGAAAACTGTGATTTACTTTTCATACCCACCTCTCACCCTAAAGTAAAAGTTTTGAAACCGATCAACTCGATCGTTCTTCGAAAGCGGCAACAGGCCCGATGCTCTTCATTAAAGAATACTTTAGTGTTGTTTTACTAGATTACTACACCATTTTCAGCTTATCCACTGCTTCTTTCCTTCCTTTAATATGATTTCTGTTTTTTACTTTTGGGGAAAATTGCCTTCAAATCAGTTTGAATTTATTCCATGGAGATTGTAGATTAGCCAAGTGACAACTTGAGTTAAAATAAAGCGCACGTTCAGCGACTCGTTACGCCTTCGGGGGGTTACAACAGAGACAAATGCTGATGTCAGACGGCAAGGAAGATGAAAAGTGGACAAAATCGAGTGAGAGAGATGTTGATTATTGCACTCGATACATAAGACACTTTGGGCACTTTTTCCTGTGCTTTCTGCTGACACACCAGAAAAGCAGGCAGCCAAAAGCCATCGACATCGACATTGGCTAAGTGATTTTTAAGCCAGATTTAAGTTATGGCCAAGACAGTGGTGGTGGTGCCTGTGTGCGTGTGTGGGTGTTGAAGTGTCACATATTGCAATCTTCACCAATTCTCGAGTATTGCTGATGTTTCAATTGCCAGGACCAGTCGCCCTTCCATCCGTATGTGTGCGCGTGTAATGCAGACAGCCCAAAGCTGAGGCTTATCTGATTCGCAGTTAAACACACAAAAACTTTACCCGCTGGCATTTTATTGATAAAACTTTAAAATATTTTAATTTAGTTTGCAAACTAAACGTTTGTGTTTGTGTTTTATCATATTCGCCCTGGCCATTAGCTAAAAGGCGGCCAACCTTCAAAAAAAAAAAAGGAAACAAAAAAGAAGCTACCAAAATGATTTGGAAAGGCAAGCAAATTAAACAAATTACCCCGCACCCACCTTTGCCAAATAAAAAAACGTATCTATGAGATACTTTTGCATGCATGCCCCGTCATGTGTTGCAAAAAATGTACATATATCCTTTTTTTTTTGCACTTTTCTTTGAAAATCCTTTTTGGCCTCTGTGTTGTGCGCTTCATTATCATTATTTCGGTGTGCTGGGCTTTGCTTTGCTTTGGGTTTTTTTTCAAAATTCTCCTTTTTTTCGCTTTCCTTCTTGAGCACATAATTGCCAAGTGAAATAAAAAACTTTTTTTGAGCTTTGTTTTTGCACAAAACTTTTGCATTTCCGTTGTGTTATGAAACTTGAGCGTGGAAAATGCAAAAAAAAAAAAAAATAAAATGGCAAAGGAAAAGGGCAAACAACAATCTTTTAGTTCGTGTGAGTTAAATTGCAAAATATGATGGCTGGCGCCTGGCACCACTTCACACACACACACACACACACCCGGACACACGCAGACACACTGAGGGCCAAGTAGAGTTTACTCTGTAGGTGGCTAATTAGATAACACCGAGCCTAATTTGATGAGGCCACGCCTACATATTTTTTTTCTCCTTGATTATTGTGTCAAAGTTTCTTTGCCTAGTTAGTGGACATATTTACACTGCCCTCATTTGATTTGCATCAGTTTTGCCGCAAAACGACACGTTTCCATATTTAATATAGGCAGATTTCTAAACTGTTGAGGGGTTTTTATACAGTACAAAGTTCTTTCCACCATAGTTTGTTTGTCATTGGATCTCTATAGTGAGAACGGTTGCTTTTCTAATATTTATTAGCTGGTTAACTTAAAAATCAACTGGTTATGGGAAAATATAAAGAAAATTTGATTTGGAGACAAAGTAGAAGTCAGTAAGCAGAAACATCCATAAATTCCCTCTTCATTCTTAAAACAAAAAGATCAGTTGAGCTTAAAACAGGGATGCTTTCAGAATGCTTAAGTCAGGACAGTCCACCAATTCGTATGAAGAAAATCAATTGTCAAACAACAACAACCACAAGAAAGAGTTGCAGAGAATGCTTATTGCTTATTACAGCTTGGACATAGGCTTTTTTCTACCTCATTTTCGAAATATTAATGGGTTCCGCAGAACTGGCACCACAAATGGAAGCGGACTGTATCCTTTTAATCTACTTTCAAAGCATTTAACGGGCACATATATTTCGGCGTTGAGGATAAAGGGAACCAAAGATTCGATAGTAATACTCTTCCGCTTAATGTGAGGTAAAAACAAACTTCTGTCAAATTGTGTCAAAAAGTAAGTGGACCAATAAAATAGTACTTTTAACGAAACCCTACACAACCGGTACGTTTCGGGAACCTGTTCGAAACGGACCTTCTAAATTTAGGACCTTGCTAATCTAATCTTCAGTTTGGAAAAGTTTCTGTTTGGAAAATAATTTAATTCGATTTTGTAGAATTTTTTATGTTCCTTACCAAAAGTACACAGAGTATATTAAGTTTGAGCTCAAGTATTCCTGCAGAGAATGAGTCTAGTTTAATACCAGCAGCAGCCATTTTTAACCAGCTTACGAACAAATAGCCTAGAAGGAGGCGAATTGTTCACTGCAGTAGCTATTTGCAACCGGTTAAATACCAGTTAGCCTATATGATGACAGTCTATTTAACCCATCCAATATGCAACCTACCTATCCTGTATGTATTGTACCTTAGAGTTATTCATGTTTTTTTAGAAATCTTAACACAACCTCAATAAAGCACGCATTATTGCAGTTAATATACACACTTTTTCCTATTTACATTGACTTTGCTTCATTTTTATTATTATTTACAAATAGATAAGTTTTCAAAACAAATTCTTAAATTAAGAATTATAGCACCGGCTATTTGCATATTTGTATGTTGTCATCTTAAGTAGGATTATTAGATATTTATTTTATTTACAAAAGTATGAGAAATATGTGACATTAGATTTGGTGGTGTATGTTAGCGTCTTTTAAGAAAGTAACGATTTTTGAAATATATTCTGGGTTGTATTCTCAACCATTTTTTCTTTTATTTAACTTTGACTTAATCCTCGTGTTTTGGTACACTTTGTATAATTTCCACATATAATAAAGTCAATTTTAGTTTCGGCGGCTGCAGTTGCGCAGGTCAATGAAAATGTCTTGAATCTCCCGATTTAAGGTGCCAGTTAATTTCTAAAGGGTGATTTTTTAAGAGCTATAGGAAAGTTTTAAAAAAAAAACACATAAAATTCAGAAAAATTCATGAAATCTTTATTTGAATCGATAGTACGGTCCATATAATTTAATGTTTGAAGGTTATTTCATAAAAATGTTGACCGTTGACCTGCGCCTCAAATGGTCCATCCGCTTAGTCCAATTTTGGCATACTCTTTCCAACATTTCGGCCGGTATCTCTCGAATAAATGCTTTAATGTTCTCTTCCAATGCTTCGATTTTGGAGTGAATATCAGCCAGAAGCATTGCAAGAGCTACCAATGCATCCAGAAAAAGTCACAGTTTGGTGCGGTTTATGGGCTGGTGGCATCATTGGACCGTACTTCTTCAATAACGATGCGAATCGTAACGTAACTGTGAATGGTGAGCGCCACCGTAAGATGATATCCAACTTTTTTTTGCCCAAAATGCAAGAGCTTGACTTGCATGACATGTGGTTTCAACAAGACGGTGCCACATGCCACACATTGAGAGGCGAGTTCGGTGAACATTTTATTTCACGTTCGGGACCGGTCAATTGGCCGCCTAGATCGTGCGATTTAACGCCTTTAGACTAAGCAGATGGACCATTTGAGGCGCAGTCACGGTCAACATTTGCATGAAATAATCTTCAAACATTAAATTATATGGACCGTCCTATCGATTCAAATAAAGATTTCATGAATTTTTCTGAATTTTATGTGTTTTTTTTTTAAAACTTTCCTATAGCTCTTGAAAAATCACCCTTTAGTTGGACTTTCATGGTAGAAATGCTTCGTAAACTTGCAGGCAGATCAGCAGTGCATTTTTAATTTTTGCCACGCCCCTCCCGCCGCCGCAATGTTTTTATAGATAGATGGTTCGTACCTTCTGAACATATTTAGTGGTAACAATCCGCCAAAGGATATATAAAGCTCGGATGAACGGTAGTCAAGTTATGAGAACAAGAATGTACAGAGTATGTTATAGTCAGGCTTTCTTACTTTTTTATTGTTCTGTTCCTTCATATTTTGGTAGAAAAAATAGAATTCTTTAGTACGTAATCGTTTGGTGCATTACAATCCGAAAGCGAACCGCTTATTCCAGCTGAATAATTGAATTCCCACTCCAAAACCTCTAAGAATCGATCAACTAACTTTAGAAAGCATACTGTGTTATGTTAACTAAGACAATCTAAACGAATTCTGGACTAGTCTAGAAAGCGTTAGTAAAAGTCGGCCCTGCTCGACTTCGATAACATTAATCTAAGCTTATTACTATATTGTTAGAAAATAAACATAATGCGAGCTTAAGTGCAAATATATTTGGACACTCAGACCCAAAAAAAACTGCCTTAAACCCCCGAAAATAACCTTATAGGTTGACCTTATGTTTTAGGTGATCATTTCCTAAAAAAAAAACTGACCGAAATGTTCCCTTTTCGATTAAAATCTGGCAATTCAGGTAGAAAATAGACTTGAAAGCTGAATTAAAGGGACATTTTCTTTTTAGGAACTGCTTTATATTAATTCTAGGTTTCTCTTTAATACCAATCAATATTTTGGTTCGGTAAAATATTGCTTTCATATCTTTTTTAAGATTGATGAGGGTTATATTGTCAATTAATCAATTGAATTACAAGTGAATGTCAGGGAAATTTACAATGTGGACTCTCCATTTTAGACGTGTGCGCTGTTTGTGTGCACATATAAAACCGAATGTACACATCCTCTCAATGTCTTTCCTGGCAGCAGCAGGCGCTAATTTATCACTTGCAAGGCCACAAAGCGTTATCTTAAGCCCAAACCATCACCAAACACAACCCCTAAACTCTTGCCCCAATCTCAAATTGACGATAGGGAGACATGGCAGCAGGACAAAATTGATTACAGGGTGGGTTACTGTGAGTTTAATTAGAAGTTACTTTTAAAATGTGTGTCAAATTCACAGGTTAAACACGGCCCCACATTTTGAAGCGTCTCCCCATTGTTGAATGTTTTGTAACCCTAGCCCAAATTCCACTCAAAATATTTACTCAAACCAATTAATAATTTGAATTTGTTTATAATTTACAAAATATTCGAGTCCTGCTTGTTTTGCACGCTGATTACAAATTCCCGAAATTTGTAGTATTTTTTGGTGTATATTTTGGTTCTGGTGGGCAGGTGTGCACTGTCCAGGCACGTGTGCAATATTGTGCTTTGGGGTAGGACCAGAAAGGAGCCGACAGACGATGAGGCTCCGCTAGGAAACCAATGCGCAGGTCTCTAACGAACGAATCCACCCCTAACTGCTGTCACAGTTTAGAATTGTGTGTGTGTGTGTGTGTGTAGGCGCTGTCGGTGTCGACCAACCCACACAGTTCTTGGATATTAAAACAAAATTAGGCTAATTGTGACAGCCTGCCGAAATGGACGACACACACAGACAGGACAAACTTGGGTTTACAGGCAGCTGGCCGTAAGCTTCTAAGGCCAAGTCTTGAGTGCCAGAAGTCTTCCTCTCCCTCTCCCTCTCTCTCTGTTTATGAACTACCATCACATCCCAAAATTCATCATCTCATCTCAGGCTAAACTTTCGGCTCTACCATCTCGCTCTCTCCCATTGAAGCAAATGGCAGGCAACCGACGAATCCTAGTTGAATGCAATGCCTCAGCACGAGGCTGCCTTTTCGGTTCGTTTTAACGAACCAGCCAGTCGGCAGCTCTGGTCTTTAGCCGACCATGTCCTTGCCACATTGGCAATTTCAGTTTCAGTTTTCAGACCTTGGCCAAACGTGTCGGATGTCGCTAGTTGTATTGTCTCGGTGTCTCGGTCGTTGAGCACAACATTACGTTACGTCGCTTACGTGCTCGAGTTACGTGGCCAAAAGACCTGCCAGCAGCAACAGCAACATGCCAATATTTGGTTGTCAATATCAACAGCAGCAGCATCTGATCAGCAACAAGGTTCCTTCCATTGGATTTCCTCCTCCCCACCCCCCCCTTCTTCTCAATGTTGTCATTTGTTTATGTAATTGGTTTTTCTTCAATTTGTATTTACCTGTGTCTGTTGTGTCAATGTTGTTCCCTTTAATTGGTGTACTTAAGAGACCATCAACATGATACATATATACATATATTTATATACACACACAATATTTATAATCCGTAGTGACTTTTTGTTAAACTCAAATTGCTGTTGTAATTGATTCATCTAGATGTTCTCTGTGTGTTTGTGTTGTTTTCAAGATCTATTGATGTTGTTTTGTTTTTGTTTAGATTTAGTTGTATATTGTTAAGTGATTCAGTGTTTACCTGGCCTAGAGCTGAGTTCTGGACAAGTTGACAAGGTTTTGTTTTTAATTTCGGATAAGGTTTGCAAATAGTTTTCGGTTTATCTTACGAAACTTTTGGATTGAACTTGAGTTCAGGGTCCGGAAACTCTTACAAAAGTAAATATTGCTCATGTGTGTTAATGATTACTATAAATATTTGTTTGTTCATAAATTTTGTAAAATGTAATGTAAAAAAAATACGTTTAGTTCTAAGTGTTTCGCCCGCACATATTTTTGGAGTAGGAAAAGAAGAAATGTGAATATCTGTTGACACACGGCGACGACGACGGAGACTCGTCTTATGTCAAAGAGATAAGTGGCCAGCGGGCTTTATCAGTCGCACGGAGTGACATTATCAACTCTCGACTAAGTCTAAAATCTACTACGATATATTTTAAGCAGCGAATTGCTCAGATCTGAACTTTTGTAGGAGGAAATCATAAAAAGACAACGCGGTATTTAGTGTCCGCACGGACTGCAACGCGAAAAGACGCTGAAAGCGGAGCGGACAGTAGTTATCCAGTTGTCCAGAGTGGTGATCAAAGTGTGTCAAGTGTTAAGCAAGAATCACAAGAAACCAATGGCCGGCTATCGGTCTCTGCCGTTGGCGCCCGTCTCGGCTAGCACGGTGCCGGCGAATGCGGGTCATCCGGCTGGATCTACCATGGCCTATGCCCATCACCAGTCAATGACGGCCATGTCGAATAACGGTATAATCTATCAATCAGCGGTGCATGCCTCCATACACAGCTTGAATACAGTACAAAGTCAGCATCGCTCATCCACCACGCACATTCTAGCCACGGCCACGGCAGCAGCAGCAGCCACAGCCGCAGCAGCAGCCGCTGCAGTGGTGGCCCTGCCGTCGGCAGCAGCAGCAGCAGCAACAGTTGCAGCTGTACAACAGCAACCCCAGCAGCAGCAACAGCAGCAGCAGCAACAACAACATGTCTCCAACTATGCTACACAGCAACAGCATCTCCCGCAGCAATCACAACACCAACAGCAGCAGCAACACCAGCAGCAGCAACAACAACAGCTGATGACCCATCAGCAGCAGCAACATTATCACCATCAGCAGCAAGCGGCTGCTGCCTTACACCACCACCACCACCATCATCACCACCACCAGCAGTTATCGCTGCACCAGAACCACCTGTACTTCAG
The DNA here is from genome assembly GCA_035044985.1 of Lordiphosa fenestrarum. Lineage (NCBI taxonomy): Eukaryota > Metazoa > Arthropoda > Insecta > Diptera > Drosophilidae > Lordiphosa > Lordiphosa fenestrarum. The sequence continues at coordinate 1,971,178 of JAWNNO010004737.1, forward strand.
TGGCCCCAGCCTGGGTAACCCCCACCACCATCACCATCATCGACAGATCTTCAGTCATCTGCAGAGCGCTCTGATGCCGCTCAGCGTGAGTAAGTATGTGGTGTGGCCCATTGTGGGCAGCGTGGCCAATGAAGTGACTGGGTTTGTACCTAAATGTTTTGTAGTTGGGAATGTCTGTCTCTCTGAATTATTCTAATTGTGTGTGTGTCGCATGTTTGTCTACTTATTCACTTATCTAAACTGTTATCGATGTTGTTGTTGGTGTCGATCGTTGTTTATGTTGATCCGATTCTAAATCTGGGGACATCTGTAGCCCTAACGCCGTACCCAGTTTCGGGCCATTAAACAACAATCTATATTTTTTTTTGGTTTGAGATCAATTTCTACAAAATTCCACAAATACAGGAAGGGTCTTCAGGCCTCAATTCTAAAATATAATAATAAAGTTCTCGGCAAATTTTGGGTAGAATCGAGAAAATATACCATAAACTAGACCTAAAAGTAGAAAGCAACCTTGTTTTCAGTTTTAACAAGGAAGTCTGGGTAAAGTTTGATTGATATTGGTTCCTTAAGTAAGTCAGGAAGTGTCCAAACCCCCAAATTATATTTATATTTTAGTGATCAGAATGAGGGGGAATTCTATCTGCCCATTCCTAAGCTATCTGCTCCCTCAGCTCAATCATCATCAAGGCTGCAAACCTCTAAAATTCTGCAAAACATTCGGTCTGTGGTGAAGTCTCAGGTTCGGTTCGCAGACCGAATCCTATACTAATCGAACCTTAGGTTTTGGTTCTTGACAGATTTTAAACCAGGAGGAAATGGCTCAAACTCATTATTGTTATTGTCCTAACCCTTCATTACTGAATTCAGGAAGTGTGATTTTCGTGGATAGTCTTGAAGTTACCTTTCGGTTCGTCTTAGACCTGAATCAGCCCTGAATTGGAAGGGCTGGTACTGAGTTTATGGCATCCTTTATATGAGTTTCAGCCATTAAGTTAACACAGACACATGTCCTACTACGTCATGACCAGAGCTGATTTTAGGCATGATTTCAGTGCTGAACTCATGGGCGAGTTTCATGGAAAATACTAAAACATGCCTGAATTCAGGCATGAAATTCAGCTATTCCTACTGTTCGAGTCTAAATCAGCCCTGGATAATGCAGTGAGTAGAACTGCAGGGCAGCAATTCCTGCCTTTGAAGGATTATGTTCCTCTCGAAGTCATAGAACGCCAAATTTGAATTTGATGATATAATGCAGCTAATGCAACTTCTCAGTCGGGAGTTTCAAATCGTCAAACTTTTACGAATTCGAAAATGGGATCACGCCTGATTGTTAGATCAAATCAAGGGCGGTGTTCCGCACCGAACGGTACAAAACTTGAAAGGTTCAGAGTATGATCTGGTTTGATGGATTAAAATACCTGACACGTTTTATCCGCGCAAATGACCTGTGTGTTAATATATACCTGTGTTGTAGGACCATGTAAAGTTGATTTAAAAACTTTGTCTTATGCCTAAATGGTAACTCCTGAGTTGCTTTAAGAAAAACGAACACAATTCTGTACGAAATTACCACCTGCTAATGGTCTGGCAACCTTTAAACCAACGATTTATCTATCGATAAATGCCTATCGAACTGGTCGTTGAACGTTTTACATTACGCTTTTGCTAGACTCTTAGAAATCGGAGGTGTTTTGAAAATTAATTCTTCATAAATCATTTGACTTTACAGGCAAATGTTTGAAGATACCAAAAATTCTCAATTTTGTTCAGAGAACGATCACTTAATTTCATTTCGTGGGTAGCTTATATTTGTATACCCTTGCAGAGGAGATATATCAAAGTTGTCCAAATATTTGTAACGCAAAGAAGTAAGCATCCACATAAAGTATATACATACTTGATCAGCAAGACGAGCTGGGTTTATTTAGCCATGTCCGTCTGTTTATATGCTATCACCTCTGTCAGCTTTAAAGTTTTGGCCACCATTTTTTGTACGAAGTCTTGCAGAACAATTAGGCTGCACATTTGTCAGAACCGTCCGGATCGGATGACTGTAGCATATAGCATATATCATAGGAACGATCTGACGAAAAACTAGTTTTAGTGAAAACGAGAGCGTAAGTTAAAGTCGGCCCTGCCCGACTTCGAAATATCCATTACTCAAGGCAATTAGTGTTTAATAACCTCATGCGGCTCAGATAAGTATGCTACGTTTTTTTAACTCTGCCATTTATTATCCGATCTTTATGAAAATTTGTGAGATTGTACATATTGGATATACTGCAAAATCTGAGCTCGATAGCTTACAAATTGTAGGAGATATTAAAAATATATTTATTGCGGGGGCGGGAGGGGGCGTGGCCAAAATTTGAAACAAACTTGATCTGCCTGTAGACAATACTAGCTTACATCTAAAATTTGGTTGCTCTAGCTCTTCTTGTCTCTAAGATCTAGGTGTTCATACAGATGAATTCACAAAGTTATGATTTCACAAAGTTTTTGTCGAAACCGGAAAACAATATAGTATAGCTGCTATAAGTGAGGCTTAAAAAATAGTCTTAGTGGGGATAACTTTTTGTTTTATTTATAAAGAATCTTTTAAAAAGAACCTAAAACATGGAGTAAGTAACTTTTGTGAACCGAAGAGAGGACGTTTTGAAGATCGGGAAGTATAGATCTAGGAGTTCGATAGGATGGACCAGAAAAAAACCCAACCCAAAGGCTTCCGCGGGGACTGGTAAGCCCCCTTTAAAGGTAAACTAAATTAGAAATATGAAATTAGCCATTCGAATTAATCTTTAAAATAAAATCCAAAAAATTCATATAAGCTATGCTGGCGGCAGAGGTTAATTTTGACTTAAATGTGCCTTTTCTTTTTGGTTTAGTTCCATCAAAACTAAATTCTATTTAGCTTTCCACTTTCCAACCACTCTGGACTGTATCAAGAACGGGGGTAGCAAAATGATTTTAGCATTTTATAAGCATATCATTAAATTTTATTTCATATCTTCCTGTGCAATAATTCGCACGCCATTCCAAAACGCGTGCGGAGCGTCGCGCATATGTTGCCAGTCGTTTATTGTTGTTCTGTTTGTTGTTGACAAAGGACAGGCACACACACACACACATACACGGGGACACAGGGACACAGTGATACTTACTTATAACGAGGCTCGGCACGCCTAAAACCTAAACTACAGACAATTGAAACAAAAGGCCGCGTTGAAGAGAAGCCAAAGCGAAGCCAAGTCTCAGGTGAATGTGTAGGATGCGTGTGTGTGCGAGTGTGAGTGTGTGTGGTGCGGCGGTTAACAATGCAAAATATGCCCAACATTTGGTTTTTGTGCTGGCTTAGTTTTTGTACCTCTGTCTCCAACTCCACCTTCGCCTTCCTTGTCTTTTGTTGCACATTGAAATATGTCAGCAATTGTTGCAGCGTTTTTTGTTATTGTTATTATGGTTGTTGTTGTTGTTGTTGCTGGTAACCATTGTCACATTAGATTTTGTGGCTGCCCGGCGGCCGCTTAACTTTATTATTTTAACTTAACGGCATTTTAAGTGTTTTTTATGGCCGAGAGAGTTGACAACAACAGCTTCATTATGTAGCATACTTTTCAGCGTATGAAATTTGTAACAAAAGCAATGCCCATTAACAAGTGTGTGCGTGTGTGTGTGTGTGTGCTTGTGTGTGGGGGGTCGTTGGTACATAGACTTGAGTTTAAACTCTTTAAAATTGGAATGTGATTTCTGTGATATCAGGGGACCCACACACACACACGCAGAGACACAGAGAGAGTGAAGTCATCCTCAACTCGCAAGTGTGAAAAAGTAATAAAAAGAAAGTTGAGCAAATTTTAATAAGCCACTTTGGCCCGGCCACCCCTTTGCAAGCCAACAAAAAGTAGCCCGAGAAGTTGGCAGCTGTGTGTCCTGTCCAGTCCGGCATCCTTTTTTCTTTGCGGGCAAGTAATAAAAAATGCAAAACTCTCACATACGGATTTCTGGTCCGTTCGTTTTGTCAAAGATCACGTACTCAATAAATATTGCTCATGCTACCCGCTGTGTTTGATGTGTCCTTTTTTTTGTTTGCCCCTTTAATTTGAGGTCCAGCTGTGGGCGTTTCTAGCCTTTTTACGTCCAACGACGACGACGCCTATTAATTTTCCACAATTTCTTTCAGCGGCAATTCAATTAGTTGCCGCTGATCCACATCCGTTCTTGGTTTACGTGTCACGTAATATATTTGCTCATATTACTAAAAGCCACATAAATCGTGGAGGGCTTTAAGGCGCTGGAGAATTTATAGGCAACTTTAAACCAGGCAGGCACACACACACACACAGACAGACAGACAGACCTCCTGCTTAGCCTGATCGATGGCCAAATGGTGACAAAATGCAGAAGCCGAGCCGGCAACGGCCTCCTACCTGTGTTTACAAGACCAGAAAAGGTCGAAAAGTGTTTGCCAACGCAAAATTCCAAGCAATTAAATCACTTTGATGCTAATTTGGATTAATATGTTGTTGTGCCAATGGCAATTTGTGGCCCTTGCCACCATCCCGCCCCCCTGGCTCGACTTGTTCCGTTGTCCCAGCCTGTCCCTGTGTGCTCGATTAGAGGCCCTCGGCCCAAAATAGATTTATTGAACAATGCATGTTGCAATTTTGGCCAGCAGCAGCAGGCAGAACCTGCTGCTGCGATATTTATTTGGCTTATCGGTTACCGGTTACTACGGACCAAAAACTGTGCTACATTCGCCTCGTTTGTTGTTTTTCGGTCAGACAAACAGCAATTTTTGTTCCCATATTAATTTTGTTAGATAAATATTAGTTTTTAGTTTTTGGCATTTAGATTAATTTGCGCTTCCTGTGCGATGTATTTTTAATGGACTGTGTCCCCCATGTGTTTTCATGGGCACTTTAAATATGTTTAATTTGCAATTTATGTAAAGAGTGCCGTCCCGTTACTCCGCCCCTCCCGCCCCGTACTGTGTGTGGATAAATACCAGCATTAAAATAAATTACCCTTTTGCCTTTAGGAGAACAAACAGAAAAAAGAAAATTGTTTTTGATATATTCGTTTCTTGCACAAGTTATACAAACTTCACATGCAAACGGCGAAAAAAATATATAGAATAATATTTACACGCACACGTATGCAATAATGTCTGTGTGATGGCCTGATATTAATATAATTTGCAGTCAGCTTAAACTGACCCGCCCCAAGGAAAGGGTTTACCAAAAATATTCTTTTTATACTCTGGCCAAGGGAGGTTAGTTCTCATTTTGGCAAGTGGTTGGCCAGGCGAGCACTAGAAAGCAGCTGTGATTAAGGTTCTTAATGGTTTGCAGGGAGTTGTTTTTCTATATAGATACTGGATCTTTATTTCCCAAAATGCAGTCTACATAAGCTCTAAATCCTCACTCAACTTTGAATAAAACATTCTTGTGCTCGACATAAAGATTTAACCTGCTTTCAATATTGCGTTTGAATACTTTTAAGAAGTCAGGCTAATCGGTTGGTAGCTTTAAGGGAAGTCGGTTGGCATTACCAGGTTTGAGGCTGGAAATGACTTTGTTAGACCTTTCACTCAGTGGAAAATAGCCTAATTTGAAGCAAGTTTCACTAATTTGTCTTAAGGTATAGACAAGTGTCCTTTTTGGAGGGTTTTTGAGGCAAACATTAGGCACCTTGTCTATGCCCGGGGGGTTTTTTTTTATTATACTCTGTACATAAAGTATATTAAGTTTGTGCAAAAGCAAGTAACAGCCAGAAGGAAGCATCTCCGACCCTATAAAGTATATATATTCTTGATCAGCATCAACAGCCGAGTCATGTCCGTCTGTCTGTCCGTATGAACTCACAGATCTCAGAGATGGTAAGAGATAGAGCTTTGACATGTATGGGACATATGCTTCTTATGTCTGCAGGCAGATCAAGTTTAATTTCAATTTTGGCCACGCCCCCTCCCGCCCTTGCAATTTAGAAAAAACGTCATATATCCCACAGTTTTAAAGATAGATGGTTCGTTCCTTCTGGACATATTTAGTAATCAGGATAACTTATCGATCCGCCAAAGGAATGGAGAAGATCGGATGAACGGTTTTCGAGTTATGATCAAAAGACTGTTTCTTGGTACAGAGTATGTTATAGTCGGGCTAGACCGACTTTCTTTCTTGTCAGTCTTTGAATAGCTATAAAAAGCAGGAAGGATTCTAGCTGATGAGCCGTAACCCCAAATCGATCTTGTGTCCCTTCGAAAATGCTAAGCTGAACCAAAAAAGTTAAGAAAACGGTTCGGTTCTTTAATTTTGTGAATTTTATAACCATGTCCCTAACATAACTTCATATCGATGCCTGATTGTTGAAGCTGTTAACCATTTGAAAACAAGTAATCCCGTACGTGTCCTTTAGTTGTCCAGCGATCTTTTTAAAATGCCTGTCATCAGATGGAATACCTTCTTTGGAAGTTTCATATGGGTTTGGGTTTCTTAACGGGATGATATTCTCATTATTTTGTCATGCTACTTAATCTCAATCCAACATAGGCCAGGAGCACGATCATCATCCGATCAGCACCACTCCTTCGGCACATCTATGCATAATTTTGATTACTAAATGTGTCCAGAAGCTAAGAACCTTTTATCTATAAAACTGTGAGAGATAATTGAGAGGGCGAGAGAAGGCGTGCCAAAAATTAAAAAAAAACTTTATCTGCCTGCAAGTATAAGAAAGAAATGTGACATACTTGTCAAACCTATATTTCTTAACATCTCTCAGATCTGTTTGTTCATACGGACAGATTCTTCTGGCTGTTACATACTCAATATACTCTGTGTCCCTTTGGTATAGTGTAAAAAAAAGCAACGTTAACATAAAAGCCAACTCGGAATATGGAACAGGGTAGAACATATTAAATAAACACTGGTTCGGTTTAGAGGTTCATACAGTTTTTAAGCCAAAAGTTCGGCTCATTACGTGATTTTTGGAGATGTTTATTATATTTAGACCAGTAACTCGTGGAGTAAAACAATTAAACTAAAGGCGAGCAAATGTAACAGGCAGACAGAAGCATCTCCGACCCTATAAAGTATGTATAAATATATATATTTTTGATCAATATCAACAGCCGAGACAAGAAGTGCAAACATATTTTGATTGTAGACTTCTTTTGTCTGTACGCAGATCAAAATGTTGATATGTATTCCACATATTTTAAGATATTACGCTCAAATTTGGCACAATAGTTAGTGATGTGCCCAATCTATATAACTCCCAAATTTTAATAATGATCCGATAATAAACGGCAGAGTTATAAAGGTTATAAAAACCGCTGCTTGCTGACATAATGATGATATGTTTACATTAATGTTAATGCTCTGCTAATTAACATAAAAAAGGAACATTAATTTCTCTGAGTAAGGGGTATATCGAAGTCATGGAGCATTGGTTTGCTATAGAGATTTTACTAGTACTACTATTTCGAGGCTGCTGCTCTTGCTGTTTCTAGGTAGAAAAACTCTTCCTTTGCAACACTTTGTCTTAGACGCCGGAACTATGTACTTAATACTATCAAGTTGAATCTAAGCCCATGTGTTTTGACTGGTTCTCAATCTTTGAAAACGCCCGAAATTGCTTTTGCCAAAAATATCAATAATAATGGTGATTGAATTCTTTACTTTAGCTTTCTTTAAACTTAAAAGGAAAATAATGAACTATTGTTTCAAAGGATTAATCTGATCTGATATAGCAATTGTTATTTGATTTTTAACCTTCCCTTTATTCAGTTCAGTTTTGATTTTAAACTAGCTCAACTCAACTGTTGTCTTAAATAGTCCAATAACCACTCAAAGCTTCTCTAGAGACTTTCTAGAGTATAAAAACCTCGACACAGCTGAAATTAGCTCGGAGCTCTTTAGTTTCATTTCTTGGTTGAGGCATATGCCAAGTCAGTCTAAAGGAAGAAAAAATGCTTCAAACAAATGAAAATCCTTACGTAATTGCATTTGAACCTAGACAGACGTTGACAACGTTCCATTTTGGCCCATAAATGTAAATAATTTATTGCATTTGCTTTGTGCCTTGGCATTTTTCGGTTAGAAATTCATTAATAGCACTTTTATGACTTTGAGACGTTGTTCCACGTTGTTCCATGTTCGACATTCGCCATTCGCCCCGTCCGCCCTGCTCCAGTGGCTGGGCTGGCGTTTTGGTTGCATTTTTATGTTAATCGCCGTTCTGGCCTGCCCTTTGCAGAAATTGTTTGTTTGCCTTTGCTGCTAATTATTGTTTCGCTTGGCATTCTCGCCTGACATGCATATTTGTTGTTATGTGTCTTTTAATTGCTGTTTTTCACCAATAATGGAATGCAATGCAAAGCCGCGATGAGAAATGTTTCCTTGTAATGCCATAGCTGGGGCTAAGCTAATGGTATGGAGTTTTGAGTTTAGCCCACCCAAAAAAAAGCTTGGGGAAATAAGAAAGAAGACTGAATTTATATATGATTTTTATCAGCCGCAACGTTTTCTTCCTACATGTGTGTTTGTGTTTGCGCTTACATTATAAATCATTCTCACATCTGTCTCCGTTGGTGAGTGCAGTGCAGCATGGCCAAAGGTTCTAAGTTTGTGTCTACCAGCGACTCACACATGTTTGTGTTTTATTATCTCTTGAGGAACTTTTCTTCCAACAGTGACGTCTGTTCTCATTCCTGGACTTTTGATTGCCATTTATTGGACTTTGTTTTTGGCCAAGACTTTCGTCATCATATCTTATCGTTACTAACAGAAACTCGACTATATAAATGTAAATATTCTGAGAAATTAGCTACCGTATAAAGTATTACGTAGCTTAGTTTTAACCCACTGAAAGCCTAAGATAAACTTGGCAGTTGTGAGATAGTGAATGAAAATCATCAGACATTGTCGTTTGAGGGAGCTGTTGTCACTGATAATTGTGAGTGGTGGGGATGGAAACTATATTTATGTTTGGAAATGCATTTCCCCAGAATATCGCAGGGTTCAGTTATTGATTTCCCAACAATACCCAAAACGCAGAGTAGAAAAGGAGAGCGTACCACTAATTGTTGTTGCAGCTTCCATTCTTTAGATTTTGGTGCCCACCGCTGTTAAAAGTACACAGAAAAAAAAGATCCAAAAAAGATCCATTTGGAATGGAGATGTCTTAGATATCAAAATCATCCAACTGTTCATCAGTTTTCATATCCTTCGGATGATTTTTAGCTCCGTTGGATGATTTAAGGGATATTTAAGACATATCCCGTCCAAATGGATACCGGAAATCATCCTTTTTTTTCTCTGTGTAGTTAAAAAAAACCAGAGCGTAAGTTAAAGTCGGCCCTGTCTGACTTCGATTACCATAATTATTTGAAAAAATTGACACAGAATTACACAATGGGCTTTAGGCTGTATCTGTCTTCGATATACCTGATACTTTGCGAAAGACATTTTCCAGCAATCATTTTATTAAATTTTTGATCACATTTGAGTCTGTTTCGAGACCTCGCTCTGATTAAAATAGTCATAGGTTACGTTAAATAGGCTGCTCACCCAGAGATCACCCATTACAAAGGGGTGGGGTTTGGACGGGGAGGGGGTAGTGGGAATTGGCGGTCAGGTTCTACGCAATCTCTCTATTTAAACCATTTTGAAAAAAATAGTTATAATTCCGCTTGTTTTCTGATCATAAACGATACTTTTGTCGAAAGAAACGCTACCCTAGCCGCGACTGTTCGAGAAGAGTAGTTTTTTACCTGTTCTTTTGATCAGTTTGGATCTATTTTTCATCAACAAAAGAATTTAGAAAAGACACACCCATATGATTTTTGTCAAAGTAATCGTCTAAATGATATGATGTGTAGTTTAATATTCTCCCTTGTGACAGGTCCTGCTTCAATGTTTCAGTCTTTGATGTAAGCAGAGCTGAGTTAATACGTGTTTCTGCTTAACGTACGCCTTCCACTTCAAGAGACAGGCTATGATTTCATTTTCCAGTCTTTGATGTGAGCAGAGTGGAGTGAAAATATGTATAAAACTTTACTGTTCTAAGCTGTAAGATTTAGTAATTCTTATCTATTACATTTAGATTCTAGATGATTTATTTACTTGCTGATAAGTGGAATAATCCCTTGTTTTCAAGTGGCTCAAGTTGCGTCCCACCTTTCGAAGGGCAGGCGCTGGTGTATTACTTACTGTTTGTTGTTTGTTATAAATGTTTGGGGTTATTTTGTAGACACTTTTAATGGCTTTTAATTGTGAACAAGTGTAAGCCCGAGAGTTGTGTGACAAAACAAAAGTAATTTCACACTCGCTGACTTTCCACGCGGCCTTCCACGCTTTGCTAACAATTTTTCTCGTGCTTTTTTCTTACTTTTTTTTTGTATGGGTGTTGACTCGCCTCAGCCTACGATACAACTACTGTGTACCGGTGGCCCCCCCCCACTGCCACTGACGACTTTAGCCAGATTTTTGTCAGATATTTATTAGCCACAATTTGGCAGGCCACAAATTGGCAGCTCTCAAAACCTGAAAGAGCTTTACACGAAAAATCGTAAAACGAAAATTTATTATTTATATCAACTCTTTTGTGCTATTTGCCATGTCAATTCAACGGCGAGGACGGGGACGGGGACGGGGACAGGGACAGGGACAGGGACAGGGACATGGACAGGTCCCTCTCAGTTTAAAGCCGCCCAAAATTATCATTTGTCACAATTAAGCTTTGGTTCAAATTGTGAATAAGATGAGCGGAGGTCTCCGGGGGCTCCCCTAGGTTCAAGGAGCGGCGGGGTGTGGATGCTTAAAATAACAAAAAAAAAACCAAGCACGTTGACGTTACCATCGACATTGTCGACATGGGACCGAACCAGAAGCGAGGTCGTGTCCAACTCTCACCTGAGTGCCGAGTTCTTTTGCTTCCCTTTTTTCTTTTTTTTTGGCTGCCACCGCCGTCGCCTCCCCTAGGCAGGCAGTCAGAGTCTATTATGACGGCGTCGGGTAACGTCAGTTTTTGGAAGCGTCTGCCATGAAATATGCAAAACGCAGTTAAAAAAGAAAACTTTTTGTATTTGTATTAATCAAACAGAGTTTTTCCTCTGCCACTACTTGACAACACAATGGCAGGCGACTGCATTATAAATAGATGCCATGCGGAGGGGCAGAGCGGTGATTGTTTCGACATTTTTGACAATTATCGCTGGCGAGGAGGGGTGAGAGAAGGGTCCTTCACATGCCACAAATTAGTTGGCAGTCCGTAAAACTTTTAAGTGTGTGCCTTTTGTCACTTTAGCCGTAGACTTCTTATATAAAAATTGCCATAAACAACTTTACCCCGAAGCCACTACATCAACGTCATCAACCACGCACTGTCTGATGCCCCCCCACCCAACCCCATCCCCATCCCCATCCCAAGGTCTGCCATTTGCAATTTGGCAACACTTTTTGGTTACGCGAACCTGGCACACGACTGAATCGTTCATGTCGTCGTCGTCGTAGTCGTCGCTTCAAGCACTTTATATAAATTGTGTACAATACTTTTTTATGGCTCTGGGAGAATGCATTCCTATTGGGTTTTGATATATAGTCAGTTGACTCTGGCTTAGAGCTGGCGAGAGAGAGAGCGCTGGAGGGAGGGAGGGAGGGAGGGAGGGAGGGAGAGATGTCCGCTTTTGGCTTTTATTGCACATTTCTGCTAAATTACAGTTTGGCCGCAAAGTTTATGTAGTTGCGTGGCATTTTTAATGCTTACCCAAAAGTTGGTTCGATTTACGTTGCAAGCTCCATTAAGTGCGCGTAATTATTCAATGAGCAAAAGTTCCTTCACTCTGTCAACTCTTCACGCATTTCGTAAGTTGATGTTGTTGTTGTCGTTCTTGTTTACCCTGTAACACAGGTGCAAAGGGTGTAAGAGGCATATAGAGAGGAGTCGAAAAGCATTCACTAATTTTCCATATCGATATTTGAATCAAGTCTTAAAATATCATGGATATATATCAATTATATTTTTTATTGCTGAGAACCTGAAAAGTTATTAATGAACCGCGATACCATTATGACCAGTCCAAGTAGCCTTTCTATCTGATATTTCCATTACCTTTACTTTAAGATATAAGTGACATAGGGCCGATTTCTCATCTTCTACATAGAGCTATCTGTTACATAAACTCACAAATAACTGTGTAAAATCTATGTTTATCCGACACAAATCAGCTATGTAGAAGATGCAGAATCGGCCCTTAGTTTCATGAAATTAGTACATCAGTCAGGTTACTATTTTTCTCCTATATTAAACCGGGTTTTCTGCCAGATCTAGTCTCAAACCTGCAAATCTTTTGCAAAGTGCTTGGCTGAATGTTTTCAAAGTAACCCAAAAGCAAATCGTTTGCACAAATATTACTAAAAATTTGTCCATTTTGTTTGCCTTTAGTGGCAACACCAATAAGTTTGCACGCAAATCTTTGCCTATATTTATGCACCAATGATTTGAAACAAATATTTGCCTAGTGCGACCAACTGGGAGCACCTCTGGACAAATTTGTTTACGAGTTTGCTTTTGCAATAGCAAATAGTAAGAGCAAACACGGCAAATATACTTCTATATGCAGATCTGTGGCTTCAAGTAAAATATATATCTACCAAAACAACACCAAAGAAATTGGATACAGATTTAAACAAGAAAGAAAGTCGGTCAAGCCCGACTATAACATACTCTGTACCAATCAAATTATACTCTCAGCATAAATTTTGATGCTGCAGTAGCAGCGAACAGTCTTTTGATCATAACTCGAAAACCGTTCATCCGATCTTCTCCATTCCTTTGGCGGATCGATAAGTTATCCTGCTAACTAAATATGTCCAAGCACAAGCCATCTATCATCAACACTGTGGGAGATATGACGTTTTTTCTAAATTGCGGGGGCGGGAGGGGGCGTGGCCAAAATTGAAAATAAACTTGATCTGCCTGCAGACATAAGAAGCATATGTCCCATACCTGTCAAACCTCTATCTCTTACCATCTCTGAGATCTGTGCGTTCATACGGACAGACAGACAGACGGACAGACGGACGGACGGACAGACGGACATGGCTATATCGACTCGGCTGTTGATGCTGATCAAGAATATATATACTTTATGGGGTCGGAGATGATTCCTTCTCGATGTTACATACTTTTGCACAAACTTATAATACTCTATGTACCTACGGTACAGAGTATAAAAATCGTGTGCTAAGATTGATTAAAAAAGTAACGTGTGGAGCAGCAATCTCACTCTGAGGCAAGGCTGTATTATTTTCGGAAATGTTGAAACTGTTGGAGAACTAGGAAGTATGAGGGAAAACTTCTCCATCAGAAACCCGGCCATTCGTGTGTCCATTATTCAATAGGTCGCCGAGATGGCATTGTAAAATTGGGTATTTTTAAGCTAAATCATTTAATAAATAAGAAAATGATAGATACGTATTATCAACTGTCGTAGACATTTTTTTCTATAGTTGTGATGCCTTCAATCGCAACTATTTAGGGAGTAATATGCATCAAATTCCTCGGTTTCGCGGTGTGAAGCATAAAATCACCTTGAGTCGTCTAAAACTGCACCTTTACTTAGCTTAAAGGTCGTAAAACATAGATGTAAAGGTAACATAGGCGAAAAAATCATTAATCAGATTCATTTTCTGGCTATCCGTATTATTTACATATTTTATTCTACCTAAAATCCATGCGTCTCGGTATGCCAACATCAAAATACAAGCCTAGAGTCCCTTCTGCTGCATTTTCTTGCCCACCGCTGATTAACATTGTTCATGTATGTACCTAATACCCGCAACTGTTTTGGTACACGCCCCTTTTTTTTGGTAATTAAATGAAAATTGTATGCTCGTGAGACAGTTTATTTTTTCAAATTTAATTTATGGATTTATTAAAAAATACAAATGCACTGAATGGCCGATTTCAAAATGACGTTTTCTGAAAATCGTCAAGAAAATTTGCTAAAATTAAGAGTGTTTTAGGTTCGGCCAGCATTCGGCGTGAATTGCAGCGAGTTTTCTGGCCCCAGGGGCTATGGTGTCGCCAGGTCTGGCTATACAGCCAAAAATTTTGGCGGTTTGGGAGCAAGTCTGGTACCAAAAACGGGTCTAAAACCGCGAGAGTTTAGCGAAAGTGAAAATGGCTGATAATCTTAGTTTAATATTATTTATACATTAACACTATTTGCCAATACAACAAGATTGATAACCATCAAATAAAAGATAGTGGAGTTATAAGCAAATAAGAATTCAGTGCCGCAGCTCTACCCACTGCCTACATATACACAAGCAGTAGAGCCAAAGAGCGGCAGAGAGCCAGGCAATTGAGAGCATCCTACAGTTTTAATGAAACTTTCACTCAGACCAGTGTTCCCCAGCCATGCCACGGGGGGCCGAACACTCTCGGCAATTCACACCGAATGCTTGCCGAAGTAATGCCTAAGTGAATGTCAGAAACAGACAGAGAGCCTCTCTTCTTGAGTAACACTGACTTAGACGTTCAGAACAAGTTGTTAAAAAGATCAGTTTTGGGGTGAAAAACTTGATTTTTGTTTCCTTGGTATTTACATTTGAACATACTTTCACCTATTCATAGAAAGAATGACCCAAATTTAGAGGATTATGTCGCATACCTGGCTTAAAACGGTGGTTATGCCCTTCGCTGGCTCACATAGTTGGCCTCGTGAAAGCAATACAAGCAGGGTAAATCGCAGTCTATCTTACCAACTTTCTTAATAGTCTCTTTTTTAGTGTTTTTTTTTGTTTTTTACGAAAACTTCCTTCAGCTCTTTCTAGGTGTGTGATAAATGGTTTGCTAGTCGACACGTTTATTAAGGTTGACATTTCTATATCTATAAATCATGGCCGAGTGCTGAATTTACATTTTTGTCGCATTTATGAATGTCCGTCCGTCCAAACAGTTTGCACCTGTTGGGGGTTACAGAAACAAAAAAGGATATGCAAAATTGATTTTCCAAGTCTCTATCTCCCACTTACACTTTCAATGTGCATTTGCATTTATTTTCCAGATGGCGAACCTATCAAACTACCCGACAATTTGGAGAGCCTGCCAAGAGCCGACAGTTTTCCATCACAGCGTCATCGTTGGAATACAAATGAGGTCAGTTGAGTTTTGCTCCTTGTTCAGTGTTGTTTGTGTTTCTATTTTGCATTTGATTGCACATAAAAATGTCGAAAAGTAAACTATAAGAAAAACATTCGACTTGTCCTGAAGTTGGATGGGCGGGGCCCGAGTCCACACAGTTGACAGGCGGATGAGCCTGCCAGTCGTAGGCTTGGACACTTTGACAGCCTTCGGCTCGGTGGGGTGGGGTTGTGTGTTCCACCAGATTAATGAGATGGTTGGCAGTCTATTAGGGAATAGTCCGCGAGTCGTCGACGTTTTTATGGCACCACAAACTATAATACAAATACGAGTTAAAGGACCTCCAACTTGAGGCACGGACACACGGACAGTGCACGTACGCGCGCCGCCAAAAAGTTTTGCTTGCTTGTGTTTTTGCAATAAAAGTTTTCGCTTAAAAAATAACATGGAAATTCCTTGGGATGAGCTTTGCTGTTTTCTGTTTGCGTTCGTTTGTTTGTTTGTTTGTTTTATTTGTGAATTAAGCGCAACCGCAAATATTCATTTGGACAGTTGTAAAGTTTAAAATGAGGCGAGGTAGAAACGGCGGACACTCGGTAAGCGGCATTTTACACACTCGCGCGACAAGTTGACTAAATTAAAAGCAGGCGGAAAAGTTGCATTGCCAAAAGGACGGCAAGAGCCGAAACGATAATACCCTGAGAAATAATCTTGGCTAAAGTGGGAAAGTACTTCTATTTGTGTTGTTATATATTACTTATTTAATTGAGTTACGTTTGCAGGTTCGTTTCTAATCATTTCAAGCGCAAAGCTACCACATAAAAGGCTCTTACTCACTTTGTTATCAAGCCCAGCAGAGAAAGGTACTTTATTTGCCTGGGATTTACCAAGTCGAATTAGGAAAATGTAGTAGGGAACCTTGCAATAGCTAGACAGATTAGTAAAATTGTAAAAATCACTATTTTCTTTCACATTTAGGACCGATTTCACATCTTCTAGATAGCTGCCATGCGACAGATAAATTCAGAATTTACTTCGTTTATGTGGCAGATAGACCTACATATATAGGAAATGTAAAATAAGCCCTTCATCAATCAGCGTTGAACCAAATCAGCTTCTTACAGGCAAACTCATCGTACGGTTGAGCAAGAGTCGTCTGGTTGAATATAAACGCAAGTAAATCAGCTTCCGTGCTCACCAACACAAGCACATTATTCTTCTCTCTTCAGTTGGTAGACCCTGCTTTAAATACTAGAGCAGAGAGCTTTCTCTCTCTCTATTTCGCTCATTTGTTGTTCAAACTCCTATATTGATTGGAATAAAGAAGAACATTAGTTAGTTGTTCAAGGGATTTTCATGAATTGGAAAACTATTTCTAATCTCATCATTCTTAAGAACACACGCATTCCTAAGGATAAACGTCTTTTAATATTATTAAAAAGAGACCAATCGTTCTTGTATCAAGAACTTTCGTTCTTCCAGCAAGCCGTAAAACTTGAAAAGCGATTTCTTAGGTCAATCGGGATAGACTTCATATCGTTTTGTATCTAAAATTTCAAGTGTTTTGTTTAATTTTATTGAAATTAGAACAAATGTGCATAAGCCAAGAAACTTTATGTACTTACAGTGGGCCGAAAATCTAAGAAAAGCGCAAAGTTTATAAAACAGTTTTGTTATGAAGAGCTATTCTTAATTCTGTATTAGTTTTCGGTTGTTTAGGAGTGAGTAATTATAGTTGAGTCGTTCATAAAACTGAACCAGTGAACATGTACTTCTTTAATGGTTCTTTTTTGTTCAGATAGACTTCTTCAATCACTTTTGCTTAGTAAGTGGTTCAGTGACTTGTTTAGTGACTGCTTATTAGTTCGCCTCGCTAGTCCTAAATATAGTTGACAAGCAAGTAATCAACTAAAGTACAGAAAAGGTGAACAACTTAGTAACTGAACTAATGAGCATTTGAATAACTAAACAATTTTAATGAGTTGATTCTTTTTCTGTAAAATAAACATGTTTAGCATCAGCTTTTCTGCATCATTAATTAATGTTTAGCTGCAGTCATGTAAAATGTTAAGTGTAACGAAATCGTTACTACGTTTCGGCTTCTCTCAGTTTATCAGCTTATCGGACCATAGGGGTTTATAGGGGCAAACTCACTTGACTTATAACCCAGGCTTAAAGTTTTTTTTGTGCATTGTTTATAGTTTTACATCTTACATCTAGCAGAGGAGAGTTCAGGGAGAAGAAATCGTAATAATTGTTGTAGTTTAGACGCAGGTTTCGAAAAGGTTCATGATGAGCATAGCTCGTGAGACAAGGTTCCCAGAACCAAAAAATTTGTTAGGCAGAGCACTTGAGGCAATCTCACCTGACAGGAGCTTTTGATGGAAAAGTACAGTTAAGAAAATCCTACGATAAACGTAGTCTTTACTCATATGAAAGTAAATCGTAAGAGTCCAATTATTTTGCATTCATAGTTGGTTGTTGGTGGAAAAGCGCCACACGACCAGCCCTATTTCCTGTTCGAATGTGTGCATTTTCATGGGTTTTAGGTAACTTATTTGCACCAAAACAATTGAGTCTACGCCTTGGTCAGTGTTTGTTATTCCCAACTTGTACAGGTGGACACCGCAGTGTTGCATACTCAGCTCACAAAGTCGATTGGAATATGATTAAACATTTCCTAAATATCTTTGAGCCCTAGAAAAAAACTTAAGGAAGTTTTCTTTAAAATTGGAAGTTTCCTTTTGCCTGTAACATTAATTTAGCGCAACTTTAAAGCGTTCGATGTGTAAAAAGCTGAAGAAACATGGAAAAGCTACAGCAACAAAGCGCACAGCTTTTCCACAGATTCATAGATGCCCTTCTTTAGGCTATGTTTTGCAACTGTAGTAAGAGCATTACCTAGCTGATTAAAGCATGTTTTCATACAAAAAAAAATCTGTGTCCAGCACCATTATAAGCCAACACCACCACCACCAGCAGCCAAACTTTCAGCCACTGCATCAGCGGGCAAAAATTACAAAATGTAACCAACTACCAGGGGGCATAAATAAAATTACGCACGCTTATTTTAGTCTGCTTACAGGGCCACCGCCGACGAAGGGCACTGGGCGTGGGGTCGGTCAGGTCGCTTAACTGGCGCTTTAACCACACAGTTTTAATTTGGCATTTAAGCAGGTCCAGGAGCAGTTGACCACCAGCCATAAAGCAACTGTGAAATAATAGCAACAACAATGCCAATGAGCCGTGCCCGTGCCGGTGCCGGTGACTCGGTGTGCGGTTTGGAGAAAGGCGCAGCCAGCAGCAGCAGCTTAAAAATCAAAATGTTAAATTGATAATGAGATGCAGTAAAAGGGGTTAAAAGCGGTGCAAATGATTAAGTGTGGCCCCCAAAGTATGCTACTACTATGATCTAATTGTTTCATCACAAATTCCACATACACAAACACACACAAGCGACTCATGTGATGAAAGTGTTGAAATGGCACTCGATGCCATTTCTGGCCATGATTGAGGCAAATCCGCTGAGGTGCGCATAAATTTTTAATGCCTCGCTCGCGCAGCTTTCGTGCCTAGAATTCATCATAAAATAATGTAGAAGAAGAGTTGAAGGAGTTGGCCCCAGGCATGCATAAATAACATACACATAGTGGGCACACATCCCAAGGCAAAGCATTCACATCCGAAAGGGCAAATCAGAGGCAATTTTTGTCCAAAATGCAAACGTTTGCCACTTGACAAACACGCGCCTGGCGCCTTCTCCCCCCCCCCCCGCTCGGCCCTGCCCCACCAACCATGTGCTCATCTCTTCTGGCCCTATGTGTGTATACAATTTTTATGACACTCGCAAATGTTGCGAAATCTTCTGCCGCCGCTGCTGCTGCACATCCTCGCCAGCTGTGAGCAGCGTATGAATGGCTGGATGGATGGCCACTTACATTATTCATGCAACGTCAAGGCTGCCTGGCAAAACAAATTGATAACTTTATCGGCAAAACATGCAATGAAAACCCAAATGGCCCCAAAGACTTTCGCTGACTGTTGTGTGATTTGCATTTGAATCGTTTGACTGCCCGCCGAGGCTTCCCTGCCTTGCTTATCATGCAAGCATTTCAAGTATGCGCACAAATTGCAAGCAGAGTGCCCGCCGGCCGGGGTGGGGGGGCAGGTGTCAACTCGGGGCGACACCTGTAAATTGTGGTTAACACCATCCACCATCCCGCCGCTGTCCGCTCTGCTGCGGTCAAATGAAATTTCTAAAATGTTTTCCTTTGTTTTATGCGCCAACCTTTTCTCTCTGTGAAAACTTTGCAGAGGAAATGCCACGAGTTCCTGCCCGCTCCTGGGCCCTGGGCAGCCAACATTTTCCATTAAGTCGGAAATTGTTAAAACGTTAGCTCGAGCTTGAAATGTTGGTGCAGTGATTAGATCTATGGTTGAAGGTCGTTGTCGGAAATTTTGTGACAATATTTATCTAATGTGTGCGGAATTTGCTTTCAGGAAATCGCTGCGATTCTTATCAGCTTTGATAAGCATGGCGAATGGCAATCAAAAGAGGTCCGAACCAGGTGAGTCACTCGGAGAGTAAATTGAGTGGGAGTAACTTAACCACGCCTCTTTAAACACACACACACACACACTCACGCACAGGCCCAAAAGCGGTTCGCTGTTGCTCTACTCCAGGAAGAAGGTGCGCTATAGGCGAGATGGCTACTGCTGGAAGAAGCGCAAGGATGGCAAAACAACGCGCGAGGATCACATGAAATTAAAAGTACAAGGCACAGAGGTGAGTGGATGGGGGCAATTTAAATGGGAATTGCAATGTGGTTGGGCTTTTCTTGCTTTATATTTTAGTTCAATTCAACTTTTGCTTCAAAAAGTTTGGTTTTATTTAACGTAAACTTACTCCGGATGAAAGGGTGACAGTCCTCTGTAGAGTCTTTCGGCCAGAGTTGATTGTAATTAGGGAAATCCTAACAGGTGCATAGTACTCTAAGCGGTTGCTGTGTGTCCTCCTCCAGGAAGAGTGACTTCGATCAAAGTGAGATTAACCCTTGTTTCCCTTAAGGAAATAGTCGGTATACCCATGGAACCTTACAGGATTAGTACACGAGACATTTGCTATCAAAAAGCTAGTTAAAAATGTAGTTCAGCCACTCTCTTCTAGAACTGCAGAA
The DNA here is from genome assembly GCA_035044985.1 of Lordiphosa fenestrarum. NCBI lineage: Eukaryota > Metazoa > Arthropoda > Insecta > Diptera > Drosophilidae > Lordiphosa > Lordiphosa fenestrarum. Next base: position 1,991,511 of record JAWNNO010004737.1, read on the forward strand.
TCTAAACTAAATCTCAAGGGCAGGATGGTCCTACCTTTTACACAGTTTTTATTTCTAAAATCTCCGCAGGGAACAGAAAGAAGCCAAGGCCGCTAACGGCAACATAAATGCCTCAGAACGCCGGAACGAATGTGTTCTAAAGCTCCTCCGTTCTAACCCCTCCTAAACCGCTAATGATATTTAGTTATAAGGTCTCTGATAACACTAGGGAATAAGGTCGAGAGATTCAAGATGATTTTCTTGTGCTAAGCACGACGACAACACTTGTAGATTTTTAGTAACTTGAGTTTCTTAAAGTGCCTATTTTGACCATTTTTGGGCACTTTCTTTTGGGGACAATTCTACAATTTTTGTTCAATGGAGATGTACCTCTTTTAGCCCAATCTGCTAGATGTAGCCCTCGGAGCTAGTGTGCCAGTACGGTCTGCATGAGGTCACTCCGCTTCCTCGCCTTTGTTTAAACTAAAACTGAACGGAATTTTAGAACGAACTCCTGTGTTCGGGCCCTTTCTCATATAGTAAGCAGTATGCAATATTGTTGTCTTCTTTGGGATTATTATACAAGAATATGGTAGTTGAATTCCTTAAAAGAGGTCTCTAACATTGTTTTTGAAAGCATGAGTCTAAGTGTGCGCCTCAGTCCTTCGATAGCATAGAATTCCTGCCTTTCTACGTTTCAGTACTGCATTTTTCAGCGCTGATTCAGACCTGAGCAATAGGAATAACTGAATTCATGCCTAAGTTTCAGGCATGTTTTGATACTTCCCATGAAGCTCACTCAGTACTGAAATCATGCCTGAAATCAGCTAAGGTCATGATGTGGTAGGAATGTCTGTGTTAAGTTCATGGCTGAAATTCATGTAAAGGATGCCATGAATTCAGTACCAGCCCTTCCATTTCATGGCTGATTCAGCTTTGATTCAGGTCTGAGCCGAACTTAATGGATGTTTATTCTTTGTGGAACTGCAAAACGTCTCTTAGATTATGCATTTTATGATAGCTTGGCTAACATCATTCTCATATGAAGTTACAATCAGGCAGATGTGCTTCAATTTTTCGGTCTTTGAAGGGTGCAGAGCTAAGTGAAAATTTGCGCTGATGATAAATTAACTCTGCCGTTTAAAACTAAATCACAAAATTGTCTTGGCCCGCTTTTTTTTTTTTTTTTGATAATCAGACCCTGTTCATTACTCCACACTCCTTGATTCAGCCAGAGGTAAGTGCTGCTTGGACAGTGCCCAGCCGGGCAATTAGGCAATTATCCCAGCAGCCTAGTGAATCATTAGTCAAAGTTTAAGTAAGACGATTCCTTTTCCGAACTCTGCCTTGCGCTTGGTGTTTGAGTGAATTATGATTTTCCGCCGGAAGTCCCTTTTTAAGGACATGTGCTGTGACGCCTTTGCCGGCTAATGAAATAAGAGCTTTGCCAAGGGTTAAGCGTATTTGTAATGTCTGGAAGTGGGTTCGTTCCTCCCTTGCCCGACGGCAAGAAAAACAGTTGGCAATTTCACGCCAATTTTTTCCGTTTTCTTAGGTTTTATTTTAATTTTTATTTTAATACGTTTGTTTGTACGCTCGATCCGGGGAGGGGGCCAAGATTTATGCACTTGGCAGTAGCTGGCGGGGTGCCGTCTTCTTACATGATAACCGGGCAAGAACACACACAAGAAATTTGCCAAAGGAGGAAAAAGTCAGCGGCATATCGGACGAACGAGAGCCAAGGAAAATTTATCAGTGACGGAGGAAAAGAAAAATGCGCAGCGAAATGTGTTGTTGGATAACAACCCTTTTTTTTGTTGGCTGGTTTGTTGTTGCTTCGATTTTTGGCACTTAACTTCGGGTCCTCCCCCCCGCCGGCGTGGGTGGCGGGTAATTTAATTTAAGCCTCGACTTGGCGTTTTTTTATGTTTTCCAATTAAATGAATGCGCGGCACGGGGCTCTGGTTATGCTCTTGTTTGTGTTTGGAATTGACAAATTGAATTTCCTTCACAGTGCATCTATGGCTGTTATGTACACTCGGCCATATTGCCCACATTTCATCGCAGATGTTACTGGCTGTTGCAGGTAAGCAGAGCTTGAGGAGTCAACAGACTTTGATTTACCCCTCCCCCAATCCACTCGATTACCTAGAATCCGGACATTGTTTTGGTGCACTATTTGAATGTGCCCTATCCGGATGATAATAAAATGGCTGTCATAGCTCCCAGCATTACTTTGTGGGGTGACAAGAAGGAGTGGACCAAAGAGGAGCTGGTTAGCCAGCTGAAGCCCATGCGTGAGTATTACTCGAATCATAAAGGGGGGAAACCCTGTCTGAACACTTGGCTTTACAGTCTCCACCGTCAACTCGGATGAGGACTCGGATTCGGGCAATGACATAGAAATCTCCACGGCCGAGACGGTCGAGTCCATAGTCTGTCAGCTGATGGAAAAGCAGCGTCTTTCACGTCAGGCAGCCTTGGTCAAGCAACTGGACTGTGGCTGTGGGGATGCGGGCTGTGCCGATGGCAAGACTTGCACACATCCGGTGATGCGGCGCTCCAGCATACTCAAGTCGGTGTCGGAGAAGCGTTTAACCGGCGAGACCTATAACAGCAATGGCACGCCAAATGTGGTGGTGGCCAGTAAACTGTATTCGCGCTGGTCGGAGCGTCAAAGGCAACGCAGTGAGAATATGCAATTGGACAATCTACACGGGCAGCAGTATCATAATGCCACACAGGAGTCGGCCATCAAGTTTCAGATCATTCCACCACAGCAGCAGCAGCAACAACAGCAGCAGACGACAACAACAGCTGAGGGCAACTATCATGCACAGCAGCAGCAGCAATATCGAAGTGCTAATCAAATAATGGCCACGAGAAGCAATCTAGTCATACAACAGCAACAACAACAGCAGCAGCAGCAGCAACAACAACAACAACAACAACAGTACCAGCAACAGCAATTGAGTTTGCAACGATTTGTGGCCAATCAGCATCAAAATCCGGCACATTTAAATCATCAGCAACATCGACTGCAAATTGCTAATACAACAATCACAGCCACAACTAGGGAGACTGTCCCCACAACAACAGCCACCACGACAGTCGCCTCAAATGTCATGGATACGGAGCTAATTGAAAATCAAAGCCACATGACCGCAAACAAACACAACAGCAACATCACCATCAACAACAACAACAGCAACAACAACAAGCAATTAGCAGCTCAAACAAACAACGAATTAAATGTCGTAAACAATAATGACCCCAGCAATCATAACTTTATGTACAATCAACAGCAGCAACTCAATGCTTCCAACCAGCAACATTATTATAAATTGCCACAGACCACAACAGTAGCAACAACAACAACAACATCATCCACATCCACACCAGCAGCAGCAGCAGCCCAACCCCCAGTTGAGGCCATGTGCATGTCACCAGAGCATCGCAGCAGCACAGTTGCAACGTCTTCCACCCCCTGCCCATCATCAGTCACCTCCTCCAGCTCGAGTTCCTTACAATCGATTATCGATGGCAATCAGCAGCAACAAATTACAACGACAGCAGCAGCATCTTGTGATAACTTAATGAGCTCCCATGCATTGGCTGAGGTGAGTTAAACCACAAAATCACTTGCAATAAATATTTGTATTTATGTTGATTAAAATTCAAACACCACCACAACAACAACAGCAGCAGCAGCAGCTGGACAACAACAATCAGGCTAAGGAAGCCGCCGCTTCACAGACTCAAACCCCAAATGGTTGTGCCCTTACATTTAGTGCTTCCAGTGATAATAGCAGCCAAATTAGTGTCAGCGATGAGAGCAACAGCAATCAGCATACCAACAGCAGCAGCAGCAGTGAGGAGGAGACCACCACCACCACCACACAGGCGACAGCCGAGACCTTGAGTTTCTTTAATGAGACCCTGGATCTTTCCCATGAGGATATACAGCGGACTCTAATAGCCAATATGCCCTACAACCATTCGACGGCAACAACAGCAGCAGCAGCCACACCTGTGGCAGCCACCACAGAGAAGCCTACATCAGCCAGACTCCCAGCCAAAACTGAGACCCAAAATGATGAGGAAACCGACGATGTGTTTGCCCATCTGGATGCTTTTGATATGCTGGTCGAGTTTCCCGAACTGGATTTGGATGACAAGCAGGCACTTAACAACACTGCCCTGGAGCAGGGCTCTTATCTGGGTGCAGACAGTGCCACCACAGTTTCCCGCAAGGTGCACAACATTTGTGACTTTAGTCCCGAATGGTCGTACACCGAAGGTGGTGTCAAGGTTCTGGTAGCTGGTCCCTGGACTAGCAGTCAGGGTGGCGGTGCCTATACCGTGTTGTTTGATGCCCAACCCGTGCCCACGCAGCTGGTGCAAGAGGGTGTCTTACGTTGCTATTGTCCCGCACATGAGGCGGGTTTTGTTACCCTACAGGTGGCCTGTGCCGGCTTTCTGGTCTCCAATTCTGTGATGTTTGAGTACAAGCTGTCATTGCTGGCGGATGCGCCCTTTGATGCGAGCAGCTCCAACGACTGCCTGTACAAGTTTACATTGCTCAATCGCCTGTCCACCATTGATGACAAGCTGCAGGTCAAGGCGGAGCAGGAGGTGACTGTAAGTAGCAGTTCTTATTTAATTTTGCAAGTCTCTGAATGTTTTATGTTTCCTACCCCCCCAGTCGGATCACACCTCGCTGTATGTGGAGCCCAATTTCGAGGAGAAACTGGTGAGCTATTGCCATAAGTTGACCAAGCATGCCTGGAGCCTGCCCAGCAGCACTGGGGCCAGCTGGTCCGTGGGACTGCGCGGCATGACTTTACTGCATTTGGCTGCCGCTTTGGGCTATGCCAAGCTGGTGGGCGCCATGCTCAATTGGCGTGCCGAGAATCCACATATCATATTGGAGACCGAGTTGGATGCACTCAGTCAGGACGTTTATGGTTTTACACCACTGGCCTGGGCCTGTGTGCGTGGCCATGTGGAGTGCTCGCTGTTGCTTTACAAATGGAATCAAAATGCCATGAAGATTAAGACAAGGGCACAGCAGACGCCACTGGATTTGGCCAGTGTGAAGGGACACAAACAGCTGTTGGCCCAGATGTATCGACTGGAGAAGGAGCGTTGTCGGAAGCCACACTTACGCGGTGGTTTGGCCAATCTATCCATGAATATGGGTGTGGTGGAGGCAGATTCGGATGAGCAGCAGGCGAGCTATGGTAGTTATGAGATGGAACTGCAGCGGAAGCATGATGGAGTGTTCCTACGGCCGGTGGCAGTTCATAGGTGGGTGGACCACCATTTGAAAGCATTTACCATTTAATTGTCTACTGTTTCTCCAGCAACCAAAGCCCTCCCAACAACAACAGTCGCTACTCGAAGCGCTCCTCCATAGACAGTGGCATCAATATGGACATCCGCAGCAAATCAGGCAAATCTCTGAGCAGATTGCACAGGTAAGGGAGACCACAGCTCACCTTTTTCTGGTCACAATTAAAATTTCTTATCTTACAGCACCTTTGATGGCCACGACAACTATGCCTTGGGCGTGGACTCACCCCTAGACTCACTCACCGGGACCAACTGTTTACTCTCGCCTCTACGCAAAATGGACTTTGCTCTATGTAAGTTGGGCATGTCGTTTCTAGTCTCCACTAGTCACACTAGTTGAAAATGCCTGCTAAATTTACCAAAAAATATAAAAACTATAGGCGAGGTGTCCACCGGCGAGTCGAGTCCCATACATGACAAAGATATCATCGATTGTGATGACAATTCGACGAGTACTACCGATGTGACCATTGGCAATGAGCTGGCCCTGGCCGATGTGGCCGTTGTAGGTCAGTGACAACAATTGCACCCAAAAAGGAGGAGGTCCCCGTCCCCCTCCTAAACTAAACCACTTCTAACCCATTTAAAAATGGCTATTGATGTTGTTGTTGATGTTGATGTTGTTGCTGTTGTTGATGTTGCTCATTTTGTTGTTGTCGTGTGTTGTGTAAAAGTGTAACCATAATTTAATCTGTGTAAATGTTCATTTTGATGTTGATTGCTGGTTGTGGGTATTAGAACTAACCGTAAATGTGCGTTACTTAATCGATGTGAAACATTAAACAATCTACCAAAACTAACAACATACCCAAATCACACGCTGCCTTCAAATTAGCCACGAAATAATCGTTTGTAAATATAACAACGAGAGTTAAGCTCGCAAAATGTACATAATATGTATAGCCGTGGTGTTAGGTAAACATATATAAACCAGACTACTCACACACTCACCCACACGCATACGCAGAAAAGGAATTGCTTGTATATACAGTGTGATTGCAAGCGGGGGGGAAAAATTAACTTAAATACCAAGGAAATATATGAAAATATTATTATACTCTGTACCAAATGTACACAGGGAGAATTAAGTTTGTGCAACAGTATGTCACAGCCAGAAGGAAGCATCTACAAACTTATATATTCTGGATCAGCATCAGTCCGTCTACATGAACAAGCAGATCTCAGAGATAGTAAGAGATAAAGGTTTCGCATGAATAGAACAAGGATCATCTTATACTTGCAGGCAAATTAAGATTGTTTTGATTTTGCCACGCCCCCGGCCATCCCCGTTCTTTGGGAAAAATGTCCCACATTTCCAACATTTTTATAGATAGAAGGTTCGCACCTTTTGCAGATATTTAAGTAATGAGGACTATTTATCGGATCCACCAAAGGTTTGGTGGTCTTTGATGAACGAGAGTCAGTCAGTTAGGTCAGCCCACTCCCCACCGATTGGAAATACGGCCAGAAATCAATTCGGTGCACCCAAAAACCCATGAAACAATACCCCATTTGATGTTTTTTAAATTTAAATTTACTAGTGTTAAGTAGTCAGACAACGTTGAAACCAATTTCATTTGGAAGCCTCATTATTGGGCTTTCTGTTTTAGTATGTGTCGTTTTTGCTGAACTGTAAACAACACTGTTCATGTGTGCTCTGAATATGTCTACAACGGTTATACACAATGGCACCAATTGGGCGTGGTGCACTATGTAGCTGCTACAACCAGGTGAAACCATTGAACCATTGGTGCGTTCGACGGGCCAAAACACGAGCAAAGGCACTACAAGGTAATTTGTTCAATATGACAACTTACCTTAGAATGAACAAATGGATGATCCTATTCCACCAGCCTTATAGTTCAGGCATTGCACTTTCCGACTGCTATTTGTTTTCTGCGATGACGCATGTCCAGTACTTCAAAATTGGATTCATTCGCGGATTGCATTAAATGACGCTTCGTTTTGTCGATTTGGTATCTGAAAATTGCCAGAAAGATGGTGAAAAATTAGAGGCTAGCGATAAATAACACTTAGAAAAATGAACAGTAAGTAGAGATGTACCCATCGTCTCAGTACCTGCTTTACGTAGTTCCTCTGAATCTCCTGGCTTTACCAAGGTTAGGTTTGAGGACATATTTTCAGACACAGTGGGTTCAGATAAGCTCACAATTTAGGACCGACCTGCTATGAATCATACAATCTTAAATTTTACTCTGCTTAGTACACAAATAAGGGAAACTAGAGCTCATCAGATGCTGCTGAGCTACTGCTGCACTGTTAAGTGAGAATATAACAACTAAAAATGCATGTGTTGACTCCTAAAATTAAGTTTTAGAGCCTTTAACCAAACAAAATTTGAGATTTTGCTAAGGCTTCGGAATTGCCATGGGGAACTTTATAACATAAGAATGTAGATGTTTAGGTTAAGGCATTACTTGGTATCTACTTGGTAAAAACTCCGCTTGCGATCACACTGCTTGTTAATTGAACCCTACTAACAGTTCCAGCATTCAGTAGAGTCGTTCTTTGCTCTGTCTCTGTAATTGGTGCTTAAATCAAATAAAGTTTGCTGTCCATTTAAATGCTGTGACCTATTTTCAGGGGACTCGGATGCCAAAGTATTAACCCTAGCAGAACACATCATAGCAGCAATGCCGGAACGCATCAAGGTGAGTTAAATGTGAACAACAATTGTATAAAAACTTGCACTAATTACTTAAATTTCTTTAGAACGAAGCCGACGAAATGATGGTGCTGGGTAGCCCTCTAACAGAGCCCCTGACCTCTGAATCTTCGGCACTGACAGACAGCTTTATGGATCCCTTGCTTGACTCCTTGCCGAATACCCATTTCGATAGTGATTTCAGTTTTGATTTCCATGATCACAGCTATCGCTATCATGATGTCAGTACACCTTGCTCCAGCCTAAGTCCAGCCAGTTCGGGACCGCTGCAGTCACCAGCCAGCTACTCCATACTGGGCACAGATCCCTCCGTCAGCTCACCCAGTCCGCCGCCATCGACCAAACAGCTGACCGAGTTTCTGCATGCCTCTAGCATATCGCAGTACCCGTTTGAGGCGGACTTCTCCAAGCTGACGCTTACAGATACCGAGCAACGGGAGTTGTACGAGGCAGCCAAGTGCATACAGAAGGCCTATCGTTCCTACAAGGGCCGACAGAAGATGGAGGAGCAGAACAAGGAGCGCACAGCGGCCATAGTGATACAGAACTATTACAGGCGCTATAAGCAATATGCCTACTACAGGCAGATGACGAATGCAGCACTGGTCATTCAGCATGGCTATCGTTCGTATAGGCGCAATAAGCGCTTCAAGAAGAGCGGCCTCTGTGCTGGCGGTGTGGGTGGTGGCAGCAGTGAACATGGCAGTGCAAGCAGTAACTCGCAGTGTCTGTCCAGTTTCTATGATCACTACAAGCAGGATCAACAGCAGCAACAGGAGATGATGGGGGGCACATCACAGCCCAGTACACCCAAGGAGACCAGTCCCTCGGGACCGCTGAAGTGAGTGCACACAAATTAGAAAGTGAGCCCGGTTTCACATTAGAATCCTTTGCAGGCGTACCTACTCGCAGTCCACACAAAATCAGGCAGCCAGAAAAATTCAACAATTCATGAGACAATCACGCATCAAGTAAGTAGAGACAAGGGTGCATCTCAAAACATTTAGATTGAGTTGAAATGCAGCTCGTCTGAATGTAAATTAAAAATTAAGCTAACAACTGGGAATACATATATATTGCACGCAAGCATTTGGGATGGCAATTTGATAACTTTGGTAAGATCTTGGCGTGACTAACTTGCCCTAAACCTAACATTGTATTCATTTCCCATAAACTCGTATTGGTATAATAACAACAACACATCCTTAACTCTTCCCGCACAGACTACAGAGAGAACGAGCCGAAAAAGAGAAGCTGGTGCACCAACGCAGGGCGGAATACCTTCAAAACTTGCAGTATCAAGGGCAGCTAGAAAATAGGTAAGGAAAGAGGTCAACCCAACACATCCTTGAATGGAAACTAACTTGCAAATTCTCTCCCCATTCCAGCAACAACGGCAACAATCTACACCAAATGCAATCCAATCAGTGAGCATCATTTGCCACTGACTTAACGAGAAATGATTATTATTACAATTATTATTATTGTTCAATAAGAATTTATGAATAGCTTTAAAAACTACCGAGTGAAACTTTCTACTTTCGTATTCGTTTATTAAGACACCGATCCTAAGGCACCCCTAGTAGTTGGTAGTGGCACCTTTATTCATTTTATTTCGCTAACGAAACGTAGTCGAGGCTGTTGTTAACCGCGGCGAGACATACAATTTTTCCATTTGTCAACTCAAAAGAACTTATTACTGAAGCCTTTGAAAACTTTTTAACTCCAATCGTAGTGGGAAACTTGTAGTCTATGATATATACAATAAACATAAATCTATATATATACATTATATACAATCTAAATCAATATATATATTTAGCCTATACCATTTGTATATATACAACTAATTCTATGCTAGTCTATTTGAAAATGTATTACCAAGCTCCGCTGCGTACTAAGCTTGTTTCAAAAACACAGCCCCTCCCCTCCCCCCAATATTAACCCCCCCTCGACTCTATCTATTATACTATACATAGTAACTACTGCTCCTTAGGTCTAAGACATTACTCTGGAAGTCCAAAACGTTGTTGTTGATTTCTAAAATCAGAGCGCAGCCGCACACGGGAAGAGTGGCGGCGGGTGAGAAATATATCATGTTGAAAACATTTCTAGTTAAAACTATTCTTAACTATTCTTTGTTTAATGCCAGATACTTATAACTAATTTTTGTGACTAATTTAGATGTTAAGTAGAGTTAAAGACAACCTTATGCTCGCCATATATGATGCATGTATATGCCAGGATAACTCAACTAGTGTGTGCAATCTTGAAACAGGCCAAGAGGGCTCGAATTGCAGCGCCTGGCAACGCTTTAATAATGTAAAAGTACACTGACTGGGGGTAAACACTGATTCAATGTTAGTCAATTTGTTTAGAAGAATTTCTGTACAACTTTTACTAGTGATTGATGAGGGAACCTTGACCATTTACTTTTACTCAGAAATATGTAGAGAAATTCTTTACCTCTGCAGTCAGGCGACTAGAGATTCGCCGAAAGGAAAAAAAAGTGTAGAATTGAAAATAAGATTATTCGAAATTAAAAGAAACACCCAAGCTTATTTCCATTGGCCTTTTTTATCTAAGAAACTAGTCTCTCAGTCTAACTAAATCATACAGAAAAGAGAGGTTATTAAAAATATCCATTGGATGATTTCACAGAACCATTTGGTTTGAATATGTCTTATATATCCTTTTAATCATCCAACATCCATTGGAAGATTTTCAGCTTCTTTGGATGGTTAAAAGGATATTACAGACATATCTAGTCCAAATGGCTCTGTGTACTTTTATTAAAACAGTCAGGCTTACGGGCAAAGAAGCAACTAGTGGGAGAGCATACTTGGGGCATTTCCACAACGACTCAAGTGACACTAGTTCATTAATATTCATATAAAATTCTTTTAATTCTTTTTAATAAATTTCCCTCCTGGGTATTTGGATAGCATTTTAGCAAACAAACTTTGCACACAGACAGCTCACAAATGCAAAATGGTGCGTCCACATTGCAAATTTTCCTGATATTCACTTGTATGACCGTTAAGTGTCTTGTTGAGTTCTACACCTTTGGTAGTACCATAATAAATGTCAAAGCTGAGAGCTGTGGAGAGTAGTGTTTGGTTGTCTTCATTAGTAAGTGAACAGTAATGACCCAACAAATGTGAACGTTTAGCACACGTTTATGCACATTTCTTTTAAACCTGAAGTGCTGGGCTGAAACGGAGAAATTATTTAAATTCAGCACCCGAATATTTATTAGAAACGTTTGGTATCTTCATCTGTTGCCTTTTTATACTCTGTACCGAAGGTACATGGAGTATTATAAGTTTGTGCAAAAGTATGTAACAGGCAGAAGGAAGCATCTCCGACCCCATAAAGTATATATATTCTTGATTAGCATCAACAGCCGAGTCAATATAGCCATGTCCGTTCGTCCGTCTGTCCGTCTGTCTTCTGTCTGTCTGTCTGTCCGTATGAACGCACAGATCTCAGAGATGGTAAGAGATAGAGGTTTGACATGTATGGGACATATGCTTCTTATGTCTGCAGGCAGATCAAGTTTATTTTCAATTTTGGCCACGCCCCCGCCCGCCCACGCAATTTAGAAAAAACGTCATATCTCCCACAGTTTTGAAGATAGATGGCTTGTTCCTTCTGAACATATTTAGTTATTAGGATAACTTATCGATCCGCCAAAGGAAAGAAGAAGATCGGATGAACGGTTTTCGAGTTATGATCAAAAGACAAATTTTCTTGGTACAGAGTATGTTATAGTCGGGCTTGACCGACTTTCTTTCTTGTTTTTCAATGAGTCTTCAATGTATTTAAAAACAGCATTCATTTCCCACAAAAACGGACAGAAAACCGAAATTAGTGAAATTTTAGTTACAATATTGTGTGAAATTGAATAAAATTGAATCAGTTTTTTGTTTTGGTCAGTGTACACAGAACAGACGGAAAATTTTGAACTAAATGTAACAATAAATGAATTTTTGTAAATTGTTTTTGTCCGTCCACATTGTTAGCTTTCATAACATAAACAAACAAATGCATTATCCTAAGAATATATATAAATATATATATACATATATACAAGAACCGAACTTTTAAAGAAGCGTTAAAGTTTAAGTAGACAAAAAACGAGAAACCAAACAACTGGCAAATATCTATCTATAGAGAGAGACACCTACCTATCCAGCACGACGCGCCTCAGAAAGTTGACAAGTCACAAATGAAAAAAAAATACAATGTTTTCCGATTTCTGGCGGTTTAACTTTAACGATTGGGCTGTGAATTTGGTCACAAAACAAACGAAACGAGTTGCCAGTAGAAGTAGAAACCAGTAACAATATTGTTAACTAATTCAACTAACTCAAAACTAAACTTAATTTGCACTACTCTCTCTCTCTCGCTCTCCTTCTTCTCTCTCTCTGAAACACTTTGTTTGCATTTTGCTCTTGTACTTAAGGAACACTATTCTCTATACAAATAAATTTAAAATAAATATAAAAATCGAAACGAAGACTAAACCAATTTCACTACTCAATGACTTAAAAAACAGAATTGCAATCAATATGAAGACGGAGCTGTAGGTGTTTTTTTTTGTGTTAACTTTGTTAGGCAATATTTGCACACACACACACAGACACGATTTCTATAACCTCAAAGTGGGCGTGACAAAACCTGAGTGTGTTTTACAGTCTTTAGCAAAAAAAAAATTAAAATAAAAAACAAAAAAACAACAACTTAAGTACCTTAAGCCAATTGGCACTAAAACTAAAAATCTAATAAACAATCTAATTATAAAAACAACAACAAACTATATACACTTACACACACACTTATACCTATATATATCTAGAGGCGTTTGTAAGTATCTATGTATGTAAATCTTCACCTAATGTATTAAACCGGAAAACATTTGTCAACCAAATCTATAACAAAAACAACAACAAATAAACACCAATTGTTGATAGTTCAAGGATCTTATATAAGTAAATGAATGACTAAGATATTTGGTACTCACATATCTGTTAGATAATTTCAACACTTCGTCCTTAGAACTTTTAAAGTCTGGCCCTGTACTCCCCCTTCCCGGTCCTCACTTTCCCAGACACGAAATCGAATTAATCTTAATACAAAAACACATCCAAATTTGTGCTTAGTAGAGAGAACCAAAGTAAGAAAACTGTTGAAAACATTTTAGCATAAACTTTTTAAATATTTAGCCCCCTACCCCCCCAACTTGTATGAACTATGTCAACATACACTAAAACTACCTAAATAAATAAAAATATATATAAACAGAATTATGTATTGTATATATACACACCAACACACTCACACACACACACACAGACAGATACACCTTTATAGTTAAATATCTCTAAACGACTTTCCAGTTTCTGTAAAATTGTAATTACATTCAATAAAGTTTAACTCAACACTTTAGTTGGTTTTTGGCTGATTAACTGCGTCCTGTCACACCTCCATACCAATTAGGAATCTAATTTGTCTGGCGCCAGTCATTATCAGTGACCCAAACCCTTACCCTAACCCTATCTAGGAGTGAAAGCCTAGTGCCTGCCGCTGCTCATTTCAGTTCGTTACCTGCAGCCCGCAGCTGCCAGGCCAGGCCTTTCCCTGGGTCTCAATTAACACTCGTAATTTGTAAGTATCTTTCGGATGTTGGATGCGCCTAGGTGTTGTGTAAAATGCCAAAGGCATTTGCAGCGTCTTGTTAATAAATCGCCGACCTTTGCTTATGAAATTGGATGCAACTTAGAGCCTTCCTGCCCGCTTTTCCAGCTCAATTTACACTTGTTGCTGTTTTTATGGGCGTGCGCAATCACTGTTTAGCCCAATTTTCCCGTTTGCAAGTGGTGATCGTTCCACTGGCTGCTTGACATTTGGCCCTATGGGCAGCGGAAGCTACAATGCTTGGGGGAAATGTGAAACCAAGCGAGGCGGCTGCCGGAGCAGCAGCAGTCGCTGCCATTAAACAATAAATGAAATGCCCGCAAACCGAAAAGTCTCCACTTCCAGTTCGTTCAATTGTTTACGGGATCTGCTTGTTTGTTTTGGTAAATTTTTTGTTGATTAGCTGGAAATTTTCGGGGTATTCATTATTATTTCATGGTTGTTTGCTCGTTGCTGTGCGATCTGATATCAAGTTATATTACCTTTTGTTATTGGATGCGTTGGCCAAAAGTTTTTTGATGGGGTGTTGTGACAGGAGAAAGGGAAGAGTTGCGACTAATTAAAAACGAGAAAGCTAAGCGGAGTTTGTGAAAATACTATTACAATGAACACAGACTGCTCACACCAGAATCTTGCACTGGTAGTGAGATTTCCAATACCACAAAGGTCGAAAAACCAGGGAATCAAAGCGAGAACGGAGCCTGTGTCCCTTGGAAATTGCTGCACCGGAATGAAAACCACAAATCACAACTGTTCTGTTCAGTTCACTGACGAGTCTTAAGACGTTGCAGTTTTGTAGATTTTTTGTAGAAGTCCTTGTCGAATCCGGATTTATGTAGCTGCTAACCATTTCAAAACATGTAAACATCTGTTGCAAATGTCCAACGACCTCTTCATTCCATCTTTCCAAGTTCCTTATCCAGACTCATTATTCTATCTTGCTTACTTTACATCAATCCAACATTAGCCGGGAGCACTGCTTTCAAAGTGAAATCATAATGAACCATTTAGGCCGTGTTTCAAAAGATCCGGTAAGCCAGCGGTTAAGAAATTTGGTTTTCTCAACAACAGTTTATCCCTAAGTCGATAAATTCCTGTTGCTGCATCAGTATGACCACACTCTGTCAACGATTCAGGTATTTTTGTATACGAATATCGATAATTCTATCGGGACTAAACTAGTGGTTAAAAGTTGACCTGTGGTTAAGTTTGTTCTTCCGGTTAAGCCAAGCACAGCATGAGACACTCTAATTCGGAGAAACGCGAAAGGTCAAGTTGATGGAGCCTTAAATGTTCTGTAGGATGTACATTTCGAAATTTTTTCTTTGACAATTTAAAAAGCTATTTATGAAAAAAAAAGCTATATATGAAAAAGTTTTGTATGAAAAATGGTCACTATTTTTAGGACCAAATAGAGTTGGTTCAAGCAAAAAACGCGTGGTTTAATGCCTCTAAAAACCTCCACCTAAAACTATAAAATGTTTTCGAACCCAACTTAATGTTGCACTAAACAGAATTGGACAGCTGGATTTATGTTTTTTTCAAACGTCCGCACCTTTAAAAGTCAAAATAAATTACTATCCGAGCAGCTGTGACTATATTTCTAGATTTTAGTCTTAAGAAGAATAAGAATTTAAGCGCGATCCTTGAACACTATTCCAGACTGACCGCATCTTCAAAAGTTCCGAACAGATTTAGGGTCGTTTTCTCATAATAAGCGCATTTAGTGAATATGCAATGATAATTTCGCGTGAAAGGCAGTCGAGAACCAGAATTTCGAGTTTGACTGTGAAACAGATCCCATGTGTGGGGCACTTAGGTTCTTTAGATTATTAGAACAAGGGATAGGAATGAGCTGTTTCAGCCAATCACACAAATATCACAAGAGATTATTTATTTTAAAAGCAAGATATGATTTGATAATATGAGAGAAGCATTTGCAAATCATGCCAGATGTGCCACCGCATCCAAAATATAAGAAAGCATACCAACTAGATACTTTTGGAAATCAGTAGTTTTGAAAGACAAGAGAACAACCAATTAATAATATGTATAATATTTTACCAGGGCTGCAAACCGGTTTTTAACCAAACCATTTCGAACCCGGAAATCCGACTCTCAGATTATTGTCAACCTAATCTCTTAAGGTATTGAAGCTGAACCTGTTTTGAACCTAAAACCTAGCGACATCTGCTGTAAACCTGATAGTGCTGGAAGACTGAGTCTTAAAATCGGCAGAAAGGTTGAATGGAAACATCTATAAAAGTGTTCCAAATGACCATTAGAATTCCCACCAATGTTAGCCTCTGTTTTTTTTTGAGATCCTCGACTCCAAAGCTTATTGAATGATTCGCAAAATAAGAGCTTAACACTACTGTGGAAACATTTTTCGTTCGTAGACTACGAAATTTAATTTTGCTTAAAGGTCTCTGTATACAGCACTTCGAAACTTTTATTTCGGCACAATACTTTCTATAAATAGAAACACTTTGTCATTGCTTTAATGTGCATGAGCTCTATGAAAGGGTTTCTATATATATTTAAAGATAATGTAACGAAATACAAATTCCGGGAGTCTGGATACAGACCTGAACAGTAAAGTATATATGGAATAATTTCATCTTAAAGGCCTGTATCCAGCACTGCGGAAATTCCTGCCAGGAATTTGCTATTTATTTTGGGTGTGTGGAACCCAATTGAAACAAACTGTCAAGCGGAGCGTTCTGTGTCTCTCTCTGTTCTCTATATTCAAGCGTTGTTACAGTCAGTTGCTAGCAAGCATTTATAACATTAATGAATTTAATAATTTTTAACATAATATTCTTTGTTTATTTGTGCAGCAACACTTTCCCAAGCACTTTTCACAGAAATGTTGTCAAAATGCTTTTTCTCTGTGATTCGCCAAAGACATGGTCTTGCCTCAACTGCTTTTATTTGATTTTATTTATCTTCTCCTCACGTTAAAAATTTCAATTCTCTTTTTAGTCTTGCGCACAGTTTTTGCCTCCATCTTTTGCCTAATCACTTACAAAATAATTGTCAGCAATATATTCCTGGCCTGAATATCAGCTGTTTCTCGTTCCACACGCGCTTCCGAAACGCCGCTATTGATACGCCGCTATCTATACAAGTGTGGATTTCGTTCGGGTTGCCGGATACACAACACAACAAACGAAAAAGCAAACTAAAAATTCCTGGCACAGTTTTTTTTATATGAAGTTTGGCAGGAATTTGTAGTTTCCGCTGTGCTGGATACCCGGCTTAACCCAAAATTGACCCACTTCCCTTACAGTTTATGTCGTTTTTAGTATATTAACTACTTTACAGCTTGGAGTAGGCGTGGAAAAGGCGTGGCAAAAATGAAAATAAACTTAATCTGCCTGCAGGTATAAGAAGTTTTTGTTCCTTACATGCCGAAGCCCTATCTGTTACCAACTCCGAGATGTACACGTCTGTTGATGCTGATCAAGAATATATATACTTTATAGGTTCAAACTTAATATCTGTGTACCTTTAATACAGAGTTTAATACAAATAAAAACGGGTTCCGGTCAAATTAAGAATTAGATTGGGATATAAAATGGACGGGCGATGTTTGACATCAACCTCTCACAGTTTGGTTACCTTAAGATTATCTTGTTCACACAATCCCACAAATTTGTTCAGTAAGAACCCACTTACCCATTTAAAACCAAGCTAAACCAAAAACCACAACCCTGAAAAGCAACAAAGTTGCCAAGTGCCAAATTGGAGTTTGGCAATCAACCATCCAGTGACTGTCATAAATACTTCTCTCCACATGAACATAAAACAAATAACAATTAACTTCAAATTAAAACTCTTAACACACACACGCTCACTCACACATCGGATGCCAAGAGACACCGGAGAACGGCAGCTGGCAACTGGGTCAACTATCGAAATAACATTGATTGGGGCTTAACAATGGCCAATAGACTGCATTAATTGGCCAAAGGCAAACAATCATGGAACTTAAACAGCTCATCTTGGCTGGGACGACCGGAATTAGTGATGAGTCAGTTAGAGCTTAACAATGAATTGGAGCCATCGTGGAGGCATCGGCATGACGTGCACCTGTTGTTGTTGATTTGTGTGGCTGTCAACACTTCCACAACAAAACGCTTTAAATTAACTTAATTGCATCGAACTGTACTTAAAACGCCATCAAAACATTTTGTACACAAGATTTGCTGGCAAAGCGAGCACAAATTAGCATAAATGACATATCAATTAAGGCGACACGTACGCAAGAAATGCATTAGATGCAGCTGGAGGAGATGCCGGAGCGAGGCGAGAGCGAGGCAAGGTGTAGAAGAAGCGCGTGAAAAATAACAAATTTCACAACTGGCCAACGGCCAACAGTTCGTTAATAACCGTCCATAAATCACCCTAAACAAATGTTCGGAAAATAAAAATAAAATGTCAGCACATGTGGCGGGCGGTCTTCATTCACGCTTCTTCTCCCCAGAACTGTGCCAAAGCTCGGATCGATTCACGACTGTGCCCACATAATCGATGAAAGTTTTATTCCCAGATCATTAACGCTCCGCTCTTGGCCACTTAGCCATTTAGGCACCAAAGGATGACGATGAAGGCTGCTGCGGGGCTCAATCAATCAACCATTGCTTGGCTGGCAACATGTTCCAGCAACATGTTGCAGCAGCCGCACTCTCGAACATGTTGGCCGCTTGGGCAACAAATAGTTTTCGGCTTTTTGTGTTTGTTCAGTTTCAGTTCTTATACGCCATTCGCGCTTGACGGACACAACAACGAGTTGAAAAGACGGCTTAGAGCACCGGGCCCTGTTCCTGGATCGTTTAATGTTGCTGGCGGCGGCTTAACTCTTTAATTGTGTCACTAATGAGTCGCATTTATGTTAATCCCGGCACCCGGGACGTCGTCTAAGCGTTTCAAGCGACAAGAAACAAAGTTGCCGCCGTTACCTGGACCGCGCGGATCGCATCTTCATCTCTTCTTTTCGTTTTTTTGGTAGTTTTCACCTGCTGCGCCGTTTATGGTTATTGCCGCAATTTCGTTGTGACAGTCGGAGGCGCTTTATCATAAATTAAAAAGTCGTGTTTTGGGCCGCGATCCGCGATCGTTGCATGTGAGGCTGATGGATGATGATGCTGTTGCTGCCCAGCTTCGTCGGCGTTGAGTTATGGCACATTTGCATGAATGAATGAAACGCACGCGTTTTCTGCTGATGACTTAATTTTAATCGCCGCTGGCCAGAGGTGTTAATTAGCATATGAACAAATAAACAGCTTTTGGCCCCCCAAAAAAAAAAAAAAAAACCGCGGATTGGAGCAGTGTGGTCAGCCACTACGGTTCATTAACAACAACAACTGCAGAGAGTGAGGTTTCCTATGGCCAATTCCTAGGAATTCGAGAAGTGAATTTGTGCACAGCTCAGCTGAAAAACAAAAGGAATAAACAAATGTTCTGCAGTTTCCTAACGACACTTTTAGTGTGAAAAGAATATGATGAAACGGCAAAGTCATGTGGAAAATACATAACAAACTCTTAATCTATATGCTCTGGATTATGGAAATAAGGTATAGTACCCCAAGGGGAACGGCGGCTGGCTGGATGGGGGGGGAGTGGTATCTGCCTTTATCTGCACAAGTTGTCAACTCGTTTCGTATCAAATCGATCGTTCGATCGACACAATCGCTAATTTTCATCAGTAGAAATTGCCTTTCAGACGCCCAAACACCACACAACGCACGCGAAAAACTCCGCCTCGTCCAACTGTCCAACCAAATTCTAGTGAAAAGCAGGCGTTGCAATGAAAAGTGTATGACAGAAAAAGCTGGGAAAAAATCTCATTAAAATGGGCAATTAAATGGCAGGCACACAACTCTGACAGAAAGACAGCAGTCTCTCATCATAACGAGTGCCACGAGGAGGAGGAGTTGCAGGTTAGAGGAGCGACAACTGGAAATCAATTTTTGCCATAAACTCATCAACGTTGGCAGGCTATGTGTGTGTTTCGACTGCTATCTAATTGCCATTGCCATTGCCTTGATGCAGCGATTTAAGTTGCAGTTGCAAGTCCAACTTAAATTGCAGTGGGATGGGCCCAGTGGGAAGAAGCTGGAAGTCCAAGCGGGGGGAAAAAAAGGGTCTTAACCCAGTAAGTTTAGTTCATGTAATTGAGGTTGCGCATGCCTCCTTGTACCTACACAACAAGCAACTACAGGAAACAACTGGAACGCACTGAACGTGCAGACAAACGCTCAAATTGCGATCAAGATCAAGTCTTTGGTGCACTCAGAAAAAAATCAGAGATACTATATTACATTTTGGTAAATCTGTCTAAGGATTAAGTCTGCCCCTCACCTAAATGTACATCATTCTATGATTTACTTGAAAACAAAACTCGGAAAACATTTAAAAAGCATGTATTTTCTAAATATTGTGATATCCCTTCCCAAACTATCTACAATTCTTTTTGGAATTTGAAATACTTATAAGTCAGCAGGCAAACCTTCTTTTAGCATTTCTAGATATTTATTTTTACATTCTTCCCAGAAAATATATCCAGTTGATTGTTGAAGTGGAATCCTTCGAACAATTTTAAGGAGTTTTTTCCCGTACTCAATGTTAAAGTGGTTCTCAAAGCAAAAAGCCTCAGGTCTATGGTTCTTCTTCTAAAAATATCCATTTTTTTAATAGAATTTTGTCTTTATCGATTGATAAATATAATCAAATACTATTATTAATTTGTTTCAAAAAAATTAACACATCCGGTCACCTTTACGAGCTTTTGGCTACAGCTTTAAAATAACTAGACATGAAAAAGCTTCTCAAACTTTGCCGTTTAGAATCTTAAGCCAAAATAAGATGTCTGAAAGAATTCGTGTTCAAAAAGTAAATGTGTTTATATTTTCAGACAGTCAAGCTGCATGAAAGGATCTTTACGATAACACTAATAATGCCAATGCACTTACTGAGTGCGGCAAATCTCTAAATAAGATTTCTCAGCACTTTAGAATAAGAGGACGATAGCCGTGCCTAGACAGCCACAAAACCGCTGGAGATCATTTTACACCTGGGAAATCTCAAGAGTCTCACTTGGCCTACTCTCAATTTTAAAAGAACTTTAACACCACTGCGTCCAGGCAGGCCTCGAATGTCTACCTATATAGGACACTGTCTAATAGACATCAACTACAACGACGATTGTAGAAGTTGAAGAAGAAAAGGATTTTCTGTTTTAAATCTCTCAACTTTTGTTATCTAATCTAAAAGCCTAAAATTTTGGAAATACTTCACTTATAAAATTCGACGTGAAACTGAGTATACAAAAGTCTCTAGCGATATCTACGACACCCCCAATATAATTTGTTCTTGGCTTGTGTTTTCTGCTACATTTCAGACGAAACCTGATCCAATGCTTTTGTTCATTCTCAAAAAACCTTGTTTTGTAATTAGTAGGTGGATCATATAGCATGCGTACAAAATAATAAATCTGGCGCCGCCAGTCATTTCAATATTTTCAGTTTGAAAGAAACGCCCCTGATGCTTTTCAATTAAGCGCTTTGGTTACTGTAACTAAGTCAAAGCTGTATTTATGTTTTTAGAATGTATGAGGTTAAATTTCCACTATTTTTAAACACTTTTGTATAGCTTACAGGCATGTTGGGGACCTAAATGTGTCCTGCATTGTGGTAAAAAAAAAATTATAATTACAACAATTTGTAGACTCAAATCTTAAGCATTTATCAATCTTGAAGATAATATTGATCTTATCTGAATACAGATAACTTAATGGAATGTTTCCGGGTGTGATACAGCGGGTACAAAGTTGTTTAGTACTTATTTAACTCTTCACCTAGACCAAAAAACTGGTCCATTGTGATACCATATTAACCCCAAGTTTTTATACCTGTTCCCATTAAAAATGGAAAAAATGGGATCATGAAGTTGTGCGAATGTATATAACAGGGAGAAGGAAACATTTTCGACCCCATAAAGTATTTATATAAATATTAGATAAATATTTAGTTCGGCAAAAAACTTCACATAAATAGAAACAGTTTTAAACAGCATTGCAATATAAATGCTATAGAAATAAAGTTATATTTGTATGAAATACTGTGACGAAGTATATTTTAATAATAAATTTTTAGTTTGAATTTCTTTGCTTCATCTGAATTTTGGAGTCTGACGAAATGTCATATATGAAATGCTGGCCTAAGATTGCCAATCGTCTCCTACTGCACGTTCGTCAGTGTCAGAGAAGATGCTTTTTTTCTCTCTGTAGAGATTTCTGTAACACCCTCGATAGAGTGATTTGAATTTTAAGTTAAAAGTCTCTCTGCATCGTCAAAAATTACTAAGAACCAAGAGTGCAAGTAATGGTCAGAGATCTGACAGGATGAAATCTTAAGTTACCAAAACATATAAGAAAGTCGGTTAAGCAGGACTATACCAAAGTTTCTGTTTAGCCTGAACTTTGATGCTGCGGTAGCAGTTGACAGCAGCGAGCATTCTTATGCTTAAAATATTGCCAATTTAAGTCTGGAATTGAGGTAAAATGTTAATAGTACTATTGATTCTGCAAATCATTGCTTGAAAAATTTCTGATATTTGTAATAAGTCTTTACCTAAGTAATAATTCAGTCGTGAACCACTGTTCATCATTGTTATCCGGGCAGTACTGAGGTGTTGCACTGAGGGGAAGTTAATTAGCATAGGATGTTCAGGCTTCTAACGGAAGTATTAGTTATTTTCAGTAATTAAATAGCATTTGCTATTTAATTTATTTGTAGATCGTGTCTAATGGAGCAAAAGCGGCACAAAACGCCCAATCAAATGAGTTCAAGGAGCAATTGTTGCCTAATCTCTATTGAGCCTACTAGATTATCATGTCTCATGTGTCGGACCGTGTAAAGGCAGCCTTAATATCCTTCTTTTTTTCTCTGTGTAGGTAGAAACTTTAGAAGCATATTTTGCTATTCTCTAAGCTGTAAAGCTCGAAAGCATTTTCTCGCAGTGCATTTAGCTGCTGCCCAAAAATGGCATAAACTGCTCTGGTGCTCTGTGCCAGTTGGCAGTTTCCCCAACCTGCTTGCCCCAAAGAGTGCGGGAGCCGTTGGCGGTGGTCGATGTTACTACTCTGGCCATGGATGAGTGATCGACGACTGTAAAACCTCAAAAGCACAAACAAAACTATCTGCTTTGATCTGCTGGCCATTCGACGACCACTTGCATCTTTTGCCAATTGCCCATGACGAACGATCCGTTTTGGCTTTTACCTGTTGTTACTTACACAAAATGCCTACATCTCTCTCCCTCTCTCTCTCTCTCTGTCTCTCGCTGCGCTGCTCGGGCACTCACTGGGTCCGGCTCTGCGGCCCAGCTTGGCCATGGCCCTGGCCGCCGTCTTTTTGTGGAATATTTGTATTTTATTGATGGCATGTTGAACAGCCTTTATGGGTTTTCGGTTTTGTGAACTCCGCCCACTTTACATGCCCAAGTGGAGCCTTTCAAATGGCCAAGCCGGTGATGTGGTCTTGGCATTGTTTTGGGCTGGATTAATGCGGCTTCCGCCTCCAATTGGCGCTTGGCCGGAGAGAGAATGGTCCCATGAACATGTCAGCAAGCCATGTAATTACCCAGCGAGAGCGCCAGTCGTATATCTCTGCCTGGTTACTTTTTACTTTTCCTGTATTCCGTTTTATTTCGGAGGCGCTGCCGCCTTCATGCGAGCCCTGGTCGCAGCGGTGGGTCGACTAGATGCCAACACATGACACTGCCCTTACCGGAGCAGATCGCCGCTGCTGTGGCTCAGGCTTGGTCACAGTCTGGCTTCAACGCCTGCGCGTGAAAATATTAAAGTCATATTTTTACGAGGCTCCAAAGTGCGCATTAAGTCG
This sequence comes from Lordiphosa fenestrarum, assembly GCA_035044985.1. Taxonomy (NCBI): domain Eukaryota; kingdom Metazoa; phylum Arthropoda; class Insecta; order Diptera; family Drosophilidae; genus Lordiphosa; species Lordiphosa fenestrarum. The sequence goes on from JAWNNO010004737.1 coordinate 2,015,139, forward strand.
GCTCTGGCGGTGGCTGCTGCTGCCGCTGCTGCTGTGTTTGGCTTTTGCATTTATGCATTTAGGCTTTGGCCAAGACATAAGTGGACTAACCAACTGTCGCTAATTGGCGCTTGCCTCTGAATTATGCGCCTGCTCTAATCCATTTTTAATGATTTTCATGAGCCATCTATCTCTGGCGAAACTAGTTTAAGAGTTGGGCAACTATTTCAGCAAAACGGGATGGGACGGAAGCCGATCAAGTACCTGACGTGCCGGGTCCTGTTGCTCTCACGCACCGCAGTGCCGAGAAAAGGGTCACGAACCGCAAGCGAAGGCTGCGTTCCTAAGTCTCGATATAGAACCCCAGATAAAGGGCAGGACACAAACAAAGCACAATTCAAGCACACGTGACTTGGGACGTCAAGAGGATCATGACGAGGAGGATGATGATGATGATGATGAAATTGTTGGCGTTGACATGCAACAGGCGGGGAAGCGACAAATTAAATAAAGCACGAACAACACAAAAGGGCTGCTGAAAAGAGAGCCAGATTCGCTGAGCTGATTGTTCAACCCAACTTGTTGTCGAGGTGGAGGGGGCATGACGGTCACGGTGTGCGAACGCACGAAACGGATGCGCTGACAGATCGATCCAGCCAAGTTAAAGTTGAAGGTTGGCGGCCCGGCCCGGCCCGGGGTCGTGCCTGCTAAACGAGCCTAATTATTAGTTGGCTACCAATTTCGGTGCACCGATTGCGGATCGATGTTAACAGCATGTACTACAAGCCGCCGGACATGCGGAGGACACGATCAGGCTCAAGTTCTCCTGTAATTTCTGTAAATGGATTTAATTGCCCCCATTAAAAAGGCCTCGCTCGCTCGCTCGCCGGAGACACCAGATTGGCAGGCAGGCAGGCGGCCAGCGAAAGCAATTTTCGCCTGGCATTTCCAGTTTGGCAATTGTTTGCACTGCCCCGAGGATGTGGCACACCGGCACAGCTGTCCTGACATGCGCGCCCAGCTGTTTGATGTTGATTGGTTTGGCCACAAATCGACAGGTAGACAACTTGAAGAGTGGGCAGCCGTCGCCCCCGTCCCCATGCGCCATTCTCCGCATAGTTGGCAATTTGCAACTCATTGTCAAAACTCATTAATCCGATTTGCCATTTAACTCTGGCTTGGAGTTGCCAACCCAGAGCCAAATTTAAGTGACTTGATTAGACACTCCACCACCGAGTCACGATAAAGCCCAAGCTAAGCTTCTCCAGCTCCGTGATTAAGCCGCTAGATGCATGTAATTACGGCTAATAATACACCCCGGCGGCAAAGATTTGGCTAAAACTGACAGTAAAACTGTCTACGTTAACAAAACGCCCCTCCGCGGCTCTCTGGCGTTGCGACCAGCCACAGCCACAGCCACCACCTGCCCCGCAATTGGGTGTCTAGGGATGGAGGAAACTGAGATGTATGGAGCTGTTTAAATGGACAATTAGCTGTAAATGCTTGCATTTTTGTATGAATGTGTGAATGAATTGGTCGTTGGATTGATATCGTAATCTTTGTTGGCCATTTAAGCGATGATTAAGGCCAGAACCAAAAGGGAAAATCAATGACTTCTTTTAAATAAAAGTCCAGAAAATTTATAATCCTTGGATTGGCCTATGGGCACAAGTCAGAGGCTAAACACAAAACGACATCTACAATTATACATGTACTTAAAAGTTATCAGCTAGGCGGCCAAAAAAAAAAAACTGCACAGGGTTCGAACCCATAAGGACGTCTAAGTTTTGGTTCGCGAACGGACCAAGTTTTGGGAAGTCATAAGTTTAAAAGGTTAGGCCGGGTTGAGGGACACAACAAAACCCTAACCGTACCGGTTATCAGTGGTTTCCTTCAAGACCGGTTTTCAGCGTAGGTTCAAAGCATTATAATACTTTGCACCTAAAGTTTGTGTATGTAACAGCCAGAGGGAAGTATACACTTATATATATATTTATCTCGGACCAGCATCTACCTGTCCGTCCTTATAGACAAACAGATCTCAGAGATGGTAAGAGATAGAGTTTGGACATGTATGGGATAAATACTTCTCATACTTGCAGGCAGATCAAGATTATTTTCTATTTAGGCCACGAAACAAAGAAGAAGCATATTAACACTTTAAAGGGGCGGAAATGTTTCCTTTTCCCTGTTACATACTTGTGCACAGCTGTGTGATACATTTTTGGTCATTTTTAATGGTTTAAAGGTATAAAAAGGGGACATTTAATTCATGTAACAGGCAGAAGGAAACATTCGTGTTATCAGCACGAACACCTGAGCAGCCGATATAGCCATGTTCGTCCACCCTTCCGTCCTTCTACATATATGAACACCTAGAACACAGTGTTAAGAAGAGTTAGAGCCACGAAATTTTAAATGTAGACTCCTTTGTGTCTACAGGCTGATCAAGTTTGTTTCATATTTTAACCTTTCCGCACCCACAAAAAAAAAAGGAAAACTCCTAAAATGTTCAAGATATCGAGCTCATATTTTGCACATTAGTGAATGTGCCCAATAAATAGATTCAAGAATATCATTCACAGAGAACTTATTATAAACGGCACCGTTATAAATATTATAAAATCGTCTGCTAACATAATGTTGGTATGTTTACATTCATGTTAATGCTCTGTTAATTAATATGAGGGAAGGCTAGTTAACATTAAGTGAGCTTTTGGTTTTAACCTGGGTTCATAGATAGATCACAAAGTTTTTCCTATACTTTTGCTCGAAATTCAGAAACAATTTTAATCAGGAGAACATGTAAAGTTTACCAAGCAATGATAAGTCAGAGTGAAGTACACTCTTTATAGGTAAGACTCTCGAAATCGCTATATACCTCATCTTTAACAGTCAATTTGAACGATTCTGTACTATAAGTATTGAGAAAATTGTAAATTTCTTATGAAATTCGGCGTTAAACTGCAGGTCCATATCTCTTGTGCTAAAATTGGAAGCACACAAGCCACGATATTAAGAAATGCCCGAATTTGCGAATTTGGGGGAGTACAAAGTACCGAAACGAAATTAATTTTTGATATTCTGAGTACGAAACTTTATGCAGGAGATGCCCACACCCAGCTTACGGCCAATACAATCAAAAGCAAAACATTCTGAAGCAACATCAACCACAAAAATCGGACCCATCCAACATTTGGCAGATCATTTGAACAAAGAATCACCTTTTTTTTTTTGACCCCTTTTGAGGATTAACAAGAGATTATTTTCATGCGGGAATAAATGAAGACCCCACAAAGGTTTAATGCAAATGCTCAAAATGTGATTTAGTGATTTTCATCCTATATAATTTTCATTTTTGATCACAATGCGATCCCCAATGGGCACCTCATTCACTTTCATTTTCAAAAGCTAGGTGGTTTATTTAACTAGAAGCGTCTCTTTGTCACTTAGCCCATTGTCATACCGTCTGTGCAATAGATAATTACGCAATAGTAACTAGGTTTTATTTACTATAAGTATGAGACTTGTCGCTCTTTTCCTAGAAGGTGCTCAACGACAAGGCACAGTCTTTCCTTGAAGTTATATAATGAAAGCTTGAGAAAGCGGTAATTGAATTCTCACGGAATTAAAAATAAGTTTAAAACAAGAACACCCTTGTATTATATGTCAACCACAGTCACCACTCCATTATCTTTGTCATCTAGCGACCGTTCAGTCCAATTGTGTCGTCCATCCCTAGCCAAAGTCCGACTTCAGTAAAAACAACTGCAACGCATTAATCTATGGCTTGAATGCGGCACAATTTTTTTTTTTTTGCTTTTCTATTGGCTGAGAGATCTGGAGCTGGCGGAGCTGTTGCTGTTGTTGTTGTCGCTGGCCTGGGTTGGTGGGCAAACGAAATGGAAATCAACGCTGGCGGCATTTAATGTGCACGACTTTGTTCGAACGATCGATCTCGATCTCCGATTGGACCGATCGGCATTTGTTTGTGCATATTTCTTGGCTTTAATAAATTTATTGTTTGCTTAATGCTGGGCGTAATTTATTGATGTGTATTTTGTTTTCTGCTTTCTTGGTCAGATTAGTGTCCAGCTTTACATCCGCCATGCTCTGCGCTCGCATACCGGGCCTGACGGCGGCGCAGCGTCAGCTTTGCAGCGAGATGCCCGACGCTCTGATTGCCCTGGGGGAGGGCCACCAGTTGGGGGCCCAGGAGTGTCAGCATCAGTTTCGTGGCCATCGCTGGAACTGTTCGGGGGTGTGGCAACGAAATGTGTTTGCCCATGTCATGCCCACAGGTGAGTGGTTGTACACATCGTTGGCTTATTAAGTCTTTACCCTGGACGTTGATCTTTTGTTCGTTCAAGCTTCTCGCGAGGCGGCCTACACCTATGCCATAGCCAGTGCCGGGGCGGCTTATGCTGTGACTTCGGCCTGTGCCAGGGGTAACATTTCCACCTGTGGCTGTGATGTGCGACACAAGAGTTCGCCGGGAGGAGCAGCAGGAGGAGGAGGTACAGGGGAGCCCTGGAAATGGGGTGGTTGCTCGGCAGATGTGGATTTTGGCATGAGGTATGCACGAAAGTTCATGGACGCTCGTGAGTTAGAGCGTGATGCCCGCACGCTGATGAATCTGCACAACAATCGAGCCGGCCGAACGGTAAGTGTGGGCTTTTGATCATGGAAAATTAATTCGGAATGGTATCCCTTTCAGCTGGTAAAGAAGCTGCTGCGCACGGACTGCAAGTGCCATGGTGTAAGCGGTTCCTGTGTAATGAAGACCTGCTGGAAGAGTCTGCCTCCTTTTCGCCTGTTGGGCGACAAGCTGATGCAGAAATATCACAAAGCCAAAACTGTTCAAGCCGTCAGAGGCAAACGTGGACTGAGATTAGTATTAAGCAGGTAAGAGCTGTGGAACTGAGATAACGAACTGCTGACCCCGAATTTGTCCAACTCTAGAAAGAAGCATGCTGCTGCTGCTGCTGCCGCCGCCTCTACCCAGAAGCCGCCCATGGTCTGGCCCAAACGCATGGAGCTTATCTATTTAGAGACCTCACCCAACTATTGTGAACGCAGCCTGCAGACCGGCAGCCTGGGTACAGTGGGTCGTCTATGCCAACGACATGGACATGGACCCCAGAGCTGTGATCTGCTGTGCTGTGGCCGTGGCCACAACACCCAGCACATCCGTCGCAGCAAGCAGTGTCGCTGCCAATTCCGTTGGTGCTGCCAGGTGGAGTGCGAGCTATGCGACGAGAGTTACGAGGAGTTCACTTGTAAATAGGATATTGGTTATGTCATAGGGAACAAAGCTAATTAAGTATTATGAGAAATGTATTACACCGAACACAAAATAAACAACAAAGTAACTGCCGAAGCAAAACGGAGGAGGAGTCTATATAGAGGACAACTGCTGATACTGGGAACGGTTATGTTTTGATAAAAGTGGAAGAAGCTTTATATAACCCGCCGTTATATAGAAAGACGGTGTTACACCTTAGTAATCTGCATTATTTATCGATCTGCCAACGGAATGCTAAAGATGAACAATAGGCGAGTTAGCAGGAAAACAAACGTAACAAAAAACCGGTTATGTATGTGCTTGTGGCTGTCTGAAGCACAGGGCAAAAACAAAATCAATTGTTGTTGCCATCAATTTCGCTGGTGGCATTTGAGACAAAAAGAAAGACACATACGAATTGCAATTTTAATATGCGTGAGTTCTATACGCGCGAAAAACGGCTTTGCGGAAAGCAACAACACACGCTCCTGAAGCGTATAGAACGCGGGCACCTGTGCTTTACACCATTGTCCGCAGTGTCTACTTTGAATCGAGATGTGCTTCATTTATGGAATCAATCTAATTTTTAGACATACATTCCACAAAGTAGATAACTTATATAAACTACTTCTTAAGCTACCGTAATGGCTTCAAACCTGTGTGCACAGCTAAGGCAAGGTTTAAATTATGTATTAAGGAACATTTCAGAGGAAATGGCTTATAGAGGGGGTGTCAAATGCCATAGATCCTCACTTACATACTATACCTTAAGATCAAGAGCAATATTTAAATAACCTTTTGGTAAAAGTTTCAAGAACAAATATTAAAAACTCAGCCATTTTGAACGGGTTTCCCATATTAGATGCATCTAACCAGAATAGTTCGTTGTTGAACCAAGGCATAAAAATTGGCTGGCAAAATTAGTTGTGAGCATGGAAAATAAGGGTATAAGTTAGAGTGGACCCTACCCGACTTCGATATACTCGGTAATCAATGGGATTAATGTTTAATAGATTTCGCTTATGCTTATTAAAAGAGTATTATTACACAAGTCAGCATTATGCTACATTATTGAACCTTTTTAACTCTGCCATCTATTATATTATAGATATAAGGCACCTGCACTATTGTGCAAATTATGAGAGCGATATCTGAAAATTGGATCGGAAACTTAGATGCGTTACCCTTAGAGTAAAAAGGGTATGCTAGAGTCGCTCAAATTTGTGGTACACGCAGAAGGAAGCGTCTTCGACCCCACAAAGGATATATATAATATTCTTGAATAGCATCAACAGCCGAGTCAATCTAGTCCTGGACTAGTATGGGGCAAAATATTCTTATTCAAGTTTATTTCCAATTTATGACACGCCCACTCCCGCCCCCGCAATTTTAAAAAAGTCATATTTTCCACATTTTTAAAGATAGAAGATTCGTACCTTCTGTAAATATTTAGTTATTAGTAAGACTTATCGATAGACAGAGGAAATGTTGAAGACTGAATGAGCAATAGTCGAGTTATAGGGAAAACAAACATTTTTGATGTGCAGCACCGGCTGAAGCAGCGATAGGCAGCACTTTCAAACTATAGGAGGTACAGAGTATGTTATAGTCGGTCTGGACCGACTTCCTTTCTTGTTTTTGTCTAGTTTATTATGCATGAGGTCTGATTTTGCGGGTGAATCTATAAACGGTACTCTATCTAGAGTTTTTAAGGCTGAAGGGTTCCATCTCTTAGGGACATGCAAGAGCTCATTTTGCCATCCTAAAATTAGTTTTTATTAAAATTTACTTTTAACTTATATCATTAAGGTTGACCCCATATTAATACGAATTTTGTAGATTTTTATGTTGAACCATTTAACTTTTAAGTTAAAACTGTTGTCGCTGTGTGTTGTTGGTGCAACACCGGATACTGGTTCGTAGACTAAGCTAATCAGAAATATGACTTCAACTGACCCACTCACAATTCTTAGTGTACTTTTTGGGGCATTCAAATGTGAGCGCGCGCAGCATTGCCAGCTAACAAACTCAGCCACGTAAAGTGGAAACGTAAGAGTGGTGGGCACTTAAGTGAGTGTAACGAAATGTGCATTTTCATATTTGGCTAAGGGAATTTTCGGCTTTCATTTAGCCGCTTGCCGAATGCCAGCAGACACACACGCCATGCGCCAAGAACAGAATTCATTGATTGTAATGGCCCGCTCGTTCTCTGTGTCGCTCGTTCTCTCTCTCTCTCTGTCGTTCGGAAGCTCGCGTATAGTTTAGTTTCCATTCCCATTTCACCACAGATAGACGACTATAACAGCGACTGGCACGGACGAGCGGCGCTCAGTTCTTTGAGGGTAGTTAGTTGGACAACGGCGTTGCCGAAAACACGGGCCCCCACCAGCTGCCGCACAACAATTTTTTGGGTTAGAATACACACACACACAAACACGCACACACACACACACACACACTTTCAAGCCATTCTCATCTAGTATATGTATCTATTGGACAGAAAAAGTCAACTTTAAGGTTTAAAAAGAAACCAAAAAACAGTGCAAAATAACTCGGAAAATCTTACAAAAACCAAGAAAAAAGCCTTTCCCCTCAAATTCAAGTGCGAAACGAAATGTCAAAAATATAAAAAAATTCGATATGTATGCGGTGTGGGTGTGTGTATGCGTGTGTGGCAGCAATTGCGCTAGAGGCTGCTCCCTGGATACAGAAAAGTGATTTCCTGCAAAATCGTGCGAAATTCGCGCAAAGTGCCGCTCGAAGAAAGCAAGAAAAATTGAAAAAAAAAGAAAAACGTTGAAAGAACATAAATGAATAGAGCTGCTGCTGTATGTATGTGTCTGTGTGGGGCTAGAAATGAGAAATACTATCAATCAAGGCGAACCAACGGGAGAGAGTTGTGCTAGCCCCGAGCCGGAGTCGCAGTCGTTGCATATCGATTGGTGAAAAAATTATTATAAATTGCTTCAACCTACATATAAACCACACACACACACTCACACACATGCGGAGGCACGCACACACACACACACACTCACATGCTTTAAGTATGAAAAGCCATGGCGCTGTATAACACAGCCCCATGGAAAACTGGGTGGAGCGGGGAGCAAGGAGGTGCCAGCATAATGTGCCCCTTCCCTGGCGTTGGCTTCGTTAGCGGTTCGTCCGTTACGTCGACCCTTACGTAGCTACGTAGCTCTCGTGCGTAGCACACTTCAACTCCATGACTTCACACTGTAACTCTATGCCTGTGTCTGTGTCTCTGTGTGTGTGTGTGGGCGGGTGTGTATGTGTACTTGGCTTCGTGCGTCGAATGTGTGTCAGTGGCTTTGTCGGGAGCTACTGGAGCGAGAGTCCAGAAATTCCTCGTTGGGCACGAACCACTCGACATGGGGGAAAAATTGATGCCTCAATTAGTTTAACTAATGACGGTTTCTCCTCCCCCTCTCAAAACGTAGCCCATGTACATAGAACAAAACACATCAAAGAACAAATTTCCAACACACAAAATGCAATTAGCATTAAAGTTCCGCAAGCAGCAACAAACTAACTAAAAAACAACAAAAAGTGCATTAACAACCACAACAACAACAAACGAGAAATCAACCGAAACCGTGCTCAGCAGTTCAGCAACAGGAGGTGGAAGCAGCGTCCTTTGGCCAAAAACGGAAACGGAAATGCACATAGCGCCAAAGCCGCCGCCGCCTGATAACTGCAGCAACAAATTTGCCACACACACACACATGTAGCTGCTGTCTGTGATTCGTGAGTGAAGGAGTGAGTGAGTGAATGTGTGTGTGAAATAGTGGAGCAGCAGCAGTGGCAGAGCAGGAAGAAGGACGTGCAGCAGCCTAACAAAAATTTCATACGCCCACAGTTCGAACACGAAAATCATTCAAAATTCATCGTCTAAGCAAAGCGGGTGAGCATGAGCAGCACTTTTTTTGATTTCTATGATTTCGAGACACCTACAGACACCTCCTACAGACACACACACTCTCTACTCTCGACGCTTGAGTCCTGTGGTATATTTATGGTAGCCCAGTAATTACTACTCCCTCCTGTAACCTGTATTTGTGTATTGCGCCTAAGTTGTATTATCCCTCTGTATAAGTTCGCCTAGCCTTTAGTATGTAAACTAGTTTTTCTATATTAGATATTACTCATACGCCCCGCATACAGTACCAAGAGACGGGGACTTGTCAATCTCGCTTTGCGTGCCAATGTGTTTCAGTTGCCTTGTGCTTTTCCTTAGGCTGTGGCGTCTAATTTTAGATCAGTGGAATAATTTTTATTGATTTCAAATTTTAACCTTATTTTACATGCTCGCCGTTTGTTGTGGGTGAAAGGCAAACGCCGCCTATCCATCTAGCCATCCAGCTAACAACAAAATACCGCAAGTGTTTTACGATGACGCTATTGTCGTATCGTAGTGAGAGCCGTGCTCCTGCGCAGAGCCGCCGTGGTGTGTTTCGCGCTCTCTCCCTCTCTCTCACAATTCAACATGTTTGTTTTGGGGTGGGCACTGGCTGGGGACCTATTCAGATAACCCACAATGCTGATAAGAAGTGAACTGGTTTTTTGCCGCAGGCTTAGACAACAATTGTACAGGATTTCGTCATCATGGCCCAACGCCCGAGGCTCGCCTGAAAGTATGCAGCAGAAAGTGCACTGCGAGTTGTTTGCCCAGCAAAGTGCAGTTGTTCCCTAATGGCATGCGATGTAATCGAATCTGGGGGCCAGATATATATTTTATGTCCTGACCTCATCTAGATGATGTGCTTGCGGTAGTGCCTGAGTTTTGGCATTCACCCATACACACACACACACACACGGGAAGAGAAGTAAACATTTGTATGGTTTTCCGGTCTGCTGATTCGTTTAGCTTTCATTTTGACGCTGCGTTTCTCTTGCGACATGTGTGTGTGTGTAAGTGTGTTTATGTGTACATCCTTATCCATTCATAAAGCAAGTGCATTAGTTAAACCGGTGATATTTGCCCGCAACTGTCAAGCGACTTATCTGGGAAAATCAGGTTCATGCCGAGGCAATTACTACAATATTTCGTGCTGTGGGAGAATGAAATATCGCATTCCACGCAGATCAATTAGTAGAAATTGGGACTGTTCCAGTTTTTGATCTTGATAAAATCAAGAGGAATCGGAGTTGCTACTTTGTTATTCGGCATTACGCTTCAAATTTCGTTTTATCTACTTTTGATACTCTCGATAGCCAATCATATCAACCACATTTCTAAGCCGTTGCTGGGAAATCACAACTATTAGCAATTCGGATCATTGTATATTCCACTCTTTAAAAGGGATCCATTACAAAATACTATAACTTCAACAAAATATCGGACTTCTCAGCAAAAAAGACACTGCCACTGGACACTTCCTATTCTTGAAAGGAAGCACCTACAGGAGCTAATGTGGCCACTAACATGTCAGAGCATGTGAGGTGAACGTATAGACATTGACCAGACATGCCAATCCTGTACAGAACTTTTGGTATGTTACTGTTCTGCTTTCTGCAGGCCACCGATGAGTTATCTTGGCAACAATGTACTTTGAATAAATGAAGTTCTGGCTGATACCTCTTAAATTCGTTTGGGGATGGATTCACACTACACAGAGAAACAAAAAAGAAATTAAAAAATTTCTATTGGATGATTTTCCGCATCCATTTGGACTGGATATGCTTCAAATATGCTATTAATCATCCAATGGATATGAAAAATTATCACTCTTTGGATGATTTTCCACTCCGTTGGATGATTAGAATGATATTAAACACATTTCCAGTCCAAATTGATCTTTTCTTGGTCTTTTTTTTCCTATGTAGGGATAATATCGAAATATTCTTTAATTTTATCTATATTTAGCAAAGCTACAAAGCGGTTCTGAACCGCAGCACTTCGAACCGGTTCAATTCTGGGTCCAGTTTGATTTTGGTCCTGTTTTGGTCCTCACTCTGAACTAATCATATTTCAAAATGTGAAACAGCAATACAAATCTCTGTATTCAAGTTCATAGAAGGTGAGGCCAGCTTTCCAGGCACTTTTGTAAACTGGTGTAAAGGTCTTTGGAATGATATATATAATGAATAAGATTCATTCCGGGTATTGATTAATGCTAATAATAACTTTTTCTTCTCGATTAAAGTTTATCAACTTTAATTAAGCAAAACTGTCTCAATGATCTAGGATTCCATTAACCAAGCTTGGAACCAAAACTTTAGGTTTGATAAGTAAATGAAGCATACCCGACTCTGAAGACCCTTTAACCGAACCGTCTACAACACATGATAGGTCTTTGATCTCTAGATGACATTTTATTTGATTTGATTATTCGAAAGAAACGGCTAATTTCTATAAATATCAATTATATAAATATCGTTATCGAAACTTGTTTAGTATCGAAAGAAATACGATAAAAATGTATTTTAAACCCTAATTCATACTAAGAAATGTCTTAATTTCCCGTTTTTCATTCCTACACTATTCTGGGCTTGCCCCAATGGGCCATTCGCCCAGCTTTATAGCTTTCAAAATCAACTTGGCCTAAAGCATTTAGTTTGAGTAAGTTAGACATCATCTAGTAAGATTAAGTGGCTAGTTTACACGAAATTTATTTCAAAACTCAGCCAGGACTCAAGAAATTCTACCACTTCAATTCTAAAATTTGTACGCCTTAAAGTGTATTATTAATTACTTCTTTTTACTAGAAATGTTCCACACAATAGGTTTTTAATTAGATACACTCGAGGCTGTAAGCCCGTTTAATAAGATCACCAGAACCTTAAACCAGAATTAACCCAATTTTTCTTGTTAAAGGGATCCGATTTCCTCCGAGTACAGAGCATAAAACATTGAAATGACCAGAAGTGGTCATAAACGCTTTCCTCTGTCCGTTAAGATAGCTGAAACATAACTATATAGAAACTCTAAAGGGTATTTCTAGAAATGTAACATGTAAATAAAAAGGCGTAAATTTCCCAAAATTCAAAAATTTCAAACAAGTTACGGACGCCACCATATGTTTGCTCTCTGACAAGAACGCATGATTCCTGTTAACAATTCCTAGTTACAAAAAATCGAATCGCATTTGATTTTTTATTTTAACAATAACTACTTTGCATGTTGATTTTGTCAACCTAAATCGTTGAACAAATTTGGCATCATCCAGATCAGTTACTGTACTGTAACGTTTTTAAGACAATCTCTACAGATTTCTGGAACATCCCTTATAGGATCGATTCCATTCTCACAATCGTGAGACCTTTCACGATTCCTTCCGTAGAATATCATAAGATTTACAATGAAATTACATCCGAAACGTTTCGTGGAAGATGGATCCTATGCATTCGTATAAATTGCTTACCCTGTCACATCTATTTAGATCAAAAATCAAAGATTTTCTCACTAAAACCAATTTTCTACACAGGGATGTCATATTTATGGTATAACCGATCATTCAAACAAACGGATTTTCAAAAATTTCTATCAAGGATGTGAATCCTCTTGCAACTCAGTGTCCCAAAGAATGATTTCCAACTGAATGTGTAACTTTGGCACGCATAAACCAAATTCTATATCCATGCTAGTTGACTCTGTTCTGAAAAGCAGCTGCTCAAGTGGCAATTTGCATGCGATTTGTTGCTGTCTAAATAGAAACAGAAATTTGCATAGACCTGTCATAATGCTCGACGAGATGCGGTGCGCGGTGGCTGGGTTTACTTTTTTTTTTTGCCACTTTTGCCTTTCCCCTGATTTTTTCCCATGTTGTATGCTGTTTGTTTATGCGCTTACAGCTTGTAGAGCAGTTTCCTGGTTGAGATTTAGGTAAAAAGGTTAAGGATATGCAATTTATGCTCGAGTCAATTTAAATGCAAAAAGCCTTGGCTTTCACTGTGTAGCGGGGCGTATGCGTAATGTTAATGCAGTGCTCTCTCTCTATTTGTATGTCTGTATGCGTGTATGTATGTACGTACTATCGTGTGTTTTTCGTTTCACCTCTTACACTTGCAGATGCAGCACAACAATAACAACTACTACTACAACAACAACAACAACAAGAACAACAAATAGTACGCAATCCAATACCAAAGCCAATCAAAAAGTGCATATCAAACCGAAATCATAATCAAACGTCAAGTGAACGTCGCATTTAACGGACCACAGAGCCACCTGCCACCTGCCCACACCACCCACACACTGTGCATGCCGCGGATCAGCCGCGGATTATGTCACGCGACGATTATAATCCAGTAACTAGCTCTGGTGTGCGCAGTCCGGGTCGTGTGCGGCGGCTTCAGGAATTGCCAACGGTCGATCGCTCACCATCCAGGGATTACGGCGCACCACGCGGAAGTCCTTTAGGTGACTAAACTAACTAATCCAAATCCAAGCCTAGGCCTAAGTTAAACGCTAGACCAAACCAAAAGCAAAGCAAATGCACAAACGTAGCCGAGCACACAAGTCGAGCAATGAACATGAATCGGACTACAACCAAAATCCATCCACGTTTGTGCGAGAGTTTGGCGTACAATTTGATTTCGTTTCCTGAGTTCTCAATTGGTCCATTGGCAAAGCATTTATCTGTTAGTCTACTAACCCAAAATTGCAATCGAAATTCATTTTGAGCTCTCTCGATCTACTATCTATCGATTTTCGTTTGTACTATTTGTAGTCCAATTTTCAACTAATGCAAATTTTAACTAAAACCTATAATTTCTGTCCAACATCACACGCATGCGCATGGTACATACTTTACTTTTGTGTTTTCGCTTAACTCATCTGCAATAAATTTCCATTTCGATTATCCAAACAACAACGACAACAACACACACACACAAACCACACACTCACACATGAAAATTGCAACTTTCCTCCGCTGTCCAAATTGAATTTATCCCCCATTATCGAATCAACAAGCAGCTGCAGACGAGGCCAACTTGTAAAATTGCATTTGGGTGGCGGAAACATGGCTCACAGCTGAGCCAGCATTAGAGAGAAGAGGAAACCATTTTAAGTCTGCTCCAGCGCTGAAATCAAAGCCTCAAACTGGATTACAATTATGGTTAGCAAATTTGTTTAGTCCGCCAACTAGTCCCAACTCAACTTAACTCAATTAGAAACTACACAAGTTGTTGACATGGGGATGAGGCCAGGTGAAATTATGGTTATTATTGTGCGCGTGGAGGCGGGGGTGGGGAGTGTAAGAAAAGTGAAGGTATATTTATGAATTTCACAGAAATGCTTGGCAAGGATAACTGCAAATTACACTCAACCAAATTGTAGGCAGCCCAGAAGGTTGCAACTAGGACTGGGAGAAGAGTTAGAGAAGTTCGCCTTTCAAGAAGTTTTTATAACAGAACTTTCCCATGAGACTGCTTGCTAGCCTACATTCTAAAATTCAGGGGTTAGTCTGGTGGAATCCAGCAGTTCTTCTGATCCTTAAACATATCTAGACATTGTTTGGGCTACTGAGCACTCACCCAATTACAGCAGTGATAAGAGACGTTGCTTCCCTCATTCCTCAAAAGATAACTTGGTGTCATAAATCCAGGGACGACGGCTTCGTGCTTCCGTTTGATGGTACAGTCGTTTCCAGATGAAAGGGACACTTTAGCACTTGGCTAGCTGAAAAGCGAGAGGGAAACAGCAACGATTAGAGGATACAGGTACAAAATAAGATTTTACTTACTAAATAGAAGCCGATGAGGAGACCACAACCATCGCTTGGAGCTGCTAAAACAGACATAATTTTTATCCTGGTCTAGAAGTATCAGCAGTTGACACAGCCATCCGTGTAATAGCTCCTCTTAAGGCGCTTTTGTGAAGATCAGCCAGCTCTTCAATGGCATTCTTCAAATATGTGTATATCAGCAAAAAGATGATTCCTCGCCACACCGAGGGAGCTGACAGACAATACTGGATGCCAACATTTATAACGTATGGGCTGAAAGCAATCCTGGCCAGAGTAGCTGCAGCAGCCGCTTCCGCCATTTTGATACGCTGCAGAGCACAGTGGCAGGTCTTCTTAAACCTGTCAGATGAAGATTGCTGTTACTTGAACCGTGGTCAAGTGCGTGAGTTGATGCTGCAGTTGCAATGTTCATTTACGTGCTTAAATCTTTATGGATAAATATTTCAACAAAAACACCGCATTAAGCTAAAGCGTCGGCGCAAAAGTAACGAGTCATCGAACGAGCTATCGATCAAGCTTATCGGCAGTCCCTGCTGCAGAGAACGATAACTTTTAGTAAAGCGACTCTGTTCTTTTGTGCGACAGCTTAATTGATTGTGATTTGAGTTATTTAAATTTAAGCACGTTAATGCACATGTACGTGCAACAATAAATTACCCTACTGAATTGGCCACTCTTCAGATGATATCAATCGTCAAGTGGCTGGCTTTTGACCTGCCACTGCTCTCCATATTGAGGCGTCTCAAAATGGCGGCCGCAGTCTTAGCATTTTTAACTACTCTGGGCAGGACTGCCTCCTGCCCAAAAGCTATATATGTAGGCCCTAATAGCTGTCTGTCAGTCCACTCTGCTGCCGTTTGTGAGAAGAGAATTCATCTCGCTGCTGATATACATACATATATACATTGAAGAGCTGCCGATCGCCACAAAAGCGGCTTGGATGGATGTGTCAACTGCAGTTAGCCCTAGCCCAAGGAACCAATGATGACTGCTTCAGCAGCTCAGGGTGATGTTTATGGTCTTCTGATCTGTGTCTGCTCGGTAAGTAAAGTCTTTTTTTGCGTCTGTATCCTCTAACTAGTCGTTTTTTGACAAGACGCCAAAATGTCCATCTTTGACAGGATTGGACAAGATCGATGTTGCAGAGTCGCTGATAGCTTTGTAGAACCAGTCCTGCCTTGTCTTTTAAAACTGCCGTCTTGGAAATAACCCCACTTCCATAGATGTTTTAAGGAGTGTTCGCCAGCCATGCCCGGGAGGCCGAGTCATGTCCGTTAGTCTGTCCGTATGAACGCACAGATCTCAGAGATAGAGATAGAGGTTTGACATGTTTGGGACATATGCTTCTTATGTCTGCAGGCCGATCAAGTTTATTTTAAATTTTCGCCCCCCCCCCCCCAGCAATTTACAAAAAACGTTATATCTCCCACAGTCTCCCACACAAAGATAGATGGTTCGTTCCTTCTAGACATATTTAGTAATCAGGATAACTTATCGATCCGCCAAAGGAATGGTGAAGATCGGATATCCGGTAGTCGAGCTATAATAAAAAGACTGTTCGCTGCTGCAGCGCAGTAGCACCGCTGCTGAGTATGTTATAGTCGGGCTTGACCGACTTTCTTTCTTGTTTTGAATAAAACAACTCGCTTTGTTCCCTGAATAGAGTTCGAACAAACCAATAGCTTAAAGCAGCGATGGGCAAGCCCTTGCTGTCATTGCTCTAAAAGTTACTTTACGGCGACTAGCACCACGCAGTCGCATTTAAAATTGCTCGGCTTCTTGGCGCCGCCGCGCACAAGGAGACAAAACCACAAGTGCAATTAACTTGCTTTGAAGCGAGGTAAAGAAATATTTAAAAATTGGATGCAGGAGCCTTAAGAATGCTTTAGCAATCCTAATCGACAAACGCTCTAAGTTGAAGCTTACCTGGAGGTCATGTCTTTAAAACCCTAAAGCTAGCAGCTCAACCATTGAGCTGTTTCTGGAACCACCCTGTGCTTTTATCAATAGGCTTTGCTGTAAAGCTCTGGAATTTCAACGATTAGGTTAGGAATTTTAAGAAGAGGTGCAAACTCGACTACAAAAACCAAGTTAAGGCAAGCTAACCAAGCTGATTCGATTCTTTAAATTCTAGCCAAATAAACATAGAACTACCTACTACGACTCAGCTGTTCAGAGAATCCTTTAACCGCCTAGGCCATAAATTTTGTTGAGTGTACAATTTAGCACTGCGCTTTCTCGTTTTCTCTCTGATTTCGTGTTAAGCAAATAAGTGGTTTGGTGGGAAGGGTGGTTGGGCCAACCGCAGGCAGCTGAAATATGAGCTAGTCAGGACCCGGACACAATGTAAGCTAGTTTATGAACCTTTTATGCAAGAAAACAAAAAAAAGGAAAATACACACACACACACACACACACAGTTAGTCCGAGCCGCCCCCTCTCGAAACACCACAAACATTTTTCCTGGTTTCGTTATTTGAGTTGTGTTTTCTGTTTTTTTGTGAGTTCCTTTTTCCACTAACAAACCAGCACTAGCGACTTCAGTTCACCTTCAGTTCTTTAGTTGAATCTGGTGGTCCTCCGAAACCAAAGCAAAGCAAAACACACACAAATACCAAAAAAAATACCCCCCTTCATCCTCATTTGATCATCATCATGAATCTCTGTGTGTGTGAATTTCAGCAATGGGCAGTCCATACTACCGCGACATGGATGAGCCAACAAGTCCCGCCGGAGCGGGACATCATCGCAGCCGAAGTGCCAGCAGACCACCGATGTCACATGCCATGGACTATCCAAGTAAATGAACACAGTAGTCAAATCCAGGCGCAAGCTGAAGTTGTTAATCCGTTGTGTGATCTCTTATCTCCACAGGAACCCGCTATCAGTCGCTGGATCGTGGGGGTCTGGTGGATCCTCACGATCGTGAGTTTATACCCATACGAGAGCCACGCGATCGTTCCAGAGACAGATCACTGGAGCGAGGCTTGTACTTAGAGGATGAATTGTATGGCAGATCGGCGCGTCAGAGTCCCAGTGCACTGGGTGGTTACAACACGGGCATGGGTCCCACCTCGGATCGAGCGTATTTGGGGGATTTGCAGCATCAGAACACCGATCTGCAAAGAGAGTTGGGCAATCTCAAGCGCGAACTGGAGCTGACGAATCAAAAGCTGGGTAGCTCAATGCATAGCATCAAAACGTTCTGGTCGCCGGAGTTGAAGAAAGAGCGAGCACTACGCAAGGAGGAGAGCGCCAAATACAGTTTGATCAATGATCAGTTGAAGTTGCTCAGCACGGAGAACCAGAAACAGGCGATGCTGGTGCGTCAGCTTGAGGAAGAGTTGCGTTTGCGGATGCGTCAGCCCAATTTGGAAATGCAACAGCAAATGGAGGCCATCTATGCGGAAAACGATCATCTGCAGCGGGAGATAAGCATATTGCGTGAGACGATTAAGGATTTGGAGTGTCGCGTGGAGACACAGAAACAGACGTTGATAGCTCGCGATGAGAGTATCAAGAAGTTGCTCGAAATGCTGCAGGCCAAGGGAATGGGTGAGTGTTGGAAGATTTATTTTTAAGTTTTGCAAAAAGCTTAAACTGAGACTTGAGTCTCAAGTTAAAATATTGAATTTTTGTTTGAATTTTCAATACCTAAACTAACGCATCTCCCCGCTTTTCTTATCTACATTTCTAGGCAAGGAGGAAGAGCGTCAAATGTTCCAGCAAATGCAGGCGATGGCTCAGAAACAGGTAAGATTTCAATTTGAATTTTAATCTACTCACTCTTCACCAGGCAACGACCCATTCAGTCGTCTCTCCAAACCTCTAAATCTTTCTCTAAATAATTTTACTTTCGTTCGGCAAATTGCTCTAGAGAATGATTTCGTACACATCAGAGATAATTCTTTACTCCTAACACTAACCACAATGAGAAACTTTCTACTAAATATTTTTCATTTTTGACACATTTATGACCTCAAGAAAAGATAAATACAAACCGCTTGTTTTCTTTAACACTGTACACGTTCACACACACCTATATATATATATATTCAACACATACACACACACAAATACATATGTAAATAGAGTAGAGACTAGAACTCTTTTCAACTTTCTGCTCTTCATGTTTTGTGTTATGCTTTAACCATTGTCAAATGTTTTAGTACTTAAGCTAGATGTAGTCTTGTTGATTTTATACACCACACACACTCACTTACACTCCCTCACACACCGTCACGCTTGACATGTTTCATAAGTTTGTCGTTTAATTAATTTGCCACGTTTTTGTGTATGTCGAAGAATGAGGACAGAGGCAGCTAAAAAGCTAAAGGCATGCGAAATGACTGACAATAGCTCGGCTCAGTCGCTCTGTCGTGTTCTTTCTCTCGAAATGGGACAAGCAATAAAATTCAATAATGTGTTGCATACATTTTGGCGCCCATAATATGGCACAAGTTGTCCCAGTTATGACACATTGACGAGAAAAGTGCATTTGCCTGCCATTGTTGCATTTCTTATTTATCACCAAATTCAAGCTGTGTCCTTATTGACTACTTACAACGAGGGGTGAAAAGACTCGCTCCCTCCCTCTCTCTCGAGGGAAATTAATCTAAAATAGCCGGGGACAACTGCAACTATCCCCAAGGACATCCCACAAACTGGGGAAACTACTTATTACAGATACAAACTCTCTGTAATTACTAAAAATACCCACACACACACACACACACTGCGTATACATAATATGGCAAGTCACAGAGCCCGTCCCCCCCTCCCTCCCCTTACTTTCCACACACAATGACAACAAATGGCGTTGGACCATGCAAAAATATATAGAGGAAGACAGACAGAGAATGCCCATTGGGATGGCATAAATAACCTTGATACCAGGCTATATTTAAGGCTGAGAATTGTTAAACAATGACTGACTGGAAAAGGCCTAAGAGGGAGTTCCTCGAGTTCTGTGACGCACTCAGCAATATAAGGCAAACTCTCTTTTCTACTTGGTATCAATGTAAACTAGCGATTTGGGGCCTTATTTGGTAGAAAAGTAAACCTTGTTAAGGTCGATGAGATATCGGGTTTTTAGCTTTATATTCCCAATAATAGGGCTAAAAACTTTTTTTTACTTCGTTCTTCTTTCTTTTAAAAAATTCTATATATTTTCTTAACTAAGCGAGAGAGAAAGGCACATGACCGATACTCTACATACGATATTCTATAATATTTTCAATATCTAAAGCAGCCATTACACTTAATATTAGTTTTTTATTTTTTGGGCTTGTAGCAATATCGATAAGAATTATAAGCAAGGAGCCAGTATATCTCTTTAAGGGAAAACCAAATGCCCGACCGATCCGCACTATGTCCAAAGGACCAAGCCAAACGAGCTTCTTTTCAATCCAGTGGCTTATCTGTTTCTAGTTCTTAGATGAAATGTGACAGATTCTATTTGATAAGAGATTCTGTTTAGAGAATTTTGACAACCAACTATTAAACAATTTTATATTGTTAATTTAGATCAGTTTTACAGGATAAAATATGATAAAGTTTTTAAAAATGGGAAGGACGTGTTAAGGTGAATGCGACACTACTATTACTCTTTTCCACAAATGAAATCTTTTCTACTTTACAGTCCGGACTTAGTTTGTAAACGGTTCCGTCTGTTCATTTCTAAGCAAATTAATCGGTCAATGTTTAAGATATCGAGCTAAAACTGTGCACGGACTCATCTCTACTGCTAATGTGCTGAAACCGATCAAATTCGATGACTATATTATATAGTCGATCGGTCGGAAAACTTGTTTTAGTGATAAAAACTTTTATATTTTCAATGGAAATGTCTCCACTTGTTTCAATGCCTACCAAGTGTCAGTAACTCAACCGTCTCCCCATGCCTGAGATGGCATAACTGATTGGGAATTCCAAAGCGGCATGCGCGCAAAAAACCATCGAGTGGCGCCGTAGAAACCATTATGAGATATCAGACAAGTGAAAACATAGCTTAATGTAATTATAGTAATAAGACAACTTTTTTGGTAATGGTACCCTCTTGAAATTTGTTATTTGTTGGTTTTATATGCTATTTCTACAAACTTTTATCAACATCGGATGACTATAGCACATAGCTATCGTTTAAAGAAGGTGAAGGAAGATGCTGCCAAAGCGGCAAGATTTGCCTTCCAAAAACATGCCTTTATATCCAGTCAAACTGAAGTAATCATACATCTAGACGTAATGAAATTTTTTTTAAGACAGATACAAAATTTCTCATGAAACTGCATATCAGTATAAAGCAATTTGCATTCCATTCTTAAATTTCTGAGCACTTCAGCCTCGCTTCCACAATCAAATTGTCAAATCAAAGCATAACAAAACCTGAAGCTTGCAATGATTTGCGTAATTTGTTTTTTATCAACAAAAAAAACTCTGCCACATTCTCTCATATCAATGAAATGAACGAGGCTGCGCCTTGACCGGCAATTGTGGAGGCTCGAAATTAATTTGTCACAAAAACAAATGGGCTTGGGCGTGGGCGTGGTTATAGGACAGCAGTAATTAAAAAGGAACAAAAAAAAAACAAATTTCGCCTCGTTTTTGTGAGCAATTAAAAGTTGTTGCGTATACGCCGCATTGCCGCGCTCAAAACGCAGAGCAATCACGGGCCAACGTTTCGAGGTCAGTGCGTTTTACATTTCCTATTTGGCACATGGGCCGGGCCGGGCCGGGTCGCGCCGGGAGGAGGGGGAACAACAAACATTCGATAAATTTAAACCAAAAATGAATGATTCCCACAAATGTATCTATATAGCTTGCTCCTTGACCCGGACTGTTGATGCTCTCTTTATTATATAACAGACACACGCACTCGCATGTACATCTCGTGTAGTACAAGGAGCAAAGTTGGTGGCAAATTTTTATGAGCATTTCCTTCCTTCTTTTTTGTTTTTGTTTGTTCTTATGGCCATTTAACTGACGCCACTTTGTCTGCTCGGCTCCTCCAAGTTTGGCTTACATTTGCCCTCTATATATATATATACAAACACACACACACACACACACGCACACAGTAACACGTCTCCAGTATCTCGTGTATCGTAAAAACTAACAAAAACGTTCTCACTTCTGCCAACAACAACAACAACAGCTTGATTTGGAGCGTGAAATCAAGAAATACGCTCAGGAGGAGCAGGGGGTAAGGGTGAGTGAGTTTACTGAGCCTAAATCGTAGTCTTTCTTATCCCCGCCCTTTTCCGCCCATCCATTTATCCGCTGGCAGCAAGAAAATAAGCAAAAACGTTCAGTCGAGTGTAAGGCGCAAGCCAAAACTAAGAAACTACATGACCTGGTGCCCTCTCACTCAATGCTGATGATGCCAAACGTTGACCAAAACCCCCAAGTTGCTGCTCTACATTCCACGCATTCGCCCACAAATTCAAATTCAAATATTCATGTTGTTTGCCCTGTCAAGCAAATTACAAGCTATGCAAAACGGCGGCAATAGCTGAATTTTAATTAGCATGCAAAACGGTAGAGAAAGAGCTGCTCGGTGGGGGATGATGTGTGGTGGTGGTACTAGGATTAACACATGTGCATACGTGTGTGTGTGTGTGCCCCAACAGGGCCGGTGCGGCAGATATGAGGGCCTGAGAGCTGGGGATAATTGAGAACCCATTAATGTTTCGGTATCAATTGAACAGAGAAACCAGCACCAGCAGTAAACTTATTCGATTGTTAAACTGGATTATACCAGCTCGGATATGAGAGAGAGAGGGAGAAACAAACGGAAAGAAAAGAGACATCAACAAGTTACACAGCTTTTGTCGCTTTTTGACAGAGCCTCACAACATCTTCTAGTTGATTCTAGATCTTTATAAGCCTATTTAACGATTTGCAATGTATTAACCAGACTTAAATATCCATATAACCAACATTAGGCTTACATTACACTAATTAAAGCTCCGTTAGTGAACCGAGAACCAAACTCAGTCACGGTAAAGTGGTTTGAAATTTACTTTCAGCCATGAATCGTCTATGGTATTCCGCCGCTGCTCTAAACTAACAGTATCATTTGTCATTTGTGGTCTGGAAATGCAGTTGCTTAAGTATCTACCTGGATCTTAGCTAAAGAGAATGCACCTACTTACTCTCTGAACACGAATAACTCCAAAATAGTTCAAAATATGTTAGCAAATTCGCCATTCCTTGCTTAGGTCAAAGATACAAATTCTTCACCACACTTTTGGGCCCCCCGCCCACTGTCAACCGTCCCTGTTTCTAGATAAAAGCATAAATAATCATGGAAATGAGCACATTATTAGACTTGGTAGAATGGTCGACAACGCTCTCAACTTTTGATATATTGTGCTGGCTGAGCTGCTGTGGGTGGGTGTCTGTGTCTCTTTGTTTGGCCGGGGCATAAAATAATTAAGCGGCCTGCCGCAAAATTCGTTTTACTATGCGCAAAAACCAAACACACAAGCTGACAAACAGACAGGATAGAGGACAAGTTTGTCAGGCCGAGACCTGGACAAACGCCATGCAATTACAAAGTGTGCCAGGAGCTGATGCTGATGCTGCTGCTGCTGTTGGAATTTCATTCATTTGACCCATCAGGGTGAGGGAAAAACAATTAAGGGGACAGCTTCCAGTTGTACCAATGATCCATCGATTGCCAAGCGATTGAATTTCAATTGGAAAAAGTGCCAGGCAGAAGAGCGAAATGCCTGGCACTTTGCATAATAATTGAGTCGGCAGTCGAGAGGGGCAAATGGGAAAATATGCAAAGTGTTGCCTACTTGTGCGGGCACACAAATTGATTTCAGCTAATCAGCATGCATCTTGGACTTGGACCGGACCACCCGCCAGGCTTCTGCTGCAGTTGGCAGTCAGCTGCATTCATGTCATGCGCAGCCTGGCGGCCTGGCAGCAGCTGCAAGGATAATCGCCAGCGAGTAGCTCGAACGAGTTGCTTCCAATCAATAAAATGGCAGCTTTTCGGTTGAGCACAAAAACTACGAGAAAGCTTTCGCTGGCGCTCAATGGGAGCTTTGCCACCATGTGAATGTGTCTCAATGGCCTCGTGGGCGCAAAAGCTCCGCAGGCGCGGACAGTTGTATACGCAACGTTTTAGCCAACGAACTCGAGGCACGGACGAGCCGCACACAGAAAGCGCGACGCGTACGCACAGAGAAAGTGTGGCAAATGGCAGAAAAAGAAAATTGAGGCAGCCAGCCAAGTCCAAGTGAATTGAATAGGAATCTATATAAATATATATAAAGCCTGTGTGTATATAGCAAATCCTCAAATCCTCCCCAGCAAACGGTGCTCTAGTTGCCCAGTTAACGTTTCCAAGTGGCCTGGAAAGAGTGTTGGAGGAATATGGGAAGCATCCTCAATTGCAGGATGTAGCAAAAATCAAGCATTTCATTATTGTGCCTTTACCCAAGTGTAAATGTGTTTAAAGTGCAGTTTCAGTTAAAGCCAACCAGAAGGAGCAGCACCAGCAGCAGCAGCAGGAGGAGGAGCACCCAACCTACTCTGCAGCATAAAATCAATAATTTGGCTTAAGCAGCCGCAGCAGCCAAAAAAAATCTTTCGCACCAACATTAACTACCAACAACAACTTTTCCATGTATAATTTATGTCTGTGTGTGTGTGGAAGGTTACATTGAGGCAGCTGAGGCAACGCTAAGAAGCAGGAAGCAGCAGCGCCCGTAGATAATAAACCTAGGCCCACAACAAGGAAGTCTCGGGCAAACTGTTTATTATTGTATTACACACACCCACACACACACACTCCCACACACCTCTGAGCCAACTCAAATTACATAAATAGCGCTAGAAAGAAGGCGAAGCGGAGTCCAAGTACAACGAACTGCAACTCATTTGCATAGCAGCACCAGCAGCAGCGACAACAACAACGAAAGCAACAACAATAACATTTTAAACTCAAGTCCCCACAGCCAAGCCACAAACCTATGGACAATGCCTATGTCTACTATAAGGTATTGTAGTTGGGCCGCCATTAACCAAAACAACAACAACAAATACAAGAGCAACCAGCAACATCATCGCATCATGTCATCATCAGCTCGAAATGTCATAACATCATCAACACAAAACTTCATTTCGTTCAAGTCAATCAGTAAAACAACAACAACAAAACAACAAAAACAACAGCCAAAGGCGAACAAAAACTATAAAATGTGTGTGTGTGCGTGTCTCAGACAGTCACGAGGGAAACTCAAATTGATGGGCATCAATGAGAGGCCGCTGCAATCACAGACCACTCCGCCCCACCCCCCCTCCAAAACACCTTATTCCTGTCAATTAGAAAGGCGCAACGTAACATGAGTCTGCCACATAATCATTATAAACAAAAAAAGAACCTAAAAAAAAGGGGGAGAGACGGGAGCAGCGGAAAGGACGTAGACTGCATTAAAACTGCAACCCCTGTTAGCCTTGGCGTTGGAGCAGAAGTAAAAGCAGGAGCTGCATGTTAGTCAGCAGGGGGCATGTCCTTTTTTTTTCCTCATTCTCGTTTTTTCTTGCTTCAGCACGCAAAACAAATAAACTGTAAAAAAAAACATCTATCTAATTTGGCCAAATGTTTTCCGTGTGCGAATTGAATTTTGTGCAAAGAATGTTGCCTACTTTTTGGGGCACCGCTTAGTGATGCGGAGGGGCGAAAAACATTCGAACATTTTAGGTAATTAGGAAAGTAAGCTTACAAAAAAATTACTACCAAATTGCTTGGGAAATGCCAAGGAAAATGGGATATTTTAGTTTTGTGAAAAAAATTGCAAAAGACTTGTTAAAATTGTGGAAAATCTAAATTTTGCACTGCATGTTTGGGTTTCTTGTTCAAGGGAATTATTTTTCTTTGGTTTAAAAACTAAGCTCAATTTAACTTCAGTTAATACCAAATGTTAAAGATCATTTTGAGCTTTTTTGTCAGCTTTAAGCTTTACTCAAATTGCTTACATTTCGCTTCTCTTTTAGTTTGTGTATCCCGAATTTAAATACCAAATCTGAAATTTGATTAAGCTTGTTTTGACGTAATTGCTCTTTTAAAATATTTTCAAAATTAAAAATAAAGTTTGGCATAATATGCACATCTTTGTAAAAAATGTTTTTCACAAATACTCCGTGCTTTTCCAAGGGCAGGGCATTTCATTGTCACTTGCTGCATACTTTCTATCTCCTCATTTCGTCAGCTCCGACAGAAGTCGTATAGGGGTGTATACATACTGATGTTCATATTGCCCATGTTACGTTTTTCAGTAGTATTTCTGTTTGAATGACCTGCAGCGTTGCTGGCGCTGTTAATAGTGAATGGCCACGTACTTAGTCGAAAGTTCTGGAGTGCTGCTGGTTGTGGTTCAGAGTCGTCCTCTATTGGTTTAATTTGATAATTTGATTATAAAATTCTTATAGCAGAGAGATAGATAAGAAGCTCGTTCGACTTTAAATGAGATTTTAGCCTCTAGTCCTCTCTTATGAAGATTTTTTAGGTGTAATTGTATGTTGACTGTCTTCCACTAGACCAGCGATGCTTAGGTGAGGCTAGGTGGGACGACTGCTTTGTATTACCAATGAATAATATATGTTTGCCGTTCCCATCTAATTCCGAAGTCTTCTTATAAGCAAACAAAGCAATTCGAGTAAATCATGAAACATATAAAAATGTATTGAATACATCCCTTTGCGGGTTTGTTCATAATTCCTAAGCAAAGGTTAAAGAAAACCAAATCGGAAATGGCATTTTTAGTCCAATTCAATTACAGCTCTACGCGTGGCGCAGTAGGCGGTCATTTTATTTGACAGCTCAGCAAATGTTCTTGTGTCTTCTTTGTTTTCGCCAGTTCTTTTCCAAGCTTCAACTGCATATTTTTCAATCATTTCCTTTCTTTATGTTGGCTATTTCATAAGAAAACAAGAAAAAAAGTCGGTCAAGCCCGACTATAACATACTCTGTACCAAGAAAATTTGTCTTTTGATCATAACTCGAAAACCGTTCATCCGATCTTCTTCATTCCTTTGGCGGATCGATAAGTTATTCTAATAACTAAATATGTCCAGAAGGAACAAGCCATCTATCTTCAAAACTGTGGGAGATATGACTTTTTTTCTAAATTGCGGGGGCGGGAGGGGGCGTGGCCAAAATTGAAAACAAACTTGATCTGCCTGCAGACATAAGAAGCATATGTCCCATACATGTCAAACCTCTATCTCTTACCATCTCTGAGATCTGTGCGTTCATACGGACAGACAGACAGACAGACGGACGGACAGACGGACATGACTATATCGACTCGGCTGTTGATGCTGATCAAGAATATATATACTTTATGGGGTCGGAGATGCTTCCTTCTGCCTGTTACATACTTTTGCACAAACTTATAATACTCTGTGTACCTACAGTACAGAGTATAATTACAAAAGGACACACAATTGGGCTTTTCTCTTTGTTAATTAAAAGGTTTAGTGGTGATGCTAGATTATTTTCATGTGCTGAATACGAATCGTTACGTAATTTGAGCCTAATGAGGCTTAAAATATATATTTGAACCTTTGATAGTCAGGATATATGCGAATCCCATATTATGTTTTCAACTCTTTTTGATATAATTGTAGAAAATAACATCTTGTCCTAAAAATAAACTATCCCAAACAATTCTTTGATTTTTTTAACCAAAGCTGTACCATTTTGAATATATGTGTGTAAAATTATGAAATTATCTACTGCCCGAATATATGCTATGCATATTACAATAGTTGGCTAATCATTATACACTTGCAGAGGGTATTTTAAAATTGTCCAGATGTTTGTAGCGCATAGAAGGAAGCATTTCCGACCACATTAATATATATATTCTTGATCAACATGACGAGCTGAGTTGATTTAGCCTTGATTTGCAACTTGTTTGTCTTCAGTGGAAATGGCCTTCAAATTAGTTAGAAAAGCGTGCTGCAAGGGTATACAAACTTCGGCCGAGCCGAAGTTAACTTTCCTCTATTTATAAAACTAAAAATGCAACAAGTTGCAACATTCTTCATGATATCAATACAGCAGATTTCCAAGCGCGCCATGAAAAACGGTCACACCAAAACAGAATCAAATCTAAATATGACCCTTACTTTCTCTGGGCACACTAGACAATTCGAATGGACAATTGAATGGAGCTGATCGACGAAATCTAAATGAAATCCAAATCGCTTTTAGGAATACCACTCCAAGACTCACTTGATCTATTCCAAAGGAATTTGATCCAAAGAAAGAACCACACCAAGCGTAACGGCCATACCAGTGAAAGGAAAGTTGAAATTTCAATTTACTTGAGTGTGCCATGCATGTGTGAAGTCTGAGAAACAAACTTTGCACACAGACAGCACACATATGTAAAGTTGAAGATCCACATTGCAATTTGAACTGACGCAGCTTGTTGTGGTCTTTGCTTAGAACCACTTCTTTTCGGTTTCCAAAAATATAAACTATTACACTCATCTTGAGGATGACAAATATTGGGAAAATGGAAATGGGTGGAATTTCTGCATTTTGGCATCTTAATTAATTAAGTGTTTGCGATGCAAAAAAGTTCAGGTTAATCCCAAGTTTTTTTTGTTTTCCCTACCTTTTCTAATTGCGGCTTAGCCACAATGTAAATGGGTTATCTGCAAGGTGTAATTGGTGAAATTTGGCAACCTGGCGTTCAGAGAATGAGCTCAAGTGCAAGCAGCCCTCCCTGGCATTGGGATGCACTTTATAAATGTCGCTCACTTGGGGCACGTGTGCGTGAGCTGGAACAAAAAAAAACGAAGAAAAACCGGGACAATGGCTAAAGAAAGCGGGAGCGGGGGTGGGCTGGAGTGCTCATCTTGTTGTCTGGCCTTGCATACAACACACACACAGTCGAAACGTGATGATTTGTCATAATTACAAGCAGACAGGAGGGGCCCTGCTTTCTGCACTGTGGCCAAATTCTGACATTTCGCATATCAAAGACGTTCTTTTATGTTACCCGCTCTCTCTCTCTCTCGCTGGCTTTGTGTGAGCTTTCAGTTGTTTGGCCATAACAGTTGATGTGTTTATTTTTAATTTTATGATTTTTTAACCAAAACGAAACATAACACACACACTCACACACTTAACATACATACACAAGCCTCGACTTCTAGCTTTTGCTTTGCCTTTTGTCTGTATTTTTGGTTGGTATTTTTATGTTCCTTCAGCCCCTAGTGCTCCGATGCCGCTATTGTGTTCTCTATACAAGCATACGACCACCCACTCACTCACACACACACACATACACACACAGAGTCACATGTAGGCGTACACATGACGTATACGTAATAACCTTGTAACCAAAATGTTGTTATTTCGGGCCACATTCGTCTATGTGTGTGTGTGTGTGTGTGTGTGTGTGAGGTTTTTTTATTTCTCTTGATGTGTGTGTGCGAGTGTGTGAGCAAAAGTTCTTGGCTTTATTTTAAGTGTGTGGCTCACCTGCTCCCTCTCTCGCTCTGTCTTTGCTAGGGTCTCTCTCCCTCTCTCTTTCGCTCTCTCTGCGAGTTGGCATAATTTCTAAATTTATACTAAAATCGTAGTTTTATTTGGTTTCTGTTTTGTGTATCCTAAATGTGAAATTGTTGCTTGTACTCTGTTCTTCCCCAGGATCTTCCCCCTCCCCCTTCTAAGTTCCCACTATTGCCTGGCTTTCGTTTTATCTCGTAGCTATTTTTGTACTCTCTCTTTTGCTTTCCTTCATTCTTGACTTGTTACATAATCAAAAAGTAATATATATACTTTTAACCCAACAACAAAAAACACACCAGCAAAAAAAAAAACAGAAACTGAAAATATTAACAAACAAAAAATACCTGCGCCAGCAAAGAAGAACGCAACGCCTAATTGCCTACTACTATTAGTGATCTGTGATTTATTTAGCATACATCAAGTATAATTCTTTTGTCATTTTATTGCCAAAAGATTGCAGATTTTCTCACGAAACTTATCGATTGTAATGGCTCCTATAATTGGCTTGACAAATAACTGAAAGAAAAAAAAACACAAAAACAAAACAAACTGAAATTGTTTCAACAATTTGAATCATTATGGTTTTTTTTTATTAAGCATATTTTGTTGTTGTTCTAAAAGCAAAATGATATTAAGCAATGACAAAAATAAAAAAACAGAAAAAAATACAAAGAAAAAATTGAATTGAAAAAACAGTATGCAACTATTTACAATATGCTTTTGTAATATTTTCGCACCGATGAAGAACAAAAAAGAAAGACAAGAAAAGTTAACCCTGTTACTACTGACAAGTCTTTGACAATGAAATGATAAAACAATTACCAAGTGTATATATATTTCTATCTGTCTGTCTCTCTCTCTCTCTCTCTCTCGCTCTCTCACTCTCTGTGTCTGTCGCTCTATATATATAAAAGATATATACATACTTACATATATATATATATATATATAAAGTGTGGTTTTTTTTTGAAAAAAGAAGCTAAAGATTTCTGAAATCCCCATCGAAGTCCTCTAAGATATATTACTTTTTGGTTTTGTATATACAAATCTGATGGGTTTCACACACACACACACAAAACTGAAACACAGACAGCAGGACACTTCTGACACAGCCGCCACATACCTGTCTGTCTCTCTCTCTCTCTCTTTCTCTCTTATATATATATATATCTTTCTCACACACTTCACTGTCTGACTTATATATATAAAAAAAATATATATATATATTTTGTTTGTTTTCCCACCCACACACAACCACTTACACACACACACACACTTACACATACAATGAAAATTTATGAAAAACCAATTATTTAACATATACTTTTGCACGTTATTTCTATAATGCATCTGAACTATATATTGTTATAAGTAAAACCAACCAAACAAAAAATTATGTTTCTTTAATGCAAAACAGAAAAAAACGAAATCAGAATTCCCTAGAGTTACGAGCAGCGGCCTAAGCATACACATACACACACACGCACACCAGACACTTTGCCTCGTGACACACATTTCATGTTGCGCCCTACCAAAACCCCCCCAACCCCTTACCCAACCCTACCTTTAGGTGCTAACAAGCCAAAATCCCACGAGAGTTAAACGTTGGAACTTTAAAAAGAAAAGAAGAAAATCCAAAAAGAAAAACCAAAGAAAAACCAAATACCCACAAACTGTTCATAAGCTATTACAAAACCTTATTGTAAATTAAGCGAAAAACCGAAAGAAAAAACTTTGTAGAAAAACAACAAAAGTCTTAACAAACAGTAACTTGAATATGAAATTCCTAACGTTCAAATATGGGGCCAAAATAGTCCGTAAGTGTTCGGGCCAAAATCGCCTTGGCTATGTTAAATGTTAAAAAAAAACGCAAACCATGTTTGTCTAGCTAAAATCGTTGCCGCCGAATAACACACAGAAACTACCGAACCTACCGCCAAACCACAACCAAAAACCAATTCGCAATCGCCCTTTTCAGATGTACAATAACTACACGGGCGCCAGCGGAAGCCCCCCACTGCCAGATATCATTGGACAATACTACGGCGGCCCGGCCGGTGCCTATGCCGCCGCCCCACTCCAGCATCCCGGCTACGGCCCCGCCGGCTACGAGCTGTACGCGCCCTCGACGTCAGCCGGCTATCTGTACGATCCCACACAGTACTATGGACCCGCTCAGACCTCGCCCATACGCCGACGACGCTACAGCATTGCTGGACTGCCCTCGGCCACCATGTACCAGGATGTCTATGGCTATCCGGCACCGCCGCTGCAGCAGACCAGCTCCTCGAACATAGTGAATCTGCTGAACGAGGCACACAAGTCCATTTCGCGCTCCTCGCAAATCCTGAATCTGACCAATCAGGCGCGCCACCTGGGCCAGCCCGGGCAGCCGGTGACCACGCCGCTGACGGGTCGCATTGTGTCCAGCTACCCCACTTTGCATCCGGGCGACTGCTCGCCGCCCTATCTCAACGACAATCTGCTGCAAATGTCCAACAGCTTCTCCTCCCAGCCCAATATGTACTTCCAGCCGCAGGCGGCGGCCGTGCCGAGTGCGGCCCGCCTGAGGCCCGCCTACTCCGTGTCGAATCTCATGTCAGCGGCGGGCTACCCGGCCGCTCGCTATCCCTACCAGAGCGAGGCGGCGGTCGGCGGCTACGGACGCCCGTTCATGTCCCACTCACTGCATGCCTCCAATCCCGCCATTTCGCAGTACTACCAGCCGCCGGCCAGCTCGGCGCTGGCCTACAATCTGCAACAGCAGTTCGCCGGCACCCAGGCGGGTCACTACGGCCAGCAGCATCCCCATTCGCACATTCAGGCCTCGGTGCAGCAGCAGATGCATCCGCAGTATCAGTACCATGTGCACCAGCATCAGAATCACCTGCAGACCCATCCGCTGGCCTCGCTGGCCAACACCAGTGGACCGTTCGGTGGGACGCTGGCCAGCAGTGCGAGGGACGCTGCTGCCAATTACGAGGCGCTGCATCATACGCATCATCATCAACATCATCCCGTTTCGGCATACCCGCACTCGCATTTGCATACGCATCACCAACAACAACAACACCAGCAACAACAACAAGCACTCCACCACCAACACCATCAACATCATCACTTGCCATACTCCAAACTAGACTTAGATTACCCGGAAACTGCCGCAAGAGCATAAGCGACAAGTAAGTTTTAAATTTGACGTAGACACGCTTTCCCTAGATTCCTAAGCGAAAATCGCACAACCAACCAACCAACCATCAACCAATCCAAGAACAAACCCAATTGGATCGCGATTCCCCCCACAAACCCACAAACAAATCCCAGAGTCAAAGTTGGCATTTGCAGTAAGCGGTTCTCGTGTGAGAAAGGAGCCCCCAAACACCAAGTATTATTACCTACAATACCTAAACATACTTATACATACTTATATATAACATTATTACTAGCCGTAAGCCAGACAAACTATTGTTTCATGTGCCATTTTAATGTAGGAAACGAGAGCTGTACCATTTTGCGTTCAGTTTGGCATTTTTTTGCATGGAGCACTCAGGGCAAAACTTTGAGTTTGTTGCGAATTGTAGAACCTTGCTCTCGACTCTCAAAAGTGAAAGACTGTACATAAAACAAAAATGAACGAAACCATTTATATGAAACATATAAGGAGAAAGAGGAGAACATTTACTTTAACCCATTCAAACTCGTAACTCGGTTAAACCAAAGCTTAAAGTTATTAAATCAAAACCTATTAAGAGTACTTAGCCCTAGAATCTCTCTTTGAACACACAACAGGCCCCAGTTACCTAGACCTAAGTCAACTTTGCATTAGCCATTAGTACTCCAATCTTAGCCAACCTATTAACTACCTACCTATATACAAGTATATATACATACATACATACATACCTCCTACTACTAACCAACCGCGCCCCCCTTAATGCTACTCCGAAAATGCCCCGCCGTACTTTCCCCCGTTTTGGTTAACTAAAAACTAGCGTGTGATTAGCAATGAAGGTCAATTATGTGTATGTACAGATGATGGAAATTTATACGAAAACGCAAACCGTGTGTCCAACACATACATCGGGGTTGGCAAATGCGAAACGAGTAGGAACGAAGCAGCATTCAAAATGTGTCTAAGCGAGGATTAAATGTATTGTAACTGCTTTATATAGTACAACAACATATTATATATAAATATATATATACATAGAGGTGCTTTGATTCAACAGTTTCAATCGGCTTGGCAAACAAACAAATTTCTCAAAGAAAGTAAAACGACAGCTAAATTAACTAAAGCGAAAAACCCAAAAACTTCGGTACTCGCCGAAGTTAAGAATACTCTTGCAGATGCAACTGATTTGTATACCAAAATTGAACCATTTATAACATTTGTATTATGTAAACTTAAGTATTATCTATAAACAAGCGACCTGGGGGCCGGCTTCTCATTCTCTAGTTAGCTGATGTGTGTGTGAGATAAAATGTTTAAGTTGGTAGAAGATGAGAAATGGTACCGTAAACTTCTTAAACATTTCCCCCTCAAACATCTTCTACTTGTATATCTATATCTAAACATCGATTCGGTATGGTGTATTTAAGCCGCAAATTAGTATAAAGATGGAACTATCTGTCACATACAACGAAAAAAGGGTACTAACTCTACACAGAGAAAACAGGGATATTAAAAAAACTTCCCTTGAATGATTTCCCGTAACCATTTGGACTGAAGCGGTCTTAAATATTCTATTAATCATCCAAAGGAGCTAAAAATCATGCAAAGGATATGAAAAACTATCCTCATTTGGATGATTTTCAGCTCCGTTGAATGATTAAATTCATATTATAGACATATCCAGTCCAAATAGATACTGATAAAGATCAGCTGTTTGGAAAATGAAGAATCGCATTTATATTCGCTTAAAATATTCTTTTATCTCTATATTTCTAAACTTTTTGAAATCTTTTGGAGAATCGTACTTAAGCAGAGCTACCATACGAGTATCTTACAGGATAGCTGTTTATCTTAACTTGTTTGTGACCATTTTTTGGTTTCCTTTTTACATTCTTATATATATTTACTCTTTTAACCTTACCTTCCATCAAAACTTCTGCCTTGATCAAGTAATTTCACTATTTTCCTTTCTTTCAAAAGTTTCCTTCTTTTCAAGATCGGAACTTAACTTGAACTCATAGGTTGCCACAATCGAAACCCCCTTTGAACAAAGCTGATTTCGAAGATAGGGGCTAAAATTAACCTCTAACATCGCCGCTCACTACTTCCCTTTGGAATACCTGCAGGGAAAGTGCCTAGTTTAAAACCAGAAATATACCAGTCTCTAAAAACTCGCAACTTCGTACTCAAATCAATGCATTGAAGTTGTCCATTTCACTTAGGCAAGTCACAGGAATGAGGCAATTGTGCCCGGCAGCAGTCATTCGCAATCATCTTAATACCAATTGACCCCTGCAGCAGCCATTTTGCAACCAGTTAAATACCAGATGGCTTAGGCGGCATCCAACTGCCCCTTAAGCAGCCATTTGCAACCAGTTAAATACTAGATTGCGTTTGTGTAGGCTTATGACTATGATACAATAACAAGGTAAGGCAGAGTTGACTGTGCGCTCTCAGCTCAGTCCGCCAAACGTTATTGTGTGTTGCGCCAAAAAGCTCACTGCCACACCTTGTTATAGCATCATGCTTATAACTGTCTTTCTAAGTTCAGTTGCATTCTTGACTAACTTCAACCAACCCAATATGCAACCTATACTGTAGGTAGATCACTTTCTAGTCAAATTGATTTGACTGGAAGGGAGAACAAAACATGGCAATGACTATATCAGAAGTGGCAGACAACAGTGTTCGTGATGAAGAAATGTTGGATGGCGTGCTTAACTGAAAATTCCTGGGACTCAGCTAAGTCAAATAGCTATTACCCTTTTAGATTTGATTATTACCTGCAGTTGGAAGCATAGTGCTGAGGGGAAGCCGGTTTGCTTATTCCATCTTCACTTCGGAACAAAATCTTCGAACTGCCTCATGAAGGACAACCAAAAGAATCAACTATGAGTCGGCGTTTATGTGGTGGCCAGTGATGGATAGAGAGGAAGAAAAACATGCAAATGGACTGTGTTTTGGTATCCCAGACCAAAAATCCGGCTCCTATGAATAGACACATTTATTTCCGAGAAGTCCCTGGACTGTTGTAGCAACAGATCTCTTGGGCAAATAAGTATGTTTTAGTACTAATTGACTATTATTCGACATATATGGAGTTCAAGATGAAGGAGATTTGTAGCAGATCAGGTTTTTTTAAAGTATCCAAAAACAGACAATGGAGGACAATTTATTAGCACAGAGTTCGCCCAATACTGTTCCGGTTGCGGGAAAGGACAAATTAAACCACCTCACAATTGGCCACAGGTGAATGGGGAAGTAGAAAACATGAACATAATGCTGTATTTCCACAAATTACGATTAAACGGAATATGATGTTGCCGCTATAGATGGAAGCATTGTTGAAATAGCTGAGGCCGGAAGAATCTTAATAGGAAATGCAAGTCATTCGAAGTTATCGGCTTCTCAAGGAAATGAACACAACTACAACGAAACGCCAGAAATGAAAAATATAGATGTTTTGTTAAACCTTTCTGCCGATTGTAAGACTCACTTGCCTAAAACCGACCAGATAACACGAACTCGTTAGAGACGGTCAGTTTTTATATTCGGAACTAATTCAGCTTTTATTTCTAAAGAGGGTTTCGGTTCGCGGTTTGTTTCCCAGAAAATGAGAGGTAAAAATTACGGGTTCGAACCAGTTTAGTGGACAGAAGGTTCGTAACTTCTGCACATGTTTAGTAGTCAGTGTAATTTATCGATCCGCCAAAGGATTGATAAAGATCGGATGAACCGTAGTCGAGTTATAAGCAAAAAAATGTTTGCTGCAGCAGCGCTGCTTTTGGCTGCTACTTTAACATCAAAATTCATGCTGAGCTTACACTTTCGTTGGTACAGAGTATATTACAGTTGGGTTTGAACAGCTTGCTTACTTGTTTATAAATTTATTAGGTGTTTTTGAAAGCAAGAACTATGCGTTCTTTGGCAAAAACTTATCTTGAGTTGGCCTCATCACTGATTCAGAATTGATTTGGTCCTCAGTTCGCTTTATCACTGAATCAGCCCTGTTTTGGTAGGCCTGGAAGGCTGGCTTCATAGTTTTTTAGTTCAGTACTGAACTCATGGAACTCATAAACGCATTCAGTACTGAGTTTTATGAGTAGTACTGAAAACGGTGTTGAAATTAGTCATAAATTTGGCAAATTCCTGATGTGCAGGCTGTGAATTTAGCACTGAGGTGGAGTTTCGCTTGATGGTGATGTCTACACAGAATTGGAAACGATATGCTTGGAATGGATGTGTTTTTAATATTCTTTCAATCATCCATCGGTGCTGAAAATCATCCAAAGGTTGTTCATTCAATATATCCTTTGGGTCAAATCAGAATATCATACAAGAGATATTTTGTAATATCCTTTTTTGTTTCTCTGTGTAGAAGTAGGTGCAAATGGTATTTACTGTGAGCATTATCAAGTAAGTTGGTTTTAAGCCCATCTAAATTTCCAAGTCAGCTTCCAAAGTTATATTAAACACTAAGTCTAGCTTAAAGTTAATAAAACAGTTTTTTCTTGGCTTCGAATTTCAAGTACTTAATACTCAAAAATTAACCTTTTTTTTCATTGATTAGTTCCTTAAGCCATATAAAATGTGAAATAATGTTTATAATTCATAGTTACAAGCTTGGAGCAGGGCTAAGCTGTTACTTTAATATCTATAAGAGGGTTTCTTACATAACTATGTACTCTCTAAAACGATGATTCCATCTTAAGTCTAACTTATAATAATATATTCTGCTAACTGCAGTAACAACTCTCGTTATTCCAAAACTTTAAAAGAGAAAAGCTAAAATTACAAACCTCTAAAGTTAGAGCTAGTGCGCCCAGCTGGCGATTTCTCTAACCACCAGGGGTAGAGGGGGCCCCCCAATCCTTATCTAATCTCATTTAATCTAACTGGTTAACAAAATCTAAACAAAATGCTCTGCAAGGGTATATAATAAATTTGTTTCTACCCAAAAATTAATCTCTAGTAGTTGTTAATCAAAACGAATTGAA
Source organism: Lordiphosa fenestrarum (assembly GCA_035044985.1). Taxonomy (NCBI): domain Eukaryota; kingdom Metazoa; phylum Arthropoda; class Insecta; order Diptera; family Drosophilidae; genus Lordiphosa; species Lordiphosa fenestrarum. Next base: position 2,052,826 of record JAWNNO010004737.1, read on the forward strand.
GTTACTCTAATTTTTTAGGTCGTAGTTTAGTAGTTGGAAGCAAGCAAAACTGTAAGCAATATTGTGTTCATAGGTAAAACACTCTCTGATTTTATTGATCTATATACATATATATATATATATATTTTTTTGTTTGTTCTCTCTTTTGTTTTTCTCGGGCAAACTGTAAATCTGCCATGTATACACTCACACGTACATATAGTTATATTAATCATTAATGTAGATCAAAACGAATGATAATAAAGCTTATCACTAGCCAATTCGAAAGCATTTACGGTGATGGTGGCGGCAGCTGCTGCTGCCATGTGTGAAGGGCCCACATCCGCATCACACACACACACACACACACACAGAGAGACACACACGTGCATAGATACAGTTACTTAGTGACAGATACTATCCAGTAGATAGTTCTTTAGCCTCGATTTCCCCCTCGGTTTTTGCGTACCGTTTTTTCTACAAGACGACGAACGAAGATTGTGTGGCATTTATTACACTCGAATATATTTATATATATATACATAACTCCTTCTCTATATATATATATTCATGTATTGAATAATCTGATTATACTCCAACGAGATAAACTATTTATACACTGATTTAACTGTAAACTTACTTATTAAGCTTAATTCCGACTTTGAATTACCAAAACTTCTTGAAACAAATCTGTTAAACTTAACTTGTAGCTCTTAAGCGCATTATAAACTGGAAACTTTCGAAAGAAAACAATAAATAATAACAATAATACGAAATCGAAACAGTTGAGGTGTGACCGACTCCCCGTCCCCCCACAGCCCACAGCCCACGACCCACCAACCATCCAGTTTTGGCAACACACACACAGACACTGCCACAGACACCACAGGCGGGAGGGGTTCCACCACTCTCTCTCTCTCTCTCATCCCACATTTAGCATATGCTCGCTCGCCCTCGCTCATTCTCTCTCGACATGCACCACCAGAACAACAACAACAACAACTACTACTACAACAACCTCCACAACTACTAAGCGAATCTCTTACACAAACCACTCCGATCCTGCTTCGGCCCCTGGCCAGGCAGTTGTGCTGCTTCTTGTTTCTGATCCGTATTATCTGATCTCTGTCCTTTCCCTCTATCCACCACCAACCACCCAACCCAGCTGGACGAATTCCGTCTTGAAATACAAAGAAGGGATCAAGAGATTCTGGCGATGGCGGCCAAAATGAAAACACTGGAGGAGCAGCATCAGGTAATTGGCCCAGTGGCCGCCCACTCCCTCCCCCCATTGCATGCACAGTATAAAGTAACTCTCGTTAGGACTATCAGCGGCACATAGCGGTGCTCAAGGAGTCGCTATGTGCCAAAGAGGAGCACTACAACATGCTGCAGACGGATGTCGAGGAGATGCGCGCCCGGCTCGAGGAGAAGAACCGCCTGATTGAGAAGAAGACGCAGGGCACGCTGCAGACGGTGCAGGAGCGCAACCGGCTAACGAGCGAGCTGACCGAACTGAAAGATCACATGGACATCAAGGATCGCAAGATCAGTGTGCTGCAACGCAAGGTTAGCACCGAGACGAGCACAAGCCGTTAGCATTTTAACCAACCTCCCCCTCCTCCAGATCGAGAATCTCGAGGATCTGCTCAAGGAGAAGGACAACCAGGTAGACATGGCTCGGGCTCGCCTCTCGGCCATGCAGGCGCATCACAGCAGCTCCGAGGGAGCGCTGACCAGCCTGGAGGAGGCCATTGGCGACAAGGAGAAGCAGATGGCCCAGCTGCGTGATCAGCGCGATCGAGCCGAGCACGAGAAGCAGGAGGAGCGGGATCTGCACGAGCGCGAGGTGGCCGACTACAAGATCAAGCTGCGGGCGGCCGAGAGCGAGGTGGAGAAACTGCAGACGCGCCTGGAGCGGGCTGTCAACGAGCGCGAGCGACTCGAAATCAAGCTGGAGGCCTCCCAGAGTGAGCTGGGCAAGTCGAAGGCGGAGCTGGAGAAGGCCACCTGCGAGATGGGACGCAGCAGCGCCGACTGGGAGTCCACCAAGCAGCGTATAGCACGGCTGGAGCTGGAGAACGAGCGGCTGAAACACGATCTGGAGCGTTCGCAGGTACTCGTGCATTATGACCGGTTCCCCGTAGCTATAACTATCTCTATGTACATACATACCGCATACTTATGACTATCGATATGAACCATATGCCTATATCTATCTATATATGTGCCTATCTATATGTATATTTACATGTACACTTACTACAACGCATCCCAACTACCCAACACCACTCTCAATAACATATCCAAACATAAACCAACTAGATGCAGCTAGAAGAACAGACCACACTACACAAAGTAAGCCCAATTAACGCCTAATCCTTAAACGTAATGCCTATGCCTAAGTTCAGCTCACATCCTGTAGCCACACTGTAGTGTTTCCACTCATATTGCATCTAGCGCCAGCAGGCTCAGTGTTAGTTAGCACAGTTAGCTTAGCCAGCACTCGTTACTCGGCTCTCGTCAGTTAGACAAGCCAGCGCACTCGTCACTTTTCAGGTTTTGATTTAATCGTACAATGATTAGGATAATGAAACTTGCATTCCGTATTCGTACTCTTACAGAATGTACAAAAGTTAATGTTCGAATCGGGCAAAATATCGGTAAGTCCAGTTAGTGTCAATTGAAGGCAACAGCGAACCGCTCCCATCAACTGCTCAATAATGCTAGAACCATTAGAACCAACCGAATGAAGCAATTAGAATTAAGCGTCAAATGCACCAACCGCACACTTGAAAAGGAAACGAAATTGAAAATTGAATGCAATTCATGTTCATAACTGTATTTATATTTTAATTCAATGATGTCCAAGTTATATAAACAATCTGGCGATTATACCACCATATACTGTGCACCGTCATTCATCGGTCTTCTTCTCATTCTTGCCAACTGTAGCCTGTCGATACAAAAGGAACATGCAAAACGACTTACAGTCTGACAACAGTTTGAATAGTCTACTCATGATAGAGCCGGAAGGCCTCTGCAAACAGTACTGTAAAGTCAAACCATGCTATGGCCAACCTTACTGATCATTTTGATGAATCACTAGTGAAGTTTCAAAAAATCTACACAGACAAACTAAAAAGCCTGTACATAACCCTTTTTAATCGATAAAAGGAGCTTAGAATCGGTACTCAGTATTCATGGAAGAAACGGAAGGCCTTTGAAACAGTACTGTACAGTCAAACCATGCTATCCGTTTATAGAATCTTTATGGTTTATGGAATTATAATCAAGCTCAACTTGCCATTTCAAGCACGATATCCCGCTCTACCATCTAATGCTCTCTTATCTATGTCCTGCTGCTCCCCCTGCAGTCGATTCCTCTATCTAGACAACCCAATGTGTTAGTGATGAATGATTGCTACACATCACCATACGTTTCGAAAACCTTTCCTAATTAACTTCAAGTAAGCTCAACCAGGCAGAAATTTATTATTTAAGTATGATGAAGTTCCTTTGCCTTTGCTTTCATGGTAGTCCTCAGCGGTTTTGGTATTCCGGCTCGAAATTGCAGTCTGCGTGATCTTTACGAAATTTGAGCCTAACCTCAACCAGGGCAGATACATTTGTGCCGCCCGAGTCTGAACTTGAAACGAACGAAAAAAGGGGAAAAGGGTTTAACTTAATCAAAATTTTTCTGTACACGAAAGACTCCACGTAGCCCCACAAAGTTTAGTCTAGTGAGGTCAAAAGTGCATAATTTAATATCCAAAAATGGATCTTAAAACATATTCATTCCAAATGGATACCGAAATCATTCAATGTATATTTAGTAATACTCCTCTTAATTCACTGTGCAGGAATTGATTTAGTGAATACAGAAGAGACTGATTGAACAGATTGAAGCTTCTTTTAAAAACGATCTGGTAACTGGGAAAGACCCGGGAAGCAAGACGGTGTTACCACCTGCTATCCTTTTTAGATTTTCGATTAGATAATAAGCACTCGATAGATACTGCATTTTTGACACTCAGTATTCGTTAATCAGTACTCGGTGCTAAGAACTAGACAAAAAGAACGCGTATCTCAGTACTGAATACTAAGAACCCGTTACAGCATTCGATATTCAATATTTGAGGTACTAATTAATCGATGCTAATTAGTCGATACTCATTTCTCAGTACTCGATACTAAATAGTGCTCGACTCATAGTATTCGATACTCAGCACACAATTTCAATTACTAATTAATTGATGCTAAGTATTCGATACTTAGTACTTATCTTACTCTGTAAATGCTTTCTAATTATCCGTTATAAACAACTGCCGCCTAGGCGACACTCACCATGATTTCTGCAGAAGCTGCAGGTATGAAGAAGAGGAGGAAACAGCACAATATCTCCCCTGCCATTGCCCCGCGCTGAGTAGAAGTAAACATAGGTCAACCTTTCCTACTCAATCTCTCGGAGACATCTGAGCTAGAGATCCCAGCTCTACAAAAATTCATTGTGTCCACACAATGGTTCAGTAACAAGGACCCCCCCTCATTATAAGGAAAAAGGGTTAACAGGGGACACATATGGCATCGCAATGGGCCCAGAGAGGCCTAAGTGGAAGGGTGACTTGTCGCTCTCAGCCATCGCAACCTAACCTAAACTAAGTACTAAATACTAAATACTAAGTAGATACTAAGTTCTTGATCTTGTACTTAAGTACATGAAAAGTACTGCATTATAAGTACTAAGTACTCGGCCCCAAATGATTCCATTACCAGGTACTTGATAGTCAGTATTCGATAGCCGGTACTCTATTCTAAGTAATCGATAGATACTCGATCGATAGATAAGTACTCGATCCTCAGTATTAGATACTTGATTAGACGATAACGGTAGCTGGTGGCAAGATTGAATTGGCAATAACAATAAATTTCTGGCAACTCCGCTGATCTCTCTGTGAGACCGGCGCAGTCAGCAAGCAAAAAACTAACAACTGAGTAAGAAGATTAATTTAAGAACTAGCAACTCTTTATTTATATGATTTGGACATCACTGATTCACATCTTCACAGCTTAAGGCGTCCCCCTTCCATTGGGGATTTGTGACCCCAAACACTTATAATTTAATTGCCTGCTGGACCAAGAAAAAAAACAAAAAAGAAAACCAAACAACAGCAAGAAATTTCTGGCTAATGTTTTCATTGAATGTTTAAGCTTGACTTTGGCTTTGTAGTTGCACTTGCGTCATCTTCAAACGTTACCTCCTCCCCTTTCCCGGCAGCTTAACTAATTTCTATGTTTTTCGTTTCGCTCACGTGAAGACCACATTTGGACGTACTACCATGACCACATCACAGGAGCTGGACCGAGCTCAGGAGCGGGCTGACAAAGCATCCGCCGAGCTGCGTCGCACACAGGCCGAACTGAGAGTCACCCAGGTAGGTGTCAACCGTTCGTTAAGTCAGCATCAACCTACTTACATATATATATATATATCAATCTATATATGCATATTTGAGTGCTCTTTTAGTTAGTCTTACTATGCGTTTTGTACTCGAAATCCGAATTGAACTGCAATTGCAAGCATATATATTATTATACATACATTTCTGTGTTGGATGGATGAACTTTCGCTTTAATTTCGAGGTCACACAACACAACACAAACTCTCTCCCCCCCGGACCAGACAATGTCAAATTTAATCGCCACGCCAGCGCGCACCCTGCTAGCAAATCACTCAGTGAACTCTGTACAGGCTAGTTTTATTTTCCGTTGCTTATAACTTATCTAACTCTGTTTGCCAAAGATAAACCACTTACATCCCTGAACATCTACAATGTATACTAAAACCAAAACTCTATCTAAATCGTTGTGCTTACATTCATTTTCTATATAGGGCGAAACTGAAAAACGTTTTGTGAGTAAATGCTTCCAACCAAAAACAAAACACTTACCAAATAACACAAAAAAGAACCAACCAGTTTTTTTAGTGAATCAAACTTACTAACAATAATTGAACTCAAAAAACAAAAAACCAAATAACAGTAACTTTTTAACTGCATCGGATCAAAAACTAGTCTTTAACTTAATGTACTTGCATTGCCTGACATACATACATATATACAAACATACATAAAAACACACGCACACATGCATACATATGTAAATCGACCTTGTAAAAAATGTCGCCTCGAGTCCATCTCAGACATCTACCCGAAAAATTAACTTACCCAACCGGATTCATGCAAAGTATGACAAAGTAATCCTTGAGCTTCGCTCCTTAATGAACCAAAACGTTTGCCTTTGGCCATTGGAAGCTCACACACACACATGCATACACACAAACAGAATAAGGCAAAAGGTCCTGGCTTTTTTTTGGGGCGGGATTTATGCACTGCAAACATTTTAGGGTCAACAAAAGAACTTAAGTTGCCTTGGGATGCAAATTTGGAAAGCTTCAAGCTATAAAGCAGGCTTTAAAGGAATAAGGTCGATATATGTTACAGGTGTACTGATTGGACCATATAAGTGTGGCTTTGGACCCACTATTTAACTGGCGAAGCCCCATTAGACACAGATAAACTCCTTTTAAAATTGTAATGCAAAGAAGAAAGCATTTCCGACCACATAAAGTATATATAAGTATATATCTGAGTTGATTAAGTCCGTCTGTTTCTATGCTACCTCCTTCGTCAGCTTGAAAGCTATCTTTACGAAACTTTGCCAGAAGTCTTAATGTTCAAATTTGCTGTATATTTGTCGGAACCTGTGGGGTCCGATGACTATAGCCTATAGCTGTCATAGGATTATACGAACTGTAAAAGTGTATAAACTTAGGGGGAGTCGAAGTTAAGTTTCCTCTTTGTTATTTTTCAAGTACAAAGATCTGCCAAGCACTGTCCACTTTCGGTATACTAGCAAAGTAAGTTCGACTGGTTGACGTTGCGTAGCACAACAAACTCGGTCTTGATGGTAAAGAACCTCTACCAGCCTTTTGATAGCAAAATAATTGTAAGGCACCTTCACCTTTTCTGTTGACCAATTCCTCTGGCAAAGCGATGTTACTACTAGCTCAGTAAGGAGTTTAAGGGCAGAACCCTTTCTCGGAAAATGAAAATATCGGTGAACAAGACGCTTATCTTCCAAGACCTGCAATGAGCATGGACATGAAAATAAGTGACTCAAGTTCTTCGTAGGTACTATGGATCTCTAAAAACTGGCGTTTTCCGAATGAACCTCGCTCTGTATAAACTCTAATAAAATACTGAAATAGTTCAGCGTTAAAAAAAAAGCGATTATGCTGGATCGGATATGATAAAGGTGTATAAGCGCGCTGTGAATGACTTAGGTAGAACAGCCAAGAGACGAAAGATGGGACCACCAAATGCTGGAAGAAATTGACAGCTAAGCAAAAGCCTCTGAGTGATTGAAATAGAATTTATGGGGCCCAATAAGCAAAAGAAGAAGGTTAATGTTAAACTTAGGTAAAGGCAGTTTTAGGTCGGATAGTCCTAAATTGGTAATAAAATTTGTTTTAAAGGATGGTACACCCACTTAAGGGTCCGAGAAGGGTGGAAAAGTCGGCTAGGAAGAGTATAATACAGGTCACAATGTCTAATGGGCCCGGCTGAGGTACCTTACTTCCCGATTATTGTAAAAGTGGTGGCTTAAGGGTATATTACAGATTCTACAGAAACTACATAACTCATAATAAAAGTTTCTCAAATAAGTTATTAGACAAGTGTAATAGTGAATCTGAGAAGGTGCATGAGAAGTAGGCTATCTGAGTTCTCTTTTGAGTTTTTCTGGCAGCTACCTCACTTTAAACTGATGCATTTTTCACCCATCTCAAATGAGATCTCGACAAATAAAAATACAGCTTTAGACTTGATCGATATATGCTTCAGATTTAGGTCTCTTAATTGTATTGTTGCTCCACAATGTTAATTCCAGATTTGTTGAAAATGCAGATTATAAAGATATAATACAGGCTCTAACTAAACCCTTTCGCCCATACTCATTAACCTAGGTCAATATTTGTCGACTAAGTTCATGAAGCCAAGTCCCGACTTGTAGAGGAACTCTTTAATGAAATACCAATCTATAAAGAGCATTTTCATTAACGTAGGTCAATGTTTGTCAAAGTTAAGTATATAAAGTCATATTTGGGTCTTCAACACCTTCTTACGGCCCTGTAGAGATACCTTAAGTTTAGATTTTTGGACTAGACGGTTTTTTAGGGGCATGTTGCAGGGGATCCACAAAGCGCACTGTCATTAACCTAGGTAACTATTTATCGAAGTTATAAGTAGATTAGGGCAAGGGGGTGTGTTCTACAAATATAATATGCTTGTCAAAGCTTCCTTTGGTAAAAGTCTAACCTCGTCTTAAACTTTTCTAGGACTTTCTCTTAGTTATCTCTATGTTAACGAGAGTATTCCAAAAGGCTTTGTTCTTAGAAGAACTCGAAATACCATCAAATGTTTGCAGGATAAAATTCTTACTAATTGATCGAAGACTTTGCTAATATAAAGTACCCCAGAGTTAGGTATCCTCCTACCACCACACACACACACACTCACACACACACACACACTCACACTCACTCACTCGTCCACCCTTTGCCTTACTTTGCATACTCTGTGTCTATAAATCGTTTCCTTACTTTTGCCTAAACCGCTTTACCGTCTGTCAACTGCACTCAAGCTTCGCCCATTGACACCTCGAGATCTTTGCCTGCCGTGTTTCCGTTACCATTTCCGTGCGCATCTCCTCATTATCTACTGTCACACTCTGTTTACTCGCTTCTGTGCTCCATCGTTGTAATCGTATTTGTAAACGTTGTTACCTTAAACCTTTAATTTCGTATCTACTGAACAGTCAGAGTCAGCCAGTCAATCAATCATTTAAGACCAAACACACCTGGTGCCTGCCTGTAAATAATATCCGTATCCAAAATCCACTTTCCCCCACCACCAACAAATACCAAATCCGATAACCAAACCATGTAGTCGGATGCGGAGCGGGCACGCGAAGAGGCCGCCGCCCTGCAGGAGAAACTGGAGAAGAGCCAGGGCGAGGTGTATCGGCTGAAGGCCAAGCTGGAGAACGCCCAGGGCGAGCAGGAGAGCCTGCGCCAGGAGCTGGAGAAGGCGCAGAGCGGTGTTTCGCGCATACACGCCGATCGAGATCGGGTAGGCATACAAATTTGTAGTAGTTACCCGCATTCCCAACTCCCACTCACACTCGCTGCCCACCTCCGTTGCCTAGGCCTTCTCCGAGGTGGAAAAGATCAAGGAGGAGATGGAGCGCACGCAGGCCACGCTGGGCAAGGCGCAGCTGCAGCACGAGAAGCTGCAGAACTCCCTGGACAAGGCCCAGAACGAGGTGGATCACCTGCAGGACAAGCTGGACAAGGCCGGCACCGAGAACCGGCGGCTGGTGCTCGAGAAGGAGAAGCTGACGTACGATTACGATAATCTGCAGTCGCAGCTGGACAAGGCCCTGGGGCAGGCGGCTCGCATGCAGAAGGAACGCGAGACCCTCACCCTGGACACGGACCGCATACGCGAGAAGCTCGAAAAGACGCAGGTATGCCAGTGTCACAGCCACCCACTCCCTTCCTCAACCAAAACACGAGTAGTAATCGATGTGTGTTAACGTGAACGTAACTCTGTTGTGCCAACCCCCTATCTTCCCCCCGCCCCCCTAACTGTACATAACCTATATACTATACATATATATATATACTTCCCTCGCATACATGCGTATACGTATCTATCTTTCAACTATCAACACACACACAACCATGATAACCCCCTCCGCGTCGAACAGATGCAACTAGCACGCATTCAGAAGGAGCGGGATCAGTTCTCTGACGAGCTGGAGACGCTCAAGGAGCGCTCGGAGTCCTCCCAGACGCTGCTCATGAAGGCGGCCCGCGATCGCGAGGCGATGCAAACGGACCTGGAAGTGCTCAAGGAGCGCTACGAGAAGTCGCATGCCATCCAGCAGAAATTGCAGGTAATTGCCAGAACACTGACTCCCCACAAGGTATCCTTCCGCAAATTGGCTTTGTAAACTCTACTCCACTTGACTTGTCTGTATCTGCATATAACCGAAAAGCATGAGAACTGAAATCTACCGGTGAATTGGCTGTTTGTAAATCTGTAGCTTCCTCGAACCGTCCAAATCGACTCCCCCGCCACTGACCCCTGGGCCCTGTCTCGGCTTGTTCTCTTTCAGATGGAGCGCGACGATGCCGTCACCGAGGTGGAAATACTCAAGGAGAAACTGGACAAGGCCCTGTACGCCAGCCAGAAGCTGATCGATGAGAAGGACACCTCCAACAAGGAGTTCGAGAAGATGCTGGAGAAGTACGATCGCGCCCAGAACGAGATCTATCGCCTGCAGTCCCGCTGCGACACCGCCGAGGCAGATCGGGCCCGGCTCGAGGTGGAGGCGGAACGCTCTGGCCTGGCCGCCGGCAAGGCACGCGAGGATCTGCGCAAGCTGCAGGACGAAAGCACCCGCCTGCAGGAGGCCTGCGACCGGGCCGCCCTCCAGCTGAGTCGCGCCAAGGAGTGCGAGGATAATGCGCGCAGTGAGCTGGAGCACAGTCGGGATCGGTTCGACAAACTGCAGACGGATATCCGAAGGTCGCAGGGCGAGAAGGAGCACTTCCAGTCCGAGCTGGAGCGTGTCACCTACGAGCTGGAGCGGGCGCATGCCGCGCAGACCAAGGCCGGAGCCAGTGTGGAGGCGGCCAAGGAGGAGGCCGCTCACTATGCCGTCGAGCTGGAGAAGATGCGCGAGCGCTACGAGAAGAGCCAAGTGGAGGTGCGCAAGCTGCAGGACACCGACACCTTCGGCCGCGAGACGCGCCGCCTCAAGGAGGAGAACGAGCGCTTGCGCGAGAAGCTGGACAAGACCCTCATGGAGCTGGAGACCATTCGCGGCAAGTCGCAGTACGAGTCCGAGTCGTTCGAGAAGTACAAGGACAAGTACGAGAAGATCGAGAACGAGATCCAGAACATGGAGTCGAAGCTGCACGAGACCAGCCTGCAGCTGGAGCTGTCCAAGGGCGAGGTGGCCAAGCTGCTGGCCAACCAGGACAAACAGCGCAGCGAGCTGGAGCGCGCCCACATCGAGCGCGAGAAGGCGCGCGACAAGCACGAGAAACTGCTGAAGGAGGTCGATCGTTTGCGCCTGCAACAGTCCTCGGTGAGCCCCGGCGATCCGGTTCGTTCGTCAGCCTCCGCCTCCCTGTCCGCGGGCGAGCGCCAGGAGATCGATCGGCTGCGAGATCGCCTCGAGAAGGCGCTGCAGTCGCGCGATGCTACCGAACTGGAGGCCGGTCGCTTAGCCAAGGAACTGGAGAAGGCGCAAATGCATCTGGCCAAGCAGCAGGAGAACACCGAGTCCACGCGCATCGAGTTCGAGCGCATGGGTGCGGAGCTGGGTCGTCTGCACGATCGCCTCGAGAAGGCCGAGTCGGAGAAGGAGTCGCTGCGGCAGGCCAGCCGAGGTGGTGCCGCCGGCGGTGCTGCCCACCCGCAGCTGGAGAAGCATGTGCAGAAGCTGGAGAACGATGTCAAGCAACTGGCCATGGAGCGGGAGCAGCTTGTACTGCAGCTGGAGAAGAGCCAGGAGATCCTCATGAACTTCCAGAAGGAACTGCAGAATGCCGAAGCGGAATTGCAAAAGACGCGCGAGGAGAATCGAAAGCTGCGCAACGGTCAGCCCGTGGCGCCCGCTGCCCCCGCCGAAATCCAGGCCATGCAAAAGGAGATCCAGACACTGCAGCAGAAGCTGCAGGAGTCGGAGCGAGCTCTGGCGGCGGCGGGACCGCCTCAGCCGGCGGCAGCTGCGGCGGCCGCGGGCGCCAGTCGCGAGGAGATCGAACAGTGGCGCAAGGTTATCGAGCAGGAGAAGAATCGCGCCGACATGGCCGATAAGGCGGCCCAGGAGATGCACAAGCGCATACAGCTGATGGACCAACACATCAAGGATCAGCATGCCCAGATGCAGAAGATGCAGCAACAGATGCAGCAGGCGGCGGCTCAGCATCAGCAGCAAACAGCGGCAGCTGCCGGCGCGGGTGTCGATGCCAAGGAAATGGAGAAGGTCAGGGGTGAACTGCAGGCAGCCTGCACGGAACGCGATCGCTTTCAGCAGCAATTGGAACTGTTGGTGCAGGAGCTGGAGAAGAGTCAGGTGAGTGCTAAAAGCTGACTCCTGTTTGATAGAGAGAAATCTCAGTAATTTTGTTTCCACCAACAGCTCTCCAACCAGGAACAGGCCAAGCAATTACAGACATCCCAACAGCAAGTGCAACAGTTGCAGCAACAAGTTCAAACCTTGCAACAGCAAATGCAACAACTGCAACAGGCGGGCAATGCGGGTGCGGCGGCCACGGATGTGCAACGCCAGCAGCTGGAACAGCAACAGAAGCAGCTGGAGGAGGTACGCAAGCAGATTGATAACCAGGCCAAGGCCACCGAGAGCGAGCGCAAAATCATTGAAGAACAGCGCAAACAGATCGATGCCAAGCGCAAGGATATCGAGGATAAGGAGAAGAAAATGATCGATTTTGATGTGCAGCTGCGCAAGCGCAAAGAACAAATGGACCAGCTGGAGAAGTCACTGCAAACGCAGGGCGGCGGTGCGGCGGCAGCCGGTGAGCTGAACAAGAAGCTAATGGATACGCAACGACAGTTGGAGGCGTAAGTATTACCATTGAGAGTAGACCATTAGGGCTAGGTGAGGCTTTCTGATTCGTCCGGGAGGCTTGTATGAAATCTGATACATATCTAGAAAAGATCTTCCCTTAATCTTTGTTGAAATAGTAAAAATCTCAGTAAATCCCAGAATACACCAGTTGAATTGGCGAAAGTTCCAGTAAAATCGAACAAAAAACACCGTAGCCATGAAGCAAAACGATCTTTTACTAAGTTATAGCTGGAGCGGAGCCCAACAACAGTCAGATTTGAACGACCAAACATGTTGCTAGTATCTTTACTCATCAAATTTAGATAACTTAGCATTCGGTACACTGCAATCTTGCCTTGTGATCCATCCTAGAGACTTGTATGAAATCTGATAGATATCTAGGGGCAGTCTCAGCATGATCAGAGATATATTCGAGAAGAACTTCTCTGAATCTTCGTTGAAATAGTGAAAATACAGTAAATCCCACTTGATATAAGTAAAAAACCCAGTAAAATCGAACAAAAAGCACCGTAGCTATGAAGAAAACGCTCTTTTACTGAGGTATAGCGGGAGCGAAGCCAGCTACAGGCACATTTAAATGACCATAACAAGTTTGCTAGTGTATTTCCTTACAAAGTTTGCATTCGGCACACTGGAATCGTGCCTAACTAACTCGCCTCTCTCCCTAACAGTTGCGTCAAGGAGCTGCAGAACACAAAGGAGGAGCACAAGAAGGCGGCAACCGAAACGGAGCGTTTGCTGCAATTGGTACAAATGTCACAGGAAGAGCAGAATGCCAAGGAGAAGACCATTATGGATTTGCAACAGTGAGTAGCTGAGCATAGCTTAAGGTGGATGCTGTGCTAACCCATTTCTACTCTCTCATTCTCCCCCCACAGAGCCTTAAAGATCGCTCAAGCCAAAGTCAAACAAGCACAAACGCAACAACAGCAGCAACAGGATGTGAGTACAGTCAATCCCTGTCCGCTTTACTCGGCCGTAACTCATGATCCCCCTTTTTCTCTCTCTCTCGCGCTGCAGGCTGGGCCAGCTGGCTTCTTGAAGAGCTTTTTCTAAACAGTGCCCACAGCTATACACACAGCACTTGTACTATTTTACCTACTAAAACCAAAAGCACTGTCTACTATTTTGTATACTACCGATACCCAATACCGATACCGATACCGACTATGCAGTATTTCTAACAACTCTCACACACACTCACACACACACACCTACATTTGTAAATGACATGTGTAAATGCAATGCAAAACCATTATTTGATATTTCTGTGTATTTGTAATTAGGTTGCCGCTATACTCAAATGATGATTGCATTTAAATATCAGCTCGTAACGCGTAATTTGTATTTCTCTCTCTCTCTATATTTCACTTCGACTCGAATCTAACTTAATGTATACCGTTATCCTCCTCTACACGAACACGCACTGTCTCTCGCTTTCTCTCTGTCTCTCGCTGTCAAGTGAACTGTTATTTGATCTCGTAATTCGCACGCTGAAAAGTAGACTACGTTTCGAGGCACCACCACCACCACCCACAAGGATTAAGTTGCGCGAATGTGATTCACCAGAGAGGAAATTTGAATAATTAACAAACAAAAAACTAAATTAATGAAGTTGCAGTGCAGAAGTATAAGTATATTTATATATATATATATGTAGTTATCCATGATGCGCCTAGTCTCTGTTATAGTTAGTTAAAGATGAAAACTCTCTCTCACACAGACACACACTCACAACCAACCACACACACACACACTGTACATAGAGCATAAACGTAATCGTACGATACCAATTACCGAATACAAATACAATATGTAGAGCAATAAATTATATATATATATATACCATTTACTAAATACGTATATATATGTATATCGATATATATATATGTATAAGTACATGTATATTGTAGTTACATGCATTGCGAGTAAATTATATATTTGCGTAGCCTTTAGCCGTGTACCAAAGAATTATATAAAAATCAGCAAACACACAAGAAAAGCATACCCACAATTCGAATAATTAATAATATTATTAATAATATTAATAGTAAGTATAATAAACTCCATGGAACGTTACCCAACCAAAAGTCGATCTCTATTTTAATTAGTTAAATCTACAAGGTATCTCCTATACACCCACACACCCACACAAACACCTTTTCCTACTGAGCTTGAGGGATACTAGGGATGCTACTACTAATGAATCGAAATCGAAGCGCGTCAAATTTAACACTTCCAATTTTAAAGTATTTAAGGCCGTTTCCTCATTGTCTAAATAGCAGCTAACTGCCAGTCAACCCTACAATTAAGATTATTTGTTGGTTTTTGTGACAGACTAGAAAACGGTTATTACCCTATAACCAAATAGCCTGAATTTAAGTATTTATTTATTCTGTCATGGTCTATTTTGCCTCTAAAATCATATTACGTTCATACAGACTTGTTCTCAATTCCACTTCCACAAAAATACTTCGAAAATGGAATTGATTAGTGATTAGTGATATAACCAACCCATAAAATGAAAATAAGGGTTCCATCTATGGACAATTGGAGATATTTTGGTAAATTTAAGTTATTTAAAAATTAATAATTTGTTGAACACCTCCGATTTCTTTGAGGAAAATCAATAATATTCAGAGTTATTCTTAAAAGCATAACACCTGCCCAAAAATGCTGTTTAATATACATAGCTAAAAGTGGCAAAGCTAAGGCTTAGCTAAAACTATGCTTGTTTAAAAGCAAAGCTCAATCTCAATATATTATATATATGATTCCTTTTAAGCGTTCACAACTTCTGGGAAAAATTGAAATGCACTTTTTGAGTGTATAAAAATTTTTATATATGATTTAACATAAATGCTTATAGAACAGTGTTACATGCTTTGGAGCACCAAATATCTAAAAACTAGCAAATTCATTTTGAAAATAGCTACAGTTCCAGTCAGTTCTATCAGAATAGTTGCAATTTCGAAATAGGTAGACAGGGAAAAATAAAAGGATATCAAAAAATATGCATTGGATGATTTTCAGTATCCAATTGGACTGGAACATGTCTGAAATATACTTTTAATCATTCAACGGAGCTGAAAATCATTCAATAAATATGAAAAATGATCATCATTTGGATAATTTTCAGCTCCTTTGGATGATTAAAAGGATATTAAAGACATATCCAGACCAAATGAATTGTTTTTGGATCTTTTTCTTTCTATTTTTTTGCAAAATTGCTAAAAATTTCTCAAAACTGAATAGATATCGGCTTTAAAGCGTACAAAATACTAGCTGAACTAAAACAAACAAAAAACTTGAGAAAATAGCAAGATCCGGTGCGAAATAGCTAAATTGGCAACACTGTATCGGTAGCCTGAGTCACTTTCCGAGAGCGGTTTCTGCAAGTCGCAGGGCAAACGAAAAAGAGCGAACATACAAAAACAAATGTGTTTCTCTTCTCTCTTACCAATCATAAGCAAAGAGCGCAGGTAGTTTCCGTCTCTCGTTTCGTTGAGCCACACGAAACCGTTTTTGTATCAAAAGTTTTCAAAAGTAACAGTAAATGCATCGCCCAGTATCCCAACTGAAATCAGCAACTCTTAGAACAATTCTAGACCCACACACACAAACACACACCCGCCCCCCTCCGGACCCCCCCTACACAATGCTTAACTACATGAAAAGCTTTACTTTTTGTCTGCTGTGAATGTGCATGAAAGGGAGATGAGTAACCTCCACTCCCCCCCCTCGGCGCGAATGTCCACTGTCCAATGTTGCTTAAGTTCGTCTTTTGGTTTGATTGAAGTAAACGCAGCAACGTGTTATTGTTATCAAAGCATATACCTACCTACACACATAGTTTAACTAATTAAATGCTATATATACACAACCATACATATATATATATATTTACATTAATACAACATAGTTACCAGGAATTACATACATGTAAAAACCAATACCAAGACAACGTTTTATATACATAAAAGTATCCTATAAATCGTATAGCGAAAACGTTAGAGCTGTCATAGTTACATATTCGTTGTACGTTTTTTCGTTCCCTAGAAAAAGGAGTAATCACTGCCAATGTATGCGAACAAAAACCGAAAAATTGCCATATGAATGTTCATTTAATGTTTAAACACAGACCATGACAATGACAACAAGAACAACAACAGAGACACAGACACAATATCATATCACACACTCACACACACACAAAGTTATGCATATTTAAACGACCAACTAAACTACGAACTAACCAACTGCATACGACGCTTCGATATTAGTTATCCACTTAGGAGGAAGAAGAAGAAGGAGAGAGAGAGAGGAGAGCGGCAACGCGTGCGGATTCCCCGACGCCGTTTGCCTGTTGTACATAACTAAGGGCCCCCCAAAGAGTTCCTAACTTAGGAACGACGGGTAAACACGCTGAAGACACGAGTTACAAGTCAAGTAATACAAGGGTGAGCTGGCCTGCGCTTGCCCACCCCCAACCCCTTCCCCGCAGACGGGCGAATGTGTACATACTTAGGTACTAAGGCCGCCATATAACAGCAGCTGTATAATATATGACTTACTTATAGACGAGAGATATCACCCAAAAGCGATACCAAGCAATTAACAAAGGACAAATCACAACAACAAAATACACCACGTTGACAATATACACACACACACCGACACTCACACACACCGACACACCCACACACACACGTATTTGTTGGTCAACGTAGCAAGTAAACTCAGACAGAAACGCAAAATGGAAGCCAACATATCCGCCAGATAGCGCTAATCTCAAGTAAACTGAAGTTGGACACAGTTGTCAGGCCGATTCATTTGTCAGAAATCTCAACCGAAAAACCAAAAGTTATAGAAAATGGAATGGAACACTTGCCTTTAACGTATGTACTATTACTTAACTTATTGTTAGCCTAGATAGTTTGAATAAACGACAAAGGAACTAAAGGTACATTGTCTATATATATACAGATATATATATAAATCTATGTACATGTACAACTGAACTTTACCGTAAACACTTTAATCATATTATCCCCGCCGTCGTGTACCCTAAACTACTTACAAAATACAACAAAGCTTCAACTTTTTCTATACAACTCTAATATGTAATTAGCAAATTATAACACACACACACACACACACACACACACACACACACACACACTGACACACACACGATATCAACACAAATTGACATTACGGCCCAACATGCCCGGGCCCCTTAAGAATTTATCAATGAGAAATCATTAAGAGGAGAACCACAGAGAGAACCTTCTGTGTACATAGACGAGTATACCCTACACCTAGCGTACTTAGCAGATATGACGACGACAAAGCGCAAACTATAGTAATTACCCCCTCCCCCCACATCCGATCCGATAAACGATACTAGCAGAGATCCGTAGTCCGAGCAACGCGATCATACCCAAACAGCCGAACTTGGTTGGAGAGACAAGCGGAATGGAACAGAACAGAACAGGCCCCCCTCCCCCCAGAACCCCAAACAGAGATACAACTTTCGTGTAAAACAACATTTTTTTAAAACAAGTTTGGTGATCTACGATATTGGTAATAATTATTGATAAATAAACTAATAATAATAATAATAATAACATAAAATTACATAACTGTATGCAGACATAAACATAAAGTAAATATTTATTATATAATGTTTTTTAAGTAACAAACTAGATAAGCCATTATATATATATACACATATATACATACATATATATTATACATATATGAAACTACATAAGTTTACAAGGTATATGAACAAAGCAAAACAAAACATTAACAACAACAAAACGAAAACCGACAACAACAACAAACAAAGCAAAACAAAAAGAGCAACAAAACGCAACCGCAGCAACTAAACAAACAAACAAACGACAACAACAACAACAAGTATGACAAAACCAGAACATAACAAAGTAAATAAATTTATTATATACATACATACATAGAAGAATATTAACAAAGCGAAATGAAATGATTATTTGAAACATGTTCATTATATATAAATGTCATTACAAATGTTCTTCAAAACTGCCTACCAATAAAATATATTTCAAATAATATCCACAAGTGTCTCGAAACGCTAACACAGGGTGGGTCCTCAATTCAAAGAACTCGAAGGGAAAGCATTGAATTGGGAAAGGCAACCATCAGGAAGGGATACAGTGTCTTATGGTATTGATCTGACCAAATGAAAATAATTCTTAAAAACCCAATAAATAAGTTTCGCTTAGCGTGGCACAGTTTGGACGCTGTAACACCGGTGCATTGAACAAGAACCAAGTGAAATCGGAATTATACAAGCAAATTTATAAAGTTCACAGCTAAAACGTGGTCCAAAAAAGATATGGGAGAATGATATTACGGGCCTTAACTGCAGTTAGTGGCCAAAGATATGTGGCCATTGTATTTCGTTGAACCCTTTTTTGAGGAGTTTAGCTATTATAGCACTCTTGACGCGTGCATAATTCGTGAGTGACGCAAAACGATACAAAAATTACGTGCGTGAAAGCTAACTCGCTCACGCCCACTAGCAAACCCACTGGCTTTATTCACAGAGAGTTCAATGCGAGTGCCAAACGTTAATTGAAGATCAATGCAGCCTGTTCAAACTGATATGAGCCCCAATAATTAACACAGTAAAACAAAAGTCAACTTTTGATAAGACCTATAAACGGTGCCAAAAGATGGTAAAACCAGAGGCATCAGTTAGCAACACCTTATACCCAGTTTTTCTTCGTTAGCCCGAGCAGTGTTGCCAGGTCTTGAACAGAAAATAATGCCAGATTTACGAAAAAAACTAGCTGAAAATAGCAAATTTGTTTGTAAAAATGGCTGAAAAAATGGCTAACATTTTGTTACCCCAAAAAATAACCAAATTACCCTAAAATAACCAAAAAATTGAATTTTAATTTAAATGTCCAATAATGATTTTATTAAATCTACATCTTCACTGTCTTCATTGTTATATTTTTCATTTTCGGCCACCATTTTTAAAAATTTCGTTGGCACTTCATAATCGTGGCAGCATTTTCCATTTCTGCGCAGGCCGTATCTATAAAGAGGAATATTAATAATGCTGCTTTAAAAACTTAAGTAAATGGAAATACCTTATTTTTAAAATTGAATTTAGTGTTTTTATATGTAACCTGTTTCTGAGGTTACTTTTTACTATGTTCATTTGACTGAACACACGCGTATAAAGCACTTTAGGCATTTTTGCATCACTTTTTTTGCGTCACTTAATGTACACCACAAACTAGAGATGAAACACACAAAGCAGTGATGGTCAAAAGTAGAAATCACTGTTCGATAAGTATTTTCACTCAAGTCACTTAGAGTATTTTCGCTGTAACTGGTAATTCTCACAGACCTAAATCACGGGTTCGAGAAAATTGCCGAAAATAGCTGAAGTTTATTTTAAAGTAGCTAGATTTATAGCTAGTAGCAATTTCTTAATTTTTCTAGCATTCGGCCTTTCAAAATGGCTAGAACTAGCCATAAAATTGCTAAACTGGCAACACTGAGCCCGAGTTCGCTTTAAACGGGCACATTTATACTAGCAACACTCACACTTAAAAAAAATAGGGGGTTAAAGGTAATTTAGAACCGCCGCGTTCGCCTAATGTTAACACCAAAAGGTTGCAGCTCCACGAAAAGTCGTGCGAGCGCAGTGGCGTCAGAGGGCGCTAAAAAAACAAAAGAGGGTAGTTCAAAATCAGACACAGATGGCGCTGTTTGATTTCAACTAAAGCAGCCAGCAGATGGGAGCGAACAACCAGACACAGATGGCGCTGTTTGAATTGAACTTAAGCGGCCAACAGACGGCGCCACATTCATTTCAAAAGAAAATTAGGGTACAGGGTACAATTAAATGTACCAAAGGTACACACAGAGTTTATTAAGTTGGTGTGAGAGAATGCAACAGACAGAAGGAAGCAT
This sequence comes from Lordiphosa fenestrarum, assembly GCA_035044985.1. Classification (NCBI taxonomy): domain Eukaryota; kingdom Metazoa; phylum Arthropoda; class Insecta; order Diptera; family Drosophilidae; genus Lordiphosa; species Lordiphosa fenestrarum. The sequence continues at coordinate 2,073,511 of JAWNNO010004737.1, forward strand.
CTACGACTATAAAAAGCAGATATATGTATTCTTGATCTGTCTGTCTGTCTGTCCGTATGAAAGCTCAGCCATCAGAGACGAGATTAGAGATAGAGGTTTGCCGTGTATGGAACAAATACTTCTTGTACCTGCAGGCAGTTCAAGTTTATTTTCAATTTATGCCACGCCCACTCCCACCCCCGCAATTTGAAAAAGGGTTATATCTCCCACAATTTAAACGAAAGAAGGTTTGTATCTTATGGACATATTTAGTTATTAAAATTGTTTATTGATCCGCCGAAGGAATGGTGAAAATCGGTTGAACGATTGTTGAGTTATAGGAAAAACAAACACTTTATGCTGGGCAGTCCCGGCTGAAGCAGCCATGGGCAGCACTTAAAAACTGTGGGAGGTGCAGAGTATGTTGTAGTCAGGCTTGACCAACTTTCTTACTTGTTTTGATATAATATTCATAGTATTTTGCCTATTTTCAGCTCCATTGGATGACAAACTAAGATCAATTTAAGATTAAACGAATATTTTAATGTCCAAAAATGATATTCAATACAAATGGTTACCTTAATCATTATGGAGAACATCAATAACTATCCTTTTTTTCTCTGCTTGGTGAAATGACATTGGATTGGAGGTGTTTTTGAAAGAAAATCTTCTTTAATGGACAGTGTATAAATGATTTGATTGAAATCACACTTAATGTCGCCTTTTTACACAACACAATCACCGCCCCCTTTTCGGAAATGCAATCGTTTATACTCGTATTTCCACACAGAGAGAAATAGGAGATTACAAAATATTCTTTGAATGATTCGAGCTAAAAGTCATCCAAAATATATGAAAAATAATCATCATTGGGATGATTTTCAACCCCATTGGATGATTGAAAAGGATATTGAAGAAATAGCCAGTCCAAATGGGCATATTTTGTATGTACCCAGTTGTATCTTTGAAGAAATGACCTAACTTTTAAAAAAAAAAGTGTACCACTCCGGGGTTTCCGGTTCAACATCCGTGCTAAACCGAACCGTTTCTCTGGGGTTTGGGTTCGCAATGCATGCAAAACCGTCCTACCAAACCAGTTTACCGACCTGATACCTTGCTTGGTATTTTTCGCGGAGGTCGTTTTAATGGGGCACGAGTCGCGAGGGTGGGGCGGCAGTAACAGCTGCCCTATAAAATATTAAAAGTCACCCACACCAAACGGTTCCAGCCAGCAAAACGAGGGGTACTCAACGCGTGATGTAATCATATGGCCGGGGAGGGTCCCTCTACATATGTGATATCCTTGTACCTAAGCAGAATACATAGCGTTGCCCACCTACAATTGGATTACGACAGGCTCGGCCCCGACGACGACGACGACGGCGGCGACGGCGACACAGGCGAAAGCTCCTTGGGCGCCGCCACACCAACCCCTAGCCAAAACCCCCGCCCCACCCGCAATTTGGCGCATGTGCCGCTGCTGCCGCCGCTGCTGCTGGACGTTCTTGAGCTCTTGCCAGCGTTGCCTTTTATCGATTGACCCAATTCCGGGGTAAATGTGTGTTGTGTGTTGCTTTTTTTTGTGTTCTCATCGCCTTTTGCCTTTTGCTTGCGCCATTCGCGCTGCGTATAATATTTATCTGGCCCCGGCCAAACGCCCCCGCAGCCAAATTCCAATGCTTTCGTCCTTTCAACGTCCTTTCCACAGTTTTGCGGGCGTGGAAGGTTTTGGCTTCTTTTTTGGTGGTTTCTCGTCATTATGTCATATCCAGAGCGATATCGGTCTGCATTCCAGTGCAGCGGGCAAAGCCAATTAGCCGAGAGATAAACAAAACGCCCATCCGTTCGACCCAGAAACATATTGGTTGGAGCACCGAGTGCCACAGCAGAAGTATTAAGTGACGAGTTGGAGTAGGGCTAGCTGCAAGAGCAGAGAGATACAGAAATGTATCTAGCGGCCATGTAGTACGCCTAGTGCTTGTGCCTGTGTGTGTGTCTGTGTGTGTGTGTATGACACGTGTAATTGACCCACTTTCCCTACTCGAAAAAGCAATGTTTGTACACACGAGTCGTATGTGTGTGTCTATGTCCAGCGATTTCAATTCCAAAAAAAAGAAAACCCCCCTTCCCCGCTCTCTCACACACACTCACCGACACAGAGAGCGACGGACGTGGCATACCTGGTGTTAGATACTTACGTATCCAAAAGATAGTTGTACCTGGGTAAGCCACCGTTCTGTGATCTGCCAGTTAGCCATAAATCCGAGACTCAAATTGTTCATTAAAGAAGTGAAAATCGAATTGATGTTTCAATATTTACCAAGATAAATCTCTCTCTCTCGCTGTGTGTGTGTGTGTGTTTGGTGGAAGCTTTTACAGCTTGGACAAAGCTTTGTATCTACACATGGGCTGCAAGAGTTTTTGTAGCTTTGGCAAATAGTTTGTAGCCAGCGACCTATTTATCAGATACACACACTCTCTCGCTTGTAGATGCGCCCGATTGTCTAATGGAATGCGCTGACTGCAAATGAACAATGCAGAAAATGTACAAAATTGCTTATTAAAAACGAAAAGAACGAACGCAGCAACAGCAACAGCAACAGCAGCAACAACAACAGCAGCGACTGTATCTGTATCTGAGAGATAGTTCTGTTTGTTCTTTGTCGCGACACTGATAAAGTCAATTAGCAACGAACAAGCAAACGCAAAGCGTTGGTGAACGTAATTAATTAGTTCTCTGCTGAGTGGGCCACATCATCGCCCGCCGAACAGTTGCGAGCTTAATTGACAAATATGCCGAATTGCAGGCGTTTGCGTATCTGTAAGATACAAGTGAGACCGCCAGAACGCCCGCCCGCCCGCATTTACAGCTAGAGTCAGCAGCTAAACGCTGGCAATGCCATTTCGCTGATTGTTAACACACACGCACACACACACACACAGAGGCACACACAACCGTTGGCTATTTATACCCGTTACTCGTAGAGTAAAAAGGGTATACTAAAGTCGTGCAAATGTATGTAACAGGCAGAAGGAAGCATCTCCGATATCATAAAGTATATATATTCTTCATCAGCATCAACAGCCGAGTCGATATAGCCATGTCCGTCTGTCCGTCCGTCCGTCCGTCCGTCCGTCCGTCCGTCCGTCCGTCCGTCCGTCCGTCCGTCCGTCCGTCTGTATGAACACCTAGATCTCAGAGACTAGAAGAGCTAGAGCAACCAAATTTTATACGTAAGCTAGTATTGTCTGTAGGCAGATCAAGTTTGTTGTAAATTTTGGCCACGCCCCCTCCCGCCCCCGCAATAAAAAATATTGAATAACTCCCACAATTTTTAAGATATCGAGCTCAGATTTTGCAGTGTAGTCTATGTGGCCAATATCTACAATCTCACAAATTTTCAAAAGGATCGGATAATAAATGGCCGAGTTAAAAAAATGTTGCATACTTATCCGGGATGAGCTGAGTAACGGGTATTTCGAAGTCGGGCAGGGCCGACTTTAACTTACGCTAGCTCTCGTTTTACTTGCTGATGTAATCAGAGTCCCAGTCCAAATCGACCGCAAATTGGCTAACATTTTTGTTCCCTAGTTGACATTGCGTTCAATTGAAGGGCGGCATCAATTACCAACTAAGCTATTTCCAATCACTTTCTGATATTATTCCACACCCCAGAGGATTCTCCTTCTAAATAATGCACAACCAAGTGGAAGTGCAGTCAAAAACAAATCAAACCGTTAGGGATTACGGGGTAAGCCCGGATATTCTTGAAAAAATATGGATTTGAGCTCAGTTTTTAGCAATCCTGAAGCGGGATATCCCGCTTATCCGTTTATGTCATAAAGACTAGGGACCGATCTCTCATCTTCTTCATAGAGCTATCTGTCACATAAACTTACGAATAACAGTGTAAAATCTATGTTTATCTGACACATAGCCGCTATGTAGAAGATGAGAAATCGGACCTTAATCAAGCAAACAAAATTCGAGTACAATTTAATCCGAAAACAGCATCGCCTTAGGGCCGATTTCTCTTCCCCTAGATAGCTGCTATGTGTCAGATATGTGTCACATACATACTAATGTATGAAAAGGGCACATAGTGCTATGTATAAGATGTGAAATCGGCACTTAAGCAAGTTACAGTTTAATTTGAAAGATTTCTCTTCCTTTTCTTTCCCTGTACTCCGTATTCTATAGCACATTCGTAAACACATCAAGGGAGATATTAAAACTTATGAAAAACTAAGAAAAAACTAATTTTTGTAGACTTGTCTGGGACTCGAACTCACAACCTGTCAGCCTTGCACTGGCCACAGATGGAACAGCACCATTGCACATAATTATTGTCCCCCGTTTAAAATGGGATCGTTCTCAACTTATGAACATTTAAATTCCAAAGGGATTAAATTGAGTAGAATATCCTGTAAATCGTGGTTGAATCTTTAAGCTTGTGCCGGGACTATAACAAGAATAAACAGATTCAACTTATTTCGCCTTTTTTTTCTGTATAAATTTTTCAAGAAAAGAGATGAAATCTGGTATCTTGTGATATTTCTTGATAGTGGGGAACATTTTCAAATCAGACGGCAGAGGGTATTTTGGTTTCAATAGTTCAATTTCGCAGGGGGTCTAGTCTAATCTGGGACTTTTTTAAATCAATAAGAACACAAGTACGAAAGTCTCTGTACTCTGTACCACCCAATGTTTGTGCCCATCGCTGCTTTATGCGGTGCTGTCCAGCATAAATGTTGGTTTTCCCTATAACTTGAAAATCGTTCCTCCGATCTTGACCATTTCTTCTGCGGATCGATAAACATTACTAATACCTAAATGTGTCCTGAAGGTACAAAAATACATATAACTTTCTGTCACCTTTAACTTACATTTAACAGAGTATGTGCCCATTTCACATCTTCTACTTTCAGCTATTTGTCACCATAAACTTACAAATAACAAAGTAAGAGCCGTTTTCTAACGTTAACTAACACATAAACCTACAAATAACAAAGCGAAATCTAAGGGCAGATTTCACATCGTCTATTTAGCTTTTATGTGACAGATAAACTTAATTTTTTGTTTGGCTTATGTGACAGATAAAGCTAGATATAAGATATGAAGTCGGCCCTAGATTCTCTGACAGTAAATGAGAAGTCCGCCCTTAATTGTGAGTTTATCTGACATATAGTATAGCAGCTATGTAGAAGATGAGAAATCGACCTTAAGTGTTGTATCACAATGTTCATAAAATTTTGATTTTCTATAATAAAAGGTGATATTAAATTGTCCATACCTCTGTCTGTATGAATACCTTGATCTCAGAGACTATAAGAGCTAGAGCCGCCAAAACGTTAGGTTCGAAACAGGTTCAAGGTCAGTTCAAAAAATTCGATCTGAAAATTAAGGGAACCTTCTTTTAGAGTTCCAAAAAGTAATACAGGGTGGTTCAAAGCAAAATTTTTGGTTTGAATAGCTTAGGAAGCCTTTTGCTAAACTAACCTAAGACTTAACAATCGTTCAAAGCGAACAACTTATGTAAAATAACTTACCCTGCCCTTAGAAAACTAGAGCTTTAAACTACAATTAATATTACAATTACCATTGCAATTACCATTTCAATTACTATTACAATTATTGGGGAATTTACAAAACGAATTACCATTACAATTACAATTACTTCGTAATTAAAAATGTATTAACAATTACCATTACTGTAATAATTACTCAAAATAATTAAATTATTTTGAAATTGAAATGTTTGTAATAATTTCGGCAATTTTTCTTTTAAATATATGTAATTAAAAATTGCCACCGAAACTACTCAAATATTTCAACTACCAAATAATTGAATGCTTTAAAAGAAATATTGAAATAATTGTAGTTGTAATGGTAATTATATTTTGAAGTAACCCAATAATTGTAATAGTAATTGTATAGGTAATTTAATGCTAATTGTAGTATTCAGCTCTGCAGAAAACCAGCCCCGCACTAAAAATAAAACCACTTTTAATGCAAAATCAATAGACTTGCCCCTCAACCCACATGGACAGGTGGTTTCCTCACTTTACGACAGTGCATAGTTAATTTATTTTCCGCTCTATTCATTTATCAGTCACCTCGGCATCGATAGTCAATCTTAACTCAATAATGGCATACCTTAAGAACTAATCGTTTATGTAATACTATCAATCTGATCTCTCGGGGCTGGACATGGTTTCGCCCGCAAAGGACACTCCCTTGGATACAAACGCTATGTTTGTCATGGGCTTGGGTGGGTGTTGCTCCTCCTTGCGTCGCTTGAGCTCGCTGCCTCGCTGCGAGCTGAACCGCTTGTTGCGCTTCATGTTCGTGAACCGCACATAGATCTTGCCTCGCCGCTCGGTGCGATAGTAGTGCAACTGTTCCTTGGGGAACAGTTCAAGGATTTCACGCTCCAGCAGGTGACTTCGCTGCAGCGTCAAGTGCAATTGGTTATCCTCGTAGTAGCTGCAAATCAGTTGAATTAGCAGCAATCGCTGCACCGCATCCAACTGTTCGATCTGTCCCAGATGTTCGAGCAAGGCCTGAGCCTTGGGGCCCGACGACTGGAGTATGCCCAGCACAGTGACACCCCCCTCCTCGCCCATGTCCTGTTCACTGCACTCGCGCTCCTGCTTGAGGGTGCCGCCAACGCTGCCCAGGGAGGTGTGCACCAGCTCGGTGTGATCGGTCAGAGGCAAGGCCATGTGAAAGGAGGTGGATTCACCTGCCTCATTCAGAGAAACCAACGGTTCCGAGGGCATGGCCTTGACGGGCTGCTCATCCAATTTGCTGGCCAAAGAAAAGGGCTCCACAATGGTGCGGGCATTGGTAATCTGTGGCTGGCAGGGGGGCGATCTTAGATCGGGCTCGTGGCAGCGGCAACCGCTGCAATGGCCGCCACCGCCCGAGGGTCCCTGCAACGGTACATTGAGCCAACGTCGCCAGCGTTCCAGGTGGTGCTCGAAACGGATGCGGGTGCCAAACCTAAAGTGTCGCAGCAGCTCATCCAAATGATGTCGCTTGATCATTTGCAGCTCCTCCACATTGATGGCCTCATCTGTGGTGGTGAAAGAAGGTGCTTTCTACAGACAAACACCGCATTAAGGGGAGGAGGGGGGGTCTGGCGGGGGCTTTACCTTGAAAATGTGACAGCAGTTCGGAGGCGTTCCAGGAGCGCAGAAGTTCACGCAGCTCCTCATAGTCTGGCCCGTGTCCCTGCTGCCCAAGTCCAGTTGCCCTGGGCATGGTTCGGTTGGCTGCGCAATGTATGTATGTATGTACAACTACAACCGGGCGTACATCCTTTCGTCACGAACGAGAAAGCGGCACTGAATTTTGCAACAGGCGCGACTCGCGTACCACTCTATACCTGGCCACTCGCTGTGTGTGTGCGTGTGTGTGTGTGTGTGTGTGTTTGAATTGTACGCTGTACATAGTACAGTCATGCCTGCCATCGTTTCATCGTTTCGTCGTTTCGTTCGCTTTTCATTCTTCATCGGTTGTTTCGTTCGCATTCGTAGAGCTCCCACAAGCAGCTGCCAGCCAAACAGCCAGCATACATACATATGTAAGTATGTATGTATGTATGTATGTATGCCCGACATGTATTCGTAATGTTTGTCGTACATATGTATGTTTATGTATATGTTGATAAAAAAAAAAGCTGTTTAAATATTTCGCACTCGCCCATCTGATCGCTGCTGCTGCGGGGGAGTTAACACTACTCATAAATCCCCTCCTGCAACTGCCTCTTTGGCTTTGGCCTGTGCACCCTAAACGCTCGAACATCCAACCTCCAGAGTCGTCGGAGTCGTCATCACCATCATTGTAAAGTAGCCAACGCTAAGTCAGTTCATTGAACTTCTTCTGTAAATGTTTTCCTTTCTTTATTTTTTGTTGTTTACTTAGCCCGCTTTTGTTGTTGTTGTTGTAGTTGTTGTTGTTTTTTTTGGGCAACAACTTTCCGTAGTCTTTTTGGGTTTCTTCTGGCTGGCTGCTACTGCAACTTGTTTAGCTCAAATGCCTTCATTAACGCACACACAAACACACTCTGAGGGACAGAGGGACGGCTGGGAAAACCCTCCCAAAGCCAAATGGAAATTTCATGTCAGCCGCACACTCGGGGGATTGGTATACGGATACGGATACGGTTACAGTTACAGTTTTCGCCAGTGAGAAAAATATCTTCTTACCTGATACGAACCTAATGAGCAGCTCACTGATTTGGAAAGGAAACTCAAGAAAATTTGGGAAAATTCCCTCAACATTCTAATTATTGTTGTGCGCTGGTCTTGGGTTTCCAATTAAGCAGATTGGGGATAGCTAAATTAAAGCAATTGACCAGATGAAAGAGCAACAGCTCGAAGAAATATTCAGCTAGCTGCTCAAACCAGATGCATGCAAATGTCAAACTGGTTTATTGCACCCTATTCTCTAGACACTCAACCCCCCGCCCCTTGGGATATCTCATTGCAGTTGCATTCTTCGGCGAGGGTCACAATAAGCCGCGCAATATTGTACGAGCTAACTTTTCATTCTGAGTAATGAAAATTCCTTTAGGTAGAAAAACAAAGAACAACTTCCTCATAAGTCTTTTGGTATTTGTACACTCAGAAAAATAGTTGCAAAATGTGACAGTTTCAACGAACGGTATGGTTAACTAAGAATAAGCGTTTTAAGTACCTACAACAACTGCCGGAGCAGCTCGTTTCACAGGTTCAACAATCGATAATGTTTGAAAATACGAGATTGACTTTTGGTTAAAGCTTTTGAATCGAACCAGAAATGTAAGCTGCTAAGGAATTAAGGGTAGTTCGGTTCAGTGGTGTACATATAGTATAATCCAACGGTTCGGTTCATAATATGGTTTTTGAAGTTAAGTAAACCACAATTTCAGGTTGGTTCAGAGCAACTTGGTTCAAACTAAACTTAACCAATTGAAAATGTTTCAAAATTTAATCTTATTGGTTGAAGGTTATGGATCGAACCAGAGATGTATGCTGCTAAGGAATTAGAGAGCCAGTCTTAGACTAGATTTACACGGTGCTTCATGCAGTTCTCTTAGTAGCCGGAATATGCAAGGCAAACTGAATACGTTTTATAATGGAAAGTTTTAGAATCTCACCTGATTCTCTTCTCTTCACTGTGTAAATCCAGACTTAATCCCCCGTTTCGGTGCATAGTCTGGTTTTTATACCCTTGCAGCAGGGTATATTATAATTGTCCAGATGTTTGTAACGCAAAGAATGAAGACTCTGCGACCCAATAAAATATGTATATATTCTTGTTCAGAATGACGAGCTAAGTTGATTTAGCCATGTCGATCTTTTTCTTTGCTATCTCCTCCGTCAGTTTCAAAGCAATCTTTACCAAACTTTGCAAGAAGTAATTAAATTCATATACGCTGCACATTTGTCGAAATTGGCCGTATCGGATGACTATAGCATATAGCTGTCATAGGAACGAGCGGTCGACAAACTAGTTTAAGTGAAAAAAACCTTTTTTGTTTTCAATGGAAAAGCCTCCAAACTTCGTGTTCATTAGTTTGCTATGCTTTTCATGATTTCACAAAGTCGGACATCTATATAGTAGAGCTGCCAAATATAGGTTATAAAAATAGTCTTAGTAAGGAAAACTTTTTTTATTTTCAATGGAAGCATCTTCAATTGTTGCATTTCTATATTTCATGTAGTTTTACACAGTTTTACGATGTTTTGTCAATATCGGATGACCACAGCATATAGCTGCCATAGGAAAGATCGGCCGAAAGCCAAGTTTTTGTGAGAAACTTTGTTTTGTTTTGAATAAAAACGCCTCCAAACTTTGTATTTCTTAGTTTGCTATGCTTTCCCTGAGCTGAAAATCATCCAAAAGAAGATAGTTTTTCATGTTTTTTGGATGGTTTTCAGCTCCGTTGGACAATTAAAAGGATATGTAAGAAGTATTAGCGTCGTGCTGTAAAATGATGACACTGATCAGAATTGCAGCACAATAGCTTCTCAACTGACAGACAACAGACTGAGAACGGACAAAGAAACATCGACTCAGCTAGTTGCCCTGATCAAGAACATATATTCATAGTATGGGATTATAACTCCAAATTTGCCTCTCCCTACTTTTTTCGAGTGTACCTGGCAAATTGTAACAATCGGCGAGGAATGGCGAAACATGCGCAGTACAAACGCAACAAAGCCTGAAGCAAGGAGGTGACTTGATGAGGGGGGCAGGGAGCCGGGCCGAAAAGTGCTCATAAGGGTAGTTACGTGTGGTGGCTGTTGTCAAGGAACGCTCGCGCTCACATGGCACTGCAACTGAGTCAAGGTATGCAACTGACTGATAAGGGGTGCCCGCTCCTAATCAATTTGCCTGCGGAAGTGGAAGTGAATCAACTGCGCAGCAAAAACACAGCTGGCCAAGTTGTTCCGCAGTTGACGATTCCCTTGCTCAATGAAAACGTTATCTAAACCCCAAGCCTAAGCCCCAACCAAGTCCAAAAGGCCTGAGCTGCGTTCCGTCTTAGTCGTCAGAGAGGCGTAACTTTCGGTCGCAGACAATTTATTTTCGGGGGGCCGATGGGGGGAGGGGCAGCTGGGGCTCGACAGCGATACGAACCGCGGAGAGCCGCTGTCGTCGTCGTGTATCGGTGACCTACACTGGCTTCCCCTACACAGCATGTACTCACATATACATACAAGAAAAAGCTTATGTATGTACACACCAGGCAGACGGTATACAAGTACAGTACATATATGTACGGTATATACGGGGGAGGGGAGGGGTGAGTGTGAGTGGGTTTTGGGGCACGCATATAGAAGCAATTTTTTGGTGGAGACAGAACACTGTCAGAGCCAAGTCAGAGTCAGAGTCGGGCATTCGCCAATGCTAATTCGCTGGCATTAGACGCGGAGCAGCGGCAGCCACAGCTGTATCTGAGTAGTGAAGAACGGGTTCCTTACGGAAGATTCTCAAAACGTAAGTAGCAATTATCAGCATCATCATCTCGTAGAGAAAGTTTAGAGTCCACCAGATGTCCCATTAAATATTAATAGACCCCCTCCGACTTGGATAATTGCATAAAATTATTGCCACAGCAGAAACAACAAGTTTGTATTTCATTTGCTGTTCAGCTGAGAACGACCAAATCGATCGGAGTACCTCAGGGTGAGTCTAATTAGTCACTCGTGCACATTTCAAGGTTTTCCAGTTGTTAACTAGTTGTTCAAGCGGTTCTATGTACACATATATGTACATATGTATGTGCATTTGTATTCAAGTGCTATTAGAATTTAAAGATCAAAAGCGCAACTGGCAAGGCTACTTAGTTCTCAGTCACAGACACTTAATTCCACTAGAACGGACGCATACACAAAGCCCTGATTGGGGAAGGACTGAAAGAACTGGTGATTTCAGACATCAATTTTGCACAGGTTAGGTCAAAATAATTGGAATGAGGTTCAAGAATAGAGGCATACCCTTGCAGTTCGTATTTCTTACTAAGAATACTTTTCGTACCTTACTTTTCTATAGAAGCTATACTATTTAGACGACAGATTTCGACCAAACTTGGTGGAATCATGCAAAAGCCTAGCAAACGATCAAGTTAGAAATTTGGAGACGATTACATTTTAAATAAAAAAGTTTTTCTCAATAGAACTACTTTTTCGACCAATCATTAGCACTGCAGCTATATGCTATAGCCATCCGATTCTGACAAAACGTTGTAGAATTGTGTGAAAGCATATTAAATAAATAAATGCCAATTTAAGGGACATTACCGTTGAAAACCAACAAGTTTTTCTCACTGAGACTACATTTCAGACTCTACTTTTCTATGACAGCTATATAGTTTAGATGTCCGATTTCGACCAAACTTGGTAAAATCATGGGCAAGCAAACTAAGAAATACAAAAGTTAGAGGCGTTTCCATTTAGAACAAAAAAGTTTTCTTACTAAAACTAGTTTTTCGATCGATCGTTTCTATGACAGCTATATGCTATGGTCATTAAATCCGGCCGGTTCCAACAAATATGCAGCGTATTTGTACTAAAAGACTTCGTGCAAAGTTTGGTCGCGATAGCGTTCAAACTAACGGAGGAAATCGGCTAGACTCAGCTCGTCTTGCTGTTCAATAATATATACACTTTATGTGGTCAAAGATGCTTCCTTCTATGCATTACAAACATCTGAACAATTTTAATATATCCTCAGCAAGGATATACCAATTTCACTATATAAAGAATCTTATAGAATATCTGGCTTTAAAACAGTTTTAAAAACCCTTTTTTAAGTCGAATCAATTCCTAAAGCTAACTTGCGTATAGCTAGTTTTTCTATCGCCACATTTTAAAGGGAATTTCCCTTTAACTTTCCATTCATTGTCTAACTTTCCATCTTATATAGTCCATCTAACGTGCATAAATCTTACCAGAGATCATCAAGTCATAAACAACAACAACAATTTGGTGCGTGTAGATTGTAATTGAAAGATTACCTTTGGTTGGACGAATGTGGCCAAGATTCGTGCTTGGAGCGCATTAACTTTTGGCCCAAAAAAAAAAAACACAAAAAACAACAACAACACGAAAGAAAAAAAACATTTCTGTTTCGGTTTCTGTTTTGTGGTAAACATAAACACAGAAAGAAGACGAAAATTAAATGAAATCACATGCAACACACGTTTCGCTCGTAAAGCGGACGAAGACCAGAGGAGACATCAAAGCAATTGGACGATGGGGTAAGTGGATGGTGCGGAAAGCTGAAGAAATGCTCTCTCTGCGGTCAGCTTTCTTTCGTTTTATGAGTGTGAGTTTGGGTTTACCCGTTAATTCGACGAGTTAATGGGTATATATGGTTCGTGCAAAAAAAAAACGGATCATTGGAGTACAGACGAAGTATTAGAATTTAAAAAAATAAAAAGTGTTTTTGAGAATAGGAAACTTTTTCTACTTATAAATTATACATCATCCGAAATATGTGGGAGTATAAATATTGTATTTAGACAACAATTCAATCAATTTGATGTTTTCCGTACTCAAATAGTAACCTAGTAACCTTAAAAAGTAAGGAAGCATCACACAAAGTGCTCAGTTGCTTAAAGTGCTGCCCATAGCTGTTCCAGCAGGTGCTGCCCAGCTAAAATCATGAGCTTGATGCCATCATTCAATTCCACAATTTAGTTCTATAGCCCATAGACAAACTGGTTAGATTCGGGATTAAAGGGACCGTGGACTAAATTTATAAATAAATAACCCTTGAATCAAAGGCAGGGCCGGCCGAGTGTGGTACAGCGGGTAGTGTGTGTGCCTGCTGTGCAAGAGTTAGTGGTACCGACCACGCCTAGGAAAAAAGTTTCTTCACCCGTTTACCTTCGCAAGCTATTGGCGCCAGCTTTAGAGTAACTAGCCATGTAAAACCTTCTCAAAATTTGGCTTTTGCATTCGGTATTAAACTGTAGGTCGCTTTCTTCAGTACGAAAATTACAAGCCAACAAGCCAAGAGATTAAGAAAAGCTCTACTTGGCCCTTAGGGGCTTTTAAGCCAATTATTAATAGGCAACACAACCAAATATTGTCGGAAGACAATACTGTAGGCTATTTAACAAGGCTGCAAAGCGGTTCAAATAATTTGGACTTCCGAACCAGACCTTAAAACGAACTTCTTTCAGAAAATTGACTTTACAATATGAACCATGTGTCTAAACTTAGCCTTAAGGTGAAGGTTTCTCATGATGCTGTTATTATAAATTTTCCAAATGAATTTGCATGGCTCAGTTTAAGCATGAGCAACACAAATGCATAAGACCCAGATAGATTTGCCAAACAGGAGCATGAGTATTGGGCCCTAAGTTCAAATCGTTTAAAGAACTAATCCTTGAGACGATTATTTGAAACTTATGGAAAAAGGTTAAAGTAAGAGCATCGATTTAATTCGATATTGTCCAAGGCATGTCTTATCTTTTGTTCGAACTAAACCCTTGGAACGGACAGTTTCGAACCTTGAGGTAGGGTTGCCAATTTTATTCAAAATAAATACATGGAGCATACTACATAATAATATATAAATAAATCCCTTTTTTATAAGGGCTTTTTAAATCACTGAAAGACGTCTTAAAGATTATCTGACGTATCCAAAATATCGGTTGTGATTTCTAAGAATCGATTAAAGAAATCGGTTGAACCGATTTCTTAATACGCATGATTTATTTTTGGCTTGAATTATACCTGTTACTCGTAGAGTGGAGAAAAGAATGCCAGCAGGCAGATCAAGTTTATTTCCAAATTTTCCAATTAAAAATGTTGAATAAATCAAGCAGATATTTTGCACAATAATGTATGTTCCCAATACCAATTTTCTCTCGAATTTTCTTACAAATCGAATAAGAAATGGTAGAGTTCTATAGGTTGCCTAAATGTTGCCTACCTTTTGGAGCATTATGCGCTGTCTGCTACCATAATTTTTATATATTATACATTAATGGCAAGGCTCTGTGAATTACCCTTAGATAAGGCTTTTAAACATTTATTTCCCTTGGGTAACGGGTATACCGAAGTCGGGTAGGGACGACTATATCAAACACTCTCGTTTTTAGTGGTTTATCCAAGGTTTTTAAATACATACAGCTGTTTTATGACAATTTTACTCGGTCTTGCACTAAAGTTGCGACTGCAGATATGTATATAAAATGTATATAATACAACTTTGGTATCAAAATGAAACAATTTCGCTGGCTGACCTATTTATGACGTAGTTTACCAACTATATAAATCCTATACCGGCGAGAGTGCCAATAAATATTCTAACTGATACTCTTCTCTAGGGTTTTACACAGTATAAAGTGGTGGATCCTTTAGATACCCACGAGTTCGAATTATGCAATATATTAATCATATTTGGCCAAGAGATCTTGTGTAAGATCTATCCATATATTAATACGCTTAGCAAAACTCCGTTTTTTGCTCAGTAAAACAACTTCAATGCGTACAAGAATTCTTCTATTTACAAGCTGGTATGCGTATTGAGGGCTGACGAATTCCGAATGCTATTAAAATATTGGTTTGTAACATAACCAGTATTTTCAGGGTTTCAAACCTGTTCAACCGAACCGAACCGCTTATTCCAATGATTAATCGAACCACACACCGAACCGGCTTCGATTTGAAAATGCTGAACTGAACCAAAAATCACTAATCTAAACGGCACTGACTAGTTTAGAGCCGTAAAACGTTTTCCTTCAGACAACTATTCTTGTAAACTTGGGAATTTTCATCGATTTCTTTAAAAAGTTTGATATGTACCTTAAATCTTAAATTGATATGTACCTCTGTAGACCGAACGATTCGATACCGAGTTGTTGTAGCTGTGATCCCGTACATTTCCTGCAAACATTCACATAACTCTTAATTTAACTTTCATCAGACATCAGATTTTGCTTAATGGTCTGATATTCTTAAGTATCTACGACTCTTAGCTAACCTAAGCAATTATATAATGATTTTAGAGCTTTGCCATTAAATTCAAGGAACTAAATTTCAAAAGCTTGCGAAAAGTCACATATTCTGTAGAAATCAAAATATTAGGAAACGGTAAATTTCGATCACTGATCAAACCTAGTAATAATGTACTATATAACCCTGGAAAAAGTTTGCAGTAATGAGCAGCAAGTTCTCTCCCTGTAAAAACCATCTTATTCAAGTCTTAAGATTGCACATCTATGATTCAACTCATGAGCACTCTTGAAATGTGCCAGGGTATGCAAGTTTCGGCATGGCGCTCTCGTTTTTTATTATTATTTATATGGTTGATGTTGTTATTTTAGTGCGGTTTTTAATTTCGAGCATAAAACGCAATAGGCAACAGCAACGGCAACCATCAAACCATTAATTGTGGCGTCATCGCCAAAAATCTGTTTCGCTTTCGAACTGGTTTGGTTCGCTTTTGATGTCGTCATCATGGCCAGGCTAGCAAATGGCAAAAACAACAACATTAACATTAGTCATTTGCGGCTAAAGTCTCTTCAGCAGCAACTACAGCTGCATTGTGGCGTGCCAAGTGGGAGGAATAGATGTTGGGGGAGGAGTGGGAGGAATTCGCGCGCGCATTTGCGCCAATAACCCAGTTGGAGTATTTTTGTATACCCTAGCAGAGGGTATATTGAAATTGTCCAGATGTTTGTAAGGCATAGAAGGAAGCATTTCCGACCACATAAAGTATATATATTCTTGATCAGCATGACGAGCTAAGTCGATATAGCCATGTCCGTCTGCCTGTCCGTCTGTTTCTATGCTATCTCCTCCGTCAGTTTTAAAGCTATCGCGACCAAACTTTGCACGAAGTCTTCTGGTACAAATACGCTGCACATTTGTCGGATCGGCCGTCATAGCTGTCATTAAGTTTGGTCGAAATCGGACATCTATATAGTAAAGCTGTCATACAAAAGTAGAATCCGAAAAGTAGTCTTATTGAGAAGAACTTGTTTGTTTTCAGTGGATATGTCCTTCAAATTAGTTAAAAAACGTGCTTCAAGGGTATACAAACTTCGGCCGAGCCGAAGTTAACTTTCCTCTATTTTTTTCCTCTTTTTGTTGCTGTTTCTAGTTTGCACTTAGCTACATACATACATATGTACATATGTATGTACCTGCGTGTGTGTGTGAGTGTGAGCAGAATGGAAGGAAGTGCAACATCCATCGGCTGTTATTGTAAATAACAAGTTCTCTAGCTTGTGCAAAGTGATGACACAGTTTTGCTGCCCCTCCCTTCCTCAATCCTTGCCTACGAAATCTAATCAGTGTTACTGGCCTGGCATACTTTTCATCTTTATGTACATAACAAGTCCGTGTACATAACACTAGAAACATTTCTTAATTAGATTTGAATTTTCGAAAGCTCAACGCCCACTCGTAACTTTTGAGCGGTTATCTTTTGTAATTTATCTAGCGGTTTTACATGGTTACGTGCTTAAAAATCATTGCGCTTCAATGGAAAAACATTAAAACGCGGAAAATTTCAGCCAAAGTGTGCACTACAAAGCCACAAAGCTACATAAAAAGTGAACAGCGGCCACATGAATGTGTGTCAACGACAAAGCTACATTCACACTCTCACACTCACACAACACACATGGCCCATGTACAATTGCAAAAAAGCTCTCGCACTCGTGCTCACTCACACTTATCTACCACTCACCCGATATATAGCTTATATTTACTGTACTTGCGCGGACTAATGTATATAGAACTGGTTTTGTAGTCGCGCCGCCGTCGTCGTCGCGTCCGCAGTTTTTGGAACACAAAGCACTTTACATGCGTTTTTCTATTCTGCGTTTCATTCGTGCGTTGAACGTTGGACTGTGCGGTTCGTTGAGCGCTTGCAGCGACTTTTCCTAAAAACACCAAACTACTCAAAAAGAAAAAGTGAAACCACAAAGGAGAGTGCAAAAGAAACTGAGAATCGAATGGTCGCTGTTGCTAACGTCGAAAATAGTGGTCGGAATAGTGGCGCGACGGTGGCTGGTGGTGGTTGTCTGTATGAACAAAAACAATGTGCCACTACTTGGTGGTGGTTTTTCGAGTGAACTCTAACTGGAAATTGTAAATCATGTGAGCAAAACGAAATAAAAAAAAAAACGAATTAAAAAAAAACGAAAAAGCCCGCGCATTACGTAAAAGCCAGAACCAGGAACTTGGCACGCGGGCGCTACGGCTGGATGGATGACACATTTTTTCGAATTACGCAACTTGCAAAAGGGGAAAAAAAGGCTAGTCAACCGCTGGTGCTTTTGTATTATCGGATGACGACGTCAAATCGGAAAAATAAGCGCTGAGAGAGAGAGAAAAAAAAGCTCTGCCAACGTCATATTTTTTATGAAACACACACACACACACGCGCGCGAATTCTAACGAAACGGCGAAAGCTTTCGTTCAGTTCGACTTTTCGTTGTGGCCGTCGTCAAGTTTCGTTCGCTACGTTTGCTCGCGTCATTTGCAGCTGCACAGCGCTCAAAGTTGGCCGCGTTTTTTCTGTTTAAAGAAATCTAATGGAATTTTTTCCGTTCGTCTCAGTGTGTGTGTGTGTCTGTATGTGCAATTGTTTTACAAGTTTTTCCAACAACCGCCACGGAGGAGCAGCGTGCTCAGTGGGTTTTCTTAATCAACGTACTGCAACCTATGTGGGAGCGAGACGGGGACTCACTGTGCTTTTTATATAGTCAGTCTTTTTCTCTCTCCTATACAAATTGCGGGCGTATCAACATGTTGGAATCTAGTAACTAATAGTGCCTTTTGTATAATTAAGCTGGAATATGTTTGTAAATCACAGAAAAAAAAACCATTGTTCAAATAAAAATCAGCAACAATGCTCTCTCTTTCAACAGCTCACGACAAACGTTTCCCCCCTCTATTTCATCACATTTTTATGATTCTCAATTCCACACATCTCATCATACATACAAACATATTTCTAGCTCTGTCGCACGCACTTATGTGTGTGTGTGTGCTCCCTCAAATGTTGTACGCTTTTTCTTCCACGAAACGGGCAGCGACGCAAGCACGAAACCGTTACGAGTTGTATGTAGTTGTTGTCTGTTGCTAAGTCAGTCAATGATATGTATGGAATACAAAAAAAGCGCCCAATAAAACTGTACAATGAAAATGAATGGGGTAGAAATGGGGGAATAAAACGGTAACGCAACTTACGTAAACACGCATGTTTGTATGTATGTATTTACAACATAGAAAAAACGATAAGGTTGCGATTCTTTAAACTTGATTGTGAGTCATACAAGTCGAAAAACGCGCTAAATCATTTACATAAATATGTACATATGTATGTAGTTTCTTTCAACCATTGTGTGCTAGAAATTTGGCAGTACAAGAATGGATCAAGCCCGACTCTTAGATACCCTGTCAAAGTTTAGTTTGCCGTTCGAAATCGCCTCTATTTTGCGGAAAATTAGGAAAACTTAGGATGCTAGGAAGAGAGACTTGAATAGCTTGTTGAATAGTATTTTCAAGTTTTCAAATATCGAATATAAACTATAAACTCTGAATCTTACTTTAAAATATAATATTAAATGGCACAGTAACAAAGGCTATAAGAAAGGTTGCGTGCTTTTGAAGCAGCATGCGCTATTTCTTAACATAATGTTGATATGCTTACACTAATCAGGAATGAAAAGCGGCTTTACTTGGAATTTTCTTACGATAAGTCCTTATCGATGACGGATTTACTTAGCTGGGAACTAGTTTAAAACATGGAACCCCTTAAAATGCCTTCTTTGGAAGTTGATTATCGGTTTGTGTGAGAATTCCACTTCATTTAAGGACGATTTTTTCATTATTTCAGCTTGCAAAGTAAAATCATTATGGACAAAGTCAGTATATCCGACTATTCAAATGTCCACTAGTAATTACATTTCGAAACTTCCGAAAAATCATATATTCTCCTAAAAAATCAATATATTTTAAATGTTGGAGCAAAAGCTTAAGGAGAAGACATTTTAGGTGTGCTTTGATATTTGATAAAAGCTTTTTGGAATGAAGTAAAGCTTCCTCTCCGACAAAATGTTCAACATTTAAAGGATTAGCTAGACCAAATTGATTTGGTTTAGACAAACTGGTGGTTTAATGCCTCTTAAAACCAGAATTTACCCTTTGTAATGTAATCGAACTTTATGTTACATCAAACTTCCGCAGCTTTTAAATTCAAACCAATTAACTTTCGTTAGAAACTTAAGAATATTTCTGATTATTAGAGTTAAGAACTGGCTTAAGTAACATTATTTCGGACTTGCCTAATTTGAAAATCTGTAAAAATAACTCTTCGAGCAGATTTGAGGGTAAGTCGCAACGATATACTTAAGGAAGGGTTTTAAGAGTTAGAATGGGGTTAAATAGGAGCCTTCCAGGTACAAACGTGATTTTATATAACGTTTCCGTAATGCCTTAGCTTCGACCGTTGGGAAAAAAGTTCCTTTCCACCCAGATTTAGGGGCTTAAGGCTGGAGACTGCGAAATATTTCATCATCTTTTCAGACTGCCTTACCCTGAAAAATACTTTTTGAACAGATTTAGAACAGAAACAGACTTTAAGGGTTGAGAATCTACAACAACAGAACTGTGCCGTAACTTGAAAATATTGGAAAGTATATTTTATGAAAGTATCGAAACGTTATGCAGAAAGAATATCCCTTAAGGGCTCAGTTTTGACACAATTTCGGACGATTTAGGAACATAAATGGAGTTTTTGGCCGATTTTCGGACTTCCTAACCTTAATAATGTAGAAACAATAACTTTCTGAATAGAGTTAAACCAATTTCGGTACATTATCCTTAAGTACATGCTTTTAGTGTTGAGAATGGGCAGATTTGAGTACAGAAATTCGTTTTAAGTAGTTTTTAAAAGATGCGGTACCTTATTTTTAAGCTGAATATAATATATAACGAATTAAGACTGATCCGAACCGATACAGAGGTTCAGCTGGCTGCAAAAACATTGTAGTATACCAAACCGATGGTACAAAAACAGTATGGACCACTGAACGGAACCAGTCCTTACATCCCAGCTGTTAATTTCTTTAAGAGAAGTCTATCAATCAAACATTCCCCTGAGTAAAGGGATTATCGAAGTCGGGCAGGGCCGAAGTAAACCTACGCTCTCTTTTAACTTACTTTTTTAGTTGTTACCATATTTCTGAGATCGTCTTAACAACAGTGCGTTGTATACGAGTACACCAATGAGATACTTTTTTTTCCACAAAATCAATGATTTGGATTCTAGACGACTAAGTCGGAGAATTACAAGGTAAAGTAAACTTAAAGAAGCTCTTGAAAAAGCTTTCGATTGTGGGATAGAGGTGTAGTGTTTTCGTTTGCCCATCTTAGACTCTTTCATGATAAAACAAGAGAGGTAAGGTGGCATCAGTGTGAGTTCTCTGCAAAGTACCTTCACGTTCAGTGTTGCGCGTACTTTTGAAGCATAAGCTTTTTCGCCGCCTCACCTGTATTGTTGCATCATTGACTCTTTCCAACAAGCAAGAGCTTTTTAAGAAACTTAATTACCCGTTTCCCACCAGCAAGAAGTTTGCTTCGCCTTGTAAACCCCGAATAAGACAAGATTTACACGGTGCAGCAAACCTCATAAAGTTCTTGAAAAAGCTTTCGATTGTAAGAAAGAATTATGGTGGTTTCGTTCGCCTTTCTTCGCCTCTTTCCTACAAGCAAGAGCTTTAAAAGAAACTTCATAAAGCAATCTTCCCTGTGTAAACCCCGTCTAAGAAATTGTTATGGAAAAAGTATGACAACTGCCTTTGGAGCATGTATACAATCCGTAAGCTCACAAAACGCTAAAATTGTGACATCACATGGCCCTGTACTGTAACCGAAACTTAAGGCTTCTTAGCCCATTTATCAAAGTGTAGACGCCGCCATAGCGCTATACATAACTCACCACCAACAACAACAACATTAGCCAAGACCAAAGCAGCACTCAAAATCCAAGTCCACACCACACACACAACTCGTCGCTCCAAGGCCAACTTCTTATTAAATGCCAAAATGTGAACGTTTGTACAGAATAGAAGCCGCCACACTGAAACTCGCGCCAAGGCTGGATCGGCTGGCTGGAGCGAGCGAGGGGCCAAAAGAAAGGCCGGGATTAAAGTTACACTTTGACCAACCCGACTCAGTGCAGCCGAATCGGGCTTTTACTATGTGTCATGGGTCCATTGTAAAATCTAAATGGCGTCATCTTTGGGTTTTGCTAATGAGTAACAAGTCAGAGTGTGGCTAACTGTGTGCATACTGTGCATATAGACAGACAGATCTGTCGAATCGCTGCCTTAGCCAGCTCAAGGTCAGCCGCATGCGTTTTGAGAGGAACTTCGCGCTTAACGATCGCTCTAACGATCGCCACGTAAGCCAGTTCTATGTGGGTAAGGCAAACTTCAAGTTGTTGAATGCAAAATTAATTAAACACACGTACGTATCATCTGTATACTATGGCTATAGTTATAGGGACAGCGTGATTTCATGGGAAGTGGATAAAAATGGCAATTTAAGTTATGATCATTTCTATTGAGGGAGAGTAAGTCTCTCACTTTATCCCCCCCGATTCGTCAGAGATGGCATCACAATGTATGAGTGCTTGTTCCAACTGAATGCTTCATCTAATGAGCGCACACCTGAACCAACCCCCCCACAAAAAAAAGCAATTTATATAATTTCTAAATAATTTCAACAGGAAAATTGCATCATCAGCAGCAGCATCAGTCGCTATTTTCTTTTCTGTTCAAAGACTTTTTAGTCATTTGCAAGCGTAAGAGTATTGTTTTGTGTTTCTTTTTATGGAGAAGAAATTGTGGGATGGAAACAAACAAACTGGGTTTAATCTGAAGACCTGGACCTGCAAACTAACCATCTAAACTTATGACCTTCCGAACCGGAGACTGACTGTTTGAAATAAGGTTCGGCTTAACAAATTACTTAAGACACTTTCGTAAGCTCTTAAATTTACATATTTTTTTTTGTGCATAATTAATCCGTGAAAGGAACAAAGGAACAGTCCATTCCAGTGGCGTAGCCAGGATTTTTGGAAGGGACACGGCTTTTAGAAACATTTTCTATTGTCGCTTCTTTCTTGGTCTTGTACTTAGCATGTAAATATATAAAAAGTCCACCAAAATTGTATCCTTACAGAATGACACACTTAAGCAGAGCCTGCAGAAGACACTGAATAATCTGTATAGTTAAAAAATTGAAGGCAAAGTGGAGCTCCAAGAGAATACACTGAAGTCGTGAAAGAAAAAGAACCGGAACTGTTATTGATAATGAGGCTGAGAATTAAGGATTAAACTTATTTTCCCGAGTGTGAAGTTTCTTAACTTATTCAGCTATCGCCAATTGCTTTAAAGGAGGACGAACTTAATCCATATAAGTTACAAAAACTTCATAGTCTTCTAGTCTCTGAGATCCAGGTGTTCATACAGACAGACGTACAGACGGTCAGACGGTCAGGGCTACACCGACTCGACTGTTGATGCTGATCAAGAATATATATACTTTATGGGGTCGGAGATGCATCTATAGGTATACTTCAGTATACAGCCTTTACTCTTCATGTAACGGTTATAAAAACAGATTAAACTTAACTTCGTTTTTCCAACTATGACTACTTTTCGGACCTTACTTTTCTATGACAGCTATACTATATAGGTGTCCGATTTCGACCAAACTAAGTGGAAACATGGAAAAGCATAGCAAACTAAGAAATACAAAGTTTGTAGGCGTTTTCTTTGAAAACCAAAAAGTCTTGCTCACTAGAACTAGTTTTTCAAGCGATCATTCCCATGACAGCTATATGCTTTAGACATCCGATCCGGCCGGTTTCGACAAATATGCAGGGTATTTGTACTTCGTGCAAAGTTTGGTGAAGATAGCTTTCAAACTGACGCAGGAGATAGCACAGAAACTGACGGACTAAATCAACTCAGCTGGTCGTGCTGGTCAAGAATATATACATATACTTTATGTGGTCGGAGATGCTTCCCTATTCGATTTTGAGATTCTCAATTGGTAAAACTGCGCAAATGGCTTGGAAAAAGAACGAAATTAGTCCATATAAGTTGCAGAAAGTGCCCTACGAAGGAACCTAAAACCAACTTTGAATACAAAAGCTTTCTCGGCAATTTGATTCCTTTACATAAAACCATAATCACATTGAACCAAGTAAATGGTATACAGCAATATCTGTGTAAGAAATCCCAGCAGTAGATTTCGATTGATGCGCAATGCTCCAAAGATGCGTATATCCGAGCTTTGCACCGCCAGTTGTAGAGCCATCCAGGCAGTCTGCAAGGATTAGCATTAAAATGGAAACGAAATCCGCCCCTCGACAGCTCATCGAAACACTTACAAAACGTTGAATCTCCTTCTCTGGTCTCTCGGATTGCTGCAACATCCAAGTGATTCGGTGCCGATGATTACCCACAATACTGGCCAAATCGCTGAAAACGTAATACTCCACTAAAATATTTAGCGTGATGATCAGGTAACTCAACTCACTTGCGCCATTAATTTGAATAAGCTTTCCAAAGGCAGCCCGTATCAAAAAGTACGTGGAAAGTGTGGTCGAATAGGCGTTTAGCAGTATATACCAGTAACAGGCTTCACTGAAGATGGCACAGAACTCGGTTATAAGATGCATTAGGGATTCGTTCAGACGATAAAGTTGATATAGTTCCTCCAGCTCTGTTGTCCCCTGACCATTCAACAGGGTTTCTAAACGATTTTGTAGACGAAAACAACAGCGACATATTCTCCAAAGCAAACAGCATTCTAACAAAGATCGGTAGGTCAACATATTGTAGGCCAGCAATCTCCATATGTTAAACATTAGTTTCACTATTGTTCCTTGCGGCCATACACAGCAGATCCTAATGGTCATGTTCACGGTGTGAACCAGCAGATGCACCATTGCAAAACTCATAAGTGCCCTTAGATGAGGTGAATCCAGCCCACTTGTCCACCAGCTAAGCTGCTCCATTCTGTGCAGCTGGTCGAAAATGTTTCGAATACGGTTTTGACGCCACTGTGTGTAAAGGCCACAGACAAGCACATTGACGAAGAGCAGGGCCACGTATATGGCAAAGGTACTGGCCATTACATGCGACTGCAGTTGGAGTCCCCATGATTTCAAGTCGAGCAGATGCACGTAAGTCATCCAGGGCAAAGTTGAGAGCATTACGAAGCTATGCATCAAACTGTAGCCATATAGAAAGCGTGAGCTCTGGAGACAGCCCGTAGACAGGCTGAAGTAGCTTCTACTGAGGCCATTCAAGGCGAATAAGTAGAAGAGTCCAGCATAAGCTACTTTTTCTAGTAAGTTCATGGCTCCGACAACTACTGAGGGCTAAAACTCTGCCATAGATGGGACGACAGGTAACCTTCAATCAACCTAATGCATTTATGTCATGCCAAATGTCTTAGACCTGTCATGGATATTCCCTTAACTGATGCTAAACCTGAAATGGAGCTTACCAAAACGGATGTACAGGGTGTCAATAAAGTAATCGTACACATTTTTTTAAGCAAAACTTTTAAAGACATTGCAACAAATGATGGTTTCAAAGAAGTTCTCTTGGACGGTCGTTAGAAGCTAAGGTTTTCAGAAACTTCTACTGCGTCAGCGAAAATGGTCAAGTTTTTGTTTAAATCGACCGAAGTTTTCCAAACTTTAGAACTAGGAAACACTTTTGAAAAATAGTTAGCTTTCTTTGGCCTTACTTCCTTCTTTCAATCAGTTCGTACGTTACGAAAGTGATAAAACGAATCATTGCCAGCTCCTGCCTGTTCCTAACGGTAGTAGTCCTGTTAAAAGCTATTTGACTGACTGACATTATCGACTGAAATCTAAGAACTATGAAACTAATCCAACGTTGAATGATTGAGAGAAGAACTAGACGTACGATTAGTTCATCTGGGAAATTGATTTACTGAACTTGGTGTACAAATTGAACGGGAATGCCCAAACCTATCAAGAAATTTCGCTCTTCAACCAAAAATTTGGAGGTTCAAAAGTTCAATGATACAGGATATTCTTCATTTTAGTCAGGGAATCTAACCAGCACTGAAAAAAACGGATAAAGCCACCGAACCAGAACCGGACCTTATATTGGAAAAGCTGATATAAACTTAGAAAAAGAACCGACACCGGAAACGGCATTTGTATACCCGGTTCCTATTGAAAAAGGGAAAAGGGGAGCATGAAGTTGTGCAAAAGTATATAACATAGAGAAGGAAACAATTTGAAATAAGTCATAATTCCCACAATTTTAAAGTAAGAAGGTTCACACCTTTTGGACATATTTATTAGTATTACTTATCGATCCGCCGATGCATTCCTTTGCATGAAGATCGGATGAACGATAGTCCAATTATGGGGAAAAGAAACATTTATGCTGGGCAGCAGCACTTACAACCTTTAGGAGGTACAGATTATGTTATAGTCAGGCTTTACCGACTTTCTTACTTGTTGGATATTAAAATATACATTTAAATGGATCTTAGATTTTCAGCCAACGTAGCTGAAAATCATTCAAAGGATCGACAGCCGAGTTGATTTAGTCATGTCCGTCTGTTTAAAGGCCTTGATCTCAGAGACTAGAAGAGCTAGAGCAGACCAAATGAGCAGAGCAGAGCAATCAGTTGTAGGCTTGTATTGACTGCAGGTAGATTAAGATTTATCCACGCCTCCTTCCGCATTAATTGCCCCATATCTATATTCTATCGAATTTTTATAAAGATCGAATAATAAATGGCACAGTTATGCTGCCTTCACGCTGTTCAACACATGAAGACATGATAATCTTGTGGGTCTTTATGTTGTAATGTTTTCAATATAAATAGAATCATGAGAGAATGTCGAATGATACTTTTAGTGTAAATTCATATGCTGGACGAACGTATTAATGAGTTAGTTCAGGTCACATCGCTTAAATTTTGTTTTGGAATGAGATTCCGAACTTAAGGAACAGCTTCTTCATGCTTGACCCGGAAGCCAAGTATCAGAGAGTTACCGTAAGTCTTTCAGTAGGTAAAATCAGATTAAGCCATCGCCAAGATCTTGCCGAATTGATGGAAAAGAAAAATACACTACTTTATCACAATTCACCGTATTTATTTCGCAGCATTTTTGGATTTTTACATTCAGTGCGATTGAAATCTCATTTGGAACTATCTAAACAATCAGTTCTTTATCGTCATGTGTCATGTGTCGAGCAGTGAGAAGGTAGCCTTTAAAAGGTTGTACATAACTGTTAATGCTCTGTTAATTAACATAAGAAACAGATATTGAACATTAATTCCACTGAGTAATGGGTATATCGAAGTCAGGCACGCACTCACTTACTCGCTTTTACTTTTTACTAAGAACCCAAAACTCTTAATTGAATAGTTTTTGTTTGATCCAAGATTTTTGTATCTATATTGGAATTTCTTTAAGCTCATACTTGCGTTTAAGCACGAGTCATTCTGAAAGTAAGAATAGTTCTAGAACTAAGTGGGATACATTCAAGAGGGTTTCCCACGGACATGGCTACTTAAAGTTTCTAGGTCTAATCTTCTTGGAGTGAATAATCATAGAAGCCTAAGCGTATGTTACTCTGAGTTTATACAAAGACAGCTTAACATGTAAATATTCCATAAAGATTATCCTAGGCTTACCAGGCTATCTGTCCATTCTTTGATCTACCCACAAATGTAGCCCCAAATGCCACTGCCATCAAGTGCCAGCGAAACCTCTAATGTTTCATATTGTAAATGCGCCTGGGACTGGTCTAGGGATCTCAAAAGCGCTAGGCTAATTGTCATTAATCAGCTGGTCTGGATGACAGCTCTATTCAATCAGCAATTATGTTGTGCACTATTGACCGCAGTCCCCCACAGCCCCTCCTGCACCGCATTCGATTAGTTGTGAAGATCTCACTGTACAGCCTAACCACAATCCGGGCCACCACATGACAGCGACAGGCATATTTGTGTGCTAAAAGCGAAGGGGTTTCAATTATCCCACTGCCACCGCCTCGAACACTGGCAAATGCTATGCAGCCATTTGGAAAGCGATTCGACAAAATTTAAAACAATTTAGCTTATGTCACGTCTGACCGAAAAGTCGGCGAGGGGGCGGAGGACCCGGGCGGAGGCAGAGCCTCCAAGCGCTTAGAACAAAGCGCCACAAATTGTATTGTGTCACGCCTGATCTGTGGCTGGATTAGCCATTCTGCGCCGGCCCGCCACTCCACATACTCTCTCTGGGCATCTAGTTTTAATTATAATTAACGCCGCCCCGCAAATTGGAGATGATGAATGTCGCAAACTGTTGTTGAGGCCAGAGCAAACAACACTCATTGTGCGACTCCGACCAGAATAAAGTGTCGATAAAAGTTGCTATGCAAACTAAGTGAGTTTTAATAATTGATCAAGCCGAGCTGGTCGCCGACAGGCACCGCCGCCACTATTCTAGGCATCCAAATCCCGGCCAACTGGGACATGCCGTGCGGAGAACGCATCAGGCAAAGGGAAGCGTGTGAAATCCCATTTGGCTAATGGCCAAACGGCGCGGTGGAAAATCAACCTGTTTCCACCTGCTCCTGCTCCCACTCCCAAAACGTGACTCAACTGGTGCAGTCGGGGAAAACTTGATTCGCATTTTCCAACTCGCGACGCAAAAACTAGGCCACAAGTACACGCTGTCGGTGTGCGAGTGGGGGAAACTGGTTTCATTCTGGTTCCTCTTAATGTTGCTGTGGCTGCTGACACGTTGGCCTGCTTTTCGAGCGCGCTGGCACTCCTTTTTCCACTTTGTCGCAGAGGAGCGACTTTGTTTTTTGTTGTGTGGAAACTGTTGGGGTTAATTTTTTCGCCCGATTAGCTTCATATTCTATTTGAGAGCTAACAAATGAGAGTGGCCAATGCTGCCCACTTCGCAAAGTGCTGCCCAGCGATTGATGTTATCGATATGACGCTTACAATGCTTATCGACTGATTTTAATTTTACATATGTCAACTAATCACTTTTCTGCTAGTAGATTCAATCGATTGGGTTGGCTTTTGCTAAAAATTGATTAATTTTTGATTATTAAATTCCGGTTAACAGCCTTGTCATTTCTGAATGCGCAGACCCTTTGCTCATGGCATAATTAACAAGGTACAGCCATCAGAAATTCACCATGCGACCAGAGGTACCAGTTGAGATAAACATGTGAGAGCAAAAGGGATGGCTTGATTGCTTTCAGCTATGATTTCACCATAGGCTTGCTTGATACATCAAGCTACAGCTTATGGCGAGGCAACTGGATAAGGACGAGTCACCCTTGCAAATTTGCTAGATGGAAGACGAGCTAAGGCCCGTCCTGCGCACTGCCAAGTCAGAAATTTTTGTGGAAAAGCTTGGGTACCATTGACCCAAGCCCTGTAGTGACAACAGTCACTATCCTGAAGTTCTTCTGGTGTTAAGACACTACCAGGCCTAACCAACTGATGCATCACAGAGCGCTAGTTCGTTGTTAATTATTGGTAATGCATCACAGCTCTAGCCTTAGATATGAACTCTAGTGTGCACTCATCACTACACTAACGACTGGTAATGCCACGTCGTACCTATCAGAACGTTTTCCGGACATTCCCATACAAAATTCGATAGGTGAATAGTTTTCTGGTGATTGGTCTATTAATGGTTGTTACACTTTATAAGAGGCATAGGAGAGAAAGAGTAGAGAGACACAAACAAAGTTGTTGCTGCAATTTCTTTATGCTTGTTCCGTTTACGATCTGCAATTGCTAAGCGCGAAACAACAGCAAGGCAATCCCGAATGCGACAGTTTGCATATTATGTCGGCTTTTTAACGCTATTTTGGAAGTTGGTAATTTTCCAAGCCCTCCAACTAGTTTCGAAATCATAATAATGAAATGAATAATGCAAAAATAAAGGGAAAGTTCGACCGCATCGAAATTTGTCTATCCGATCCGGGCGTTCTAGGAGTTCTAGATGAGACTGACAACAATTAACTTGAAGAAATTATATAAAATTATTCAAAAGGAGCAGCACGAAATTAAATTCATTCCACGTGCGATTGGCTAGTCCACAGCCGCTGGCCAAAATCAATATGCTGGCCAAAATTTATGACACACACGCAACGTGGGCTCAACGGCAACAATCTTAATTAAAAGTCATTTGCAATTTGGATACGGATTTCAACCAACAGCGAGCGAGGGCACGCTGACCCACATAAGTCGGAGCTATTTGAAATTCCAATTCCAATTTCGGCCGAGGAGAAGGAGAGTTCAAAAACCCCCAGAATGTATGCAACTCAATTAGCATTGTGGGAAAAAATGCGAGTGCCGAAAGGAAGTAAAGTTTGTTGCACAGTTTGAATGTTATGGCCATCTGCAATTCAATTAAGCAGAAATCTGCACATTTCAATTTGTTCAGGAATTTAAAGAAGTCGTCACGAGATCAACTAATTTTCGGCAATTTATGCACTTCCTTTGTCATCTGCAGGGAGGAGCGGTCGGGGGATTATGTTAAAAGGAATTTGGACACTGTGTGAAAGGTAAGGAAAGGGAAGGTTGGGAATCGTAAGGTAAGTAAATAACAGATGAAACTTTATTCATACTTTTTGTAGAAGCGATGTCACATGGAAAAGAAAAAAGAAAAGGATACTGGTAAACTGTAAGAGTCTAAGGACGGCGAATTGAAGTACCTGTGATCAGGTAGCACGCCGCTAAATTTTCTTACAACAAGAAGAGGCCATAAAGAGCGAAATAAACCAATACAAACTAGCTCTGACCTGCCCTCGTCGACCGCAGGCCTGCTACAGAAAGCCAACAGAGCGCTTATTGCTCTCTTACACCAAGCCTCGTCAAGCTGTCGGCTCAAGTCTGTGAGAATTGCTATATTTGTTCGGCCACTGCGGACCAGGCATGATCATCGCTACTTTACAGCCATTGTTTATAGTATTTTTTATCCATTTTTCTGGGTATAAATGAGTCTGAATGTTGAAATGCTTGAAGAGCAGTTTGGGAAGGAATCCTGCTTTAGGGATTGTATCTTTAATAAAGAAAGAGTGGGATTCAGAGTATTCTAGATAGATTATAGACGCTTGGGACTGATTTAAGCTAATTGATTGTTAAGAGCCAAGAGCGTTTGAAAACCGCTTTATAAAATTTCCTCTTTCTTCACCTCAAGTACGCTCAAACGATTTTCCCACACCCACCAAATTGGCCATCTCTGTAATAACCACATAATTAAAGGCGTTCTAGATCTGTCGCCCTATCAATTAACCCTTCAATTAATTACCTAAAACTGTTATTAACCACAAACGCATTTGCGTGTCCCTAAACAAAAATAAACATCAATTATCCTTGGCGGTAAATGGAGTATAAAAAGTGTTTGATTTGTGATTCCCCAGCCAAAGTTTGTTCAATTAGCAGACAGCCTAGATAGACATGTTGTGGTATCCGCGATTCTTGAGCCCGAATTATGCCCTGGAAAAGCATTTGTTTTTTGTGCCCAGATATTCCTTTGGCCTGCTGGGTCTGTACTTTGAGCAACCCCAGACGATGCTCTCCCTAATCTGGCTGGTGTTCAATTTTATTAATCTGGCCCATTGCTGTCAAGCGGAATTTGTATTCGGTTGGCATTACTTAACGATCAGTCCGGTAGATGCCATGGATGCATTTTGTCCGTTGGCCTGCAGTCTGACCACGCTGTTTAAGCTGGGCTGTATGTGGCGTAGTCGTTTGGAGGTGGCCTATATAATGAAACGCATAAGAGAGCTCACCAAAGAGGATAATGCGCCGCATGAGAGGGAACAATTGAAGCGTGTATACTACACCATGGCCACACTTTTGGGTATGCTGGTGTTCTGCCTGGGTAGCATGACCACCTGTGCGTTTGTGTTGCGTTCCTTGTGGGAGATGTGGATGCGACGCAATGAAACGTTTAAGTACGAGATGCCCTTTAGAATGATGTGGGTACTGGTAAAAGGGTAAAAGGTTAGGGGGTTCAGTTTATACTCTCCTTACATTTAAAGGTTTCCCAGTTGGGCTCATCGTTTGCCTTGGTATCCGCTGTTCTATGTGTACTCCACCTGGAGTGGTCAGGTAACAGTCTATGCCTTTGCCGGTACCGATGGTTTCTTCTTTGGCTTTACTCTCTACATCACTTACTTGTTGAGAACCCTGAATATGGACATACAAGAGACGCTACGACCTGTACAGGGTGAGTTTGAAGAAGTACGCTTTTGCAGCATTTCCGATTAAGTGTGGAACCCATAGATCCCAGTCCTAGGGAGAATGAACTATGCTGTCAACGACTTTCACGTATTATTGATCGACATAATGAGATTGTAAGCCTGGTACACAATTTCTCGAAGATAATGGCCGCCCCCACATTTGGACACTTTGTTTCGGCCAGTCTGGTGATAGCCACCAGTGTGATTGATATACTTTTGGTAAGTAAAAGCTGGAAATAGCTAGCCTAACCACCCGAAATTATTGAGCTATACCGAAATGGTTCTGATTCTAAGAATCCCACAGAAGATAAGTATCTTTTTGTAATTCGGTACAGAGACTTTTTCATATCTCCAAGGAGAACCGCTTTCTTAACTCTTGCAAGAAACCCTGATTTTACTTTACAACAAGTAGAGGCCAAAAAGAGCAAAATAAAGAAATGCAAACTAGCTCTGACCTGCCCTCGTCGACAGAAAGTAAACAGAGAGCTGTTTGCTCTCATCGCTTTTTTGTCTCTCAGAAGAGTCTTTATACCATCTCATCGAAGTATCGCTTTCTTATCTGCAAGAAGTAACGCATTTGAATAGCCCAGAAGTGTCGCCGAGTGGTACACAGAAGTGTTGATGCATTCCGAAGGAAGATAAGAATGCAATATCGCTAGAGTAAAGCGATATCTGCTGAAAGAATCGCATTCTTACACAGAAAATAGTAATGATAAGATCTGGGGCGCAATATTTTATCAATGAAAAGCCGTTTTAATTTCCAAGTTTTAACCCTTTTTGGCCACTCTCCCCCACCCCCTACTCTCCAGTACTCTGGCTATAACATCATCCGCTATGTGGTCTACACTTTCACCGTCTCGTCGGCCGTTTTCCTGTACTGCTATGGCGGCACCGAAATGTCCTCAGCTGTAAGTACCCTTGGACAAACTGTCCCAAAAGAAATTGGCTAACTTATTGCCTACTTCCGCAGAGCCTGTCCTTGGGCGAATCGGCCTACAATAGTCATTGGTATGGCTGGAGTCGTGAGGTGCGACAGCGTGTCTATTTGCTCATTCTGCGTGCCCAACGTCCCATTATGGTGGAGGTGCCCTTTTTTACACCCTCGCTGCCCATGTTCACTGCGGTGCGTGTTGGATAACGGGTGCAACCGGATAGAGTACGAAGTCTTATCTATGTCTTTGCCGTTGCAGGTCATCAAATTTACGGGCTCCATTGTGGCGCTGGCCAAGACCATATTGTAACAATTGTAAGTGGCTGAGGTAATAAAAAGCGAGCATCTAATTTATGAGCCAAATATGAAAGTCTGAACGGCAACAATGGACAAGTCCCTAAAAGTATGCTAGGCAAAGTTTTGCGGCCAGCCAACCAATTTCTATTTACTCCCAAAAATATTTTAGCAATTTCAGGGAGAAATTTATGAGTAACTTCCAGCTTTCATTATAAAACTAACATCTTCTGTGTGGTTGTTGCTGTTGTTGTTGTGGACACATGAGCCTCAGGCGGAAGCCAACCACCAGAGCCAGGTGACCCGGCTGGGGGGAGAGCAAAAAATTTGCATTTGACTTGGTCTGCTGGGTTTGAACGTCAAAGACTTGTCCCAGCACAAAGGGCAGGTTGATTAAAAGGACCAGCGGGCTATGCTGACATAACATAAATGGCAATCGGTTATACGGGTCACTAGCCCTGCACACCACACACACACACACACACACACACTCGCAGCATACGTAACCCAATCATGGGTTATATGTGCTCTCCCCGCCGAGGTACGTGAATGGGAATGGTCGCTCCTCTAGTACGACTTCCTTGTCAATTCATTCTTGGCCACTCATAAATATTGATTTGATTTAACGTTTCGAGATTACCCCGAATGGCCCAAGCGATTAGATTCTTTTTGGCAAGGCTTGATAAGTTCCATCGATTTGGGTTTGGGACTGGCCAACGTTTAGTGCAATTCTAGAGGTTGAGAAGAGGAGCAGAATGACCAGCCGTTGGATTTTGTTGCTGCTAGCCAGCATTTTGCTGAAGGCAATTGTAAGCGGTCAGAGAGGTAAGTACTGGAACTAGAAACTGATCGTTGCGAAGGATTAGGCTAAGGCACTTGATCTTGTTTCAATGGGCTCTTATCGAGTCGAGTGAGTGTTTCCTAGAGAGGCGTTTAAAAACATAGATTAATCGAAGATATACAGTGAATCGCTTGGAAAAATTACGGTTCGCTTAACTACGTCTCTAGGCTGTTTATTTCGAGGCGTAACTGAACTGGCGCCACAGCCAGTTGAGTTGTAGAAGAAAGACGCAGTCTGAATTTGAACAAAGTTAAGGCGCAAACAAGGTAAATTGTAAACAAGCAGTTGTATACCTTTTATCTGGGTCTATAAGAGCAGTAGTTCTTACTTTTTTGGACCGATATTAATGTAGCAGCCGCCTAACGGTCTCGGACAGCAGCAGGTAGTTCTATTGTAGTCTCCAAGTAACCTTTTCAACTCTTATTGAAGATGTACTGAGTTGGGTTTGACGCAAGATCATGCGATTTTTACAGACTGAGGGAGTCTATCTTCCCTCAACGCACTCCCGTGAGCTATAACTTGCCCATCGCGCTTCTCTAGAACTCTTTCCTACCTATATAAGCACGGGCTTTTAAAGATTACTGTGGTTAAGTGGCAGACTGCACACCAAATTTCCATAGACTATAGCATGTTATTCTTAATTTTCTTTTTCATTGCATTCCCGACTGCCTTTTAAAGCAGCGGTGGGCAAGCCCTTGCTTTCATTGCTCGTAGAGGTATTTTATGGCACCGCGCAGTCGCATTAGAAAAAGCCTCGCTTCTGGGCGCTTTTGGTAATAAGAAGACAGATCGACAAGTGCAATACCCTTACTCCGAATCGAGTATTCAATAATATTTCTTCAGTAATTTTAAAATATTTTAGGGCGAACTTCGCACTAACCGAATGTCAGCTGCCCGTTTTATATTCCGAAAGCAGGGAGTCCAAACTTGAGTGTAATAAGCCGTGTTTTTCTAAATTTTAGATCGATTTGATTAATAAATGATGAAGATCGGATGAGCGATAGTCAAGTCATAGGGAAAACAAACATATATGATGGGCAGCACTAGCTGTAACAGCGATGGGCAGCACTTAACACACACCTTAACACTTTAAATGGAGACTTTGGAAGGCACAGAGTATGTGATAGGTCGGGCTTGACCGAATTTCTTACTGGTTTTTTTCTAATTCGAAGCCAATTTGACCCTATTTTAAGAAAGCTTTTAGGAAACATCTATAAAATCAAGAAATAAAGATCATACGATCTTTACCAGTTCTTTGGCGGATCGATAAATCATACTGATAACTAAATATGTCTAGAAAGTACAAGCCATTTATCTTTAAAACTGTGGGAGATATGACGTTATTTCCAAACTGCGAGGGCGGGAGGGGGCGTGTCCAAAATTGATCATACTCACATTACCTGCCCACCACTGCTTTACAGTATGGGCCTACGGGAATGTCTTTGTGATAGAATTTGTTCGTTTCTTTGTGATAGATAGTGTTAGAACCTATGCAGAGAGAACATTAAGCATCCGTGCCTAGTAAGAAGTCGTAAGCCAGGTTATCCCTGGAATTGTAAAGCCTATGCTAGATCGTAGCATCTCTTACAATTCAAAGAACCGTCTCTACGAACTGCCTCCGTCTTATAAGGGAACTCCACTATGTAACCACTTGCTAAACTCTCTAATTGCTTTTTAGTTCCATTTCGGTGATGTATTTAGTTGGTAAATTTAAGGAATCTCGGCTTTAAAAGTTGATTATACGGACAGATATTGTTAGTTCGTTTTCAGCAGATTGCTTTAGAAGTTAAACCGCTTAACTAAGGGAACAGTTCCTTTTTTAATACCTTCTGTGGTCATATGCCCTCTAAACGTTTGATATGAATTCGTACGTACCATGAGAACAATGGCACCCAGACTTATAAATTCCTAGCTGATAATACAGTAAGTAATGCACGGCTATTCCGGGCGGGTAGAGAGTAAACACTATAAATATGGGTGTTCCACCTATCAATGAATTATTATTACCCAAGCTTATCAGCGGAGGGTATTAACTGGGCTGTCACACAAAGTATAGCACAATAAACCCCTACAGGCACGTGTTTTTTCGAAGATAATCCCTCTCCCCCTTTTCCTTCCACACAGACCATCCCCGATCTCGCGCCACGGGCGAGCCACATGTAATCAAATACGAGGAGGAGCAGTTAACTTCCTATTGGCAGAATCTGGCTCAGGCCACTTTGGCGGAAAAGTTATCCGCCGCACAGGCGGTTCACGTCAATAAAGCCAAGAATGTGATCATATTCCTGGGTGATGGCATGTCAGTGCATACTGTGACCGCTACGCGTAATCATTTGGGCGACAGTTCCAAGCAGGTGTACTTCGAGCAGTTTCCCTATACGGGTTTCGCCAAGACCTACTGTATCAATCGGCAGGTGCCCGACTCGGCCTGCACCTCCACCGCTTACTTGGGCGGAGTCAAGGGCAATTATGGAACGATTGGCATAAATGGCAATGTGAAGCGTTACGACTGCGAGGGAGCGTATAAGGCGGAGAATCAGGTGGACAGCATGGCCAAGTGGGCGCAAGATGCGGGCAAGGATGCGGGATTTGTGACCAGCGCGCGTGTAACGCACGCTTCACCTGCGGGCATGTTTGCTCACATCGCCGATCGAAATTGGGAAAACGATGCAGAGGTGGCGGCCCGCTGTGATCCCGAACAGACCATAGACATTGCCAGACAGCTGGTGGAATGGCCGGTGGGTAAGGGATTGAAGGTCATACTAGGAGGTGGCAAGCAGAATTTCCACAATACGACCGTAAAAGATGAGGAAGGCTATCCGGGCTATCGTACAGACGGTCGTCATCTCATACAGGAATGGCTGAAGGATAAGCAGAGGTTGAATGCCTCGGCCAGCTATGTGTGGAGCCGCAAAGGTCTGAGCCAGTTGGATCTGAACAATACGGACTATCTGTTGGGGCTATTCTCCACTTCACATCTGCCCTACGATGGCGATCGTGTGCGCCAACGCAGCCAACTGGCCGATCCTTCGCTGACCGAGCTGACGGAGGCAGCCATTCGTGTGCTGCAGCGCAATGAGAATGGATTTTTCCTGTTTGTGGAAGGAGCTCGCATAGATATGGCCCACCACTCGAACTATGCGCGTCGTTCCCTGGAAGACACAGCCGAGTTTGCACGTGCGGTGGAGAAGGCACGTGAGTTGACCTCCGAGGAGGATACACTCGTTGTGGTTACAGCGGACCATTCGCATGTGTTGACCATCAATGGTTATCCGGTAAGTTGGCCCTCTGACTACAAGAAATCCATCTTATTTTCTTTGTTTTCCACCCCAGGGCCGCGACAAGGACATCACGGGACTTACGGGAGAAACTGGTGATGATGACCGCCCCTACACCATACTCTCCTATGCCAACGGTCCTGGCTATTCAAACACCTTCAGCAAGTCAGAGGGTCGGAATCGACTCACCGACAAGCTCACCCAGAACCCAAATTTCGTCTACTCCTCGCTAGCCCCGCTGGATGCCGAAACCCATGGCGGCGATGATGTGGCCGTCTATGCCTCCGGACCCTATGCCCAGTTCTTTAGCGGTAGCTACGAGCAGACGGTTATACCAGCCCTAATGGCCCGAGCAGCCGGCATTGGGCCCTTTGCCGAGGTGTAGCAGATCGATGGGGTTTATCATTTCTCGTTGACAAATTCAATTAAAATGCAACAGACCCAAATGAGTTTCTACTGGTACCAACACTCACTCACGCTCAGACACACATGCAGCAGGCAATCCAATTCCTTCTAATTGAGTGCCAATTGGCGAGTTTGTGCAACAGCAGCGCAATTTCCTGCCCCTCACAGCTGGAGCTGTAGATGGAGCTGAAGCTGTGCCACCTGCAACTAATTCGCTGCTTTAAATGCGAATTCAATTAACAGACAACATGGGGGCCAGGTGGTAGCCTCAATCAGTCAATCAGTCGTCAATCAGCTTCCATTTTAGATGGAGTTGGGATTTTTTTATTTTTCAAATTTGACGTAGGGGTGCAATTTGATGGTAAGTTGGGGATGCTAACCCCCCTTAATTCTATTAAGTCACCCCAAAGGTACTCACAGTAATGGTCCCATGACATGAGTAGTCCACCACTTAGTCAACATTTTGGTTAGATTTTGTGTTCTGACAAGAGCACGAAGTTAGGTTCGCTCATTCCCGATATCGATATACCCGTTACTCAGGGGAATTGCCTTAGGCTAATTAACAGAGCATTAACATTCACGTAAATATATCACCATTATGTTTGCAAACAGCTAATTCTGCTCTAAAATACAAGCAACGTTTTGAATAGCCTTTATTATTATGCCACTAATTATCACATCTTTGATTGATTTAAAGATTTGAGAGGTTCGTGATATTGTGCAAAATATGAGCTCGATATTATTTGACAAATCTCAGAGATGGTAGGAGATAGAGGTTTGACATGTATGAAACCTATCTCCCACAGTTTATAGCAGAGTTTTCCAGTCAATTCCACTTTTTCCACTTTTGTCAATTCACGCCGAACGCTCACCGGCCGCCCTGGTTTATAGATAGAAGGATGGAAAGATAGAACTCATACTATCTGAGCATAGGAAAAGTAAAGATCTGATAAGCGGTAGTCGAGTTATGAGCAACGGAATGTTCCCTGTTCAACTGCAACTGCAACATCAAAATTCATCATGAGCATACACTTTTGTTGGTATAGAGTATATTAGAGTCAAGCTTGACCTTCTTTTTTTCTAGTTTTTTCTGTTAGTGCTGTTGGACTGCTCCAAAACTCAATTTTCCTGCCCAACACTGCTTTATAGGATCGGAAATGTCCTTCTCCCTGTTACATACTTTCGCACAACTTCATGATCCACCGTTTACCATTTTTAATGGAAACAGGGCATAAAAAGGGAAACTAACTGTTTTAAGTTTGCTATTTTATAAAAATTTATATATTGTGTTCGCAGCTTGAGAGACTTCGTTGAATAAAACCTTATAAATATCTCTCACAGTTTTGAAGAAAGATACGGAAGTTCTTCTACTTATCTTCTAGACATTGTTTTTATCAGATTAAAAAGCGATTCGCCAAAGGAATGGATGATCGATATGTAAAGTTTGCTGAGTAGTCACTTCCGTCGGTACAGAGTAAATTACAATCGGGTCTGATCGACTGGTTGACTTGTGCTGATTGATTATATTACAAATGACCTAAGATTTTACAAACTGCCTAAAGGTTTCAGTCTTAAGCTGGATTTACACCGTGAAGCAAACTTAATGAAGTTCCTGAAAAATTCATTTTTTGTAGGAAAGAGGTGTATGGGCCCAGTGACACCGCTTGAGTGGTATCAAGTGAGTTTTTAATTTCGAGGACGTTTTACGTCGAGTGGACACCTCTCTTATGACTAAAGCCTTACACAATAATTGGGAAAGGCGACTGTTTAAACTAAATTCTGAATTCTTGTGATGTCCTTTTTACTAAATATCTACATTCCAAGTCGTAAAAAACTGGCTAAGAAATGCAAAATTGTAAAAGGGATCATTAGAATGTCAATTGAAGGGAAAGCGATACCTAAGCAGTGCTCAAGATAAAGTTATCAAGAAATCGATAGATTCGAGTTGTTAGTCCTGGGACAGATTTCTCACCTTTCTAAATACATAGAGCTTACAAATAACAGTGTAAAATCTAAGTTTATCTATGTGGAAGATACAAAATCGGCGCCTAGACCGACAAATTAAAATGTTATTCAAGCTAGCACCACCACTCGGTGCAGAGGTGACCACTGAGCGTAGATGACTGCTCTCTCCTGGATAGATTTTTATTTATTTCCGATTTCAGTGAAACGTCCACCAGCTTTTGGGGATAATTTCCGTAGCCATTTCAATTTTAATCAGATTACTTTTTAATTTGTAAGCCAGCAGCAGGAGGAACGAGCAGAAGTAACCAAAGCCATTTCGAAGTTGACCAAGCCAGTGCAGCGGGCCTAGAAAACTGGGTCAAAAGCGAACTGGGGCATAGCTGGAAGGGGGGAGTATCGAAATCCAGTTGCAGTTCTGGTTACTGGCGGAGCTCTTGGTGAGTGTGTGTGTACATATGTTTGGTTGCGAGATAAAAGGAAAGAAAAACGCTGTGGCAACAGCAGCAAGCGGCATACACAAAAAATATGCTCCCAACTAATGGCGCTGACTCAGCCACAAAGCGAAGCAGAAAAAAAAACGAAAAAGCTTTCAAGCTACAAAAACTACAGATAAACACGTGACTGTGTGTGTGTGTGTGTGTTGGGGAGGCGGGGAAGCTTTTTAACGAAACTCCCTTGCTCGCTCGCTCCATTGCCTCTCTCTCGCTCACTTCTAAGCACATTCAAACGGGCTTTTGTATCTTACGGATACATTATGTACTACAGCAGCAGCGGCAGCAGGGGAATTTGCGCAGCAACGACTTCGACGTCGCAGCAGCGTTTAAGTGTGCCACATTTTTTTATGCTGCTGCTGCTGCCGCTGCCCGCCCTTGTCGTCGTTATGGTTATGGTTGCCAAGCGCTCACACATACACAGAGATACCCAAGATACACAGAAACAGCGTTGAGTATGACAAATTCATGTGAATTGGCAACGACTGACTATGACTATGA
The DNA here is from genome assembly GCA_035044985.1 of Lordiphosa fenestrarum. Taxonomy (NCBI): domain Eukaryota; kingdom Metazoa; phylum Arthropoda; class Insecta; order Diptera; family Drosophilidae; genus Lordiphosa; species Lordiphosa fenestrarum. The sequence goes on from JAWNNO010004737.1 coordinate 2,114,004, forward strand.
CTGCAGCATTTCAATTAATGCTGAATTCGTGTCACACACACACACACACACACTCACACATAGAAGCAATTTAGTTTTCAAAGCTCTCTTGTGCATTTTATCGACATTTCGATGTGACGATGTTTACTTAACCCAAATGCTAAGGCAGCTCCGCAGCTCTTCCCCCTTGCTTATGTAAGCCTGGGTGCGGAAATGGGCTACATATGTACATATGTATGTATGTGTTTGTGTGAGTGTGTATATGTGGTCTGTCAGTACATAACTGGCCCCTCCAACTTTGCTCTAATAAAATGAGCTTTTTCAAGTGTATGTACGGGTATGTACCCACTGTACATAAATATGTACAGTGAAGGCCAAAAGTATTGACAATTAAATGTATTCTTGCTGTTGGCAAATTTCAAATCTAACATTTTTTAATGTATAAATTATCCAAAATTTGAATCACGGTCGCCAGCTTGTCTAAAAGGTTGAAAACAACCTGCAAAACTCAATTTAAAATCACTTTCCTCAGAAAAATATGTCAAAATTATTTACCATGAACCTTAAAAAGAACAAGTGCAGCTTTGGTTAAATAATTTTCCAGTTTTTAGGCTTTAAATGATGTAGTTAATGAACTCTGCTTGCAAGGAAGAGCATCAAAACATTGTTTGCATTCACCTAAATCGACTTCATCTTATTAAAGATAAAATTTTGGTTAATTAATCAGGGGAATACCAGAAATCTCTAGAGATTTTCGATTAACGCTTTCATTTCTAGCTAAAACTGCTTGGTTTTAGATGTGAAATGTCGCCAAAATGCTGGGCCACTACATTAGATGACAAAAGTTGAGAGATTTAAAAACCGACTGTTCAAGGCCATGTAGATTTGATGCGTATGGCTTCTCTGCTCTATTATCTAGTAACCTGCAACAGTCCTGCTACTTTACATCTAAAGTTGTCCTAGTTTAGTTCCAAGTTCAATAGTTCATACAAAAATCTCTAGAGATTTCTGGGACACAGCCCAATAAGACCCTCTGCTATGCAAGTTAGGCCTATAAAAAGTACCCTAGGCGCAAAGGTTGCTTCCTCATTCATGCAACTAATGTCCTGGAAGAATGATCCATTATTAAATCAATGCTTGATTCCTCTTATTATCAATTAGTAAAGTATTAAAACATTCTAAGAAGTACACTTGCTCATGAACGCACTTCAATTAAGATGTAATACCAGAGATGCAAACCGGTTCTAAACCGAACCGAAACTCCAATTCCTTCCTTTCCTTGAAAAATGCCCAACCAAGCTAAATGGTTCAGGTTGGTTAGGTTCCGCTCACTGACAAGTGTTAAGGCGTGCAAATTTTTATCATTTACTCAGTATTCTGTCGTGAACGATATCGTTATGGACGAAGTCCGCATTTTCAACTGGGAATTCTATTCCGTTAAAGAATCCCATATTCGTTTTAGTTATCATTCAGCCAAATTCCGAATCGGTTTCCGCGTAAAACTTACTTTTTCTTATCTAAAATTTAACGATTTGAAGGAAAATGAGATGAAAACCGTGGATACTATTTCTTAGTTTTTTTTCCTCACATATTTTGGTACATATATCGCCTCTTTTTGATGAATGGATTCCACTTGGCATTAAGGAAACAGTTTTAATTGCTTAAACAATCCAACCAAATCTAGTAACCGTTGATATCCCTGTCGCTTTCCATCTATATTATAGATAAATGTAACTTCCATTTGCTTAATTTTACAAGAAAATGGACTAGAAATTCGGAACAGGGGCGATCAAGGTGAAACTGTCAACAAGTAGAACTGTAATAAAACGCGGTTGTTAAGCAAGAGAGTTGGGCAACTAAGCAGTGGCAGTTGTGTATTTTCGCATTTACCATTGACCTGCGCAGCTGATGATAAAATTGAATTTGTCCGGACCAAACAAAATGTGAAAATTGACAGAGTTTTCAAAAACACAAGGATGAAGTCAAAGTTAAAGCATAGTCAATGAGCACAGGGAAAGTTTGTCTCCTGCGATTAATAATGTATGTACTGTGAATTCTGATTGTGTAAAGGTTTGGGAAATAAAACATGAATATTTGTAAAGTAGAGTATAAACTTCATAAGACTCATAAGTTTACACAAAGGCCAACTGGTATTAAACTGGTTGTAAATGTCTGCTGCAGGGGACAACTGGTATTAAGCTGGTTCCACAGGGCTGCTGTGTAAAATAGACGACTTCAGTACATTGATTTGGATACGAAATGCAACCAGTGGCGAGTTTTTACAGACTGGTGTACTTCTTGTGGTATCAAACTAGACACAATCTCTGCAGGGTACTTACAAGGCCTTAATTTTCTCACTTCGCTCTCTTAAATCAGATGAGACAGCCTCGCTGAGAGTCAGAGCACTCTACCCAACGCAAAAGCTCATTGCCTACACTTTGTAGGCTGGTAGCCTTCAAGTACCGATTACAATCCTGCATACTTTTACTTAAGCTTGGCCGTAATCGTTCTATTATAACGATACAGTGGTCGTATAACTGAGAACACTTTGACTTCAATTACAACTAAATATATCCTTTTGAGAAAATGTTGGCGAGAAAGTATGCGTTCAGTTTAACAGATGACACACCATTTGAAGATTTGTGTGTGGTTTTGTGGACTAACTGTGCATGCATGTATGTGATCGAGGACAAATTAAAAATATGGCTCCTCAAAAGAGAACAGCTGTGGGGAATACGTCACTTAGTAAGTATATTCACCATGGGGGCGATAATTTCAAATGTTAAAGTAAATGTCAGAGGAAATGACACTTTAAAAGACCTCTAAAATCCAGAACTTCTTGTTTGGTCTAACATTTTATTTTAAAACATGTAAGAATGTCGGTCAAGCCCGACTAAAACATGCTCTGTACCTTCCACATTTTCTTTTTAAGTTCTGCCCATAGCTGTTCCAGCCAGTGCTGCCATCATAAATGTTGGTTTTCCCTATAATTCGACTAATGCTCACCGATCCTCACCATTCCTTCCACCTAAGTATGTCGAGAAGGTACTAACATTCTATCTATAAAAATGTGGGAGATTTGACGATTTTCTTAAGTTGCGATGGCGGGAGGGGGCGTGGTTGACATTGAAATTAAACTGGATCTGCCTGCAAGTATAAGAAGTGAATTTCCCATAAGAGTAAAACCTCTATCTCTTACCATCTCTGAGATCAGTGCGTCCAGGCAGACGGACATTGCATGGTACTTATTATCGACTCGGCTGTTGATGCTGATCAAGAGTATATATACTTTAGGGGTATGAAGACCTTTGGTACAGATTATAAATATGCTTTTAACGCTCCGTCCATCTGTCAGAGGACCAAATACTCTTCTGCTAAGAGGTCTTGTGTTGTTATCAAACTGATGAATAATGCTATATGCTATAGTCATCCGATCCGGCTGGTTCCGACAAATTTGCAGTGTATTTGTACAAAAAGACTTCGTGCAAAGTTTGATGAAGATAGCTTTCAAACTGACTGAGGAGATAGCATAGAAACGGACAGACGGACAACTCGGCTCGTCGTGCTGATGAAGAATATATTTGTGTGTTATGTGGTCGGAGATGCTTCCTTCTAGGCGTTACAAACATTAGGACAAGGGCTAGGGTATAAAAATATACAATTAGTGTGTGGAGCTAAAGGGTTGGTGCTGAATGCGGTAGCCCGTTTTTAGATCCTTGATTCCAAAGTTTTTTGAATGATTCTAAAATAGATTTCCTTACTACGCATTCTTTGTTCACTTGCTTTTGGAATCTTCTAAATGATCATCGAATTAAGTCTAAGTTGGAAAGCCGTATCCAAGTATAAAGCAATTCGGAATATTAATTAGTGAATTTTAGAAATTAGTTGGCATTTTATGTAAATTTGTTCAAAACGTGAGCCAAACCAAGATACAAACCAAATACTTCTGTAAACTAGTGCTCCAGATACAATTATCCGGATCAGACTTCAGCAAGCCACAATTCCCTATACAAGCCCTTACAAACATTTAAAATAAAAATCATATTTACATAATTTGTTTTGAATCAACAAATGTGATGTGTGTGTCCGTATGTCAATTTCCATCAATTTGTCAGCATTCTTCGGACTCCGAAATTCTGTAAAACGAAAGTCAAGCATGTGAAATAACAAGTTTTAGTGTTGATTTTTGTAAAATAAAGATCAGTGCTCGCACTCCCACATACCTAGTCCAAAATGAAAAAAACACACTGGTGCACAGGCTTTTTTTAAAATTTTGCATTTATACATTTATAGTTATACATATTTATATATATATATAATATATTTATATTGGTTTCCCTTAATTATTAAATGTTACTTATTTCGATTGTAATGGTTTTGAAGTTTTGTTTCATTTATTGTGGCTTTTCTTTGCTTTTTGAAGTTGAATGTGATCGGTGAATATGCCTGTACATCAGAAGCGGAATGTCCCCCGCCTGTGGCCATTCGTTTTCCGTTCTTTTTCCAAATTCCGTTTAATTCAAAATACAATCTATGTTTGTATGCATGTTCGTATGTATATATGTATGTGGTTAGATTATAAACTAATAATGTTTAGGCTTGTTTTCTGGTTGCAGTGAGGCGACTGTTTGTTGCGGTAGACTAAACATCGGAATATAAACTTTAAAATTGGTTTCGTTTCTGCTACATACACACACATAAGCATATCTAACTCTATATATATATATATATACCTCGATTGTATATATACATAAATGTTGCATCATAATCGATTGACATGACGTGTATATTGAGAAATATATATATAGTGAGAGACGACTCCTGTCTATCTTTACAGTGGGGGGAGGAGATACATGAATGTTTAACAAGCTAAGTGAATTCAAGGTATTAAAATTAGTAAATTAAAAATTAGTAGAAGATCAAACATTGGCTGGTTGGAGTTCTGTTGAAATTAAAATATGTATAAAAAAACTAAGCAGAGTCTCGAATGGTTGACTTGAGAGTTGCGTGTGTGTGTGTGCTTGGGTGTGTGAGTGTTGTGTTTCGGCTTGGTATAAATATCATCATCATCAGCAGTACATCTCATGAGAACATGCGGTAATTGTTGTAGGTATATAAACTGCTGCTGCTGCTGCTGCCGCTGCTACGTCTCCTTCGCAACTGACATGGTTATTTACATCGCTTTGTTAGTTTTTTGCATTTTCGTGGTACATTATTTTTGCCATTTTTTTTGTTGAAAATTGCTTTCAATTTTTCAGTTTTTTTTTGTAGATTTTTTTTCGGTTTCTGTACAACTCAATTAAAACATTTGTAACATTCGGTCCACTCCTCGGTTTGCGTTATTTCACTGTTCACTTAAAAACTAAACTCAATTCAAGTTTTGTTGTTGTTGTTGCTGCTGTTGTAGTTGTTGTTGTTGCTGTTGTTGCTGCTGCTGCTGTTGTTGTTGTTGCTGCTGCTGCTGTCTGCGCCTCTGGGCACAGATCTCCAGGCAAAAGCGCCGTACTGTAGCGTTTTCTCAGTTGATATTTACCACTTCCTGGTTGTCGCCGTCGACGACGGCCATATTCAGTTGCTGATTGACATTTGATTTAGCCAAACAGGATCTGGCCACGGATTCGAAGAGTCTACGGATTGTATAAAAAGAGAGGAGCGTGAATCAACATCCCTGGCACATTTCCTGAATCACTAAAAGTTGTATTTACACTAATTTTCAGGCATAAATAAAATGCAAAATTTTACAAAATAAAAAAATTGGATTAAAAGAACATGCAAAAAGATGTAAGTGTGTGCATAATTGGTTTGATCTCTTGCTATGTTGCACATTGAATGGTACTCAAATTCTGAAACCGCAAAACAATAATCAGACATTCCCCAAAATATCTGTAAGAACATAGAACGAGGCAGGTGAATTGAAAAATGTAAGGCTAATAATTAGTCGAATAAAAATCAGTGATGGGGGGGAAATGGTGGTAATTTTGTATACCCAGGTAACTTTGTACTCCTTAGTTGGAGATGAATGGAGAAGGAAAAGGTCAGAATTTGTCTTATAGATATGTAGCCCTGGTTCATTTGTATAACTTGTTAATAGGAGTGCCGGCGCGAGGTGCCGGAATGTGATACCAAAATAATGAGGAGTATGTCTAAGATGCAAGAACACAAGAATGCAAGAATGTTGCCAATGCGAACACACCTTTTAACAAAACAGGACGCCGAAAAACTGATATGGGGGCAGAAATAAGTAGCCAGGTATACAAATCCCTATATCTTCCCAGCACCGACTCTAAAATCTATCCTAGCTAAATTTTGCCTCACATTTACACTACTCACTTGGTTATCTCAGGTGCACAGTGCACAAAATCATGATCCCAGAACTTGTATATCGGATTCTTAATCAGCTCAATGAACGTGATCAGCAGTCCCCAGGGGTGTGGTCGATTCACAATTAAACGTTCGAGCAGAACACGTGTTATTTGCTCCTGTATGGCCTCCGAGTTGGCTTCGGCAAACAGATGCAGTACAGCACAGCTGAAGTAGTGCGTATGGCTGTTGGGATAACGCAACTGATTGGCAATGGCATTGAGGAACAGGTAGCGACCCTCGGTATCCAAGTCCACAGCCAGATTCTGGAAAATGTCCATGTGAGCGCTGTGCGCAATATTTGAGGTGTTGGGCACAAAGTTTTTGTTCCTGCAGGAAGGAAAATTAGATCAATAGTACACACCTTGGATATCACCACTTACCTGATCAAAGCAATGGCCTGGGTGCCCACATACATGACCAGTGCATTCATTAGGGTCATGTTGTAGCGCGTGCCTGGCTCGCTGGCAACCTGTAGATGGCCTCGCAGCTCTGACAGGAAGGTAACCGGAGCTCTAGCCTTCAAGTACGAGTCCAGATCCTTTTTGAAGTTCGGCGGCTGAATGTTCATGATGTAACTGCTGAGCACTTTGGGTGCATTGCTGCTGTCCGACAGCATGTCGACCTTCAGGTTGGGTGTGAAGGGATCGGGCAGGCGCATGTTGCGCGGAAAGGCCGACAGAATAATGTTGCGCATTTGGACACAGTTGGGCGGTATGCTGTCGCAGAACCCGAAATGATAGTCGCACAGGAACTCCGGGAAGTCGTGCAGCAAGACGAGCAGAACGCGCAGCGTTCCCTTGTACAACAGCTGGACCGGTTTGCCCAGCTCCGTGTTGCGCAAGAAGGGAGCCAGATACTTAAAGAGATCCTGCAGCAGCTGAGCATACAGGGGCCAGCCCTTCTGGCCGGGTATCTGTACCAGAATACGACCCAGGAAGACGCGATGCGAGATGAGCTCCAGCCAGGCAAAGCAAAAGCCAGGAGCCACAATCGGACTGAGCAGATGGTAGGTGTAGGCGAACGCAGACACAATGCTGTGCATTAGCGACTCCAGTATTACATCGGCCGAGCACAGCTCCATGAACAACATCATAAAGAAGCGATGGTAGCCCACCTGCTGGAAACCCACTCCGCGCATATCATGATCCTTGAGCAGAGTGCCCAGAACAATGCCCAGCACTTTGTTGAGCAGATTAATCTTGGTGGTGGGATTGCCCGCCTCTCCGGAGTGTCGCACTAGCATGGCAATCAAATGCACAAAGGCATCTATCCACTGGAAGATCTTGTTCTTGGCCTGGTTGATGTTCAGACTGGGCTCGGCGAACATGCGGTACACCACATCCGTACAGATGTGCGTGGCCTGGCGGAAGAAGCGAGTGATCAGATCATCGGTCTTCAGTATGCCATAGGTGTTCATTTTTTGCACAAAGGCGCCAAAGTTGCGGGCATCTCGTGTGGTCTGTTGATTCTGTTGGGTATATAGAGCCACCCAGTCCTTGAGCAGGAATTCGGTCTTCTCCTGCAATCCTGGCGGATCGTCTGTGTCGCATGACTAGTGAAGGGAATAGCAATTAGAAGAGTTTAAGAAGGCAGTAGACAGACTTACCCTGACATGGTGCAACCCGGAGTGAATGTAGGTCGAGGCTCCTGCCAGATAACGCTCGCTGGCATTGAAGGGACTGTAGTCGGTGCTGGTGTTGTTGAAGTTGCCGCCCGACCAAAGGGTCTCAATAGCATTCACTATGCACTCTGGATAGCGATGCCGATGCTGGGTCAGTCGACCCAGTAACTCCACAGTAGCCATGAATTCATTGTCGGACACAATGTTGATTGCCCGATCCTCCATGATCAACCGCTCGATAAGCGCAATGCCAAATGAAATGGCCACATAGTTGTTGCCATTGTCCATGCAGTCGCGTAGCTGGCCATCAAACTGATTGAGATTGACGAAGTGCGAGGTGATCAGAGCACGAGCCGCTTCCACGTTGTAGCGCACCTCCTCGCGTATGTCGAAGAAGCACTTGGTGACGGCACGTTCCGTGTTCGGGGCACCGAAACTATTGTGCAGCAGACTGAGAATTCTCAGGTGTATATCACGATAGAGTTTCATCTGATCCATGTGATCCTGAACACTAACCAGACCCTCGGTGAGGCCCTCGACAGCACGGGTCAGCAGATTAAAGGCCGATTCCTGATCACGAAGACGGCGGGTGGCCATTAATGCATTGAGGAGTATGTGCATCTTACTGGCCTGCAACTGCAAAGTGGGCACGTTGATGGCCGTGTTCAAGAAGCCCTCCATCTTATTAGCCACCTCAGCATACACCATGCTGCTCTCGTCGTTCGCGAACACATTCGGCTGCGGCAGATCCTGCGGCTTGGGCACAAACAGAGCGATATCACGGTCGCTCATCTGCTGGAAACCGGGAATGCTGCGCGCGAACTCCGAGTAGACAGCATAGAGAGTCGCCGGGGCGGGGCCGACCTTGAGACGCACTGCCTCGGGCAGACGCTCCTGCTGGTAGCTTAGAATTTGGGCATCCACAAAACGGCTACCCTCTTCGCGAGCAATTTTCCGGGTCTCAAAGTCGGTGGAGAGTCGACGATCAATCTCTAGGGCTGATTTCTCAGCCGATGTCTTCTGTATGAAGGCGCAGACCAGTTCTACATTCTCGTTGGCCAGCTGGGCAGAGGCCGATTGTATCTCCGGCAGGCTAGGCATTCCACCTGTTAGGGCGGCCAGGAAGGCCTTGTGCAGATTCTGGCTAATGGCACGAGCTATCTCATCCTTGCCGGTGATCATGGCCATGCCTGCGGCCAGATTACGTACCATTTGATGGGCAGCGGTGCGCATGCGATTCTCATCCGCATCCAAGGCAAAGTCCTTACGAATGATCTGCTCTGTGGTGGCGCAGGCAATGCGTATGCTGCGATCCACGACAGGCTGCAGCCAATCGGTGATGGTGCGCTCCACTGCATTTACCACGATATGCTTGATGCCGGGATTGGCATGCAAGAAGGGCAGATTGGGTGGCAGGATCAATTGCTGGGCTATTAGCTGGAAATTGGTGACGTTCACATCCATATAGGAGTAGCGCGGTTCGGGTGGAGGTAGCACCACCTGGCTGGGATCGGTGGGCAGATTGGGTGAGGCCGAATTGTTGGCGCCGCTCATCATCATGGTCTGTGCCTCCACCTCGGCACCAGGAGGCGGTGGAGGAGGTGGCTGCTGCTGCTGCTGTTGTTGTTGCTGTGGTTGTTGAGGTTGTTGTTGCTGTTGTTGTTGTGGTGGTAGTGGCTGTTGCTGCTGCTGCTGTTGTTGTGGCAGCTGCTGCTGAGGCGCTGGCCCTGGCGGTGGCGCAACTGGCTGCTCGGTTTGCTTGGGCTTTGGCTGTGACATCTGCTGCTCTATGAGCAGAGCACGCGTTGGATCCTTTAGATAAATCACAGGCCTTAGCTTGGCCAGCTCCAGGTTGAGCGTTTTGCACAGCACTTCAATTTCAAACTTCAGATTAAGCTTAAGTTCGGGTTCCTGATGCAGTTCACCCAGCACATACATAATACCCATGGTCCAGGGATTGGGTGAACGGAAAATGCGTGACTTGGCCGAAGACTCCAGTATCTTGGCCACAAAGGGAACCACAAATAGCAGTTCCTGCTGTCCCTTGTGATAGGCTTCAGCCAGCAGAGACTTGAGATCCAGATCCAACTGTAGAATAGGACGGTTACGACCGAGCGTCATCATGCCCAGCCAGTGACCCAAGTTCTTGAGTAGACTACGATCGGAGAAATTAATGACTCCCTTATCGGAACGTAGCAGCACCTTGATGTTGCGCAAAGTCTCTTTGGTCACAAATCGATTAATTTCGCCGTTCTTCAAGGCATCCAGGAAATTATAGTAGAGCGTATGGAAGTTGAACTCCATGGAGGCACGCTTGAGCACCAAATACTGGGCCAGCCAAGGCCAATACTCCTTGGTCATGATCTCCTTGATCTCCTCACACTTCTGGGGGATGTTCAGCTGGCTGAGGTTGTTGAAAATGAAAGCGGTCTTGTCCTGCACGGGTTCTGGGGGCACAGTGACCTTCTCCTCTTGATTGGCCACCAGCAGGGTGTCTATGTTGGTGGCGTTGGCTATGGATTTCATGCGTGTGGCATGCGAGACCACCAACGGTGGCTTTGGTCCACCTGCACCACCGCTCGGCGGAGGAGCAGCAGCGGACATAGCATTGTTGCGGTAAAGGGGTTCTCCAGCGCCAGGTCCGCCGCCTCCACCTCCTCCTCCACCAGCACCAGCCAATACCGGGGGTATGGTGTTGCTAAGACCTATCAGCTTCTGTGGAGGCGGCTCTTGGCCATGGATGCCATACTCTACATACTGTATGAGGTGTGGCGGAAAGTCCGTGAAATGCGGTATGGAGCGGATGTGCTCGCAGTACTTGTTGTAGGTGTGCAGACGCGTCTTGAACCGATCCAAGGCCGTCACTCCAAAGTAGTAGAGCTTGGAACCATCAGGTTTTCGCAGTGCATCCAAAACACAGCGCAACGAGAGTCCCAGGGCTACAAAAGTGGGCACCAAATTCCGATCAATGATGCCACCGAACAGTTGGGCCGTTATCTGCAACTCTTTCTCCGGATACTGACAGAAGAAGCGATACTCCTCAAAGAGATTGCGCAACATGCACAGAAAGACCTCCTGTTCTCGGCGATTGCTGGATTCCTTGAAACGCTGCAGAATGTCGAGCACCTCGTCAATGGAGAGCGTGGGATTTGGTTGATGGTTGTAGATGCGCTGGAAATACGAATTGACTTCATCCTCCACCTCCTTGGACACGGGTATCTGCAGATCGGCCATCACCGGGTTATTAGGATTTGGGGGCGTAGGCGTGGGCGTGGCTGGAGGGCCAGCGGGCAGCATACGTCCCAAATTGCCCACATTGGGCACATTCGGAGGCGCTGGCGGCATCTGCATGGGGTTCAGTGGATAAGGACTGGCTCCGGGATTCATCAGACGGGATGGAGATGCTGGAGTAGAAACCAAGTTATCTAAATGATAATGACAAATACCAAAAATTACAAAACATGCAAAGACACACAGAAAGCGGAGCAGTGGGAGGTCGAGCAATGGAGGGAGCAACTTACTCAGCATGTTGCCAAAGTTAAAGGCTCCATTGGGTCCACCCAAATTGAGGCCAGCCAGATTATTGGACATATTAGTGAGTGGATCCCCAGCCATGCCGGGACCGCCAAACATTTGCTGGGCATTGAGATTGCCTGAGAATGGTTGCTGTGGTGGCGGCACGGGGGGAACGATGCCACCGGGCAGATCCATGCCTCGATGTCCGCGCAGTATGCTGGGTGGCGGAGGCGGCACTAAGCCCTGGGGACCGCCCGGCTGCTGCTGTTGCTGCTGCTGGGCACGCGCCTTGTTGGCCATAATGGCCATATTGGCCGCCATTTGCATGATAATCTCCACTATCTCCTGCTGCATGCAGTTATTGATGCACGCCTGAAGGCAATTGATCATTGTGGTCACAGTTTCGGGCAGCAATTGTGCCTGCTTGGGCGGCAGCTGATCTTCGGGCACCTTGGCATTGGCCACCTGGGGGCAACGGCGCTGCAACACTTTGATCATGGCCTGCATAAATGGCTCGCCATGTTCACGTATTTTATCGCTGAGCCACTTCTCCAGCTTCAAGTACTCTCGGCGGGAGGCCAGACAGGCCAGATCGATGATAAACAGGAAAGAGCGAGCGTTTAGCAGCGAGGAAAGCGCCTTTAGATCCTGGGCCAAGTCCAGTATGCGGGATAGTTTTACCTGATCGAACTCACTTCCGCGTAGATACCACTCGGACATGGCATTCATAATATTCGGACGCAGCTGGTAGTTGGTTGAGCTCCAGGCGCTGGCTAGGATCACATTAGAATTGGGATGATTGCCCAGAAAAGTGGGAATCAGTTGATTGAACAGATCCTGACGCAGCGGCGTCATGGGGGGATTTATATGAAGCAAGGCGAGAAACAAGACGTCTGGACAATTCTGAGCCGGGAACTTGAAAAGCTCGTGCACTTGGCTATAATAGCCCTTGTCCGCCATGGACAACAGAACCTCAACCAAATGGAGAGACTTCCAGGCCGAGATCTCTTTGTTGTCTGCATCTGGAGCCGTCTTAAGCACATCCAAGGCTGGCTGACTGAAGACATAATCGGCAAAAGAGAAAAGATCTGGATTCTTAAGCATGGTTGTAATGAGGGACAATTGCCCCTCTGTGTTTGACCAGTGGCGGTAAATGCATTCTGGATGTGGGAAAATGGGCGACTGAGTGGCCAAACGCAGTATGGTCAACAGCAGGTCCAGACCGATGCGATCCTTGAGCACAAACTCGGGATGATCGAGTTCTGCAATAAAATAAAAGGGAAATCAGTTGAGCAAGCGATCGGGGCCAAGTGTGCGTTGGACTTACCCATGCACACATCCTTCCAATTAAGCTGCGGAACCAGCTCCTGGAGGGCCTGAACAAACACATCCGGCTTCCAGGTCTGAGTGACTTCCGTAGGCTCCTTTTTGTCCTTGTTTTTATCACTGGACGCCGTTGAGATATCACTGCCATCATTGTTGTTGCTGTTAGTGCTAGAGTTCTGTTGTTGTTGTTGTTGTTGTGGGCCTTGAGTAGCCTGTGCACCGGCACCGGTACCAACGGCACCACCGCTACCGCCTCCTTGTTGTCCTGGCCAGAAATTGGCTGGCGTCGGCAAGTTTACATTACAATCAAGCAGCGACGAATGACGCCGGCACATAAGACCCACGATCTTGGCCACATCTTTAGGCTGTAGTTCACGTTCCCGTTCACGGGAGCCGCCTCCACAACAGAGATGATTTTTGCACTCTTCAACGCTCGATGTAAATTCGTAACCGATTTCCAGGATTAAATTAATCCAAGATGTGGCCATAATATTATTTTTGCCCTACAAAAACAGGAGGAGGGATTCAATCAGGGGGGTTTGACTAGGAGCAAATCTAGGGGATACCCACCTGGTTTGTGAATATTATCTCGCATAAATGGTCATAGATATCCTCAATTCCAACCTCATTCAAAGCATCCGCATCGGAACTGCTGCTGCTGCAGCTACTACTACTGGCCGTCGTCGTCGTTTCTGTCCCAGTTCCAGTTTCGCCCTCTGCATCAGTTTCGCCTGCTTGTTGTGTCGTTGCCGTGGTCGTCGTGGTCGTTATGCCGTAAAGGAACGGCGCCAAAATCAACGGCACCGCCTGCCGCGGAAACTCTTCACGTAGCTTAATCAGAAACTGACCCTCCAGTTGCGGTGTCACGTACTCGTTGAGACAGCACAACAAATACTGAAGCAAATCGAATGAGATCTCCTGTAATCCACTGGCAGCCGCCGAGGATGAGCTATTGTTGTTTCCCAGATATGAGTCCAGCAGCTCGGGCAGTGAATTACGCAGATTATCCTGTGCCGATTGTCGTAGCTCGGGATATGAGGAATGGGTCACAGCTAAAGCAAAAATGCACTCGCAGAGCTTGTTAATGCCAGTTAACTTGGACACCTGTCCAATCAGCTCAGCTATGGCAGCGGGCCTAAGACTCTGTGGAAGGAGGCAAAAGTTAAAGTTAATCATGGAAGCATGTGTAAAATTTTGGTGGTACTCACCTTCTGGTTAGTGGCAAAATGCTGATCAAAAGCAAAACAGATGTTGGACACAAACGAAGAGCTCTGCAATTGACGCTGCAAGTGTGCTCCAAGCAATTTGGCCTGCAGCTGAGCGGTAACGTTCGGCGCCGGATCACTAAAGTTGAGCACGGTGAACAGATACCGCAAACTGCTACGATCCGCTTCAAGGCCGTAGTCTTGTATGAACTGGAGGAAGAAAGGAGGATTTACAGATGTGAAGTCAGAATGCCGAAAATGGAAGCGCAGCCCATACCTGGGCATGCAGTTGCACACGTGCCCGCACGGGACACATGTTGGTATAAAAATAGTAAGATTATTATTAAAATGGTTAAGAATGTTTGCGTATATTTTTTTTCGTTTTCATCGCACACTTGGAAATTTTGATAATTATTTAGATTTGCCCACTTGTAAGGGGAGGCAATTTTTGAGTGATTTGGCAGAGGGATAGAGAGAGAAGAAAAGAAATGGAATGAAACACTTTGCAACACTATCCAGTTAACAGTAGTGCCAGAAAGTCTATGAACAATACGATGAATTTGAGTTAAAATAAAGTAAAACTCCGATGGAAAAAAAGTTTCCGAGGAGTTAGGCAAGCGCATTGTGAACAATTAGAGACGACTGTGGGACAATTGCAGCTGTCGAAGCCGCTTAAGGAAACTTTCTTTAATAAGTCCTTGCCCAAGGCTAGGGAAAAAGAACACTTGTTCCGAAGTCACCGAGCACAAGTGCTGAAACATTATGACCCAAAACGAACCATCCATCAAAGAGCGGGTGCAACGGGTAACTAAATCGACGAAAAATGTCGAATTAAGCATTCAAAAAATATGGTTTGCTGAGAATCGGCATGTTTTTGAGTCTTTCTTATCGAACTGTATTAATCTCTGTATGGGACTATATTCATTTATAAAAATACGAAAGTTTATTTACATGCCAATTTTGATTGATGGCCCTAATCTTTTACAGAATCTGAGAACCTCATCTTTAACTTTGACATCACTCTAAGCACACTACACCCAAAATGATCAGCATTGTAGTTATTTGCACTTTGTGCAAAACAGGTTTCAAATCAAGAACTGCGGAAGTGGAACTGAGAGCAAGGCCCTCTAAGGACAATGAGTTTCAAAAAATCGTTCCGTCACAAACTGTTTCACAAAAGATTTGTACAGCAATTTAGTTAATGTTTATATAGAGCTCAATAGTAATTCAAATTTGTTGGGTTTATGTTGCCCTGTGTTTAGGTCCCAGTCAGCATACGCAGAAGCGAGACAAAGACAACAGCTGTGACGGCTGGCCAACGCAGCTGCTGCTCCACAACAGAAATGCGAAAAGGTACAATAAAAAAATTACACACAAAAACCTACTCGCAACTCGCTCAACTTTTTCGTTTCGTTTTTTTTTGCCTTTTTTTTTTTGGTAACGTTACATGAAACAAGAGCAAGAGAGATACATATGAGCGACGAGGGGGGGATTTAAGGTAAAAAGAGGGCAGGCGTATTGTATTTTTCACAATACGCAAAAAGAAAGTTTTCCCTTTGTTGTTTTAACCTACCTTTCGGTTAATACAAGTTTATTCGTAACTCAATGTTAATGTGAAAAAATGGAAATATAGGAGGCAAAACCCCTTCCTCCTTGGGTCGTCGTTTTGCACTTTAGTTTTTTTCGCTCGTTTTTTATGCACAGTTACACTAAATATTTGACACTAATTCGCAGACCAGAGCCAAATTCATTGTTTATGGATAACAATTAGCCTAACTTTGTACATTCTAAATAACTTTTAACTTAACAAACAGCAACTCGCGCAACGCCGTGCAGAGAAATTTTTTCTGCTACTAAAACTGTAATGGCGTCGGCAAAAAATGCATGAGCGAGTGAAATGGCAATACTACGGCCACACGACTTCCAATTGGCAACACTGGCCCCACAACCGATATATGTGCAAAGTTGTTCAACACTAGAGTACGTACTCGATGTTATTTTTTAATTTAAAAAAAAAACAACAACAACAACAGAGAAAACAAGGTTAGAGGGGACATACCTGGTTTATTAGCTCGCTGGTTTCATTAAAATTTCGCTTGTTCACGTGTTTGACCAAATTACGTATTTGCGTTAGCGGTGTCTTCGATTGGTTCTCTACCATAATTCTACGTATCAAATTGTCAATTGTTCAATGTGTGTGTGTGTGTATGTATGTGTGCGTGTTGGTGTTGATAACGCCGAAATTGGCTCAATGACGTAGAAAAATTGTTGCTTCTTCTTGGCCGTCTTCCTTTGTCGTTGATTGCGGCGCAAAAATACCTTATTTAGTATATCGAAT
The DNA here is from genome assembly GCA_035044985.1 of Lordiphosa fenestrarum. Taxonomy (NCBI): domain Eukaryota; kingdom Metazoa; phylum Arthropoda; class Insecta; order Diptera; family Drosophilidae; genus Lordiphosa; species Lordiphosa fenestrarum. The sequence goes on from JAWNNO010004737.1 coordinate 2,130,352, forward strand.
GTTCTTGTGGTTGTTTTTGTATTTAATTCCTTATGGCCCCCAGCTGAAAGGGGCCATCCAACATGTCTACATGGCAATCTGCATCTATAGTCGCACAATTCCAGCAGCAAATGTAGAACAAGTCATTACTCGCTTTCGTTTCGTTCGATCTTAACTGCTCGGTTTTTTTTGGTCGTTTCATCCAAGTTCACGTAATGAATCAATCCGCGCACGTAGCAGCAAAACAGAAATGAAAAAATACAACTACTATTACACTCTTAGAGATGAGCCGTTTCGCGGGTGGGGGTGGTCACCACAAAGAGATCAAGCCACTGCACGTTTCTCGTTGGTTTTCACAAATGATTAACTGTTTTTGCTTAAAGAAAACACTGAAGATTTGTTTGAACTGGTTGAATTTGTTAGTTGGCTTGCCGAAAAATGATTTTTTTAACACCTATTTGTGCCACAAAATACAATTTTAGAGATGGGGGGAAATTAATTTTGTGCCCTAATTGAATAAGTATCGATAACGCAGTATCGATGCTAGCTGGTCTAGGGATGCGCACGTGACACAGTTATTTTTAATATTTCTCCAGCATAAAAAAAAATAAAATGAGAAATGTGGTACAAGATTTTAAAAGAAGCATTAAAGAATTGTTTATATTTACATTTCTATAAGTTGGTGCTTTAAAAAAAGGCTCTAATTGATAAATTGATAAGTAACTAAAGTTCTTAATACATAACAATGCACTTGGCGCATTTTAAAATTTAATATATATTACATTTTTCTTGCCGTCTGCTACTGACTTCTTGGTGTACATCACAGTGCCAGTGCGCTTTTTCTAGGGAAGCTTATTCCATTTGATCTACGAACATGCAAAATTGGCGCCCACCTTTCACAATAAAGCTAAAATGGAAACGCTAATGATATAAAACTATTGCTATCGATATATATAACAAGCGCAAAACACCATAAAAATGTTCATTAAACACAACATTGCGGCAAATCGAAATTTGAATCCCTTAAATATCGATAACATCGGCTCCTTACCATTTCCCATCCCTAACTCACCCCCACTCGCCCACCCACTCCATCCGACGAGGTACACATAACAAATTGACTCCAATTAGCCATCAAAAATTAAATGTGTGCAGCAGTTGGCTCCTTCCTGATTAGTGCGCTACTGAAGCAAAATGTACAGCTGTTGCGTCGTCAGGTGTGCCGCCAAGGGAGTGGGAGTGGGAGCGACTCAACAACACGTTGCCCACGCTTCTTCTCCAGTTCCAGCTCGAAAACAGCCGTTACAAAACCCAATGCGGATGGTTCTCCAAAAACCGTGAGTGATTTCCAACAGCTCTACGAAGCAACCAAAAAGAAGTTTCAATGTAAGCCCCTAAACTCCATTATCCTGCTTCAACTGCTCAAATTTCTTTGGTTTTCTTTAGCCAAAAAACTGCCCGTGGATGTGCATTCGGACGCAGTATTTGCCTGCAACGAACTGGACCTGAGTGAGGTGCAGGTCTATGGCTTCGACTATGATTATACCTTGGCCTGCTATAAGCCCATTTTGGAGGACTTGCTGTACAATTTGGCCAGGGAAACGCTGGTCAAGCGTTTCAGATATCCGGAGGAAATACTAGATCTAGAATATGAACCGAATTTTGCTGTGCGTGGACTGCACTATGACGTGGAGAAGGGTTTACTGGTCAAATTGGACTCTTTTCTGCAACTGCAGCTGGGATCTGTGTATAGGGGACGCACCAAGGTGGAGGCTGATGAGGTATTGAAGCTGTATCATAATCGTTTGCTGCCCATGGCCTATGTAGAGGGTCCCAATAGTGGTCATCAAGTCAGTAGCTCTGCTCTCAATTCAAAACGGACTCTTATCAAGTGGGTTTCTTACAGCACAACACCAATTCCAAGATGGTGCAGCTGGCTGATTTGTTCTCTGTACCCGAAATGTGTCTACTGTGCAATGTGATTGAATATTTCAATCAAAATCGCATCGATTACAATCCCGAGATTGTTTTCCATGATACACGCACGGCCATGGGTTCGTGTCATCCGATTATGCATGGAAAGGTCATGTTGAATACCGCCAAGTATATTGAACGCAATCCGAAGCTGGTGAAATTTTTCGAGAAGCTACAGCAGGCGGGCAAGAATCTCTTTCTGGTCACCAATAGTCCGTTTTCCTTTGTGTAAGTTCCATATCCGCACCAAAGTACAAGTAAATCTGTATAAATTTTATATGTTGCAGCAACTGCGGCATGTCCTGGCTGGTGGGCAAGAATTGGCGTGACTTCTTTGATGTGGTTATAGTGCAGGCTCGAAAGCCCAAGTTCTTTACTGATGAATCTCGACCTATACGTCTATTTGATGAGAGAACCCAATCACATTTGTGGGATCGCGTGTTTAAGCTGGAGAAGGGCAAAGTCTACTACGAGGTAGGTCTCTTACCCAGAAAGAAGCTGCTAGATCTCTTATCTGCTTTTATTTTTATCTCCAGGGCTCAGTGCGGCAGCTGCAGGAGTTGAAGGGCTGGCGTGGACATTCTGTGCTTTACTTTGGGGATCATCCATACAGCGACTTGGCTGATGTTACCCTGAAGCATAGCTGGCGCACCGGAGCCATTATCAGCGAGCTGGCGGTAGGTAAAGGCCTCAACCAGTCTAAGCATTTGGTTTAAATTTTGTCATGCCAACAGCATGAGATTAAGACCCTTAATCGCGAGGACTTCAAAATGAGCGCAAACTGGCTGCAAATGTTGACACAATTGATTGAGGAGACCCAAGACAACGAGAGCGAGGCTGCACAGGCCAGTTTGCGTAAGTGGATGGACGAACGTGATCAATTGCGGTGAGCTAGAGAGATTATACAATGTTAAACAAAACTACATGGTTTCCTTCTCTTCCCCCCACACGCAGCAACATAACCAAGAACGTGTTCAATGAACAATTCGGCAGCGTCTTTCGAACGTATCACAATCCTACCTACTTTTCGCGTCGCCTATTTCGCTTTGCCGACATCTATACCAGTGACATCACGAATTTGCTCAAATTCTCCACCTCACACACCTTCTATCCCAGGCGGGGCGTGATGCCGCACGAGTATGCCTCGCATTTCATTTAGAATGGAATGAAGCTTGCCCAGTTTAGTTGTTTAGGTGACAAAGTGCCAGTTGCTCGAAATTAGTGAATTTAAATGCAAACTATACAAAATATATATATAGATGTACATTATTATAATTATTATTGTTGTTGTTGTTGCTCAATAAAGTCGTTGTAATAATTGAGAAAAATCTGTTGATGCTCACGGGGGAGGAATTGTAGTACTTTAAGCATGTGCTTTAACTCGATTTGATTGGCTTGACATTTGCCCCAGGCCATTAAATCCCATAGATAAGTCATTTTGGTGATATATTTGAGGGAAGTGCTGCCACACTGTTGGGCAATGCCCTTCAGCTGGAAACGTACTATTCGTGCCAGATTTGCATAGTCCGCTTGGGTCAGCCGGCAACCATCTGTGAATGGGAAAGATTAATTTAGGTTAACGATTTTAAATGGACTTCTTAAAGTTACTGTATGAGCTTTCAAATACAAAATCCTTCATATTGATTTGGTTCAAAATTGAAGCTTAGGTCTAAAAGACACATTGATTGAATGTAGGGAGAATACCTTTTAGCTAAGTTAAGTTCAATAGTTCTAGAAAGACATTGCTTTCACTTCACCAAAGCACCTTGTGATCTACAACATTTTTCGATTTATCAGGCGTAAGAACAATTAAAGCGGATGGTTTGCCAACACGTGAACATGCCACATACAATTTGACCATGAGAAATTCATGAACTTTCACTCAAGGACTGGCCTTGTGAACGATCCAATGAGAATAGGAAATAGGAAAGGCCACATCGCTCAACTTGGTAATTGTCTAATATATATTCATGTACCCAAAAAATCCGAAAAATATTTCTTAAGAGATGAAAGTTACACCTAATATGCCAAAAAATCGGCCTCAAGGGCCTGTGAATCACTTTTGCAGACGTAATTTGTCTACCATGTACAATGGACTTGGCTTCTTAGGAAAACGGATGTTTGTAACGCATAGAATCGCATTCAAGGAAGCATCTCCGAACTCGTAAAGTATGCATATTCTTGATCAGCACGACGAGCTGAGTTGATTTAGTCAAATCCGTCGTCTCTTCTCTGTCAGTTTACAAGCTATCTTCACCAAACTTTGCACAAAGTCTTTTAGTACAAATTCCCCGAACATTTGTCGGAATCGTCCGGATCGGTTGACTTTAGCATATAGCTGCCATAGGAATGATCGGTCGAGAAACTAGTTTTTGTGGAAAAAACTATTTTGTTTTCAAAGAAAACTCCTCCAAACATTGTATTTCTTAGTTTGCTGTGCTTTTCCGTGATTCCACTAAGTTTGATCGAAATCGGACATCTATATAGTATAGCTGTCATAGAAAAGTAGAGTCGGAAAATCAGTCTTATTGAGAAAAACTTATTTGTTTTTAATGAAAATGTCCCTAAAATTGGCATTTAGTTTGTTAAAATGCTTTGCTGCAAATTTGTGTCAATATCGGTTGACTATAGTATATAGCTGCGGTACGATTGATCGGTCGAAAAAGAAGTTCTATTGAGAAAAACTGTTTTGTTTTAAATTGAAACGACTACAAACTTCTTATATGTTCTTTTGAAAGGCTTTTGCATGATTTCACTAAGTATGATCGGAATCGGTCATATCTAAAGTATAGCTGTCATAGAAAAGTAAGGACCGAAAAGTAGTCTTAGTTGGTAAAACATCCTGCAAGGTTATATAGCTTTAAAAAGTAGAAAAACATACCTTCTATGGCCTGAAAGCAGGCTTCTGTTAGCTGTCCAGCCAATTCCACCTTAAGATTATGCTGCTCCATTAGCCAGTTGTCCAAAGTATCAAATGATTTGTATAGCAATTGTCTTGCTTTAGCCGCATGGCATTGCTCGGTAAGATTTAAAAACTCTGTATACCAGGAGAACTGTTGAGGTGCTTTACAAAATGAGCAGTGCAGGGCATCTGCTGCTGTCCACCAGTTCAAAGTACTCCCAAACTGCTGGCGACATCTCTCACAGCGATACTGATGAAATTTTAACTAAATACACAATAAAATTAGCACTTTCCATTCACAGCTAATCCACAAACTACTTACATAATCTTGATCGGACTCAGTTTCTGTACACTTCTCACAGCGGCAACGAAATTTGTATACCTCCAGTAACTGATCCGTACGCTGTTGGCGTGTACTGTTCCTATAATCTCTGGTATAACAATTGAAAATCTCCTCGCCCAACTGAATCTGACGGGCAGCATAATTGACGACAGAGCAGCCATCGAATTTTGTGCGTATGTTGGGCTGACAGGAATGATTACACAGACTCAGATGGGGTAAATTGAGGGCTGTGTTTAGTTGCGAGTGTCCCAATTTGTGTAGGCAGCCGAGCTTTAGATGGCGTGGTCCCTGCCAGAGTTGACTCTGCAACAGTGGCCAGTCTTCGCCCGGTACACAAAGAGCATTGCCCACATGTCCATTGACCAGAAGTTGACCCGCGCTACGTAGTATCAGCGCGGCCACAATTAAACCCCAGTCCACTTGTGGCTGGTTAAACGATTTCAGCTGTTCCAAGAATTGAGTGTCTTGGACCAAATAGTCTTGCAGTAAATTGGCACAGAGCGCATGATAGATTAACTCCGCTGAAGACACTTTATCCAGATGGCTAATCATGCCTAAACTTTTGACGTAGGAAGGGCTTTCAATTGCTGCTGCCTTCTGGGCCAGCGACTGGATTGTAGACCAAATATCAGCAGAGCTAGAACATTGCTTTAAGTGTGGCAGCATGGCGGGCAAGTGAGTAAGCACCGTGCGTAAAGCCAGATGGGAAACACCCATTAAATGTAGCAAATTCCTTCTAAAAGCTGCACACTCGTAGCTGTGTAGCTGCTGATGGCGCTTCCAACACGCGCGGGAGCAGTAAACCACACGCTGATGGCAACGAGGACAGGGTATGGGTGCGCACATTAGACTGGCGGCACATTGCTGACAAATCCAGCGCTGCTCGATGGGCACAAAGCAAGCCGAGTGCTCTTCAAAAATGATTTGACCCTCTGAGATGGTTTCCTGTGCTTGGACATAGCGACCACATGGGCCCTCAGCCGTTTGACTGTGGGCAAAGAGTTAGTTAGTATTTCAATTAGGGCCAAGTAATTTCATTTGCTTACATGCTGTGCAAGCTAATCCTATCCTCGTTTGGCTGCTTTTCTACGGCAAGCCTGGGCATAGCTTCTAGCTGTTTGTGCAGTTCAGCCAGTTGCTGGCTGTAGCTGTCATTAAGCACCATTTGGTCCAGGCAAGTTAAATGCTCAGCCAACTCTTTCACCCAATTCAATTTCCAGGCACAATAAGCTTGCCTTATGATGATCTTGTGCTGCAATTTCTGGGGATAACCAAATTCAAGAGCACAGGCGCAATCGTCGTAGGCCTCTCTGTAGTAGCCAAACTCCTGTAGAGCCATGCCACGGTTAGCAAAAACCAGACAGATTTCATCATAGGCATCTTCTCCAGCAAGAATGGCTTTGGTGTACAGGCGGCAGGCTTCCAGCAGGTGATTGGGTTGATCACGAGATCTGTATATGCGATTACCCTCTTCCCTTAAGATACGAGCTTGCTTTGCACAGAAAAATTTATCCTGCGGCACCTTCAACTGGCCCAACAACTGGAGTGTCAGCTGCTGAAAACGTTCCAGTTTTGGTGTTGGCAGCGAGTGAAGTAGTTTAATGGTTTCCAATTCATTCTGATATTTTCCATTGAATGAGATAAGGGCATCCTGCTCTGAGAAGATCTCGGCAAGGAACTCCATTACATGTGCCAGGCGGTCGATTAAGTTTTGTTTACAAACAACAAAAAGTTATCGATACTTAAGTTGTATCGACTACTTTCCATACACAAATGATAACTTTTTCAGCAAATTGAGTAGCAAATTGAGTAGCAAATTGAGTGGCAAATTGAGTAGCAAATTGAGGTATTAAATATTAAGACCTTAAACGAGATTTTATACTTTTGAGACTGTGTAAAATGCCTATAACTATATACATCAGCTGTGAATCTTTAATCCTCAATTTTAATCTTATAGCTGGCATGCGAGAGTGTATCGTGTATATCCTTGGCCGACTGGACATGACCCCGCACAGTGTTAAGGTAAGTGGGATATGGAATGGGTCCGCCGCCGCCCGCATTATCTGAGAAGCTCTCCATGCGCATTGGCGTCACCATACCGGGCAGATAGTGGCTTGAAGAGTTTTGCTGTTGCATGCACTGCATGGCCGTTTTTAGGTGCAACTCGATCTGATCACAGCACGCATAGAAATCCTCGAGATGCTTGTCAAAACGTGGATTATGATGGCCATGAGCGGCCGTATCCCGTTTCAGATTGTCGGCCAGATTATTTTGTTGCAGCGTAAACGCACTGGAGCGTATTGTAAGGAACATGGATTCCCTGAGGGGCACCAGCAAAGTCTTAACTCTGGAAATGTTGTCCAGTTTTTCTGGCTGCTGCTGTTGTTGTTGTTGCTGCTGCTGTTGCAGCGGCTGTTGCTGAACGGGCAGGGGTCCGGGCACTGGTCCAGAGGGCGAAGATTGCATCACTTGCATCATGGGTGGCCCAGACATAGGCATCATGTTCATGTTGGGATTCATTTTGGTCAGCTATGGTTTAAAGCAGGCACAGCGAAATGCAGAAAAATATACAAGTACTTTCATTGGTGATATCGAGTAGGTGTGTAGTTAATATCGATCAATTTGAGTGAGTAGCTGAGTAGTCAATGTGCGGTAAAGTAGCGTCGAACTGGAACGCTGGAGTTTGGAACGAATATGGTATTTTAATTTTTGAATTTTCTCACTAACTACTTAACTTTTTAAACCAAATAAAATTGCAAACACTTTAGAAAAATATAAACTATTGTTTTAATTTAAGTTTGCGTAGATTTGAGAATTGCAGGTATTTTAATATCAAGTCGTAAAATTCCACATCCAAAATTCCTAGGCTGGTCCACTGTAAACTGATTTTCCCAAAAACTAAGGAAGCACGACCTTTAAGAAGCTATAATATTTATAATATCTGCAGTTCTCAAATGCACCCCATTTTAAATTAAAACCATAGCTGAGTATTGACCATAGCTGAGTATTGAGTATTCACCGCTCCAATTCGGCGCTAATTAACCCGCTTGGTTGAACCGACTACCCCTAACAAGCTATCGATACTTATCGTCAATTTTCATCCCACATCCTGGCAAACAGCTGTGCGTCGACAGCATTTTGAAACACACACACACATTTTCAAGCATAATATCTAAGCGCCAGGCGCCTCATAAATCATTTAACCTAAACCTAAGGAATTGCTCCCTAACTATGACCAGGTAAGTGTCGCTGACTCCGTCACATGCCGATTCCAAGATTCCTGGCCACCAAAGCGTTCGCCTGCAACATAACCTAAATTTGGCCCCTTTTTTCTGCCCCCAACTCAGATCCAGCATCGAATTGGGCGACGTGACGCCGCATAACTTAAAACAATTGAAAAAACTAAACACGGTGGTCTTTCCCGTCTCCTACAATGACAAATTCTATGTGGATGTGCTGGAGGCCGGCGAATTGGCCAAGTTGGCCTACTACAATGACATTGTTGTGGGCGCCGTCTGCTGTCGCATCGACACCACAGAGAATCAGCGCCGCCTGTATATTATGACCTTGGGCTGCTTGTCGCCCTATCGACGCCTGGGCATTGGCACCGTCATGTTTGAGCATATCCTAAACTATGCGGAAAAAGATGGCAACTTTGATAGCATTTTTCTGTAAGTGGGAGGAAAACTGTAACCAAAACTGTTTTGTGGTCAACTCTCATTTTCGGGCTTACTTGCAGGCATGTCCAGATCAACAACGATGGAGCCATTGAGTTTTATAAGAAATTTGGCTTCGAGATAGTGGATACCAAGGAGCAGTACTACAAACGCATTGAGCCAGCGGATGCTCATGTGCTGCAGAAGGCATTGCGCCGCAGCAATCCACAGGCCCAGAACAACAACAGCAACAACAGCAGCAGCAACAACGCCAACTCCAATTCTAGAAACAAATCGCGCCAATACACATTCGTTTGAGCCATTTAGATGATAGAGAGAGCAAGAGATAATAAACATTTTGGAAATGATGAATTACTGGCCCTAATCTTTGCCCCAAGATCAAAATGTAATTAATTTTTGTTTGCTATAAAAGGCCCGGCCAAACACACGGCCCTAGGTCAAAGAGCCATGGACATCGATATATTGCTCTACTGTTTCAACGGTCTTTACCAGCCGCTGTTCTACTGGGGCATGTTGTCCTTTCGTTTGTACCATCGGGTTGGTCCTCGGGTCAACTGTGCGCGTCTACTCTATGCCTGGTCTGTACGTTTGGCCTTGGTTTGTGGTCTAGCAGGTGGTGTGGCTATCAAACGCCTGAATGCTGAAATGAATCAGGCCTTGTTCGGTCACCTTTCGCCGGTGGTGATGCTAATCTTTTCGTATGAGTGCCTTAGCTGCTCCATAACCTACATGGTGATATGCCTGTCACTGGAAATGCATCGAAAACGTCACATCAACTTGCTGCGGAGCCTACAGCAATTGGACTTGGACATTAGCCAAGAGTTTCCGCAGGTCAATTGGAATTATCTGAAGACAAGACGAAAGTATCGCTATGGCACTGCCTTGTTGGTCATTTGCTCGCTATTCTTGTCCATATCGTTGATTTTTGACTTGAACAAATGTACCTGTGGCCTGACGTCCACCCTGATACTGGCTGCTTCCTATAGCCTGCTGACTAGCTCGCTGGGTCTGGTGGGTTTCGTGCAAATAGTCATTATGGATTATCTACGCCTACGCTTTCGCCTAATACAAAAACTTTTAGGCCAACTGTATCAAGGGCAGCAGCAGCATGGTAAGATAGCCCATCTATTTGAATTCTCCCAGCGCTGTTCCCACATCCTAAGCGAAATGAATGGTGTGCTTGGTTTTGTGGCTGCCGCTGGCATCTTCTATGACTTCACCATCATGACCAGCTACGTGTATGTGGTGTGCCAAAAGATCATTGGCTCCGAACCCTGGGACATAGACTATGTGTTTATGATACTAAATCTGAGCATTCACTCCTACAAGGTGATCTTCATCTGCATTTATGGCCATTTGTTGAACCGTGAGGTAAGCTGGAAAACTTTATCAATAAGTTGATCATTTTTGCTTAGTAAATCCTTAATAGAAACGCAACTGTCTGCATTTGCTGGGCAATTATGAGAACCATTTTGAGCGAGATCCTATGGTGCATAGCCAGATGGAAGCTTTTCAACATTGGCGCCTTCATAATAAACATACGGCCAGCATAGGCAACAATATGCCCTGTAATCTCTCCATGATCTATATGGTGAGTGAGAAATTTGCGTTATTAGAAAACTTGGCAACTTTAGTAAGAATGTTTTTTTTTGGTAATTCAATTTAGAAATTGCTTAGACATCGTTATATAAGTAAAAGTTCAAGGAAAAGGCACTTTAGCTGATATGAAGAGGCTTTCTCTGTAGCTCCATGCCAGCGATGCCATAACTGTTTGGGAATTTCAAAGCAGCCTGAAGGCAAAAATCGAAAGACAGCTCAGAAACAGACAGATGCCTGAAATCCCCAAAAGAATTATACAAAATCCCCCAAATCTGCATTAAATATGATTTTTTTCGAACTTTCAAAGATCAGGCAGTTCGAAAAATGCCAAAACCACGATTCAGGCTTTTGGTTCGGTCGAAATTCTGTCAAATCTCAACACCTAAAGCCCGATTTTAAGTACAACTTCTCGATATTTTGAGGAATTTTCGCCTCAAGCTATTTTGCGTTCTTTTGAACTTACGACAAGTTTATAAAAATGACAAAAACTCACTTTTGTTCTAACTATTCTGCCAAATCTCAACATTTAAATCATGTAAATTGCTTAAATCTTTTAAAAAACTTATATTTTGCTTACTTTCTAAGGAAAGCCTGTTCAGAAACGTTGTCAAAACCGCATTTCTGTTCAAGTATCGTGCTTAATTTTTTAAAGTCTCATGCCTTAAGTCCTTTTTCAAGTATAAAGTCCTTGTTGACTCTTGAATCTGTGCAAAAAGGAATTTTTGCCAAATTTTTAAAGGTAAGTCAGTTCGAAAACGTTTCAAAAACTCATTTATGTTCTTAGATTGCCCCTAATTTCACCCTATCTCAACAAATAAAGGTCGTTCTTGAGTATATCGTGGCTTAATACCCTGAAATCTTCTCGAAAAGTCATATTTTCATCATTTCCAAGAACCCTTTTAACGGTATGTCCAGTATTTTTTTTCGGAAATCAATTTTTTTAGACTTTTGAACTTACGACAGGACTGAAATGAAGTCAAAAACTTATTTTTGTTCAAGGTTCACCCTTAAATCCAACAAATTTTAACCGTTTAAGCCCATTCTTAAGTCTAACATTCAGGAATTTCCTGAAATCTGTTATCTGTAAGAGTATTTTTGGGATTTTTGACAATGCGGAAATAGGAAAAATCATAAATCTAGGTGTTCGATACTTTTTGATGTAACATGAAGTTGGGTACGTTGGGCTTGAATACTTTACAAAGCAAGGTGGCAAACCTGTTCTAAACTGAATCTTAACTGAAATGATTCCAGCGAATAAATTCATTAACTGTTTACAACATTCTACAGTTATAACCTAGGATTAACTATAACTAACAACTTAGAACAAGAATTCAAACCGGAATCCCTTCAAAAATACTAAACCGAACCTCAATCCAACTTTAGCCAAGAGTACTAAGCATTTATTAAGAGGATTAACTCAAATTCGGTGGAATTAATGGCGATTTATTAAGAGAAAGAAGCTTCTGAAATCATTTCGGATTTTACTGCAACTTCAAAAATCCGAAAATATGCCTTTCCGAGCAGATTTAAGTGCAAGTTGCTAGGAAATATACTCAATAAAGTGCTTTACGAATTGGAATATGATGAAATTAAGTTTTTGAAACGTTTAACGGACTGCCTTTCTGCATAAATTTAAAAAAAACTACCATTTAGCTGGCTGAACTGGTTCAAAAGTGGTTCATATCCATAATCCGGACCCCATACAAGCTACGTACTTGATATTATGAAGTTCGCTTGTTACCGCACCTCATTCAAACCTATTCAAAAGAGATATAAAGCCATTTTTAAGAAATAGTTTAAGCCAGAAATTTTAAAATTGGTATTTGGTGTAGAGAAACTTCAGTAAGTTCTTAAATATTCGAAAAATCTGCTAAGTTTTTGAAGTAGAAATTTGGTGATAGTTGTAGAAAAATCCAGTATATGGGGAAGAGATCTTGAATTTTATAGAATTTTCTACAAGGTTATAGAATGTTATAGGACTATATTGAAGTTCTAGAAAGTTATTAAATGTTATTGAAAGTTTAAGAATAATATTGAAATTTCTACAAAATTCTAGAATTTTATAGAAATTTCTGGAAGGTTCTAGAAATTACAAGAATGTTATACAAAATTTTGTACAATTCTAGAATGTTATAGAAAATTTTGTACAGTTCTAGAATATTATAGAAATTTTCTAAAAACGGGAGGATAGTTATGGAACTGTCTAAAAAGGTACCATAATGCTATTGGGGTTACCAGAAAGATCTTGAATGATTAAGAAGTTTATAGAAAGATTGTAAATGTTATAGAACTATCTAGAAATTCTTGAAAGATGGAGAATGCTATAGAATAAAACCTTGTTATAAACCAAATCTGCGGTTCATAAGTAATCGGTTGCATTCCGGGTACTAATTATCGTCCTGACACCTCTTCTCCTGTCCACAAGTGTCATCATTTTTAGAAATCTTTCTTTCCATTCAGGTCTACAATGGCATGGCTAATTATGTGATTGTGTTGGTTCAACTACTGTTCCAGTTGCAGGTAAAGAATCGTTCACCAAACCCAAATGAATGATGACATCAACTTTAATTGTGCAAAATAATAAAGAAATACGTATGAAAAAGTTGTTTTAAGTTTACTTCTACCACTGCGGTGGTATCTTTAAGGCTCATCTCTACTCATTGTCCGTTTACTGAAACTGCTTGACACAATGTCCAAAGCTCAATGCGGCTTGATTTCTATACGATTTGAGTGTGTTATAGGAACTGGCCAAAATACTTTGATAGTAGGAAAGCCCCTCGCTGGTAAAGTTACCCAGAAGATTCATTTGTGAATTCCACAGATACGGCAGATAACCTTCCGAAAAGGCTCGCACCAATTCCAGTAGCAACTGCAAAAGAAATTCGTATAAACGAAGAATAACTTTCATCCACTCAAGTTTACCATTAAAAAGACTTCGTCCAGTGGCTGATCAAACATGGAGTAGTGTCCCTCGTTTTTGGCCATCCAAATGGCCACGGTGATCATGTGATAGCAACGCAGGTCCCGCAAATCCTTGGCATTGCGCAATGCCTGCAGCAGACGTAGTGCATCCCTTAAAGTCTCGCCACCATTTGCCACATGCGTCATTTCCAGCTGCGTATTGCTCAACATAAATGTAAAATTGTACGTACTGCTGTGTCCTGTCTGGGCCTTGGGTATGGCAAACCAGTGATTGGAATTGGGACGCACTAATTTAATGGCTGGTACGAAATCTATGGCGAAATCGCGTACCGGCGAACTAGCATAAATGGTGTAGGTAACGCCACGCCATTCATAGTGCAAGGTGTACTCCTCATTGGCATCCAACACCACATTGCCATATTGCTTGAGGGCACCCAGAAAGACTTGGTGTAGCCAACTTTTGAGCGAAGTGCGATTCAAGAATCGATTCTCATTGTTGGCCAGCGAATTGTGCACAAAATCGCCAAACCATTCCTGTGATAAATCCAAATGTACATAACCCGGACGACTGGGATCCTCATGCTGAACAATGCAATTGTATTTGGGAAAACGTAGATCCATTAACACATCAAACTCATCGTCGTTGTGGATTCGCACATTGTGGGCAACGCTGCCTGGAAAATATGGGGTAAGCAGTAAAGAAAGTTGTAAAGTATATATATTCTTGATCAGCATCAACAGCAAAGTCGATATAGCCGTGTCCGTTGAAAAACACGTCATATCTTCCACAGTTGTAAAGATAGAAGGTTCGCACCTTCTGTACATATTAAGTAATCAGTATTATTCATTGATCCGCCGAAGGAATGGTGAAGTTCGGATGAATGATTGTCCAGTTATAGGGAAAACCAACACTTATGCGGGGCAGCACCGGTTGAAGCAACGATGGGCAGCACTTACAAGCTTTGGGTGTTATAGAGTATGTTATAGTATAGCCTGACCGACGTTCTTACCTTTAAATATCCTTTTTATACGCTTGCTGGGGGTATTATAAAATTGTTCGAATGTTTGTAACGCATCTCCGACCCCATAAAGTATATATATTCTTGATCAGCACGACTAGATGAGTTGTTCCTCCGTCAGTTTGAAAGCTATCTTCACCAAACTTTGCACAAAGTCTTTAAGTACAAATACGCTGCACATTTATCGGAACCGGCCAGATAGGTTAACTATAGCATATAGCTGTTATAGGAACGATCGATCGAAAAGTAGTTTTAGTGAGAAAAACTTTTTTGTTTTCAATGGAAACGCCTCCTAACTTTGTATTTCTTAGTTTGCTAAGCTTTCCCATGATTCCACTAAGTTTGATCGAAATCGGGCATCTATATAGTATAGCTGTCATAGAAAAGTTGAGTCTGAGAAGTAGTCTTAGTAAGAAAAACTTTTTTGTTTTCAATGGAAATGCCCCTAAAATTGGTGTTTATTTATTTGAAATGCTTTCACACAACTCTACAAAGTTTTGTCAATATCGGATGACCATAGCATATAGCTGGCACAGAAATGATCGGCCGAAAAAAGTTTTTTTGAGAAAATTTGTTTTGTGTTGAATAAAAACGCCTCCAAACTTTGTATTTCTTAGTTTGCTATGCTTTCCTATGATTTTACAAAGTTTGGTCGAAATCGGTCGTCTATATAGCATAGATCCCATAGAAAAGTATGGTCCGAAAGGTCTTAGTAAGAAAAACTTATTTGATATGCTTTTATGTACACAACTATATAAGGTTTTGTCCGAGTCGGATGACTATAACATATAGCTGTAGTACGAATGATAGGTCGAAAAAGAAGTTCTATTGAGAAAAACTTAATTGTTTTAAATGGAATCGACTCCAAATTTCTAACATGCTCGTTTGTTAGGCTTTTGCATGATTTTAATAAGTTTGTTTATAATCGGATACCTATATAGTATAGCTCCCATAGAAAATTAAGGTGCCAAAAGTAGTCTAAGTTAGAAAATTGTGCTGCAGGGGTATAACTTTCGTTTATTTTTGAATTTCTCTTTTTCTCTGTGCACCATAATCGTTTGTTTTTCTAAGACCTCGACTACCGCTCATACGATCTTTACTGATTGGTAAATTCTCCTGATTACAAAACATATCTTGAAGGTACGAACCTTCTATTTTTAAAACTGTGAGAGATATGACGTATTTTTCAACTGAAAATAAACTTGATCTGCTTGCAAGTATAAGTTTATGTTCCATTCATGTCGAACCTCTATATCTTACCTTTTTTTGAGATTTGTGCGCTGATCAGGAATATATAAGCTTTATGGGGTGGAAGATACTTCCATCTGGCTGTACAAACTTAGTATATTCTGTCTACCATTAGTTACAGATCATAACAAGAATAAAACGCTGAAGACCACAACTTACCAAAGAGTATATCGTTTTGGCAGATCTTTCGAAAGAAAGCACTCTTCAGGCGCATGATGTGTAGCACATAATTCTTAACAGCAAGAAAATCGTTCCATTCCAGGTCACCATTGGGACTGCTTATTTCGTTGGCAATGTCTTGCAAATAGTATTCGAAGTTTGACATCTTTGTTTTTGGTAGGATGGGAGCCTAAATGGTGAGTGAACGATGAAATGTGCTGTGTTATGGTAAGTATATTGAAGATGAAGTGTTTTTTTTAAAGAAATTTCAATATATATTTATTATTTAACAAACACTACATTAGCCAAATCCAAAAAAGAAAATACATAAATTACCAAAAATTGCAAAAAATACAGATAAAATGAACAGAAAAACCAAAAACTACCTGAAATAATGTACATAAGATAGATAAGATACCAATTATTTGAAGCAAAGAATTTCGATGGAATACCTGGAATACTATTTCATTTATAATACCAAAGCCCGCTCCACTTTAAGAGCTAAGAAAGACGAACATAAGACAAGGTGCGTTGTCCTCATCAAAGAGCTCTTTTTATGTTCCAAAAGTATTTGACAGCCTTAAAACTTTGTACTTTCTGGGTTCGGACCAAAATTTACCAATGATTAAGGTTCGGAAAATTGAGATTCGAGGTTTTTTGGCGAAGAATTCGTCTCAGCTCACACACATCGTATGAGAATTGCATCGTTTTTGAATCGGAATTCATTTGTAGAACCATTGGGATCACATAGGAATACTCAAAATATAATTAACAAATGAAAAATATCACCAATGTAATGTTAAATTCTTGGTATTTTAATCATTTAATAAGCTTGGGAGTCGAGGATCTTAAACGACAAAGCTAAGCTAACTTCGTCTGTGCCGAAGTTTTTATACCATTGCAAGTGCTCACTTAAATGTTTTCAAAAAATACTCTTTTCCCATTTTCAGACCGATCGTTCGTATGGGAGCCTTATGATATAGTCATCCGATTTGGCCAAAAATTTATAAAACTGTGAAAGCATCTGAAACAAACAAATACAAATTTGCAGGATGCTACCATTTAAAACAAAAAAGTTTTTCTAACAAAGACTGTTTTTTAGACCTATCTTTTGTATGGCAGCTATACCATATAGTTTTCCGATTTTAATTAAACTTGGTAGAATTATAAAAAAACATAAAAAACCTACGATTGCGAGATTACGAGACGTTTCCATTGAAAAGAAAAAACGTTTTTCTCACTAAAACTTGTTTCCGACCGATTGGTCCTATGGGAGCTATGAGATATAGTCAGCTGATCCGGTCGATTCCGACATATTAGTAGTGTGCAGCAAAAAGAAGACTCTATGCAAAATTTCAGCTCGATAGCTTTAAAACTGAGACTAGTTCGCGTAGAAACAGACGGACAGACGGACGGACGGACGGACAGACGGACGGACAAAAGCTCAATCGACTCAGCTCGTCACCGTGATCAAGAATATATATAGTTTATGGGGTCGGAAATGAATATTTCAATGCGTTGCAAACTTCTGGGCAAAATTCTAATACCCTTTGCAAGGGTATAAAAACACATTCTGATATAGGTGGGTATTTTTTAATTCTGAAGGATTTTTATTAACCATGACCGTCTTTTTCTAAGCTATCTACTCCGTCAGTTTGAAAGCTATCTTCACCAAACTTTGCATAAAGTCTTTAAATACATATACGCTGCACATTTGTCGGAACCGCTCGGATCGGATGACTATAGCATATAGCTGTCATAAGAACGATCGGTCGGAAAACTAGTTAAAGTGAGAAAAACTTTTTTGTTTTCGATGGAAACGCCTCCAAACTTAGTATTTCATTCCGCTGATTCCGCTAAGTTAGAGTCTGAAAAGTAGTCTTGGTGAGAAAAACTTTTTTGTTTTTAAAGGCAAAGTCCTTAAAATTTCCATTTATTTATTTGATATGCTTTCGCACAATTCTACAAAGTTTTGTTTAAATCGGATGACTATAGCATAAAGCTGCGGAACGAATGATCGGTTGAAAAAAAGTTCTATAGAGAAAAAGCCTTTTTTGTTTGAAATGGAATCGACACCAGATTTCTTGCATGTTCGTTTGTTAGGCTTTTGCATGATTCCACTTAGTTTGAGCGAAATCGGACATCTATATAGTATAACTGTCATGGAAAAGTGGTGACCCAAAAGTAGTCTTAGATAGGAAAACATGCTGCAAGGCTATACAGAACTTTGGCTACACCAAAGTTAATTTATCTATATTTTTTGATGCTAAAATAATCATTGGATGTTATATGTTCATTCAACGGAGCTGAAAATCATCTAATAGATATGAAAAATTGATATTTAAATGTCGAAAAAAAGGAAATTAGTTGTGTTCTAATAAATTCAAATAAAATTAGATCAGGAAAACTACAGCTAAATGTATAGTTAGTTTAAATACTAGAACAATTAGCCCAGGAGGAAGTAAGAGCAAAACACTTAAGCTATGATGAGAAATAAACTTACCG
This sequence comes from Lordiphosa fenestrarum, assembly GCA_035044985.1. Classification (NCBI taxonomy): domain Eukaryota; kingdom Metazoa; phylum Arthropoda; class Insecta; order Diptera; family Drosophilidae; genus Lordiphosa; species Lordiphosa fenestrarum. The sequence goes on from JAWNNO010004737.1 coordinate 2,148,679, forward strand.
AGTTTTTAATCCTGGGCAAAAATGGTCAGAGTAAGAGAGAGGGTGAAATATTGCCAAGGCATTCGTTGTAACAAGTGAAGAACCCGTATCAAATGTGAACTTCTCAACTTGGGGTTGTATAAGAACTGATGATACGTATACCAAAACAAGTTTAATTCAATTCATTTAAAATCATCTTATTTATTCCCAAATAAAGATAAGTGTTGCATATCAAAATTTCAGCTTTTACGTACTAAGTTTACGTCGTTATTATCTTAATAAGAGTCTTCATCATCATCGTAATAATCGTCGTCCTCCTCTTCCGAGTCGTCACAAAAATGCCAAGCACAACGCTCATAGGAAAGCGTCATTTGATGTGGATAAGTGCTCAGTGTAGTATAGACCTTATCTAGTATGCTTTCGTAGTCGACCAGCTCTTGTGGCTTAAAGTTGTTCAAAAGATTGATATCCTCATGGCAAAAATAAGGTAAATTACCTTCATCCAGAGCATCGCAAAGCGCACCCAGTAGCTGCAAAAATATAAAATGGATTAGCCACCACGACTTATTCCCGATCAAGTCTATTCTACGCACGTCTATAAAGACAGTTTCCAATTCCTCATCTGGATCAAAATAGTCGCTTTGCATTTTATTGATAGCCAAGCTGACCAGATGATAGGAACGCACCTTGGACAGTTCCTTTCGATTACACAAGGCATGCAGTAGAATTATCGCATCCTTATACACTTGCCCACAACTCTCAAGTTCGGAGATCTCATACTCATAGTCGCACAACTGAAAAGTGCACTTATTCGATCTTTTCGGTCCCGCTACATATCTGGGCACTGCATACCAATCCGTATCTTCGTAGGCAACTTTTACAGCCGGCACCAAGTCAATAAAAAACTCACGAGAGTTGGATGTGGCCTGGATGGTGTGACAAATGCCCTTCCTTTGATAACTCAGTTCGTAACATTCCGATTGACCCCAGACGAGGCAGCCAAACGATTCAAATCCATCATCAATAATAGTTTGTATCCAATCCTGCAGATTCGTACGCTTCATATACCAACGATTATCCAGCAGTTCATTGGCGGTAAAATCGTCGCATGGTGTATCCGAAAAATCCAGATGAACCACTCCCGCACGATGGCCATCTTCACGCACTATAATATCATTATAATATGGGAATACCAGTCCCAGAAGAACATCAAACTCGTCGTCATCGAAGAGACGTGTCTGATGAGAAGCGCTTCCTGTGAAGGAAATCGATTTATGAGACGTTGATTCTCTGCAAATAGCAATCACAACTTACCGAAATCGATATCTTGACATGCATTTCGAAAAGTGACGTCCATCGATTTCATTATGTCCAGCACATAATTCTTAACAATATTGAAATCATTGAGATCACCTTGATCACGTGGGCTCCGCACTTCATCAAGAATTTGTTCTAAATAGTTCCCAAAAGGCGAAGACATGGTCTACGAGAAAGGATTAGGATAGAATAATGCTTAAGTGCATAAAGTAAGTGAAAAACCATGGATCATTTATTAATGCAAGTGCTCACAGAGCGATGGCTTTTGTAAAACTGCTGGCTAACGTCAGCGCCGAACTTTATATAAAGGATAAACAGGGTACCTATGATAATAGTCACAGCTAAGCTTCAGCTACGAGCACCTGCAACAGTTAAGGTTCCGATATTCAAATGCCAGAATGTGCGATTGGACAAGAACGAAAGTGGACAACAACATTAACCAATTCCCCCTGTGGAGTTTCACAGATCTAGTTCGGACTGACAGACGAAAGGTTAAACCCAGAAAGCGAAGCTTCATTCGTAAGTGCCAACTAATCTTACTAAGTCTTTTAAGTTGCTTAGGCGAAGCGACAAGTGTCTTGGGACGGTTTGCTTAACCACAATTTTCTATACTCAGCCCAGGCTTGTTAGGAAGCTATCTGGGGCTGTGGTATACTCAGTCAAAGCCAGGGGCCGCCTTACAATGAAATTTGTAAATATGCCGGGACAGGGGCTCGGAAAGATCACCACTTATAGGTCTTCAAATCGGAGGTCCGCTCGGAACCAATTTCTTTTTACGGAGTAGGCGTGGGCGAAGAAAAAAAGGGGGGCGGTGCGCCTTGGTCCCGGCTGCTGCGTCGAACAGCGCTCTGCTGCTGCGCAGTCGGCCCCGCTCGTCGATCGTTCGAGAGCTTGTCGTGGTGCAGCTGTCGCTTGCTCTCTTTTTGGCTGGCTGTAGTCTCTCTTTTCCTCCGTCGTCCATTGTTGTTGCCTGTTGAGGTGGGTTTCGCGGAAACTCACCATTTCCCCCTCTTCCTCTCTCTCTCTCTCTCTGGTTCCTAACTTAATAAATGTGTCTCCTTCATGGAGCATGGCTTGGCCTCTTCTATGGCCCTGCCTTAAGGACAGAAGTTGCGCTTAGCATTCTCGTCGACGCTGATCAGCAAGTCCTTTAAGTCTATCGGTTTTGGCGGCGGCTGATAGCTTAGGGAGATACTCTCGTAGCCATCTCTTCCAAAAAACGGTCAGCTAGTTGGCTGGCGACTCGTTACTGTTTGGCCAATCGAGCTCCACATTGATCCAATGAGCCACTTGATCGCAGTCCATTTGATCTGCCCGTCAGCAAATGATTCGGGGTCAGTGCCAAGTCGCTCAATGTGATCCTGATTCTCATGTCGCCGGCCCACTACTATTTTTTGGTTCCACTCAAGCTTCTTGATTATTGCAAACCCCTTCCTCAAGTCAATCCCTTTCCACTTAGTTTGACAAAATCTCGGATCAATGGTTTGGGAATGATTTTAGACCGAGCATTGGTTCTGTGTAACAGTTGCAGGGGCAACAGTTCTGCCAGGAACGTGCTGTTTGGTTCGGTTCGGTGATCAGGTTTGTGGGTTCACAACAAAAATGCAAACCAAATCAATTCTATGGCGTTTTGGGGTTTCCTACTTCCAAGTCAGCGACTGCCGCTGCGGGGGCATGGTGCAAAATGCATTTAACTCGCCCAGAACGTTACGTTGCTGACCAGACCCAAGCCAGCCACGGGACATGTTTTGGGGGCCGCTTGGCAGCGACCGTCCGACCTGACGACCCACACACAAACGCACCGACCATGTACATATGTGTATGTGCATACATATGAAGTAATGTGTGTATATAGAAGTTGTTTTCTACATTATGTACACATGCATGGAGCGAGATATACACGCAAAGCGCGCTGGGCTATGCCGCAGTCCGGACATCGTTTATCGATTTGCGAAAAGCAACAACAAAAGCTCGACAGCGGCGGCAACTTCATTCGCTGCTGCTGCTGTTTTGTAGGCCGCGCTCCGCTCCAATGTGATAGCAAAGCCGTCGTCGTTGTCGTCGTCGACCCCCCAACCCCCCCAGCTAAAACAGCAGCAGCGGATAGGGGAGACTCAAACACACACACACACACACTGCCAGGCCCTCGCCGCCGTTGCCTCACGCAAACGCCCCATACCCACACTCCTACCACCACTCCCCCCTTCCGCCGCGCCCCGTCACAGCCCACGAAATGTGGCTGGGGCTTTTGATGGCAATGATGATGATGACGATGGAGAACCTGCAAACTGGGGAGGCCGCAAGGACGCGGCAGGCGGCTGCCAGTGTAAGGAAGCAATAGGAGTAGGAGCGGGCGAGGTGCGAAGGTGGGGCAGACGTTGCTGGAGCTGCTGCTGTTGCCGTCGCCATCGTGAAGGCACGGGCATAGAGAGAAAAGCGAAAAAATATAATAAAAGCAACAAAAACGCGCACAAGCTGAAGAGATACAAACACACGCAGCTCACACACACACACACACACCCAGCCATGCATACATATACATACAAACACCAGGCGACGTTCATCGTGTTAGTTTGGGGCACAGTCCGCCACACACAAGGAACTGGGCGACGCCAGAGAGGGGGAGGGGTTGTGGGAAGAGCTGGGTTGCGGGCGGGACGCAGTGGTGGGGGGAACTGGTCGTAGGTTCGTTCGCCAACAGCAGCCAGCCAGCCAGCGCCAACCGTTGTTGTTGTCGTCGTCGTCGTCGTTGGCTGTTGAGTGGGGGCCGGCAGCAACAACAACTACAGCAGCAGCAGCAACTTGAAAAAGGAAAAAGACGACGGAGACGTTGATGTTGTTTTGGGTTTTGCCTGCTGCTGTTGGGGGAAGTGGAGAAGGGACGACACACGTTAAGCTTTGCCCTGGATCGATGTAGCTAGTTCTTAGGCACTGCGGCCGATGCTGAGGCGGTATCACCCGCCAGCTGATAACAGCGATCTTTCCCAGTTTTAAGCAGCAATAAATGACCTTGAACTTCCGTCATAAGTAGGCAGGAATTGCATTATGGACACGTGATAAGGTGGGTGCAACAGTTTCTGCAACTCTTCCGTGTGCAGCAGCAGCAGCAGCGGGTGGGCGGGTGGCAATGCGATTTTGTCGCCACACCAACAATAGCGGACTGCGAGGCAACGTTCGGTGGTGAGGGGCGGGGGGTGCGGGGCGCGTTTGATGTGGGCGGGACGCCAAACAGCGCTGTGCTGCTGATGATGATGATGAGGTTTTGCCTTCTTGTTCTGCTTTACACGTCCTCGTAGTTCGCCCGCTTTTTGTTGTTGTTGTTGCTGGCGTTGTTGCTGTTGTTGCCTGCCTGGCTCTGGGCTGGATTGCTGCTGCTGCCGCTGTCGCGTCGCTTCGTTGTTGGCGCCGCTGCTGGCTGCGGTCTCTGCCTGCTGCTGCTGGTGCTGCTGTTAGGTTTTTGTGTGAATGCAGCTCTCTCGTCGCCTCATTCAAGTGTCCAACTTTTGTCGAAGCGGTCATACAAAAAGCGGCAGTCGGACGTTCGCCTGTACGTGCATACTACGCGCTCTTGGTTCGGCTCTCTGCCCGCGAGTGGTGTTGTTGTTGCTGTTGTCGCTGTGGGGGGACGAGGACGCGGTTCGGCGGTCAATAGCGCGCCTACGCGCCTATAAAAAGATTTTTTGCTGTGCGTCCCTGTGTGTGTGTGTGTGTACAGTGTGCAGTGTTGAGAAAAGGTTTCTGCGTTTTGAAAAACCGTTAGCTCTGCCAAAAGCCAAACAATGAAGGAGATGAAGGTGGCGCGTGCAATTAGCGAATCTTCGACGACATCCGACAACACCTCCGACTTCATAGACATTGTCAAGAAGTACGATGTGGTCTATAACAATCATAATCCTGACTACAAGAACGTCGAGGTGAAAATGAAGGTGTGGACACAAATTGCGGATGAGATTGGTTTATCAGTGGGTAAGTAGTAAGCAGCACTAGGCTAGAAGAAGGAAGCACACACCATACACACATATGTACACACTAACACACATGTATGTAGGTATGTATGTGTATATACCTGTCAAACCCACTGACATCCACCAGCGGACACATTCTGCCGCTGGTTCTGCTCTGCCATTCGTTGCGAACGAGCCGTCGCCGTCGCCGCCGCCCGGCCTGATATTATTTCTCCCATGCTTGTGTACGTTTGTGTGTATGCCTTAGTGTAGGCGCTCAAGGGGCGTGGGGGAGGGGAGCTGGGGGCCATAGGGGGAAGCAGCTGCCGCGGTCGGCAAATTGCAGCGAGAGGCACAAAAAACAACAACAAAAATGAAAACACTGGCACGCAGAAAAAACAAACAAAACACACAGAAGAGCGAAATTGATACAAAACTTTGCTGGCGATGCTGAGAGAGCAATGAGCCCACCAACATGTTGAGAGCCAGAGAGAGCAGCATATTAGGGAAGCTTTTCAAAACAAAAATATTGCACACAGCACTGCCAGATGCAACATAAAATAACGGGCAACCACCTGTGTACAATAATAAGAAGGTGCAACGAGACACTGGGGGGAAGAAAAAGCGAAAAGTTCCAAAGAGGGTACAAATTATATTTGAAATATCCATTTTAATATAGTTAAGACAATTGGCCTGAAATGATTGAGTAAGGACTTCAAGGAATTGAGATTCGGAAAATAGATTCTTAATTTTGGAATTCGTTTAATCCTGCATTTTTGGAAGTTTTTAATTTAATACTATTTATTGATTAATGTATAGAGTACATAGAACGTTGCATGCGTGTTGACTTTTGTTGATTGACTGACCGCAGATCGTGGACGGCCGGGCAGAGAGACCGACAGCCTTGCATACATAACAGAAGTTCAAATATTCATTTAACGTTAAATTGAGCTTAGATTTTCATCTAACGGAGCTAAAAATCGTTAAACGGATATTCAAAATATCAAAAAACAAAAAGAAGAGATGCTAACCACTTAGAAATAAGGACTGGTTCGGTTCAGTGGTACAAGCAGCTTTACAACCTCAAGTTCGGTTCATTACATAGCTCTAAGACCCTTTTATAAGTGTATAAGAATTTCGATTATGAGTGATTATTAGAAAATGTAATTACTTTTACAATTAGTTGAATAATTGTACCTGTATATATTGAGATTTTTTGTGCTTTTGCTGGAACACGAAAATTAACCTTCTAAATAGAAGTATACAAGCTTCGTTGTCCTCTGCTGAACAAACTTTTTAGTTTTCTTATTAATTCATAAATTTTTACTTTGTATGGGAGCTACATCTAACAACTGATCGATCTTAATAAAACTCGGCCAGTTGTGGGAACTATTTTGTCTGAAATCGTACGAAACCTCCCGCTCTTCTTTTCCTTGAGTCGCTCATTGATCTCCTGATCTGAAAAATATTGCCAGGAATGAAATTGGAGCAGCCAAAAACCTATTAAACTTTACCCCGTTTGATTGTACTTAGATTTTATCACCTGCATTTAGTCAGCCCCCAACTACCCGAACGAAAAAATGTGGCCATAAAATAGTAAGTTCTGAAAAATAGTCTTAGGGGCCGTGTTCCTGTTCTGTCAAATTTAGTTGGATTTTACGCATTTGCATCCATCTGGATTTGCAAAAACATGAGAATATGGACCTTGGAAATAGATACTTCTTTGTTTTTAACGAAAACTCCCTTTAATTTGGCATATATTTACTTTATTTAGAAACGATCCGTCGGAAAACTAGTTCTAGTGAGAACAATTTGTTTGGTTTTTAATGGTAGCATCTTCAAAACTTGCCAGATATTGGTATTATATTCTTTAGCACAATTATGTTGGTTTTTATAATAAATCGCATTAATATATCGTTCAGCCGACATATAAAAAATGGTCACAAAGGGTCGGCTTGAGAAATCACTCAGCTAACATTTCCCAAGGCGAAAACAAGAAAAAAGTGGATCAAGCCCGACTATAACATACTCTGTACCAACGAAATTATACGCTCAGGATAAATTTTGATGTTGCAGCAGCGAACAGTCTTTTGGTCATAACTCGACAACCGTTCATCCGATTCTTATTGCTAAATATGTCTAGAAAGTACGCACCATCTATCTTTAAAGCTGTGGGAGATATGAGGTTTTTTCTAAGTTGCGGAGGCGGGAGGGGGCGTGGCCAAAATTTAAAATTAACTTGATCTGCCTGCAGACATAAGAAGCATATGCCCCTTACATGTCAGACCTCTATCTCTTACCATCTCTAAGATCTGTGCGTTCATACGGACAGACGGACATGGCTATATCGACTAGGCTGTTGATGCTGATCAAGAATATATATACTTTATGGGGTCGGAGATGCTTCCTTCTGGATGTTACATACTTTTGCATAAACTTATAATACTCTATGTACCTACGGTACAGATATACAGAAGTGCTACTCATTTAAAACGTTTAATTATACAAATTATACAAAATTCGGGGAGCTGAATATACCCTTCCTTTTTTTTTATTTATCAATTTTAGGAGTTTTCTGAGAGCAAGCAGAATAATTAAATTTTTTTAAGGAAATTAATCTACACCTGTGGTATCGCAGCGCAGCACCCTGTAACTGCAGTTATCTTTACTGCCTCTCTCACTCACTCTCTCTCGCTTTAGCGGTGTCTCTCTTACAAATAACAACTTGCCACTTGTTGTTGTTAGTTTGAGGCATCAAGTTTGTTCTTGTGTTGCATTTCACTTTCATTCAAATTGCGTCAGTTTTAATTGAGAGTGTTATTTACAAGAGTTAAATACATTCTACACGAGAAAGAGAGACGGTAATACAAATTACGCCTTAACTTTCAAATTGCATGCATTTTAAAGGGAAGCCCAGTGTTAGTTACAAGCTGATAAGAATCACCGATGAGTGCGGTACTTACTTATAGGCCGGTTTATATGAATGTATGTATGTAAATTGTTGCTAAAATATACACAGTTTTCAATTTCACAATGTAACAGTTCGTAGTAAAGAGAGCTCAGCTCCAACTTGCATCCGCACTAATCGAGAGAACTTGACAAACTGACTGCACGAAAAATGAAAGCAAAGCAAAAGGGACAACGGCTAGACGGACGCTGCAGCGCAGCTCAGAAATTGCTGAGAAAGCAAAAGCAACAAGCGAGGGTACTTAGAACGCACTTCAGAATCAAATGTCAAGGCATAAACAAATTATTTATGGATGGATGTACGTACATACATATGTACACAATGTTTAAGTGGAATCATCAAATTTCAAAACCCAATTTGTAAACAAATATTTGAAAATTCCAAATTGAACGAGTCTGCTGCACAAGCATCCGTTGTACATACAATACATACATAATATGTACATAGCAAACCCTTTACTTACCGTTATCTTCTCTTTTTGCAGAAGCCTCCAAGCGAAAATGGAAAAACCTGCGAGACAGCTATACAAAATATTTGCGTTCCTTTCGCGTGGGCACCAAAACATCCAAGAAATATCAGTACTGGGCGCATGCCGATCACATGGAGTTTCTCAAGCCCTTCCAGGGACCCGGCAGGTGAGTAAGACGCAAGCCATACCACAGATCGGTCAACTTATTTCAAATTCTTGCAGAAATTCGGCCAATGGTAATGGCAAATCCAACGATGAGGATGACACTGAATGTGATTTTGGCTACCAAGTGTTGGCCAAGGCAGCGGCCAGCAATGGCGGCGAGGATGAACTAAAGATAACCATAGCCACGGCCACGGCAGCGGGCAGTTGTTCGGCTCTCAATACGAACACTGTGAACACCTATACCACATCCTTAAGCAGCACCGGAGTGCCCAGCCTGGGCGTGGCCACGCCACCAAATCTCATCTCACCTGGCAGCAATATGGCTGGCAACAGCAACGGCAGTCTCAATTGTGCTGCAGTGGCTCCGCTCAGCTCACAGACACCACCACAGGCCAGCAATAGTGCGGTGGTGTTGCCACTGCCCGCCAATGCCGCCAGCAAGATAAATCCCAGTGTCCTGGCCAGTCACATGCCATCGCTGGGACTGGGCGGTCCGTTGTTTCCTTTGGCCACCTTAAAAGCGGCTGCAGCTGCTGCCGGCTTGCCGCTGCCCACCGCCGTGTCCACACCCAGCTGCAGCACAGCCAGCAGTAATGTGGGTTGCCTCATCATTGAGCCGCATCTGTTCGCGGCAGCTGACAATTTTAAGAAAGAGCTGAATGCAGCAGCTGCTGCCGGTGCGCCACTGGGTCTGTTCCAAAATCTAGCCAATCAGGCCCTTAATAATCGTCTAAACGGCAGTCAACCTCTGTGTGATCCCAATCCGCCGCCGCCTGCTTTACCACCGCCGCCGCCCAGCTCAAAGGTGCGTCGTGTACAGCCCTCGCCACAGACAGCGGCCATTAATTTGAGCTGCTCCAACTCCCAGCAGCAGCAGCAACTGTTCCAGCAGCAGCAACAGCAGCCGCCTCCCGCCAAGACTCGCAAAATCAGTGATCCCCGCTACCCCAGTGACTGGGATGTCACTGCCGTGCTTCAAGCCAATCGTGATCTCGATGCCAATACTCTATTCTTCCTCAGCCTGGCCCGACAGGTGCGTGCCATGCCCATGAAATTCCAATCCCTGGCCAAAATGCGCTGCATGCGCATCGTCAGCGACATTGAACTGGAACTGGAGAACTTTGACTGCAATGGTGGTGCACCGCCGGATGATGTGATGGCTTGCGGCGGAAATGGAGCGTCAAATTTTAAATACTGCAGCAGCATGGACACACCGCCTCCACAGTCTCACACACAAGATGGCTCTGCGCCACCATCCATGATTCCCGAGGGCTCCACCGAGCATTTTGTGTATGTGATGTCGCCGTCGCGCGTGGAGAGCATGATCGATATATCCTCTGATGAGGAGAACACCATGAATGGGGGTGGTTGTCCAGTTCCAGCTGCTGTGGGGGGAACTGGTTAGGCTTAGAGATTATTGAACTTAAATACATGCAATTTCCACTGTAATTTACAGACTTTGTTCCCTTTGGACTTTTATTTCTCCACTATTGACGCTTAAGAGTATAAATGTGACACAATCTCTAAGATGGATTCCAGGAATGGGGAATGAATTTCATTCAGAACTCGATGATGGGCAGGATGCCACATTGCCCTTTAGGCCTGCACTTTGCTCTTGGTGCTAAAGGCAAAATAGGCCACGCCGCCCACCAGGAAAGCAGCCAAAAGTTCGGCCTTAACCCAAGGACCCTTGTACGCACTCTTGGTGGCCACGGTGATGTCCAGCAGTGATTTGACGGAGCTTACTTTGTCGCCATCACGCTGAGCCTTGCGCACACTGGCATAGCCGTCCTCGTCGAAGAGACGCACCTGAACACTACCGCTGCTGCCCTGCTTGATGTCCTCCACCCAGCTGACCTAAATGCAAGATTTTAATCAATTTGGAGACCCATGAATGCTGTTTGCAACAACTCACCTGGTACTTGCTGTCGCCTACTTTGGCCACTGGCACCACCTTTCCGCAGGGGAATTCTGCAAACAAACTGCTCTTGGCCTGGCCAGAGCTGCACTGCAGCGTGAATTCAGCTACGTGGGCCAGCTGGGTGAGTATGGTTGCATCTTGGGTGCTGAAAGAGTTGACGGTGGCCTGGCAGCTGGCATAGACACCGGAGGCTCCCAGCACGGCCACCAAACACAGAGCAAAAAGTTGACGCGACATTTTTGTGATGATTTTAATTGAAGACTGGACTGGAATGAAAGACCGAAGAAGGAGAAGATGTGTGCCACGTAAAAATCAAGGTAAGACCGTATGCGCCGCCACGTCAAAATCGAACTGTCAGAGCAACAGTTTGTGGCGCTCAACAGCGCAGTTCCGCTTAACAGTGACATTTGTATGTAGATATGCCATGTAAACTAAAGTAAACGTAGGCCGTTAAATTTTAACAACTGCAAGAGGGAATGTTGAATGTATATTTATATTCCTGTTACTTTTAGAGTACAAACGGTAATTGAGGAATGAAGAAGCCGACAAGAAAGCAAGAAATAAGAAATGACGTAAAAACTGAGAGACTTCATTGGTAGAGCCAAAGACTCTTCAACACACAGATCTCTGTATTACATGTGAATGTCAAGGAAATTTGTGACATGGATCTACGATCTGGCTGGCCCTGTTGTAGAGTCTTTTTTTAGAATCAATAATTCAGAGAGGAATAGCTAAAATAGAAGAAATGCTAAGTAAAATAGTTATTATGGCAAACTATAAATAGTCAATTTGGCTTTCAAATGGACAAACAATCAACTCTTATATGTATAGTTGCAAAAGCTATTCACAAAAGACAGCTTTCCACTGTACATCCCGATTCATTCACCTAGCAACTCTCGCCAACAACCATACCACGCTGAATACATCGGTTCTCGTCCGATCACCGAAATTAAGCAGCGTCGGGCGCGGTTAGTACTTAGATGGGGGACCGCTTGGGAACACCGCGTGTTGTTGGCATCCCAGAAAATTATCTTTTCGCATTTTTTACCATTTTGAATGCATATTTGATCAGGTTTTTTAATTACTTTTATTTTACTTTTTACAGATTGAAATGCAAAGAAGGAAGCATCTCCGACCCCATAAACTATATATATTCTTTATCAGCATCAGCAGCCGAGACGATATAGCCCGGTCCGTCTGTTTGTCTGTATGAACATCTAGATCTCAGAGACTAGAAGACCTAATTTCCATGCAAATTATAAATGTAGTCTAGTATTGTCAGCACGCAGTTCAATTTGGTTTCAAATTTGTGTCCCGCCCCCGCAATAAAAAATATTTTACAATTTTAAAGATATCAAGTTCATAGTGCCCGATATCTACATTCTCTGAAGTTATCATAAAGATCAGATAATAAATGTCAGAGCTATAAAGGTTATAAAAAACGTTACATACTTCTCTGAGCCGCCTGCGCTGTTTGCTAACATCATGTTGAAATATTCAAATTAATGTTAATGCTCTGTTAATTTACATGAGGAGATGTTATTAAGAACTTGTTCTGCAGAGTAACGGGCACATGATGTAGGAATGAAGGTGGGGTGGCTCTAAAAACACGCAGCTGTATTGAAGTTGTCCATTTTACACAGGCATGTCATAGTCAAAAGACAATTGTCCCCGGCAGCAGCCATTTGCAACCAGTTTAAAACCATTTGTACCCTGCAGCAGCCATTTCTAACCAGTGTAATACCAGTTTGCAACCTAAACTGCATGTGCTGTATCTTACAGTTATTCATGTTTTATTTCGCAAGCCTTTACACAACCACAATTCTCAATAATTCGTTGTCTTGACACAAACTTGTTCAAATTCACATTGACTTTGCATTAACTTTGACATAATCCTTGTTTTTCTACCCTTTGGACTAATTTTCAAGTCTAATTTGCTTCGCACTCGCGTCAGTTTTACGATAAATTTGAAAAATACCAAAAGCTTTACCGTCTGCCGCTGCGCTGCTGCCTAACCGAATCTAGCTTTATTGTTACCAGTTAAATTCTAGTTGCCTTCCAACTACATAGATAAAGGAACCTTTTTTTTTCTTACTACCCAGTCGGACTTTGCGCCATTTGTTGAGAAAAATAAGTACACCCGGTGGCATGATATTTCAAATTATGGAATTAGCCCTTAATATATCATGAAAAACTCACACGTTATTTTCTCAGGTATTTGTAAGGCTAAAAGTCTGAAATTTCATTCGAAAACATGAAAAACTCAGGGGTTTGTCAGTGAACGTCTCATGTCTTCCCACCTACGATATACATACAAAGTAAGTTCATCTGGAGTACTAAGAAAGTAAAGAACCCGAAGGCTGATGACGTCCTCTAAACGGAAACGGTTAAAACCCCTGAGTTTTTCGGCGTTTCCATTGCGAAACGAAGCCGAAGGCTCTGGTTTTCTCATGCCTTATTACGTGAAAAGTAAGCATGAGAAAGTACCTTTTTCATGAAGGAAAGTCCGACTGGGTCGTCAACAGTTTCTCAGCAGGTATTTAGCATCGGTAAGAGAGAAAGTAAGGCTTTCTTGCCGAAGTAATGCATCAGTGAGTGTCAGAGAGAGACAGAGAGCCTCTCATCTTGGGGAACACTGCTTTACAGGGAGAGCTGTACTGAGAGCCCACTCTCTCCACTCTTTCGTATCAAGCAGTGCAGTGGTATAAATTTTAAGGGAATTGAATGTCTTTTACTATGCTTAAACGGGGGCTGTACGTTCGTGTGCGTATTAATATGTAGATAATTCTAAGCTCGATTACCTGATCTCTTGATTTAGCTTCGCTGCTTCAATATTGACTTAAAAAATCTTCACCCCATCCTTAATTTTCACTTTGTCTGTCGCATTGCAATTGCTTTATCGCCACGATTCTTAATTAGAATTGTTTTGTTTGCCGCTGGCAGACAAAAAAGAAAAGAAACAGAGGAAAAACTGTGGTACCGCTTGGTATTTGGTTACCAATTTCTGTTTCATTTTGTCTAATATGCATTTATTTCGCGCTGTTTTGTTGTTTACGGCATTTCCATTATAATTGATTTCAAATTGCAAAAACCGAGAGTGAAGTTCCATGCCATGGCAGTGAAATAAGTGGGACCGGAACTCGTTGGCACTCGGAGGCATTTGCCGCCAATAAATATCGACTGGGAATGATTAATGCGCCTCTCCCGCTCCACTGTTTTAAGTACATTTTTGCGAAAGATTTTTGTTTTTTTGTTTCTTGTTTTTGTTTTTATATTGTATTTTGTTTTGGGCTGTCATAGGGTTACCGGCTCGTGTGTGTGTGTGTGTGTGTGGCATGACCCTGAAATCGGTTTGATTTGCCGTTCTTTTTTATGCCATTTTCCGTTGTGTTTTTTTCGGCTGGCTGTTATGTACTAGGACATTTCCTTTTGATTGCCAACGCGCACGAAACTTTTGGCACAACTTTTGCATGTCTTTGATGAATTTGAAATTGTCACAAATGTGAAAGTTTTTCACTCGCCGCCGTAAGGAATGGGAGGAGCATTTGCATCTAACAAACATTCTGTTTTTGACATTGAGCGACTTGGTACGCACTTCTCCACCTCGGCACAGTCATTCAGGGGCATCTCTCACTGGAATCCTTTCGATTACTCGCACAACATTAAAAAGTGTAAAGGAAAACAAAAGTTCGGGCGAGTTCATTGAGTTGGGTGGGTGGTGCCACCGGAAATGGAGCAAACAAACTCTCACATTCTCGAGAGGGAGAGAGGTATGGAGGGAAAGGGAAAGCATAAACGTGCCGTTGCACGGTGGGTGAAAATGATGGTATTGCTTAACTATATTAAAGAAATTGGTCGGCAACTCGCCACCCAACATTTGGAAGATCATTTTACCAAAATCAACTTAATGAGTCTTTTTCGTTCCCCTTTGATGATTCAAAACAGATTACTTTGATGTGCGACTAAAAAAGGACTCGAAGAAGAGTCATGCGCATCCTCAAAATGTGATTTATTGAAATACGAATTGAAAAAGACTCGAAAATGACTCGAATATGAGTCGAAACTGATCCGAGAACGAGTTAAGCTAACCTTTTCCACACACATAATTAACATTTAGGTTCAGACAGAATAGTCAGGATTCTAAAAAGACTCGTTTGGGATTTCAAAAATTTCGTAAAATGTTTGCTGGGATAATTATTTTTTAAACACTTGGTAGATCGTTTTGACAAAAATCACCGGGATGAATCGAGCACTATTAATTTAGAAGAGATGTCTATCATTTGAGACTCGAACTTGACTAAGGCATAAGCTCAAAATGTGATTAATTCGAAAATGTGCCGAAACTGATCAGAAGTATGGTTTAAAAACGAGAATTGCGACTAGGGTACCATTTTCTCTCGACAAAAGTATTATTTATGATAAGTAAGCGAGTGCATCTATGACTATTTTAATCAAAAGAAAAAGACTCGTCAAATATGATCAAAAATATCATCAAATGTTTGCTGAAATGGGTCTTTTTCAAACCCCTTTGATGATTAAAAAGAGATAACTATCATGTGCGATTAAAAGAAGACTCGAAAACGACTCATGCATATGTTCATAATGTGATTTATTGAAATACGAATTGAAAAAGACTCGAATTGAGTCGAAAATGCTCAGAGAACGACTTTAAAACCAATCTTCAGAAAGTATCTCGGCTAGGATACCATTTTCTCCCGACAAAAGTATAATTTATGATCAGAAAGAATAGTCAGGACTCGTACCAAATCTACACGTTATTGATCAAACAGCGCTGAATCTTTCTGTCTGTAACGAAACATCGGTATAGCGTCAAACGCGCATAGCATGTGTGCTCTTCCAACACAAAAAATGTAGAACGGGATGTAAAAAAGGGTAGAGAGAGAGCAGAAAAGGCAAGAAGAAGTGGCTTAGAGGTGGTTTAGAATGGTTTAGAAGACGTTTAGAAGTGGTTTAGAAGTGGTTAGCCAGAAGCCTTGCCAGCTCAATTTGCCAATTTGGCCCAGTGTGCATTGAGGCGGCTTGGCAACGCCGATATGTTGTTGGTAACATAACGAAGCCCAAAAACCCGAGCACCCCAGACGGGCCGCTTCCATTCACAAAACCTGGTTTCAGTGCTCGGCTGGCAGGCAAACAAAGTGGACGTGGGACTCACCACTACCACCACCACCACAACGACAACCCTTCACCAGAGCGAAACTCAAGTGGAGCCATCGCTTTCGTGACTTCAGCCGGTTGCCTTTGTTGACAAAGTTATTGCCTTGCCTTAATGACTTCGTAATTGATTTGCATTCGATCCGGCAAATTGATGGCCAATTGAAACGTAAGCTTAGAGTCTAATCAAGCGGCGGCCTGGCAACACCTGTCCTAAACGATACGCCATGTCGCTGTCTGTGGCCAGCCGTCGTCGATTTCAGACACCGACAAACGGCTCCTGCCCGCCATCCGCCTCATCCGCGTCCACATCCACATCCACATCCCGGCTGCAATTGCCGGTGCGTAAGCAGCACTCCTTCATTGAGCCGCCGGCCAGCAAGTTTACCAGCCAACAGCGTGGCTACTTATCGCGTGGTCTATCCGTTGGCAGATCCATTGAAAACATACGCCAGAAGCTGTATCCATCGGTTTTGGAACGACCCAAAGTGCTGGCTGGTCATCTCAGTCGACAGACGACGCTGAATGGTAATCAAGAGTCGATACCGAAAATTAGTCCCGGCATTACTTCAACACGGCTAAGGGATAAAAGTTTAGTGGCCTGGTCCTCGAATTCTTCGCTCTTGAGGTCCTCACTAGACCAAGAAAACGAACACCGTTTGGAGGCGGAGGCGAAAAAGATAACGGCCAAGAGGTAAGTAACTGTTTGAGAAGGAAGAGAGAGATAGGGGGATTTGGGGAAGTACCTAGAATATACCGGATTGAGCGATTTCTGACATCGTTCGGAATTAATAATACCCTGGATATCTCTGATATTAATGCTCTTTACTCTTTTTTTAAACGGTTATACTAAAGTTGTGCAAATGTATGGAACAGGCAAAAAGAATCGTTTCTGATATCTTGAAGTATATATATTCATGTCCGTCGAGAGACTACAAGAGCTAAGTTTTAAAGTTCAAGTTTGTTTTAAAGTACAGCCTCGTCCTCTCTCGTCCCCTTCAGAAAAGCTCAGATTATAAATGTCTAAACTATAAAGGATATATATAATTTTGCACACTTTTCAGAGCAGCATGCGTTATTTGCTAACCTTATGTTGATATATTTACAGTAATGCTAATGCTCTGTTAATTAACATAAAGAAAGTATATTAAACATTAATTCCGGTGAGTTACGAGTTAATCGAAGCCGGACAGGACCGTCTAAAACTTACGCTCTCGTTTCATCTGTGTAGTAAATAAAGGTTGGTCCATTATAAACTTCGGATTGTTTTTGGCAGGGAATCAAACAGGAAATAGAACCGGAACCACCGATGACTCAAAGCTTTGGCTCAAGTCTGGGTTCAGAGATTGTTTGACATATATTTCTTATACATCCGGTCCAGTTAGTCAAGCTATCTATATCTTCAATCAGTAGTCGATTGGACCACATTCCTTACAGATAAATATATAGAAAGCTTTTATTTTAATTTTTCAAGAAAAAAAAAATTGGACCTTTAAAACAAGAGCAAAACTATTCAAGATTGCTTAAAAATAGTTTGCCATCTTCTCTGGTGTAAAAGTTTGTGACCTGTGTTATCAATTCAAGCGATTTTGTGCCATAAAATATTACACTAAAAATGCTATGGCTTATCAGAGCTTATATGAATCGCTATGGACTAAATGTTAAACAGCTTTTTACAGTACATACCCATTCATTCAACTAGCGACATTCGCCAACGACCATACCACGCTGAATACATCGGTTCTCGTCCGATCACCGAAATTAAGCAGCGTCGGGCGCGGTTAGTACTTAGATGGGGGACCGCTTGGGAACACCGCGTGTTGTTGGCATCCCACAAAATCAACTTTTTGCACCGTTTTCTTACCAAGTATAAATATTTTTTATTTGTTGACTAGTTCTTTTGATACATGAAATGAATATAAACACTTTTGAACAAGATTCCTTGCGTCTGTTAACATTAACATAGGAAAAAGTTTGGCTTATATACGAGTGGTATTATTCTATCTAACTGGTAATATCAAAAAGGAGAAAGCAAGCTAACTTCGTTTGTGCCGAAGTTGTTATACTCTTGCAAGTGCTCGCTTAATTGTTTTCAAAATTAATCTTTTTTCCACAACGACCCATTTGCCGACTTATCGTTCGTATGTGAGCTATATGAAATAGTCAACTGATTTGGAAAAAAAATTGTAGAGCTAGGTGAAAGCAAAGATATACAAAATATCAGGAAGCTACCATTGAAAACAAAAAAGTTTTTTCTGACTAAGACTGTTTTTCAGACCTATCTTTTGTATGACAGCCATACCATATAGTTGTTCGATTTTAATATAACTTGGCAGAATCATAAAGAAGCTTAGAAAACCTGTGAATACAAAGTTTGGAGACGTTTCCATTGAAAAGAAAAATGTTTTCAAACTAAAACTAGTTTTCCGACCGATTGTTTCTATGGTAGCTATGAGATATAGTCATCCGATCCGGTCGATCTCGACATATTAGTAGCTTGCCACAAAAAGAAGAATCTGTGTAAAATTTCAGCTCGATAGCTTTGAAACTGAGGGACTAGATTGCGTAGAAACAGACAGACAGACGGACAGACGGACGGACAAAGCTCAATCGACTCAGCTCGTCACCCTGATCAAGAATATATAAAGTTTATGGGGTCGCAAATAAATATTTCTATGCGTTGCAAACTTCTAGTTAAAACAAGAAAGAAAGTCGGTCAAGCCCGACTATAACATACTCTGTACCAACAAAATTATACGCTCAGCTGCAGCAGCGAACAGTCTTTTGATCATAACTCGACAACCGTTTATCCGATCTTCTCCATTCCCTTGACGGAGTGATAAGTTATCCCGATTAGTAAATATGTCTAGAAGGAACGAACCATTTATCTTCAAAACTGTGGGAGATATGACGATTTTTCCGAATTGCGGGGGCGGGAGGGGGCGTGGCCAATATTGAAAATAAACTTGATCTGCCTGCAGACATAAGAAGCATATGTCCCATACATGTCAAACCTTTATCTCTTACCATCTCTGAGATCTGTGCGTTCATACAGCCAGACAGACGGACATGGCTATATTGACTCGGCTGTTGATGCTGATCAAGAATATATATACTTTATGGGGTCGGAGATGCTTTCTTCTGGCTGTTACATGCTTTTGCACAAACTTAATATACTCTATGTACCTACGGTACAGAGTATAATTATAATACTCTTTGTAAGGGTACAAAAAGCTTGACATTTTGTAGCTTAAATGGTCTCACAACATTTTGATGTACTTTTTAAAGTTTAAAATGAAGAAAAAATCTAATTTTATATGTAGAAATGCAAAAGCTATTCACAACAAAGAGCTTTCTACTGTACTTACCCATTCATTCACCTAGCTCCTTTCGCCAACGACCATACCACGCTGAATACATCGGTTCTCGTCCGATCACCGAAATTAAGCAGCGTCGGGCGCGGTTAGTACTTAGATGGGGGACCGCTTGGGAACACCGCGTGTTGTTGGCATCGCACAAAATTCACTTTTTACACAATTTTTTATTAATTATAACTTATTTTCCTTTACTGACTAATTCTTTTAATACATAAGACACGCTTGAACCGTTTTCTTAGCAGAGAACTGTTCGGAATTATCTTTCCAAATATATTTGTTTAGTTTTTAAGCAATGTCAGTCACGTTCATTTGGCAATTTTTACATTGTAGAAAAAGGCTAGGCTTATATACGTGGGGTACTATTCTGGTATATCTGGTAATTTCAAAATAAAACTGGCCAGTTTATAGCTTAAGCGTTCTCACAACATTTTGAGGTACTAGCGCTATTTGTGTTGTTACGAAAAGTTTAGGCTTATTTTCTGGCCACCGCTCTGCTTGCTGGGCCCGTTTTGGGCCCCACTCCGCCCCTGGTCTTCTTGAAGCGAACCTACACATATTTTCTTTCCAATGTAAGAAACCAAATTATTTTGTGTAATAAATTGAATGATATCAATAAGAATAATTTGCACGTCTCTCAGCGATTCCATTTCGTCTAATACAAAAAAAAAGAATACCAAAAAAAAATAATCAATTTCATTTGTTTGACCTTGGCATGTCGGCGCCCTGACTCCACATGAGGAGTGTGGAGCGTATGCTATGCGTATGCTATACCATCATCCATATCCATACAGTTTACCATCAAAATAAGCGGGTTCCCAGTTGGCTCCACTTGGCTGCAATAACAAAATCCTCACACTCTCCCCACTTCCGTCTATAAATATGCCGAAAATGACACTTTCGATATTCCCGGGCCCTTAACTTGTGCAATTTGCATGCTTCACACCAAGCGCCAAGCACCTGGAGGCCCCGAGGCAAAGTTTCTGTGTTTTTTTATGCTCCAGTGCTGCATACATGATTAGATTCAGGCATGCTCGGGACCTGCCCACCTTGCGACATACTTAAGTCGATCATTGTGCTGTGTGCTGACAAGATAGCTACTGGCGGCGGCGGCGGCGGCGGCGGCGGCTCCTGTTTCGGTGGTTCAATGAACTCAGAGCCGGAGATTCACTTTCACCGAAGGACTTGCTGTGCGCGCACGCTTTTTCGGGCGCGAATTGTAAATGTAATTGACATGGTTTCGTTTACCAAATCACTCCAAGGAACTCACACACACGGACAGGCAGACAGGCAGGTGCAGGAGCCGCCTTCGCATTTGCACGAATTAATTTCTATTTCCATTTCCATTCCCATTGCCGGTTGCATGCGGCGCAATTTGGATTTGCAATCGAGCACAGCATGAATTGCAAACTAATGCCAAATAATTTGATTTAAATTTAGTCCTGGGAGTGGGTCACTCGGCCAGGTCAACGACGACTAAGACTTTCACTTGCATTTGAACAGCTCCACGGACAGCAGCGCCAAGGCGGACAAGAATCGCATCAATCTGAACATTGTGCTGGCCCAAACGATTCGGGCCACCAACGAGCAGGAGGCGATTCCCAGTGACACAGAGAGCAGCGAGCTGCCCAAGGAGCCAGTGAGAGAGTTGCTACTTCCGGCTTCGACCGTTGCGGACATACCCCTCAGCGTCTCACCCGCCCTGACGGTACAGCGACGTCCTCCCCTGGTGCGTGCCATGTCCGCTCCAGTACGTGGTCTGGATGACAACTGTAAGAGTGTGATTGCGGCCAATAAGCGTAGTCAACAGAAGCTGCGTCGTCGCAAGATCTTTACGCGCACTGCCTCTTCGGTGGCCACTGATGGCTCCAGCTCCAGCTTGCTGGGCGAGTCAGTGGGTAATGGTAATGGCCAGAAGAAGGCACTGAGCCGAGCACGCAGTGTGGTGGCTCCAGATGTGATTACTTTGGTATCGCTTTTAAGTTCCGAGGGCAGCGATTCCGAACGGGAGGATAACTCGGCTGCGTCTACACCGCCAGGCACGGATAAGCAGCCACATGGTAACAACCAACGTAGTCCACAGCGCAGGGCTCCGCTGCTAAGGAAAACGGGTAAATCGGGTAAGTCTGCCATGAAGACATAATCATATAAAGTGACCATTGTTGTTGTAGCTGTCGTAAATTGAGTCATTTCCAAGTTTGAATTAAGAGGAAGTCGTGTGCTCAGAAAGAATCAAGGGCAGAGGTTTAAATGGATGGCTTAAATGGAGTACGAATTATTCCAAAATCCAAAACTGATCCACTATTCTTGAACTCAGAAGTTTGCGTAATTTTGGGGAATGAATATACATATACAAACGGCTTTTCAAGTCAAGTACAACATTTATTGGCTGGTGTTTCAAAAAATGCCTCTCTTTCGACTCATTTGATTCAGTATGGTGTCTAGGTTTTGGCTAGGGACATACAAAATGCTTAAGAAGTATGCCCAATAGGATCAAAAACGATCTATAGTTCTTGGATTTAGTATGAACTGAGCATAAACCAAGAACTTATTAAACTTCTTAGCATAAATTCACATAAACTCACTTGATTTACCATATGAACATTATGTAAGCGGACAGCGCATGCGGAAAAGTATGCTACTAAAAATTTGTGATAGAGGGTGTCATTCTTATAGCTTCGCTATTTATAATCTGGTCTTGTTGTAGAAATTATTCAACAGGAAGAAGTCGTGGCGAAATTTTAAGTAAATTTTATATACAGGCAGACAAAAGGTGTCTAGATCCCTGAGATCTAGGTGTTCATTCAAACTGACGAAAGGATGAATGGATAGACGGACGGATCATCAATAATTCCTTAAAATATGGGAGATCATTCCTTCTGCCTTTTACATACACAGAAAAGAAAAAGAATGCAAAAAATATGATTTCCCGTGTCCATTTGGACTGGATGTGTCTTAAATATCCTTTGAATCTTGCAACGGAGCTGAAAATTATCGAAAGGATATGAATAATGATCATCATTTGCATGATTTTTAGCTCCATTGGATGATGAAAAGCATATAGGAGACATTTCTATTCCAAATGGATATTTTTGGTTCTTGTTTTTTCTGTGTGACTTTAGTATACCCCTTTTACTCAACGAGAAACTGGTATAAATACACTCAGAGAAAAAAAAGAGAGCTTCATACTTGAATTAAGAATGTTTAATATTAGAGTATGGATAAAAATTAAAGGTCTTGATAAATGAATGAATTTTTGATACCTTTTGTCTCCATCTAAGAGCTTCAATACTTGAATCCAGTACTAAAAATTCTCAGATCAAGTAGAAAAGTTCTTGAATAAAGTACAAAAGGTTCTCAAATCATTGCTCATTTTTTGAATCAAGAGCTAAATGCATTGTCTTAAATCAAGAATGTTCCTTCTAGTATCAGGAGCTCATCAGGTTCAAGAGTAAGATCCACAGATTCAAAAGTACCGGAGCCCATATTCCAATGAAACAACAAAATCAATTGTTATTCCCTTTTTGCTTAACTTTATTTCATGAAAAATTTATTGTTAAACTATTTAGCAAGTTTTAAACAGCTCGAGGAACACACAACACCACAGCCGTCTCTAAATGCCCGCAATGTCATAACTGCTTGGGAATTTCAAAGCCACATGAGTACAAAAATGGGAAAAAAAACGAAACTGTGAGTGCGGACTCAATGCTAATCTCTCAAATGTGCTTGCTCCACTTTCTCAGTTTCTTGAACTCACTCCCTTCGCTTTAAAGCTCCAAACTGGGAAAGAATTTAGCTAGCGAAATTCTTGAGAACCTCAACAACGAATAGATTTTGTTGAAAATTATTCGTTAAATTTGTTCTATATTTTTACAAGATCTTAAAATAGTGAGAAAAGTGGCTAGTTTATACCAAACAAGTATCAAGTACTTCTGCATTAAAAAGTTCGTACATAAAATATTATTTTGGTACTTAGATTAAAATAAATTGAAAAGTCATACTGAAAATGAGATTATTGGACTTAGATCAAGTATTTAGGGCTGTTTTCACTGCCAAATTCGATGAATCAGTATTGAAAGAAGTTCTAATTTCTAAGAATAGATAAATAGATAAAAAGAAAGCACGGGTGAACTTTTTCATTCAGGATACGTAGGATATGCTTACATATGCTTACTTGATGTTTTTCTGAGTGGTCGAGCTTTCGTTATGACTATGTAGCAAGCAATGTTCAAGCATTTGTAGCCTTAAACTAACTTTAAACCGAACTAAAGCTGTTTGGCAGTCTCGTTTCAAGACAGCTATCCGCCTACATTTCAACTGGCCTCCAAGGAGTATTCGCATATGATAAGGCGCGGATCCATAGCCCCTTTCGCTGCCCGGATACGTTCGAATCGGCCACCAACGGCACCGCCAGTTTCCATTTTTCTACCCGAAGCGACCAGTTCCAAGGTAGCCGACAACCAAGTGGAGCAGCAGCCGAAGCCCACCACAACCAGTGGGTTGTTGCCGGATGAGGCCAAGAAGGAGAACAACAATAATGCAGCCAACTGCAATGTACAACAACAGCAGCAGCAGCAGGACTACAACTACCCTTTGTACGTGCGCAGCATCAAGGAGCGTGAGTGCTGGAAACTCTACCAGAAGATGTGCGCCAAGGGTGTTAGTGTTAGCTATGATACGGTTCTACGTGGCATGCTGACGCCCACAGAGTTTCGACACTTTCAAAAACAACGGGAACACGAGGAGGCCAAGGCCCAGGAGGAGGCTGAAGCCGAGGCAGCTGCCGCAGCCGAGGCCAGTGACAAGGAGACGATGACGCGTAAGATGCCGGTCACGGCCATTGAGCGTCTGTCCGAGTCGCTGTTGCAGAGCAAGTGAGGAGAGATGACTTAACTAGAGGAACCCCCCCAAACTCGGACCATTTACATGCATTTGCCCTTAGTGGACATAGAAGTAGCCAGCACCTGTTAAACGGCAATGCGCACCCCAGCTGAGAGACACCCCCCAAAAAAAGTCAGCGTCCGTTTTGTAGTTTTGTAGCCATTCTCCCAAACTCAAGCTTATGTGGACGCTGTGCAGGCCAATTTGCAACCGGAAAGTAATTGAAACCCCCAATAAAGTTTTAGACACCAAACTCCATTTGAGGTAATTTACATTATTTATTTAATAGTTGTACAAAAAAAGCAACAATGAGGTTGGTGGGTTGGTATACATATGACATCAAGCATGCTTGTTGGGTTGAAAGTGAAAATCAATGGTCGAACCTGTTTGATAAAGCTTGGGAAATAATTACTGAATTGGTTAGAAAACTTAAGCATTTTCTTAAAAAAGAATCAGGCATAGTAATATCCTAAATAACTATGAAATTATGGCTAGAAAGTTGAAAAGAACCAGATTGTAAAAGGGTTTATGTCCCACGAACCACTCTTAAGCTTAAGTACGCTTTCTTTAAAAGGACCAAAAATGGTAATTGCTTTCAAGTAGGGAATTTTTTAAGTAGATCTAGACTTGAAAAAGCTTAAAATAAGCTAACGAACTATTCCTAAGTCCTAAAACTATCAACCATTCTTGAATTCAGAAATGTTCTTAATTTTGGGGAAGAACATTTCTTTACAAAACGGTTTTTCACGATAAGTACAACATTTCTGTACTTTAAATTAAGCCCACTTTCTGTAAAAGAACCCCAAAAGTTGAAGTAGGGACATTTTTTAACAGATCCAGACTTTAAAATAAGCTATAATTTATCTGTTGTATACAGTTCGAAAAGTTTGAGAAGTAAAAGTCAGTTAAGGTTTTAAAGTAGAGGGAAGAATTTATCACAAAACAAGTAATGGCGACTACAAAATACCCTGTTCATTTGTTATCATTTATTATACCCTTGCAGTGGGTATATTGAAATTGTCCAGATGTTTGTAACGCATAGAAGGATGCATTTCCGACCACATAAAGTATATATATTCTTGATCAGCTTGTCCGTCTGTCCTTCTGTTTCTCTGCTATCTCGTCCGTCAGTTTTAAAGCTATAGCCACCAAACTTTGTACGAAGTCTTCTGGCACAAATACGCCGCACATTTGTTGGAACCGGCCGGATCGGATGACTATAACATATAGCTGCCATAGGAACGGTCCGTCGAAAAACTAGTTCTAGTGAGAAAAACTTTTTTGTTTTTAATGCAAACGTCTCCAAACTCCGTATTTACTAGTTTTTAATGCTTCTCCATGATTCTGTCAAATTTGGTCGAATTTGGACATCTATATAGTATAGTTGCCATAGAAAAGTAAGGTTAGAAAAATAGTCTTAGTAAGAAAACCTTTTTTGTTTTTAATGTAAACTTCGTTAAAATTTTCATATATTTATTTTATAAGCTTTCACACAATTCTTTAAAGATTTGTCAAAATCGGATGACTATAGGTTATAGTTGCCATACGAATGATCGGTCGAAAAAATAGTTTTACTGAGAAAAACTTTTTGGTTTTCAAGGAAAACGCCTCCAAACTTTGTATTTCTTAGTTCTGCTATGCTTTTCCATGATTCCACTAACTTTGGTCGAAATTGGACATCTATATAGTAAAGCTGTCAAGCAAAAGTAGAGTCGTTCTTAGAGGATATGTCCCTCATGGTCGTTCTAAAAGTAGGCAACATTATTTCAGACCTTTTAGCCGTTGTAGTCCTAACTAGCCTTGCTGTACACCCCGCATCTAAAAGCAAAATTTACGATACTTTTCAGAAGATATAGATATTGGGCTTTGCTTAATCTAACTTGAAAATTATGGTTCTGGGGGATTGTGGAGCGCGAATATTCCTAATCTGAAACAAACTTGATCTGCTTACGGTTTCTCTTATCTCTTGTCAGTATCTGAGACCGACGCGTTAATATAGATAGACGAACGGAAGGACAGACGACTATATCGATTCTGCTGTTGATGCTGATCAAGAATATGTATACTTTATGGGTTCAGAGATGCTTTCTTCTGTCCATTACACACTTTTGCACAAACTTAATATACTCTGTGTCCCTCTGGTACAGAGTATAATAAAGAAAAGTTAATTAAGTTAACTAATACTTCTTTTCGGACCTTACTTTTCTATAGGAGCTATACTATAAAGATGTCAGATTTCGACTAAACTTAGTGGAATCATGGGAAGCAAAGCAAACTAAGAAATAAAATGTGAGGAGGCGTTTCCATTGAAATTAAAAAAGGTTTTTCTACTAGTTTTTCGACCGATCGATCTTATGAAAGTTTTATGCTATAGTCATCTGATCCGGCTGGTTCCGACAAATGTGCAGCGTATTTTTATACTCTGTACCGTAGGTACATAGAGTATTATAAGTTTGTGCAAAAGTATGTAACATCCAGAAGGAAACATCTCCGACCCCATAAAGTATATATATTCTTGATCAGCATCAACAGCCGAGTCGATATAGCCATGTCCGTCTGTCCGTCTGTCTGTCTGTCCGTATGAACGCACAGATCTCAGAGATGGTAAGAGATAGAGGTTTGACGTGTATGGGACATATGCTTCTTATGTCTGCAGGCAGATCAAGTTTATTTTCAATTTTGGCCACGCCCCCTCCCGCCTCCGCGATTTAGAAAAAACGTCATATCTCCCACAGTTTTGAAGATAGATGGCTTGTTCCTTCTGGACATATTTAGTTATTAGGATAACTTATCGATCTGCCAAAGGAATGAAGAAGATCGGATGAACGGTTTTCGAGTTATGATCAAAAGACAAAATTTCTTGGTACAGAGTATGTTATAGTCGGGCTTGACCGACTTTCTTTCTTGTTATACTCTGCACCGTAGGTACATAGAGTATTATAAGTTTGTGCAAAAGTATGTAACATCCAGAAGGAAGCATCTCCGACCCCATAAAGTATATATATTCTTGATCAGCATCAACAGCCGAGTCGATATAGCCATGTCTCTGTCCGTCCGTCTGTCTGTCCGTATGAACGCACAGATCTCAGAGATGGTAAGAGATAGAGGTTTGACATGTATGGGACATATGCTCCCGCCCCCGCAATATGGAAAAAACGTCATATCTCCCACAGTTTTGAAGATAGATGGCTTGTTCCTTCTGGACATATTTAGTTATTAGGATAACTTATCGATCCGCCAAAGAAATGAAGAAGATGGATGAACAGTTTCGAGTTATGCTCAAAAGACAAATTTTCTTGGTACAGAGTATGTTATAGTCGGGCTTGACCGACTTTCTTTCTTGTTACTAAAAGACTTTGTGCAAAGATTATTGAAAATAGCTTTTAATCCGACGGAGGAGATAGCATAGAAGTAGACGAGCTTGGCTAAATCAACTCAGCTC
This sequence comes from Lordiphosa fenestrarum, assembly GCA_035044985.1. Classification (NCBI taxonomy): domain Eukaryota; kingdom Metazoa; phylum Arthropoda; class Insecta; order Diptera; family Drosophilidae; genus Lordiphosa; species Lordiphosa fenestrarum. Next base: position 2,176,311 of record JAWNNO010004737.1, read on the forward strand.
ATCATACTGATCAAGAATATATATGTACATCAACCCCAATTCAGAAACGATTCTAAGGGTTTGCACCTCTAGTTCCATTGACTTCCGGTTTGAGGCGCTGTTAAAATTTCATATTTCGGAGTAATTTAACCACTTTGCTTAGATTGTTTTGTAAGTTTCTGCCTTTTATTAAAGTATCTCAAACTCAGTTACACACAAAACTCTGACATTTAACTTTGTGATGAAGTAGAGAAAACGCTCCAAAGAAGTGGAATGAGCTTAGCTACAAATAAAACTAAATTAATGTGGGATATATTAAACATTTCGGAATAATCAACTCTAGTCGGTTGTTGCGCTTCTTTGGTATACGTTTCGTTTCATTTGAGCAAGGGTTTTAATTTTGTTTGCTACATCAAAATCTTGCTGATTTTCCACCTCACTTGGCCCTGTCCTGGCGTATGGATGTGGCCAGATAGCAGGCCAGCACTATGCCCAGTATCTGTATGAAGGCAATGCCGATGCCCACGCCAATCAATATAATTGCATTCTTATCGATGCGCTCCTTCAGTTTGCCCACACATCCCTCCTGATAGTACTTGTCCTTGCCCAGAGCCGGCGAGTCCAGGCAATGTCCCACTGCCGTGTCAATAAACTGCGGCTGACAGCAACTGGCCGGCAGGGTCTTATTGGCGCTAATGGCACGCCAGTCAGCCGGAGTGTCCACACCACAGCACATCAGTTTGCGTTGTATATTATCCCAGGCCATGGTATCCTCACTGTTCGAACGTTTGATGGAATCCTGCAGTGAGTTCTTAAGCATTCCCTCCAGATCTTTCTTGAAAACACTCGCGGCTATGCCCACAGCCAGCTCAATGATGAAGATAAGGGCCAGCAAAACGGCATACTATATGTATATATATAGAAATGGATAAGTCCGTAATTGAATGGCATTAAAGGTAGGTATAACTTACGGTAAGCAACAGAGTGGGTGACTCCTTGATGGCTCCAAAGCAACCCAATGAGGCAATCAGAAATATAATCAGCCCCGTGACGATAAGCACTATGGGTGGTGCCAAAACGCGACCTTCCACAAAATGGTTGAACTCATTCACATCGGCCAGTACAATGGCCCCCGCAATGAGTATGCCCAGGCCAGAAAGCTGCAAAGATGGTAGAACATTTACTAATCTGGAATACAATTAGCCTAATGACGGGGGCCACCAATCAAGTCCTACGCATGTGCTGTATTTACATTACCAATTGTAATTTGTCTGATAAATATCAATGCCCCGAGTTGGGTACAACATGGCACAAGTTCGAAGCACGGACATTGACCAAGTCAATGGCATTTCCATGTCGGACGGGTTGGTCAATGCAAAGGACAAGGACAACGCTGGCCTCGAATACGGACAACTAGCACATTATCAAGCATGTTCATGTCCTTTTTAAAGACCCACAAATTGGCGGTTGTTAAAGCGCATTACATTCTCGAATCCAGGTAATTCAAATTAATTTGAATGGCATGCCATTTATTTCAATGGCAAAGTAAAAATGTCCCCTACGTGGTACGGTTAAGAAATTTTCAAGGATAACTAGAATTTACAGGTTATCTTTTAGGTTAAAGCTAGGTTAAGGACTTATACGGCGGTCTACCAGAAATCCCTAGAGGTTTTCTTATAAACTACATACAATAAAGATCCATTTGGACTGGATTTGATTTTAATATCCTTTTATCGTCCAACGGTGCTGAAGGTCTTACAAATTTTAATCATTCTCATATCCTTTGTAGGGTTTTCAGTGCCGCTGGATGATTTAAGGGACATTTCAGTGATATACAATCCAAATGGATACGGGCAATCATCCAATGAATATTTTTCTCTGTGTAGCTCTGGGCTAGCTTACGCTGGACTAGATACCAATACTATAAAAACTAGTAAGAAGGGTATTTGTCAAGGTTAATGTCGCTTACTAGATTATACCCAGCCAACCAGCGGAGTCCGAAAGGTGATCCCTTAGGACTCCCTGTATGGTGCGCTGTGCCTTCTAGGGAGGTGTCCCAAAGGAGCATATCCGCTGGAGAAAAAGGCCCTTTCAATAAATATGGAAAAAGTATGCCTAAAGGACTCCTTAAATGAGTGATTTCGGCGTCCAAGAATGCTCACTCAGATAACCCGCAAAGACTCCGTGCGGACTCCTCTATCCGCCTATGGTTTTTTTGAAAAGGACTCCTTAAATCATCTAAAGATAACCTAGACGGAGTGTTTCGGGATTCGTCATGTGCTCCGATTATGCTCCGAAGAGGTGTCCCTACGGCATCACCATGCGGTTCTCTTATGGACTCCTTTATTATTCCTGCTTCGAAGCGCACCGGCAATGCTCCTTCGAGGTCCTGCTTTGGGAGCCTTAGGTAAGGAAACCCGTACTCCTAAAATCTTCTCTAATCTAGTAGCCTTGCGTTTTGGAGACACTTGAATCAAAGCGTTTGTACGAAAATTTCTAGAGAAAGTCTCCGATAACTTGATATTGACCCCAATCGCTCATCGTCGCTGGTCGCTTCCTTTCAGTACTGTGATTATTCGTTAATGCAGCGCGAGTGCCTAATAGTCGTATGGACTAAGATGACGGCATTTGTGGTTAACTTCCCTAGAAAATGTTAATGAGCTGTGACTTCGAGTCCCAGACAAGGTAAGTGAAAAATAAGTCTAACTTAGAAGCTTTCCAGTTGGAGACACCTTTCAATTGCACTCCTCCTAAATAGTTTTATAAGCTGAGTCCTTAAAGTGGCAAGTAGAAAAGCTACATAAATGCAATGGGTGGAAAAATCCAGTCAAATGTAAGAGTCCTAAATTTTGATGTAGCTATTTCATATTACTTATATTTTGTTTTCTCTGTGTATAAGATTAAAATGAAAAATATAGCATATCGGTGAGTTCAAATACATTGACAGGCTGTCATATTTTTAGGTGCCAGTTGCTGTAAACAGCTGCCAGTGTAGTGCCAGTTGACTAATGCCATATATGGTCAGAGAAATCTGTTAAAATTCCCATGTAATTTACTTAATCTCGAGATATCATATAAGATGGTTGAAAAACACCCAAGTTTACTGTGGTTTGGCTGTGAAAAAACTCATATGCGATCTAAGAGAGCCTATTTCTCACATATTATTGTGCTTCTCATATTGACTATTACTATGTTTATACGCACCAAATTATTCTTGATTAATGCCCTTCAAAGTATGCAAGCTTTATGTACTTAAGTTATTATGCATTAAAATTAAGCCATTGCAAGTCTGTTATAGATATTCGACACTGCTTATTTACTCAGATTGTTGGGTATTCAACAAGATGTTGAGTTAAGACAAATGTAAAATATACACTTGATTAAAATTATGATTTTCATATAGCATAGCATACTTTAAAGGGCATCAAGCATGATATATTTTGTGTGCTTGAATGTGGTATATAACAATTATGTTATTTCATATGGTAAACATCTACGAGATACCAGACAAGTGAAAACAGTCTGGATTTCTCAACTGATTTTCTATAAAGGAATACTAAACAGTCTGGGAATAATCCGCATTACAATCTGAAATATGGAATACGCATTTGTAATGGGAATCCGATGGCAGTTTGGCTCTAGCATACATCTTTTATTACCAGTAATGCAGGTTGTGTGCACACCGTTTACAAAGCGGCCATTCATATGGGAAAGTAAACCAGACTGTGTGTGATTATTTCTGTCATACTGAAGGCAAAGTACTGAAGGAGGAATCCATTATGTGTTGTCAATTTGCGCCGCTGTGGTCTTAAGGCACCCTTAATCATGTTTTGAAACTTAAGAGGTTGTCATATATCTTTTTAAAAGTAGCAATGGAAGAGGTCGTTGTGAAATATGTAAAGTACATATTAAAGAAATTCGCCAAAAATAAGGTTAAGCGGGTTTTACAATCTTAGAAGTTATGAACCAAAAACCTAAGATTCTACAAGCTAAGGAATTGGTTCGCGAACCAAATCTTAGACTTGACTATACTCATCATGAAATTCGAATAAATCTAAGAACATTTGTTCTTATTTTCCAAAATCTCAACTCTTCAATGGATCCAATCAGGGATGCAAACCGGTTCTGAACCGAACCGGTTTTGAACCGAACCGAACCGCTTATTCCAGCTGGTGAACCGAACCGCAAACCGAACCGGCTTCCTTTAAGAATTGCTGAACCAAACCGAAAATCACAAACAAAATCGGTTCGGTTCGGTTCAGTTCTCTGACGAGTTTTAAGACGGGACTCGCTTTCCTCTAGCCAATGATACTTTTTAATTTGGGAATTTGAATCGTTTCCCTAAGATCATTTTTCTACATTTCGTTTGACTCTACATTTTAACCGATGCCGGAACTTTTAAGGATGACTTGACGAAAATTTAAGAACAAGTAATCTTGCAATTCTTCTGTAAGTGATCTCTTTATATACATACCATCAATCTACATTCTTTCATCTAGTGGACAATATTTAGAATTTTCTGTAATATTTCTTCACCTTAATTCAATCCTAACCAGGGGAGTTTTTACACTTTTCTATTCTAATCTTTTCAAGCCGACATTCTCTGTTTTCGAAGATCGTTCCTCAAGGAACATATAGACGAATCCTTCTAATCCGGACATAATATATTTGGGACAATCTTCTAAGGTTTTTAAAGATATTCAAATAGGAATTCAATTTGAACGTGAGCAAGAGTCACATGACAATAGAAATCATAATGTACCTTTGTGAACCACTGAACCGAACCGGAACCGCGGTTCAGTCAGCTGAAAAAACCATGTAATGAACCGAACCGGCGGTTCAGAAACTGTCTGAACCACTGAACCGAACCAGTCTTTATATTCGAGTGGTTTGCATCCCTGGATCCAATGCATTATCATCTGCTTAAAGTATATGCCGCAAATGAAAACTTTTACAGCGACTGGCTCTAGTGAAATGTTAAGCTTGTTCTGCTTTTAATAGGGAATTGACATGAAGAGCTTGTTTCATTTCAAAAGATATAATCGTATTAATGAAAAACTGTAATTAAAGTGATACTAGTTAAAGATTGGGTAATTAAGGAATTTGGGAAATGGGTTTTAGATACTAATTGAGTTGCGATATGAATTCAATATAGAAATCTATTTATGGTTTTCTAATACTCTTCTTATAAAAGCATTTACCTTTGTTTTCCTAATTTTTTACTAAGTGTTGCACAAAAATTGCCCTTTTAATTACTCCGATTTTTAGTATAGGTTCGGCAATACAAGCAGAGAAGTTGCCACTAACAACTGAGAAAATATTCGCTTACTACAAGCTGATTTACACTAGTAGTGCGTTATGCGTTAATAGCCAACATTCAGCTTTTTTTTGAATGGGAAAAAAGCTGATTGTTAGCTATTAACGCACTCCTAGTGTAAATAGCCTATTAGACTGAAATGAGACAGATTTCTTCCAAAAGTTTCCCATCTATGTTGCTTTGATTTAACTAATTGCTCGGCCGCTGCCGATGAAGCTAGCAGAAGCGAACTATCTTGAGCCTTGAAGTTTAGCGATTGAAAGAGCTCATTGCGCTAACATTCTTTTGCTGCTGATTCACCGAACACAGCAGACCATCTAGAAGCTTCACAACTTTGAAAAGTTAACAAAACATAATAAATTTAGGGATTCCCTGAATACTAAGTCATCCATCACTTACCGCAAACAGCACATTGAAGGCGAATAGTACATATTTAATCAAACTGGGTCCACAATTGCGCATTTTGATTCTCATTTATTGAGTTATTTTGTTGAATCCCTCTAAAAATAGGTACTGTACCGGCTCAATTTGGAATTGAGTGTTGGATTAGTTGGAGACGCGCGCGACTTGATCAATTGACGTTTGAACCAAAACTGACCAGAACTGCTGTCCGGTCGGTGCTACTAAAAGCTAATGACGCCTAATGTTGTGGCCACAAAAAAACAGGGCGCTGGGCAACCAAAACAGGGAAAATACGCTGGAAGCCCGCCTCTGATTGTGGGTTGGACGAAAGGAAAAGTAAGTGAAAGTCTTGGTTCGAGGAATTCAGGCCATGCCGATTAGGTAGGTAGGTAGGTGCCCGGGCACGGGCCAGGTTTTATGCTTTGTAACCCATTTCGTTGAAAATTACCCACAACTTTGACCAGCAAAAGTTTTGCAGACAAGTGAGTTGGTTGGGCGGGCTAGGAGGTGCCTTGTAGTAGGTCGTCTACGGCTTCCTTGAGTAAGTTTTTGTTTGTTTATTTTGTTTGCCGGGGTGGGGTTGGGGGTGTTGGCGGAAAAGTCATTGCACTCATTATACTTACGATACTTCCTACGTTCCATACAATCCAAGTATTTGCCTTTAAAGTTCAACTGTGTACTTAACACTTCTGGACTATTCCTGGCGCGTCACAACACCAAATTAATTGCGTGCTTTCGTGTGAAGAAATGGCGAAAGTTATAAACGCAGTTCATCAGGTAAATTCGAGACTGTGCAAATAATTAAAGACTTAAGCTGAAGCGCCTAGAAGTATACATCAGTGTGGCCTCATTACTAAGAAGGAGCGTGGGCGTGGCACTGGGTTTGGGATTGATGATGTTAATGTTGCGTGTCGCTGTTGCCTGTTGGAATTTCTAGGCACTAAAGTCCAACTCTGGGAGTGGGTCACTGCGGGAATGCTTATCTGGTCACAGAAATCTGTACCAATCAGAAACTGTTGCTTGACCAATGCCTCATTTTGATGACGATGATGTTGGCTGAGGTAATAATTTGGACACAAATTGCAGTTCTAGAGTACCATGAATATTTCCGGAATTTAAAGAAAATGTTAGGGCCTTAGTTACAGTTAATTATATTACATTGTCACTTGATGAGAGTTTAACCATCAACTTATGAACTTTAGACCTCTCTAAAGATTTTAGAAGCGATACTGAAGCCTGAACGTTTCTTTCTGATGTATGAAATACGATTAAAGTATATTGATCCATGGCTAGAACAGGGGCTTTCTCCACTCTGTACACATAAGCGTTATGGTTGTAACTTGGAAAGCTTAGGTTTTAAAATTTAGAAATTTCTTGGTCTTTGTATCTCAAGATATTAACAATCCTACTGCATTCTAAGTCTCAAACTATACTACAGAGTGGTCCATTAAAAAGTTGAACATTTACATGAACATTGGTTCATGTCATTTATTTCGTTCAAATGACCACCACGGCTGACTTGGCAGTAGCCCATTCGATCCACCCAATTTTTGAGAACATTTTCAATTGTTTCGGCACGTATTTCAGCAATAGCAACTCGAATTTCGTTCTGCAACTCATCAATTGTTTCAGGACTGTTTGCATAACATTTGTCCTTGACCGCTCCCCAAAGATAATAGTCCAGCGGCGTCAGATCAAGGCTTTTTGGAGACCAATTCACATCTCCATATTTGCTGATTATTCGATTTTCGATTGTGGCGTGCGTTGTGTGACACGTGGCGACGTCTTGTTGAAACCAAATATCGTCCAAGTCTTCCGCTTCAATTTCCTCGAAGAACCAATCACTTAACATTGAGCGGTAGCGCTCACTATTCACGGTCAAGGTGGCTCCTTCTTCATTTTTGAAGAAAAATGGACCAACGATGCCTCGAGACCAAAATCCGCACCAAACAGTGACACGTGGCTTCTCGACGACGGATATGCGGATTTTCTGTGCCCCAGATGCGACAATTTTGTTTGGAAATGTGCTCCATCCAAAGCGATGAATTTTCGGTCAAATTCACCATCTTCAGCCAAACGATCTTCCGCCCAATTGGCGAACTGTAAACGATTCGGATGGTCAATTGACTTCCTGGCAAGGTCTTTATGCAAAATTCGCATCAAAGAAGTGCGCGAAGTGTACAATTGTTGAGATCGATGGCGAGTTGACGTCGAAGGTTGTTCACGCACCTTTTTTAGCAACCGCAGCAATCGGACGAGTACGTACACGCGTTGGTTTATTCACCAGCATTCCAGTTTCACGAACTCCCTTCACGAATTGATCCACAAATTGAGTTTTCGGAACATATTTTTTTTCGGTTAAATGTTTTTATACCCTTGCAAAGGGTATTTATAATTTTGCCCAGAAGTTTGCAACGCATAGAAATATTCATTTCCGACCCCATAAACTATATATATTCTTGATCAGGTTGACGAGCTGAGTCGATTGAGCTTTGTACGTCTGTCTGTTTCTACGCGAACTAGTCTCTCAGTTTTTAAGCTATCGAGCTGTAATTTTGCACAGAGTCTTCTTGTTGCTGCACACTACTAATATGTCGGAACCGACCGGATCGGATGACTATATCTCATAGCTCGCATAGGAACAATCGGTCGGGAAACTAGTTTTAGTGAGAAAAAAACTTTTCTTTTCAATGGAAACATCTCCAAACTTTGTAATCGTAGGTTTTCTATATTTTTTTTTATAATTCAACCAAGTTTTATTAAAATCGGACAACTATATGGTATAGCTGCCATACAAAAGATCGGTCTGAAAAACAGTCTTAGTTAGAAAAACTTTTTTGTTTTTAATGGTAGCATCCTGCAATTTTGTTTTTGTTTTGTTTTACATGCTTTCACATAATTTTACAAATTTTTGGGCAAATCGGATGACTATATCATATAGCTCCCATACGAACGATCGGTCGGAAAATGGTAAAAAGAGTATTTATAGAAAATATTTAAGCGAGCACTTGCCCTTGCAATAACTTAATATAATAACTTCGGCACAGACGAAGTTAGCTTCGCTTTCTAGTTTTTTTCAAATTTCGCACAGTTTGAGTCGAGGACTCACCACTTTGAAAATATGTTTTTAGTATTTCCCAACTTTCTTCAAGCGAATAGCGACCCATTTCGTAGATGTCAAAGATTTTACTAAATATTAGTCGCTTTCCGAATGACATTTGAGGTTTTTAAAGTCGAATTATGCATAGTTCAAATTTCAAAACACTCGATGGACCACCCTGTATATCTGAAATAAAACTCTAAATTGATAAATTCAAAACGAATATAAATTCTAAAGTTGCTTACAAAAAGTTTATTTTATGGAATGCCAACAACAAGAGGTGTTTCCAAATAGCGCTAATAGATCAAAATGTTCTGAAACCTCAAAAGCTGAAAAATGTCAAGCTTTATTTTGATATTACCAGATTTACCAGAATAGTACGCTACGTAAAAGGCCTTGCGTTTTCTTACAATGTACACATGCCCCATTATGAGCCCAAAATGTTTAAGGAAGGAGTCTGACAATGTTTAACAATTGGAAAATATATGTGGAAAGACAATTCCGTACAGTTCTCAGTTGAGAAACGGCTCAAAAGTATTTGTATTCATTTTATGTATCAAAAAAACTATTCAACAAATGAAAATAAATTTTAGTTGGTTATAAAATATGCAAAAAATTTAATTTTGTGGGATGCCAACAACACGCGGTGTTCCCAAGCGGTCCCCCATCTAAGTACTAACCGCGCCCGACGCTGCTTAATTTCGGTGATCGGACGAGAACCGATGTATTCAGCGTGGTATGGTCGTTGGCGAAAGCAGCTAGTTGAATGAATGGGTATGTACCATAAAAAGCTGTTTGTTGTGAATAGCTTTTACATATAAAAGCATATTGTTTATTTAAAAGCTTAACTACTTTTTGAAGTCACTGTAAACCATAGAAATAGTGCTAGTACATCAAAATGTTGTAAACTATTAAATGTCAAGGTCTATTTTGATATTACCAGATTGACTTTGACTTTATTACCATCTTGACTTTACCTTGCCTCTGAACAGATTTCCAAGTAAATTTTCATTAAAAAACCATCTAAGTAAGTAAGTAATATGGGCCCTTAAATGAACAAACAATTTTATTTTCAAACATTTTCAGATATTATACATATGATGTGTTAGTCTGTTGTTGGGGTGTTGGATAATGCTGTGGGAGTATTTTGGTGTGCGTTTAATGAATACTAGAACATGCCCTTTCCTAGACTTCTCGCGAAATGAACAGAGCAACGATGAACGTCAGTATGGAGAGCGATATTTTCAGCGTGCTAGCTCCACCACCCCGGCAAGGCCACTCATCGATATTCGAGCTGTAAGTAGAGTTTAGTACAGAGTATAGATGATACCATCAACTGAATGTAACGATTCACAAATAGAACGGAAACGAGGCATATGGATAGGGATAACGTAGGAGCGGATAGACAACATGATCTTGAGGTTGCTCATGAGGTACATAGTAGAGTGGGGGTGACTGATGGGCTGGTTGGTGTAGTGGCGATGGTTTCTGCTGTTCCTCAAGTGTACTGCAAAAACAATGGCAGGACCAGCAAAAAGGAAAAGGTGAAGTTGACATGTGTAGACATCATGAAATGTGAACTTGTGTGAGGGGTTAAGCAAACATAATTAGTATAAACCTATACACATACCTACCCCAGCAGAGAAGCTAGTAAAAATAATATTAATGACTCGTTAGAAATGTATGTGAGTGGACTAGACATGCAGCTTAGATTTCTTTAGACACTCAATAAGTTTCCCTCTTTTTTCAGTTTTTTTTATTACACACACAAAATGGGGGAGATATTCGGAAAATGAGACACTTAATTGACCTGGGACGTGGCGGGGGGGGGGACACGTACAGAAATGTGTGTAAACATAACAAGTGTACGAGAGTGTGTGTTTATGTTAGCCAGGAAAAAAGTAAACACAATTCATTAGTAAGTAAGTCTACAATTAAAATAGCTACTCATAGGCTGGTTGTGGAGCGATATTTACTTGACACCAATGACGCCGCAGGCTGTGGAGGAAAATATAGAAAAAATGGTCAAGACTCCATATCTAGGCTGGTTAATGTCAGACTCTTACCAATTCTTCCTCCTGCATTGCCTGTCTTCTTGGAATCAGTGTGATTGCCCAGACCCAAATCATCTTCGAGCTCATGTACCACCACGCCACGTCCTATGATGGTGTGCTTGCCAGTTAGACTCAATACGGGATCGGTGAGGGTCACATCAATGTTGCCGCTTGCATCGGCCACAATGTTGCCCAGATCACCCACATGACGCACTTCATGATCGGGAGCACCATGATCCATCTGAAAATACAGTTGGTTTTAAGTTCTCTCTTTGGTCATCATATCTATAGTTATATTCTACCTTCTCCGGATTGTAATGACCACCCATGCTGGCACATCCATTGGTCAGATCTCCCTTTTCGTGTATGTGAAAGCCATGTTTGCCCTCCTTGAGACCGCTCAACTGGATACGCACATGCACATTCTGACCGCAATCGTTTTGTATAAAGGTCACATTGCCTTTGACCTGGCTATTGTCTGGCTGAACTGGTCCAATTACATAGGCAACAGCCTCCATGGGGGTATTACGCTGGAAATGTAATAGTTCAGTTGTAAGGAAGTTTTGGGAGTTTAGTTGCATGACTTACGGTCTGGGCAGCCGAGCTAAGTGAGCCACATAAGGCCAGGGTAAGCGCTAGTAGACGCAGCATGTTTAACTGAAAAAGAGAGATTATAGAAATATTAGTTAGAATATTACTCTCAAAGTATGGGTATACATTTTATATTACACTCTAACTAGAGGTGGACATTAGGGGCTTGGGCTTAAGACCAGTCAGACCCCGCATTTTCAAGGGCTAAGAGTAGTGACAAATCTTTAACACAGATCTTTATTAATTTATAAGAATTTTGTTCCTTTTTTTATACCTAAGCTAGCAATAGTCATTCCTGGTCCGCAGGGGCCGAGCACATTTCACTATTCACACATGTACCATTTAAGTGCATGCAGAATTTTGACTCACTATTTGTTTTCAAAGGTATCTCAGCGGTTGATGAGGGCAGGTCAGAGCTAGTTTTGGTGTCGCTTTATATTCGCACACCAATGAAATCTCAGTTTTTAGCCTCGTACTTCCTGAAGGTAGAAAATTCTGTCAACTATTTAACAATCTATGATTTCTTAGATTCGAGCGAAGTCCTAGTTTCGATAGGTACTGGATCCGGTCGTGAGCCGCACACTTATACTTTAAAGCAGGTTTGAACAACCTGATCGAAGCTTTTTCTAAATTTAGCCTTGGGTACTACATCTATGTATGCCACGGAAAGTTGTATTTTAGATTTTAGTATATAAAGCAAACCTTTTTCTACAATGAAACCAAAAAAATTCCTAAAAATGAGTCTAGAATATTTCATAAATTTTAATATAATTTTGGAAAAATCATTCTGAAATGCTTTCAGCCAAGAAAAAGTATTTGAATTTTATAGTTGGTAATAAAATGTGCCAAAAAGTTAATTTTGTGGGATGCCAACAACACGCGGTGTTCCCAAGCGGTCCCCCATCTAAGTACTAACCGCGCCCGACGCTGCTTAATTTCGGTGATCGGACGAGAACCGATGTATTCAGCGTGGTATGGTCGTTGGCGAAAGTCGTTGGTTGGGCGAATATCTTAAGCAGCAAAAAGCTCCTTTCAGTGAGTAGCTTTAGCATACTTAATAAAGCAAAAGCTTATATTAAAAACAGCTTTTTAAATTCGTTTTTTTTTTTAAAACCTTCTTTTATGCAAGGATAGACATATAATTTTAATATTTTCTCTCATCTCTAGCTTGCAACGTCATCATCAGGTGTTGGCCTACAAGTATACAGACAATACAAATGAACATTTCACTTGATTCGCGTTCATTGCGCCCGTCCAAGCTGAGTGTGCGGAATTGAACCGCCTAACCTTAATTTATGAAACGATTTGTGGGTCATCCACATTAAACATTTTGATATACAACACATCAATTTAAACAGCCATTTTCACAGGGTTAAGTGCAACGGGCCAATACACGGGAAGGTCAATCAACAATCTCTTTTTGTTTTGAGGCCTAAAATGTGAGAAGTATAACACTAAGTAGATGTTTGCATATTAAATATTTATTTACGGGACAAGTTTCTCACAGGGAACAAGGTTCCGTGGTACTGGCACTTATCTCAGCACTCGAAATAAATGTAGAAACAAAAAAAAATGTGAATTTACAATTCACACGTTCATAAATAAATAACCGAGGGCACTTAGTGGAACGTCTCGGGCGGAACATTGAAATGTGATTAAGAGCAGGTATGTACAGATACTGCCAAGGGATAAGATACGTAAGTAGTTGGGTCTGTCAACAGTACACAGCAAGAATACAAGTTATACTTAAATTAAGTTCAATCTCGTTTCAAGTTAACTTAATTCTAATAAGTATGATTCACTTGAAACGTGCACGAAAAAACTTAAATTAAGAAAACACCTGCACTTGGAATAGAAACAAATACATATTGAATAAGTGATTCACATTGGACATCAGCTTGGAATGGTTTTAATACCACTCGAGTAACTTAATGAATAGTTTTCTACACTTATATAGATGTTGGGTGCTATTTTTTAATGCATCTATCAACAGGAATAAACTGATTAACATTTCACATAAGCTCGCGAGTGCCAAACTCAATTGTGAACCATTGTTGACCCTGGTTTCGAACTAAGACAGAATTTATACGTTGAAGCAAACTTCATGAAGCTTTTGTCAAAGCTTTCGCTTTAGGCCAGAGTTGTAGCAGTGTTGCTTGCCCCTCCACACCACTTTCCTAAGAGCCAGAGCTTTTTTCAACAACTTGTTGAAGTGCCGTCTAAATCCAGTCTAAGTTAAGTCACTCTAATCATTTAGTTGCTCGCTTGTTCAGTAGTTTTTTTGATTAGTTGCTCTTTAACTATCCTTAGGGAATGGTGAACTTTTTGCGATTAGTCTAAACTATTTGTAGTCTTTTACTGGTTTATAAACTTATCTATTGTACTGCCGGACAGCTGGTGACTGAAAGACTGAATGGGAGTCATTGAACATAAGCTATCAAACAAAAGTCACTGAATCAGAGTTATAAAACAAGTCTCTTGGAAAAAGAGTCACTGAGCAAGAGTCACTGAAAAAGAGTCACCAAATAAATGTCCTTTAGTGACTGGGGGAAGCTGTTTCATTTCTGTAACAGCTAATCACTGTTGTTGGCTTGACTCACTGATCCAGAGTCATAGGAAAAAAGTCACTGAGAAGGTGGGGCAAAGGTAGTTTTTACTGAGCAATCTTTCAGCTATTTAGAGCTTTCCAAAGTCCCTATCAAGAGCCACTGATTGAGAGTCGGAGAAAAGAGTCACAGAAAAAGAGTCACTGAATAAAAGTAGTTTCGTCAATCTTTCAGAGAGTTACAGAAAAGCAGTCACTGATTCAAAGTCGTTCAATTAGTGGGGTAAAGGTGGCCCATTTCACTGAAAAATTTTTTCAGCTATCCATGGCTAACCGGAGTCACTTTTCTAGAATCCCTGAACAAGAGTCACTGAATCAAAGTCGTTTTGTGAATGGGGAAAGGTTGTCCGTTTTACTAAACAAACTTTCAGTTATTCAGAACTAACTAGATAGAGTCCCTAGCTTGAGTCACTGTTCTAGAGTGCCTGAATTAAAGTCATTTAGTAAATGAGGCAAGGGTGGTTAATTTTACTGAACAATCTTTCGGCTATTCAGAGTTAACCAGAGCCCCAGATCTAGAGTCGCAGAAAAAGAGTCACTGAACAGAAGCCTCCGATTAAAATAGATTAATGGCAAGTTGCAGAAGTAAATTTCGAAACACTTCCCAATTTCTCACTGTGCATTTGCTAACGACTCAAATGAAAGCGATTTTGTTAGGCCTTAACCTCTAATATGTGCTATTAGGGTTCAATTACAAGGCTGTCTCACTCTAAGCCCTTGGCAATCTTCAATGACCTTCAGCCCAGGCTTGACCTTCGTTTTAAAGTTCTCATTGAGGAATTCACAGCTCTCTTCTAATGTATGAGCAATGCAATTTGCATACAATAAGTCAACTAGGTACTTATTTGGTTACCATAATTACTTATTCTCAATCTGTGCTGCATAGTTGCATTTCCAATTTAGTTGAAAAGATAAGAATGATAGCAAATTGTAAACACTTGTTAAATAAGTTGTATGGCCAGACCAAGACAGACCAGAATTGTTGTTCTTGATTTTTGGTTTTTGTTTTCATTTTTTTGACATTCCAACTGGTTGCTGGTAACCCACACAAACGCACACACACACACACACGCACCAAAGGACAGACGGACAAGAATATATGTACATACATATGTATTCAATTTTTAAGCTGCGTTTTACCAAAACCGGTTCACTTGACTAATATGTATGTTCAATAAACTGCCTTCAAAATGCGCAGCACTTAATTACCGCATTTGTTATGCACTTTTTTGGTTAGTTTCTTTTCAGTTCTTTACTTACCGACGCGTTGGTTTCTTATTAAGCTTAGAATAAACCGCAACAATTGTAACTGCACCTCTGTTCCGTTGGAGAACTGAGACGAAACTGTTTCGAGTCTTTGGCATTGCCAGCACAAATCGACTTTTTAGTTGTTGTTCCGTCGCTTTTGCGGGGCGGGGGGGAGCGCACCTGAAACTGAGATTACGTCGGCGAACGCCAACTGTGGGTGGCTATGGGGGCACGAACCATGATCGTGTGCTCTCCGCAGTTTTATTGCTCCCGCTTCCACTCTCACTTATTAGGCTGTGTATGCTGCAGCCTGCAAATCTGGCTTATCAGTTTAGAGCAGCTGTTTGTGTTGACTTAGTAAAATATTACATGGAATTCCTTTAAATTCTATTGAATAATTGTTTTAACAAGTGATTATTACTCTTATGCAATTAATAGCATATTCCTGGACTCCACAACGTGCGTTTCTTGGAACAGCTACATATCACCAGCACGTACCAAATTGCGTGTTCCCATGCTACACTGGTGGCTAATAATATGAGGTGTGGTTTGTGTGGATAAGTGATTCGACTGTGGGTGAGTTAAATGTTTTGTTGAATAATATTCCGTAATTCTTCAATAATTTGACATGCATATTTTAAGTAATTCTCTTCCAGCTGTCTTTCAAGCTATCGCTTCTTTTTATACTCTGTACCTTAGGTACACAGAGTATTATAAGTTTGTGCAAAAGTATGTATGTAACAGGCAGAAGGAAGCATCTCCGACCCCATAAAGTATTATAATATATTCTTGATCAGCATCAACAGCCGAGTCGATATAGCCATGTCCGTCTGTCCGTCCGGCCGTCCGTCTGTCTGTCTGTCTGTCCGTATGAACGCACAGATCTCGGAGATGGTAAGAGATAGAGGTTTGACATGTATGGGACATATGCTTCTTATGTCTGCAGGCATATAAAGTTTATTTTCAATTTTGGCCACACCCCCTCCCGCTCCCGCAATTTAGAAAAATCGTCATATCTCCCACAGTTTTAAAGATAGATGGCTTGTTCCTTCTGGACATATTTAGTTATTAGAATAACTTATCGATTCGCCAAAGGAATGAAGAAGATCGGATGAATGGTTTTCGAGTTATGATCAAAAGACAAATTTTCTTTGCACAGAGTATGTATGTTATAGTCGGGCTTGGCCGACTTTCTTTCTTGTTTTTGTTTGTTTTGAATTAATATCAGAAATAATTCTAGTTTGTTGGGAGATTCAACCGCCATAGTTGTCTGGAAAATCTCATTTAATCGGATCGGGAGTTCATTTTATGGTATTTTTATACCCTGTTCCCATTGAAAATTGGAAAAGGGGGATCATGAAGTTGTGCGAATGTATGTAACAGGGAGAAGGAAAATTTTCCGACCCCATAAAGTATATATATTCTTGATCAGCATGAACAGCCGAGTCGATATAGCCATGTCCGTCTGTCCGTCCGTCCGTCTGTCTGTCTGTATGAACGCGTCGATCTCAGAGACTATAAGAGATAGAGCCACAAATTTTTGCACGAAGGTAGATTTATGCTGTACGCAGATCAAGTTTGTTTCAGATTTGGAAAATTCCCACCCGTCCCCCCCTTATCCCCAAAAAACCAAGACCTCCTCTAGAAATTCTACACCTAAACAACCGTCAGATCCACAATTTTCAAGTTAGAGCCTCGTGGTTTAGTATGCATCAAGCTAGGCCCAATATCTATCTATTTTGAAAAGTACAATCAGATCGGACAAAAAACACCGGAGTTATAAGCGAAACAGTAAGAGCACCCCCCCCCCCCCCCCCCCCCCTCCAGTTGTTGGCCAGGACTACCAAAAGTGTTGCCTACATTTAGGATGACATTTTGTCATAAAGAAATAAATGAGAACAAATGAACAGGGTATTTTGTGGTCGGGAAACTCGACTATAGCGCCCTTACTTGTTTTATATTGTGAGTGCTGAAGATATGCAAATTCTCCATCTGACCTCTCATATTCTTTAAAAGAAAGAATTCTCATCGAAATTGTCTAGAATCCATGACTACGCGTTTTGCTCTCAACCACGGCGACATGTTAGCTCACTGGGCCATTGCACACATTTGTACAAGCAGTTCTAAATGGATAGTCTCACTTTTCTGTGCTGTGACTGAGTTAAGTTGAACTGTGAAAGAAAATTTGGCACATTTATTCTTAAAAATTTGATTTTATTTTGAGTAGAAGGCAACTTACGTGCTGAACTGGGATATAGATACGTTTTCACCCCCTTCCCTTTGAAGTAAAACTCACAAATTGAACCAAAAAAAAACTTTCGTGTATTCACATTAATAGAAAATTGTGCTAATTAAATCTTGTTTCATACAATTATCTCAATTACTAAGCGATCCAAGTTGATCAAAGCCAAGTCCTACTTAAAACTAGCTGGTAAGTACAGTTGGTATCATTCAAATGAACTCCATCGATTCTAAACATAATTTGTTGCACATAATCCGCCTGTTTGGAAAGCCACCCGAGGGCAGTTTCGATTGTTTGTTAAGATTAAAACTAAATTTTGGAAACGGCTTAGATAAGTTTGTGTCTGCCCAGGGAGGCGGTGTGCAGGTGGCTACAGCTCTCATCGCTGGGTGGTGAACCGGGCGCTTTGTTATTATGGACACGTTTCATGGGACGCTTTCGCTCGTGATCGTTGCCGGGATGGAGCTCCACGGTCTGCAAGCTCTGGGCACGCTGCAGCGACAGACGTAGCGGCTTCTTGGGCGGTGTGGGACGTACATTGGTGCGCGGTTCTGTCAGGGGTTTCGTTTCATTTTCGCTATCAAAGTCCAGGGATTTGACACTGCGCAGATCGCAGGGTAAACGGCCACGCAGAGTTTGAGCCTCGCTCTGACGTGGCGTGTCGCGTTCCCGACGACGTTCCAGCCTAAAAGGGGCAGACAGAGACGGTTTAGATTTGAGGATTATATACAACAGAGATTAGGGACAACTTACGCATTGCACTGATTGAGATGCTCCACACTACGGGCATGGTTACTCATCAGATGCTCTCGATGCAGTTGCTGCTGCAACTGGAAGGCATCTCTTGGTCGCTGACGTTCCCGATGGCGTTCCTTGTCTCTTCTATGCTGCTGTACGTAGGCCGAATCGCTGTTAATGGAGATCTTGGAGGCAGACAGGGACTTGGAGGGCATGGAGTACATAGAGTTGGGCAAACGTTCACGTAGATCTATGTGGGTATTCTCCTTGATCAGCGTTTTGGTAATATGAGCGGGTCCATCTT
Source organism: Lordiphosa fenestrarum (assembly GCA_035044985.1). Classification (NCBI taxonomy): domain Eukaryota; kingdom Metazoa; phylum Arthropoda; class Insecta; order Diptera; family Drosophilidae; genus Lordiphosa; species Lordiphosa fenestrarum. The sequence continues at coordinate 2,194,891 of JAWNNO010004737.1, forward strand.
CGCCCATCAACTCAATGGGTTTGCCGCCCACCAGAGTGGTGATATAGTTGCCACGTTGAAAGATTAGAGGTTTGTCGGGTGGCGTGGAGGGTGGAGAGGATATGCTAATGCTGGTCACATGCTGTGATTGAGTCTGTTGCTGCTGCTGTTGTTGCTGCTGCTGCTGTTGCTGCTGGACATGTTGTTGCTGCTCCTTGACTGTCTGCAACTCTTTCACCTGCTCCTCCAAATACGAAATGCGATGCTGCAGTCGCATATTGTTCTCCTTCTCCTGATCCAACTGTTTTTGTGGTATGGGCACAGATTTTTTGCGTAGTACCACCATTTGACATTTGCCCGAATTGCCCACATGCTTTTGCAGCTCCTCTTTGGTCTTGCTGGTCACCAAACGTCCATTGATCTCCAGTATGCGATCACCCTTGTATAGTCCATCACCCTCCAGAGCCCATTCCACAAAGTATCCGGACTGATCGGGTCGCGGCTGGGCGGCCCAACGGCCGGAAGTGGCATGAACTGCATGCAAACTAAGCGCGACTCCCGAGCTGATGATATTATACAGAGTCTGGGCCTCGGGCTTGGACTTCTCCAAGCGAGACTGCAAGGCTCTGGCCTCTTCCACTATGGAGAGCATTTGCAGCTCCTCACGACCCAAGGCATACTCCAGCTCGGCCTGACGTATGCGTATGTCTATGTTGCTGGGAATACCAAAAGAAGAAAAAAGGAGATTAATACTGGCACTTCTCCAACTCGTAACCTCAACTTACTCTGTTATATCCAGCTTTTCCAGCGCACTCTTCAAATTCTTGATCTTAATGCGTTTATTCTCGGCTTCAGATTTCAGTCGGTTTAGTTTCTGTTCTGCGGCTGGTTTCTCTGACTCATCTAGAGGCGGCCCTGAGGGGCGTGGCAGTTTGCCCAGGCAAAGCTGTATGCGCAAATTTTGTATAACCGCCTCACGATCCTGTAGAGCGGAACGCAACTCCTTGGACTCACTGCGAGTGGAGCGCGAGGAGAGTGTTCCACCCAAAGAGCCACCCTTGCGTCGTCTACCGGTGGTAGAGCAATGTGTGGTGGTGCTAGTCAATGGTGTGTTCTCATGATTCTCCATTGCCGAGTGCAGACTGTACTTGGCCGCATTGGAGCAACTTTTGGGATTGAGTATGGTCTGGAAAGGAAAGGGAAAAACGATGAATTTTGATGAAATCATCATTTTCAATTTCTATATTCTGTTGGAAATATACAAAATTCTACGGGAAAGTAATTTTTCCAATCTTATTTGAGACCAGGTGTAAGTGGTTTTCGAGGTTTTGAAGCTAATGAAAGACATTAGAGCTCTAATACCTTCTTAAATAAGCCTTTAAATGAAATCCCCAACGATTGAACAAGCTTTAAACTGATCATACCAAGCTACACAGATTAGAACAAATCTTTTCTCACTAAAACTAGTTTTTCGACCGATGTTTCCCATGTAAGCTATATGCTATGGTCTTCCGATTTAGACAATACTTGGTAGAATTGTGTGAAACTACAAAAAATAATTAAATGCAAAAATTGAAGACGCTACCATTAAAAACAAACAAGTTTTCTTTTCTGAGACTATTTTAAAACCCATCTTTTCTATGGCAGCTATGCTATATAGTTGACCGATTTCGTGCAAACTAGCTGAAATCATAAAAAAGCATGGCAAACTAATGATTACAAAGTTTGGCGACGTTTCCATTGAAAACAAAAAAGTTTTTCTCACTAGAACTAGTTTTTCGACCGATGGTTCCTTTGACAGCTATAAGATATAGTCATCAGATCTGGCCGGTTTCGACAAATGTGCAGCGTATTTGTATTTAAAGACTTCGTGCAAAGTTTGGTGAAGATAGCTTTAAAACAGACAGACGGACAGACTCAGCTCTTCATGCTGATCAAGAATTTATAGACTTTGTGTGGTCGGAGATGCTGCCACTGCAAACATCTGGAATATTTTAATATACCCCTGCAAGGGTAAAAAAATATTTAGTTATTATTCAGACCAATTTTTTCTAAGCTGTCTGCTCACCAAAAAGACAGGTTCAAACTAAATTCTTTCTCACTCTTCCCACAGAAGAGTTGATTTGGATTTTCTTGTGTTTTCTGATTCGATGAGAGACACATAATGCTGTCCTATGACACACTGCCTTCAGCAGATTCTGCCCAGCAGTGTGTCTCATGGAAACAAATGCGCAGAGAGAACGAACCAAAACTTCAGTCATTTCGTTTTATATTTTTGAAAGCGTCCAGAGCTGATTGTTGGATTTTTTTGACTTCAAGACGGGGCTCTAAATCACCTAGAAATCGGGAGAGTTTCACCCTCGAAATTTTTCGGGTTCGGGTTCCCGGAGCGGTTTCAAAGGATCTCTGAACAGAGGTTCAGGTTCAGGAAATCTAAAGTCCTTGAGAACGTTTTTCTAAACACTTTAATAAGGTATTACTGTATTTTGCATACGATTTTAGAATTTGTGTGCGACAAGTGTAGTAGATATCGCTGGGCAGAGGTTTGGGATTCTATAATTTAACAGGTGTTTTGTAAATTGGATGCAACAATTTACACAAACCCAGTCTTACATTAAAGACTTCAAGTGTAACACTTTTATAACTGCAAAGTTTTTAATACAAACTTCTTTCAAATTAGGTAATCGCTCTTTTTTGTTGAACTGAACCATTTTTAAAATTTTTTTTTCATCCGGCTCAGGTTTAGGTTCTGCCGGGAATAAATTATTTGCTCCGGTTTGGGCTCGGTACCGACTTCCCTAAATTCCCGTTGCGGTTCGAATTCGAACCAGTTTGCAGCTCTGCTTTGAAAACTAAATTGTAAAATTTTCTTTGTTGCTTTAAACATATAAGGGCCTTAAAAACCCGTCGTTTTAGGACATAGCTTACTAAAATCGGACGGTTGTGGTGCAGCAGGTAGTGTGTGTGCCTGAAATGCCAGAGGCTTAAGGCCAAGTATTTATTTATATATTTTCTTAAATTATAATCTGTTTGTAATCTTGAGTACCAACGCTTTGTAAACTGTTTACCTGCTGTGCATTTTTTCTTTTAATTGCACTAAGAACGGTATTTATTTGGTTTAATTAAACGAGTCGAATGAGAGGAAGTAACAGTTCCAAGATGACAAGTAAAATCGAAGAGAAGATCTCTTGAATCATGAAATTCATAGCTAGATCAAGAATCTTCCATTTCTCCATTCACTGGTGATTGATATTCTTGATTCATGTTTTCCCTCAGTGTAAATGGAGCGGGATTGTAAGAAGGTTGAAATATCATTCTTGCATGCATTTTACAGTTACTTTTACACTCAAATCTATTCTTTATTGATACTGTTTCTTACTGATCGAGAGTGTAAGATATTGAGACTCTTTATTTGAGAGTGTAAGCTGTCTTCTGTCAGCATTTCACACAAACAGCTTGTGATCCCCTACACAGAAAAGAAAGATCTAGATATTTAGTAACAAATCGGCCTTCATCTGAAAAAATATCAAGATGATATGATCGAGTCCATGTATTTAGGACTAAATAGTATAAAGAAAGATCTAGATATTTAGTATCATAATATTTTAAGTATCAAATCGGCCTTCCTCTGAAAAAATATCAAGATGATATGATCGAGTCCATGTATTTAGGACTAACTAGTATTCTATTGATATGAAAATAGTTATATTATAGGGTGAAATTGGATATTTTAATTGATCTTTTTGCATATGAAGTCCGACTTGATCTTTATTTTTCTGTATAGGGGTTTGAAGTCGACTAAAACTCTCCGAATTGTCCAATCTAATCTAACCAATACACTTAGTAACATCTATTTAACATAGTTTTTTATATATTATGTTGTTTTATTGTAAATATATAAAATTATATACATATTGTGAAATAACATTTGCTGTTCTACTGCTCCTTGGGTATATCATATACGCCACATTCACGATTAGCCGGCAAAGAAGCATCTGAAATCACAAAATCAATATAAGGGCAGACACTTTACCAATTAATTCAAGAAACCTACCAATTTTCTTGGGATAGGGTAAGTTCAGGTTATCCATTATCTTGATAAATTCCTCCAGGCTCTTGGTCAGACGTGGATTAAAGCGCTTCTCTTCCCACACACTACTCTCCAGTTGACCTCTGCAAAAACGGATGGAAAGTTCTCACTTTAAGTACTTCTTCTTTCCCTCCATCAACTCACTTGTAGTCATGCGCTGGATAGAGACGATAGTTCTCGGGTAAAGTGAATATTTTTGTATGCACATTCTCATACAGATTCTTGGAGCTGCCCTCTTGGAAATCAGTGCGTCCACAGCCGCGTATCAGAATCGTATCGCCGGTGAAAACGCAACCCTGCTCTTCAATCACATAGCTCATACAGCCATTTGTGTGCCCCGGTGTGGCTAGAGTTTCAATCTGATGTCGGCCAAAGTCGATGCAATCGCCTTCTTCCAAATGCCGATCCGCCTTGGCGCCACTGGCGGCAGCTATGATGGTCTGACAACCAGTTAGCTCCCTCAACCAGCCACTGCCCGTTATGTGATCCGCATGCATGTGGGTGTTAACTGGCAAATCAAATGTAATTAAAGCCAAATGGAAGGAAGGGTAAGCTAAAACTTACTGGCATATTTCAGCTTAAAGCCCAAATCCTTAACCAATTGAGCATCACGTTTGGCCTGCTCCAACACGGGATCAATGATAACAGCCTCGCCACTGTTGATATCCGCCAAGAGATAGGTATAGGTGCTGCTTTCCGTATCGAACAGCTGTTTTACGCAAAGTTTATGTATAATTTCATCAGATTTGTCTCAAATGTGGCCAGACTCACTTGGCGGAAGAAGAAATCCGTGGTAAAAGGCTTGCGCTCCGGCAAACTCATGGCAGAGGAGTAGGACTGAGAGTTTTGATGGCGTGGGTGTGGCGAAGTTGAAGCAACTGGATCTCTACGGCAGTTAGTACCCAGCGGTTGAACAGTTGAAATTCGACTGAGAGCATTCCATGGACTTAGGCGACACACGAGGCGCATTGTCAATCGTTTTCACTCGGCGATGGGTAGGGGGTGGGGCTTGGGGTCTTGCCGGAGATCGCTTATCGAGATTTGTTGTTGTTATGTATTTTTGTGCTAATCAGAGTTTTTAGTCTCAACCACTAAGCTTTTCGACTTTGTTTGTGATAAATTGATTGACTTTTACGTACTTATAATAGATATAGATAATCACAGCACTCTTTGGATTAAACCAAAAACACTTTGAACAAACTTTCACTTGAAAAACAAACACTTTATTTACAATTATTTACATTTACACAAAAAAGACAGAAAAACACTGAGTCAGCTGTTTGTGTTGTGTTCACACTCACGCTTTTTCGCAGACTAAAAGCTTTTCGGCAGTTGCTTTAAGCTTTTGCACTAACCTGTTGCGTTGACGTAACGTAAGCTTATTGGACTACGTGACTACGGCGCGTCGTGCCGGCAACCGTTACAAAATTCTTTCAGCTCTTTCAACTCACCCCTTATAAGTAGACCGGACACTGTCCAGTTGGCAGCGTGAGAACGTCTAGATCATAAATCAATTTGCATATCTTACAAGGATTAAACCTTTCCTTCCCCTAAGTCCCTCAAAGGTGTTGAGAAATTGCATAAGTGGTGTAATTTTGTGGAAGAAATTAATTGTCTTAAAGGGGTGTGAAATTCATACCCGACTAACCAGTCCTGCTTCGTTTCTATTTAACACACAAGCATATTTACTTTGCTCATTAGTTTGGCTCAATTTGTACAATTTATACCTTTAGTTTGTGTTTGTGTTGACTAAACACCTGCCCGCCACTTGGCCAATCATCCACGCATTGTGATTGTGGTGAGGTGTGTGCATATCTAAAGAAATACTTTTGCTTTCAATCATTTCATTTCCAGTGAAAGTTTGATTGTTGTGTGTATGACGACTGACTGACTTCTTTTACTAATTTGGCCAACCATAAATGATTTGTGTTTGGGAAGAGGGGCCAAACAAACGATACGCCACATATGTGGGCTTCTTTTGATGGCTGTGGTATTGAATAAGTAGAGCAGATGTGGTGATTAATGTGATTATTCATATCATTTGAAAATACATTGTCCTGCTTTATGTAGTTGTAAACTCTGTTCTAGTATTTTTTTTAGACTCTTCTGTCCATTTTTAAACTCAACCAGACAACAGATGAAGTCGCCAGACAAGTTTTCTGATGTCCACCATTTTTGCTAAACCGAACCGAAACTTTAGGCACGGAACGGAAATTTTAGGTTCGGTTCACAATAAAATAATAGTCGGAGTTTCGATTCTGGAAACTGGTTCAGCTTAAAACAGATTTAAACATTAATAATATTAATATCTGCTATATTTTATATTAATAGCAATTTCTTTTGGGAATGCAAACCACTCGAAAATAAGTACTGGTTCGGTTCAGTAGTTCAAACAGTTTCTGAAACCCCGGTTCGGTTCATTGCACGGTTTTTGGAGCAAACTGAGTGGTTCATAGAGGCATTTTTTCGCACACTTTGAAATTAAATTTCCATAAACCCTTTGAATATCTCTAAAATCCTTAGAAGAATGTCCAAAACTTATGATGTCGGAGTTGCAGGAATCGTTTATAAGTTTCTAGATGAAAGCCCTTCGAAACACACAGAGTTTGAACTAGAAAAGAATACGTACCGCCGATCTTACACACCCTAATTATTATATAATATGAGAAAAAACTTGCCTGGCTGAGATTTCATTAAGTTAAAGAAGTACTACAGAAAATTTAAAATATTTTACACTAGAGGAAAGAATGTAGATTGTTGACAGGTATGCTAAGAGTTCGGCGGGCAATTGCAGAAGACTTACAGGTTAACATACTGTAAAATTTGTGTCAAGTCATCCTTAAAGGTTATATCATTCTGCAATCGCTAAGTACGTAGAAGAACGAAACAAACTGCCAAATAAATAGGTATTGAAAACGTGGAGGGGCAGAATTCCTCAATTCTTGAGTTGATGCCTTTGATGGTAGGGGGTGCTGCTGCGCATAAGAAAACTAGCGGGGTTGGGAAGGTTGATGCCTGGGGGTAAATAAAACGCGACTTGATTGCTTCAATTGTAGATGCGGAAGAGAAAATTGCATATACATACTTACTCCGCTTCAGGGATCATTTCGTTAACTATTAACTATCAACTTATCGAACTTAGAAGTTACTAATCTAATTATACTAATGAGAATTATGGGACGAGCGGAATGGATCACACATAAACAAGTATCATTGGCTAGAGGTAAGCGACTTACGTCTTACAGCTCGTCAGAGAACTCAACCGAACCGAACCGTTTTTCTTGGTGGTTTTCGGTTCGGCTCAGCAGTTCTGAAAAGAAGCCAGTTCGGTTGGCGGTGCGTTTAAACCAGTTGTAATAAGCGGTTCGGCTCGGTTTAAAACCGGTTTTCATCCCTAACCATTAGTTTTATTGTCCGGTCAATAAATTAGAATAGTTTATGAAGCTCTGAGAAGAACTGACCAAAGTATTTCTTCGCACCGAACCTTTTGCCAAGCAGATGGGTCCGCTTTCGGAATGTTTACAATTAAAAAGGTTCGGTTCTGGGTTTATTTTACAAAATATGAACTGAAAGAACAAAAGAAATTCAAACTAATTCATGATTTTATAATGACGAAAGCAGCGAATGAAATTTTTGAAAGATTTGACAGTTTGAAGCACCCTTATATTCTTTATAAATAGTTAGATGTAGCACACAGAATCATCATATCTCCATTGTAGCTCCATTTATAGACAGGAAGAACCTTTATACGTACATTTTTTCAACAATTGACTTGCTGCTAATAAAAATCCTTCTAAAAACCGCTACTCTTAGGAAATTTTGTATTTTGCTGATACAAGAAACCATTGTCAGCTATGTAGGTCCTTTCAGATAAGTGCATTTATAGTTTTTGTGCGTCTAACGATTTCGATTGCATCAGACAGCACTTACACACAGCAGAAGGCATACATCGTTTCGTTTCTTTTACGGTTTCTTGTGGTTTTTGTTGCTTTATAAGTATTGTCTTCATTTGCATTAGTGACTACTCCATAAGCACTTTGATAGTCCGTTTCTTAAGGTTTTTAAAGATAAGGTTGCTATGTTTCTTTAAAAAAAATCTCAAAAATTTTAGAGAGGGCTGGTAAATATGTATTTAACCAGGTTTGATCAAGTTTTAACTGATTAGGAAACACTGAGCTGGGTTAACCAGATCGGAAACTGGTTTTGAAACGAAAATTAACGTACTAGCACACCGAACATCAAATGTATAGGTCAATAAATAAGATTGTGTACCTCTTTTGAACCGGTTTCTTCTGTTTTCCTGAATTATTTCGGAGCTTTGGCTCTGAACCCCTTGTTAAAGTGAGTATTTAAGCTGGTAAGGGACTTATATTGAAACAGAAAACTATTTTAATCCAAATAAAGATCATACAGACATAAATTATAGGGCTATGAACCACTTTTGAAAACTTTCGGAGCCGGTCTAGCATAATGTCTAACTCCATATTAACAAATTTCTTATCTTCCTAAAGTTCATATGCCCTCCAAGCATAGATTTTAGCTGTGACAACAAACTTCTCTGACTTGGACAGCGTGCTAATTGTGAAGCGTACTCAGTAAATACTTCAAATCTACAACTGTGACTAACTGTGTACTGATTTATTTCAATTGCCGCTTTCCCACCTGACTATTCCCTTGAATGAACATCTTCGCGATGAATTTCCCTCCACTTGAGACCTCAACATTTCATCTTCAAACACCAAATACACCATGATGCATCATCCTCTTGTTGCAACTGAATGACTTTGCATTGGTTTTCTGGCATCGTCGTGAAAGTGTTGCTTAAAAATGCATTAAATGCAATTAATAGTTGTAAATTGTTTTGTTGGTCTTTGGGGTGTTTGCAACGCTTTATTAACTTGCCATTTCGTTTTTTTTTGTTATTTACCTGTGGCATGCCACCGCCAGCACCACCACTCGTGTTGCATGTTACTTGTTGTTATTGGTGAATTTCAATTTCGACAACTTTCTAGCGTGAAATTATGTAAAGTAGTGTGTGTGTGTGCAGTATCAATGTGCGTGTCTATAACTAATTAGCTGGGCCTTACATAATCGAATTAGACAATGGGCGAGTCCGCCCGGCAAGTCAAATGCATAAACATACATATTTTGCAACTCGTACTTACCATGGAGGCGGATTTTTGTTTGGCAAAGGCGCGATGATGCGCGGAAATCGGTTCACTAACCACACTTCCGGTGTCCATGGCTGATGCAAATGCGGGGTCTGCGAAAATAAAAAGAGAAAATTGGTTTAGCTCCTTAACTAGACTGTGATCTCGGTGCACTTTTGAACTGCAGCCAACTTCAACCTGGCAAGTTGACAGGCCCGAAAAAACAACAACATCAGCAACAACAACAGCCCCAACGCTCCTCAAAGTCACTTTAATTTATGTTCCGCTTGGCAGAGCAAAAACAATTGCCTCACACAGCCGCCGAAGTTGAGGTTGTCTTCGTCCGCAATTTTCGGTTCGTCGGTCTTTGGCATGTTACAATTTTGTAGCGCGCCCGGTTGAGTCAGTTTAATTAGTTTATGGCCAGAACCGAGAACCTTTTTCCAATGCAAAGATTGAGGGAAAACTGTAATCCCAATGCAAATGAGCTGAGCTGAGCTGAGCTGAGCCGGGAGTATCTTTACATGCCGTTACCCAAGCGGGCATACGCAGTTTTTTGGTGTCGTGTAAAACAAAGAAATGCATTTGATATGCAGATTTGCACAGCCGCAAGATACACAAACCGAAAGATACGTACCACCAGATCACATTACCTAATGTGGCGGCAACTCTTTTCTTTTTTGCTTTGATGCTTTTCACTTGTTTTGTTTGTTTGTCTCAGTTTTTCTCAACACAAAGAGTTTCATTCATATGCAATTGTCATAGATACTTGTGACACACTAATGTGACTCCTAGAGGAGGGAAGGTTTATCATGAGATTGTGGCTGTAAGTGCAGTTAGCTAGCCAATGGTAGGGAACTTCTCAAAGAGGCATATTCCAACAGTTTTTCTTACAGACCGAAGGCCGTTAAATAACGATTACTCGGTGTAGCTTGAAGTACATCTAAAATGTACACCTTGAAAAACCTTTCAGTTATATTCTTCTTAAATTAAACTAAAATGGTGTAATTTGTATATTAAGTAGGAAAATTCTTGATTTAAGTTTAATTGAGGTTTAATTTTTGAACCTTTTGGAAGATATTTGGAACATTTCCCCACTATTTTGGTTTCTGCTAAACCTTTCTTTTTAGAATTTTATGTTGGAGATATTTTTGTATCAGGTAAAGTTATTTTTTTTTTTAGAATTTCCTCTATGATTTTGAATTCTCCATATATTTTTAAGTTTTGGGAGATATTTGAAACATTTCCTCGCCATTTTTGTATCTGTTAAAGCATTTTTTTTTGGAATTTTTCATATTATTTGTAATTCTCGATATATGTTTATGTTTGGAGAGATATTTGAAACGTTTCCTCAACAGTTTAGTATCTGTTAAACCTTTTTGTTAGAATTTTCGCTATTTGTTTATGTTTTGGGAGACATTTGGAACAGATCTGGATTCAAGAACAACTCAAAAGAGAATCGAAAATAATTCGGTATTGATTTGCAATAAAAGACGGGACTAATCTTCAACAAAAATCTGAACGAATTAAGCGAAAAAGGGGGTTAGTATAGGTATTGGTCTTAGATCAAAGAGATGTAAACTTAGAATTAAATAGGCGTGAATTAAGCATGTTTGGTTCTTATTTTGGTATCAAATGCTCTTGTCCAAGCATTCTGCATTCTTAAACTAAGCACACAAAGCTCTTAATTTAATGTTAGACAGGCTTACATTGAGTTATTAAATGCATAATAAATTTGGTATTTTAAAAGAGATCTTAAATCAAGAAATTTGTACTAAAATCAAGGTTTAAAGCCAAACTTTAAATTCCTGATACAAGTAAGAAAAAAGTACAACATATTCTTGTTTTCAATTCATAATCATGCCCATTACATCTGGCATTGAGCTAAGGTTTAGAGCTCGAGAGCCAGCTCGGTAAGTCTTTATGCTTTTCACTGCTAACCAGGGCCTGTCAAATGTAGTGTACAGAAAAATGTAACTGTCCCTTTCTGACACTAAGTGATGCCTGACTTTGGAATGCATTCGGTGTGAATTTCCGAGTGTCTTCGGCTTCGGGGGGATATGGAATGGCTGGGTTTGGAATAAGCCGGATCCCACTGCCTGCTGTCAGCTGAAAGCAGTGAATAAAGCAGGGTTTGTCACGAAGAGCGAGTCCACAAATTCAGAATGTCTTGGTGTACGAAAATAATGAGACGCAAAACCAGCTCTGAGCTACTTCTGGCCAGCGATTGGCCAAGACTGAGCATGCTTTTGCATAGTTTCAGTGGCACAAATTGTTCGGCCGCTGCGGGCCATGCATGATCATCGCTGAAATAAAGAGCTGCGAACAGTTTGAAGATGCCGCCTTAAGACATTATTGCATTCTGATAGAACTAGTTGGGAATCGCATGGGCTGATTCGTAAGTGGACTTCTAACAAATGGTATTAAATAAAACACTCTAGCAGTCTACAGCAAAGGTCAATAAGGTATAATTAAATACGAGAAATTAGCTCTATAAGCCAGTTGGGAATTATTGGTGATCAATACGGATACTCCAATTTGATGTTGACTAAGTTAAGGTAAGATACGATAAGCATAAGATAAGGATATGTCTAAAGAGTCACACAGCGATTCTTTAACGAGCTTTTGGGGGGTACATCAACCTCGAGTTGCTCGAATTCCTTTTTGTTGTTGATATCGTATGTAGCTTTTGACTAATCAAAACCCTGACATCACCCTGCGCCCTTCGCCAACGACCATACCACGCTGAATACATCGGTTCTCGTCCGATCACCGAAATTAAGCATCGTTGGGCGCGGTTAGTACTTAGATGGGGGACCGCTTGGGAACACCGCGTGTTGTTTGCTTCGTTCTAAGAACCACCAACCAACAAACAATACTCTTTTTGCTTGTTTTTCCTATCCACATTGGACTATTTTGCTAGGGTTAGGTTCCTTGTCTGCCAAGTCATTAGTCTCTCCAACTAATTACCAACGTTCTACAAAATTTTTGCTTCTAAGCTTCATCAGCATGTCATGTCAGAGCGGCTGAGACTTAACTGGGTGTAAGTTCGCGTGTTGAGAGAACTATTGTTTTACTTAGCCAATGTGGGCCTATCATTAATCTAATTTCGTCTTTAATGCCTTATTATGTTGGAGGCTGCTTAGAGGCTTGCCGAGTACTCGCACATTAACAGTTCCCATTTTGTTCGAGCGCTTTGTTGTTAATGAGCTGAAATGAAAGAATCTGGCAGATAGCAGACCTATTTGCCAAATTGCAGCAGCAGTGTCAGTTACAATCGGGTGGTGAGAAAAACCCAGGCAAGCATGAAGATCGTTCAACTATACTTAGTTACATGGAAGTGTATGCAGGCATGCATACTTATTATGCCAGAATTTGCGTGCCCAACTGAAAGGGGTTTGCCACCGAGCTCATTCAATAAGAACAAGAACCAGAGCAAGTGCAGCAGGCCAAGTATGCATTTCCCAGGCTCTCTCGACAACATGTGGGCGCTGAGTTTGCTGAAGCGCAACCAGACCAAAAAAAAACAAAAAAACCAAGTACCTGTGGTGGCCTGCACCTGATAATTACTAATATGCACAAGTCGCTGTCAGAGGCATTTGCCACACCACAAAAGGGGAGCTCTAAGAGGTCGAAACTTCTGCTGGGTATGGGCCATAACATGAACTGAGTATGCCTAAGTTTGACTTATTTTACATAACTTTTTTTCAATTTCATTTATGCTTGCGATTTTGTTTTCGTTTGGCAGCATTTGAATAAGATACTCACATTTTGTAGACTAAACACAATGTTTCGAGGCAAAACTAAGGGGTTAATGCCTAGAAACCGGTCTGCGTACCGAACTCATAATGGGCAGCTAGTCTGAACCTTCTTAAAATGACATATAAGTACTAGCTGAGTACTCGGCATAGCCCGGTTACCTTGCGTTGTGAGAATATGATCCCAAGAAGAGCGCTTATATTTAAATCTAAGCTTGTTGTTAATTGATATTAAGGTCCAATCTTGTTCGAAAACTGTTTTAAATTAAGATAATTTCAAACTACATATTTGAAAAACCATTCACAAAATGTACAATTCCTAGCCCAAACAGTTTATGAGACTTGTCAAACGTTTTAAACTCACTTTATAAACCGACAGATCAATACTCCAATCGGAAGTTGCGGACCTGAACCACTTTTGAAGTGGTTAAGCGAAAATTCAAGTTTTTAGCTTAAACAACTTCTGAGATATGGCTTTGAACCACTATTGAACCAGTTCGAAACTGGTTCTGAACCAGTAAAATATCTAACTCCTTATTACCAGTCTACGGATTATCATTTTAAGTTTATGACTTAAGATATGGCTCTGAACCAGATTTGAACTGGTTCCATTATGAACCATTTTTAACCAGTAAAATATTCAACTCCATATAACCAACCCACAGACCAAATTTCAAATTTGTAGCTTTAATAGCATTTGAGATAAGGCTCTGAACCACTTCTGAACCAGTGGAAATTGGTTCTGAACCAGTAAAATATCCAACTTCATATTATAAACCTACAGACCAAATTTAAAGTTTGGAGTTTTAATAACTTCCAAGATATGGCTCTGAACCACTTTTGAACCGACTTCATTTTAGAACCGGTTCAATGCTTTTTTAACCAGTAGGTAATTGAACTCTATATTAACAACCAGAGACCAAATTTCAAGTTCGTAGTTTAAATAGCTTTTGATATATGGCTTTGAACCACTATTGAACCGGTTCTTTTTTGGAACCAGCTCAAAGCGTTTCTTGACCAGTCAATTATTAAGCTCCATGTTAACAAACTACAGATCAAATTGTAAGTTTGTAGCTTAACCAAAGTTGGGGATATGGCTCTGAATCAGTTTTGAACCGGTTCCAAACGGTAGTGAACCAATAAATTATTTCACAAAATATAACCCCCCTATAGACCAAATTTCAAGTTCGTAGCTTAAATGGCTTTTGAGATATGGCTCTGAACCACTTTTGAACCGTTTTCGTTTTGGAACCAGCTCAAAAGGTTTCTTGACCAGCCAATTATTAAACTTCATATTAACAAACTACAGACCAAATTTCAAGTTCGTAGCCAAACCAAAGCTTGAGATATGGCTCTGAACCAGTTTCGAACCGGTTCCATTTTTGAGCCGGTTTCAAACGGTTGTGAACCAGTAAAATATGCCACAAAATATAACCAACCTATAGACCAAATTTCAAGTTAGTAGCTTAAATAGCATTTGAGATATGGCTCTGAACCAAAACGGTTTTGAACCAGTAAAATATACAACTTCATATTACAAACCTACCTGCCAAATTTTAAGATCGTAGCTTAAAAAGCTTTTGTGAAATGGCTCTGAACCACTTTTAAGCCGGTTCCAAACGGTTGTGAACCAGTAGAATATTCCACATCATTTTACCAACCCACAGCCCAATTTTCAAGTTCGTAGCTTAAATAGCATTCGAGATATGGCTCTGAACCATTTTTGAACCGTTTTGTCACCTACGACTCTTTCCTGATTGACAAACTAGTTTCTGTGACACTGTGAAAATTTCGACAAATATACACAAATGTGCTTAGTATCTTCATTTCTTATTCCCCTTTGTTACTTCATTCCCAGAAAAAAGGGGGATCTACTTCTGGTTGGCTACTTCCCTGCCTAACATAATATTCATTTACTTTACATTTCATTTCGTGCCTGTTTCCGGTGTGTCAGTCAACAGAGAGTGAAACAGAGACAGCAATATGACAACAACACCAACGTTTATGAAGCCATTTGGCACAAGGTACTCACTCTATAAAAAAAAACAGAGAAGAAAACTATGTTTCTGTACAAGAACTAGTTGCAAATGTACTGTTAAATTCATGTTGGAAATACACAAATTGCATTTGGGATGTAGTTTGGAATGATGATAATGACGGCGGCAACGTCGCGCTGGTCAAGCAACTGGCACGAGGTGGTGTCGGTGGCAAGTGAAACTTGTTTGCCACTAATTCCGGTCTCTAGCTCAGCTCAATGCTCAACGAAAATGACCTAAAAAAAAAATAAGTTTAAGAAAACCAAAAAAAAAAAGCGATGACAAGTTTGACACTAAATTGTGTGTGTGTGTCCCCTGGGATTATTAGGTTCAAATACGCGACAATTCTGTGGAAAATCCAATTAACCGCCGATCTTATCGCTTGACAATTACAATACTTCAGATCAAACTTCCCACACAATTGAAATGCAGGGAATGAGCATTTTATGCAAATTAAATGCACCAAATCAAAAGCGAATTCAAAACATTTTTTACAGTTTCGAGTGGCGTCGTCTCTAACCCACACAAAAAAAAAAAAAAAACAAAATTGAAACAAACACACAAACTCACAATATAAATTGTATAATTTAAAACGCTTTTGTTGGTTGAAGCTTTGCCTTGTTTATTTATTAATTCCGAAGCGCGCCTACAAATTGTTGCGAGATGAGCTCAGTGCGCCCACAAGTTCTGCGCTGAAGCAATGCAAATTATAAAATATATACAATTTTTTTTATATACAATTACCTAAATGGAGATGACACCTGTTTATAAGTTAATCTACACGCTCAAACATCCCATCCCCCTCCACACAACTCACACAAGCATACAAAAGTTTGCTTTAGTAGAGAACAGAACCATTCTGTGGCCGTCTGTTTGATAAAGCAAGTTAGGCAGCTGCTTGGCAAACGCCTCTTTAGCTCAGTGGCAGAGCACTGGTCTTGTAAACCAGGGGTCGTGAGTTCAATCCTCACAGGAGGCAATCTTTAATACAAATAATTTTTTTTTGCTTTTTTTTTTCATTTTAATTTACCAAATTCATTTTTTATTCATACCAAGGTTGTAAAAACCCACTTAATTGCGTTTGTGTTATATTTTGTTTATAATTTTGTTGTTGTTTTTGTTGTGGCTCATAAATAAACCAATTGGCACACCACCAGACAGCTTACGGCTTAATAGTTTTGTGTGTGTTTTCATTAACCCCGCCGTTGGCTTGTAATTTCCAAACACCTGCAGCCAGCTAGATGATTGTGGTTAGTAAGTAAACTCATGGATTGAACCGCAAATTAGCACACTTGACAATTGGTATAGTGCACTGGTATGTGCACAAGTGTTGACATTGATAACTTTTAATCTCTCTGCTGAACCCCCCCACCAGGGCCAACCAAATGGACGCGTAGCTAGTAGCCAAAACCAAACAGCTGGGCCAAAAGAGTTAACACAAAACGAAAAAACAACAAGAAAACAATAAAACAAAATAACCCAGCTAGGAAATATGTTTATGGACTTGACATGAATACGGTTTATGTTTGGTTTTCATTGACAATTTCTTTGACTTTGACTGTGAAACTGTGTGGAAGCTGCAAAGTTGAAGTGCTAATGCATCTCGGGGAGGGCTGTTTTGGTAACTGGGAGTCCAAACTTATTAAAGTATTTGAGAGATTTTAGCTTTTACTTTTTGTTAAGCATCGATAACATATTCCAACATTTTATTATAGAAAGACGGTCCAAAGAGGCCTTTTGAAATGTTTTAAATTACATTTTTAACTCTTTTTTGAAATATTGAAAGAAAAAGTACAGAATTGTATACTTGAATCAAGCATGTTCCATGTCAGAACTACGCTAAGACTACATATTTATAATACATGAGGAAATTTTTTAATTTAAGCACTAATTTTTATTCGTAGATATCTTGATTCTTGATATTCTCAGAACCGAAATCGACCATTTTTGAAGTAAGAACTTCAGCTACTTAAGCCAAAGATTTTACGTTCTTGAATCAAGAGTTCCAAGGGCTCAAGTTTAAGATCGCTTCTGATATGAAGTTCGTATTCGACTTCAAGCCAAGATCAAACTTTAATGATTTTAGAGCTTTATATACGCAAAACCACAGATAGTTCGATTTAACGTCAAGAGCTGGTACATAGGGATAAAAGATAATATTACAAATTATACATTGCATAATTTCCTGTATCCATTTTTACTGGAAGTGTCTTTAATATCCTTTTAAAATTTTAAAGGATATGATAATTGATCATCATTAGGATGATTATCAGCTCCGTTGGTTGATTATAAGGATATTAAAGACATTTTCGGTCCAAAAAAATCTTTTTTGGTACCTTTTTTTTCTGTGAAGGACTCAAAATCAAGGCTGCAAGCCTGGTTCGAGCCGAACCCTTTGGAAACCCGAATACCTTCTTCAATTTTACTGTGAACCGAACCTTTTAAGGTATTTAAGGTTAAACTGAATCCGTGCCGAACCTAAAACTTCGGTTCGGTTCAAGAAGGATATAAAAGAAGGATCTGTGTAGGACACATAATTAGGGTTGCAAGCCTTTGGAAATCAGAATTCCTTCTTCAATTTTACTGTGAACCGAACCTTTTAAGGTATTAAAGGTGAACCTGAATCTGTGCCGAAACTCAAATTTCGGTTCGGCTTAAGAAATATTATAGATTTGAAAAAATGTTCACAGAATGTCCGCGACTTCTTCTATTAATCTGGCGTGTTTGAACTACTGAGTCTTACAATCAGTCTAAGAGATATGCAGACTAGGAAATGGAATTTAAGTGGATCTGCAGCCTTAAAATTTCTTGCATATTTCATTAGCTTATATATTCAAAAATATTTTCCCAAGAGAAATTTTCTTGAATTCTAAATAGTTTAGGGAAGTTTATGGCCCTTTTATAGGCCCAAGTTGACCCAAATTTCCTAGCAACTTCTGCTCGTTTTTCTCAAAACCAAGTTTTTCATACATGTTCACAAGATAACTCTAGTTTTTGAGGACCGATTTTGATAAAATACGCGCCAAATGATGCAGGAATAAAGCGTGTGAGCCTTGTTACCAGTTTTTTCTACACTGGACAGCAAAAAATAAGTGAAAACTCGATTTTTCTTTTTCAAATAAATTTGTATTTTTTATCTGAATTTTCACCTGCTAATGCTTACAATGCTTACAATTTCCCCTATTTTCTTCTTTTTTTTAGATGCTGTATACTCCCTCAATCGAGTAAACATTGGGCATACACTTTATTTTTAGAGACCCTTCTTTGGATTCCGAGAACTTCTTAACCGCACTATAAATTCACTTATATTTAAATTTTATATTTTTCTTAATAAATTGCCCAACTAAATGCAAAACACAGATTAAAAATACCGTTAAGCGTTTATTTTTCACGATTTATTAAAAAGACAGCTAAAATTCGGCAGTCTAAATCAATAGTAAATCATAAATTGAATGGGTTAATGAAGTGAAGTGATCTGCAAAGCACTTTCGGCCCAAATCCGTCACATTTCTATACAGTTTATGTCGTTATTAGGTCGATAGACTAAATAAACTAGTCTAAAGCATGAGCTGAACCAAGGTTCTAACCAAAAAAAACTATATCCTCTCATTTCTAAACCTTAACCTTTGGTAAACTTTGGTTCGAATCGGAGCTGACAAAATTTTTATGAGCTAGTAGAGCTGCAAATCCCAGATTCTTTGTTTTTGAATCAATAATAGCTCGAGTCTTGGATTCCTTTGAATGAGTACACACTGTTCTAACAACAGGCAGCTGCTGTTGCAAAGACAACTGATAATTGGCCATCATTTCAATGGGCAATTATTCATTTTTAAACGTAAAGTATCACTCCAATGAGTTCAGCTAGAATGTCAGCTGACAGGAATGACTGACTAACTGGCCGACAGACTTTATTGGGGTCGTGAAAGTTTGGTTTTTGCTCTGACAAATCATTTATGCAAATCAATTCTGTTAGAAAGTCACAAATACGTATATTTACATTGATGCCAAGAAAGTGCAAATTGCTGTAGATGGGAAACAAACTATCAATGCATAAAGCGAAAACGATAGTTGATATTTTTAATTGTTGAAGCTGCCAACGAAAGTGAATCCATCTTGCGGCTTTCTATGTCAGACAAATAATCCAGCCTAAACAGTTAAATGTTGCATGACCACCAAAAATACAAAAATTTACATAGAAACACAAAAACCACAATGATTAGGTTGTTAACTTTGAAAAAATAAAACGCAAGTCAAGAGAAGAATGGAAAAATATGTTAATCGAACTTCGACAGAGAGTTGAACAGACACACACACACACACACACACATCCTGTTCTCAAAAGGGTTAGCTGAATTTTCAATGAAGGAAACCAATATTTGTGTAGAAAGATCAATTGTTATTCAAATGCTCAGACACAATTAAAATTAATGACACAACCGAGAGATGGAAAGATAGCTAGAGAGAGAGAGGGAGTAGAAATTAATGTGGAAGCCACTTCAGGGTCAAAAATCGGTTTTAAAATGAACCACAAAATTATTCATAAATTTTCTAAATAAAGCGGAGTGCGTTTGCCCAAATTAAGTGAAGTTTCGTTCTTAAGAAAACAGATTTCTGGAGTTGTCAGGGTTCTAACCAAGTGATAATAGCAAGAAATCTTTAAAAAACTCTATCATATATATAGGTATATACCTATAAGTAATTCACTGATACGGAACTTAAGGAAATTTGTAGCTATCATCTGCTTCCATACATGTGTAGGCAGTACTGCCGTAAATGTTTATGGAAATGGCTTACGACTATTTGACAAATCTGTTTCTTTATTGGCTAATCCTAAATCTAATTTAATTTGTACCATGGAAGAGTACCCCTCCAAGCCGATCTAATATATAGAGTGGAGTTCAGTATCCACTATGTGATATTTCCAACCATTTCTGGACTTTGCCACTAAGCCCTATCGAAGTTGGTTTTTTGTGTCGGAATGATGTTGGACACATTCAGCAGTACTGACTGATTCCTGCTATAGATCTTATTATAACTAAGTTTTAAAGTGTATTTTTCAAAAGTAAAACAGTGCCTCTGCTGAATGCGCCCCAGAACTTTTAATAACATTGCGCATCTTTGGGTAGTTTTAAAAGCATGAAAACACAATGGGTGCATTCAGCAATACAGATTGATTACTAATCAGTAAAGAAGAAGTGCCTCTGCTGAATGTGCCCCAGTATTTTTAAAGAACTGTGGTATAGTGCGATTAATCGTGATTATGTCAACAAGTCGTGGCTTCTATGGTTTGAGAGCCTTGAAATACAGAGCAGGTTGATCAATGATCAGTGAAAACGTACCTCTAGTGAATGCGTATTCTTTTAATGGCTTTCTCTCATTGTGTCAACAATTAGAGGCATTTTAGTGGACTTGGTAGTACTCGAAATGTTATGGAAGCGTTCAGCAAACGAGGTTGATCCATGATCAGTAAAAAAGAAGTGCCTCTGCTAAATGCCTTTGCCAAACCTTGATTTTAAGACCATTAGAATTTCAATTCTTTGAT
This sequence comes from Lordiphosa fenestrarum, assembly GCA_035044985.1. NCBI lineage: Eukaryota > Metazoa > Arthropoda > Insecta > Diptera > Drosophilidae > Lordiphosa > Lordiphosa fenestrarum. Next base: position 2,215,446 of record JAWNNO010004737.1, read on the forward strand.
TCCTGATCACTGAACATATGCCTCTGCTGAATGCTGCGCCGGATTTCTGCTGCTCTTGAAGATTGTCCGATATATCTTTATTATGTATACTTCTGAGAATAAGGGAACTACAATGGACGCATTCAGCAGCACATATTGATATTATAAGTCAAACTGTCTATCATGATACCAAATTATTGGATTTCAGCAGAAAGATCAGTGAAAATGTATAATTAATCAGAGAGCAAGTTCTTCTGCTGAACGCGGCCAATATTATGATTAGCTTTAAAAGTTCTTAAAACCAAATAGAAATGTACTCTTCAAAATAACTCTTCTGAGAACGGCCTTAAAACAAGAATTAAGTACTTAAATGAAGAAATTTATGCGTATAATTTAACAGTTGTATCCGATCCTTCTCAGTGTATGCACTACTATTAAGCACAGCTAGGTAGACTTAAAAGTTCTCAACAAAATTCCAAGTCCAAGTAACAACTCACCAGTTCTGGGCAACTATTATAAGCTACTCACAGCCCTGGAAAATGGATTTCAATTGTTGAGTCAACCGCAGAGAATTCATATGTAATTATATGGCTTAGATGTATTGTCTAAGCAGGCCATAATCATAATAAACCTGAGTGATTGATCAATGCAGAAAGAAAGACTTTGAACTTAATTAAGCTAGACAATAAAAAGTTTATATATGTGTTTTGTATACCTTAATTTATTTGTGAAAGGTTTTTGTTAGAAAATATTTTTGGCAAATCTTTTGTGGTGATAAGTTAGAAGAGTTTAGAGACACGGCCAACTGCTGAGTAAGAATGTGAATATTATGCAAGAGGTTGGCAACAATTCTGATGGCTTGTCAAATGAGTAGGAGGAGTGGCATTCTCTGTCAAATTGCGCTATCATCGTGACCTCGTTTAGGCTGGATAATTGTTAGCGATTTTGTCTATTGTGTGACCTTTAAGAATGGTTGACAATTTCGAGCTTTCATTTATTGTTATTATTATTTATATTTATGGTGCTTAAGTAAATGTCAATACTCACCACCAGCAGTCCGTTGAAATGTGTTTAATTTTCCAATGCTTTTGTTATAAATCTCCACACACAAAAGGCCAACAAATCAATTTCATTTCATTTGATTTGATTGCCAGACCTCAATTGACTTTTGTTGGAAATTATTTACACTCGAGCCATCATAAATCAATGGCCAACCGTTACAAAAAGGCGAACAGCACTAATTTTTTTGTTAAATATGTTTTAATTTTGCCGTATTATTTCCGCTGCTGCCGTTTTTCGAAAGACAAACAGGAAATTTCCACTTGAATTGAAGAACTAAATAAACAACAAAACACAACTGATAAATGGAAATGGAGCTTCCTTTCAACTGTTAAGTAGCTACGCAGGCGCACTTCTGATATGTTTGTGAGTTCGAAATTCGAAATCGAAACGAGCGAGCGCGAATAGAGCTCTGGGCTAACACGACGACGTCTGTGGGATTACTGAATGCGTGAGTTGAACAGCAGCCAGTCAAATGCCCAAACACAGAGAAGCCGAATGAGAGAGAGGGAGAGCGAGAGCGTAAATGGTTGAGAGAGATTTGTTGTTGTTGGTGGTTGAAATGCATTTTGGCAGTGGAACTATGACTACGGGACCCCCTATCTACGGTGCATTGAACTCCTCCTTCAACTACAACTTCAATCTTCAACTTCAAGTAGGCGTCTGCATATTTTGACAGCTGCATATGTGCACTCTCCAGAGATTTGGTTGACATGGTACCAACATCTTCCGTGTGCTCCATAATATCTAGATCGGCTCAGTGCGCGCTCGTGCGCAAAGTCAATTAAACTGATCACAACAGAGACAGGCAGACAGAGAGACAATCCTTGCTCTTTTGTGTTAGGGGTTGCTGGCGTTGGTTACATTTTGTCCATTAAAAATCATTAAAATTAGCCCAACACGGCACACACACACACACACACACTTAAGGGGCATAAATCAAAATTTCATTTCCCTGCCAAAAATAAAACAGGATCAAAAATCTGTGCCAGACACGCGTTTCGAGTGTTTGTCGCTCCCTTCCTCCCCGCTGAGTGCAGCCACTTTAACTCTTTTCGATTAGCTAATGTGTGTGCGTGGTGGCTATAAATCAAAAAAAACGGTTTCAAATTTTCAGACAATGGTGCGGGTTCATTAAAAATTGATAGAAAATAGTGAAATGCTTCTGCCGTTAGTCGATTACAAAATCAACAAACAAGCAGAAGTAATTTCCATACAAGTTTGTGGCTTGAGTCTTTCGTTTGGACCTCTCGAAGAACAAAAGAAAGAAAGATGAGACCCTCGGGGATTGTGTAACCACAATCAACCACATTTCCTCTAGGATTCACTTGTTTTCCTCTGTGTGTGTGTGCCTAATTTTTTATGGACCGTCCGCATTTTTGATTTTTATACATTTCCACAGAATCTGTAGGGGGGGCAAAGGCCACAGCAAGCCTCTAATGTATGCCAAGAGGGTAACTACACGAGTCCCTAAAACCACATAGCAATCCCCCACAGACACACACAAGTAGCCGGAGTGCTGCCTCAATTAAATAAATTTATGCCATCCGTCTGCGTGTTCCATTTAAAACGACTTGACATTGCTACCTGAAGAATAAAAAAAGAAGCGCGCTATTTCCGTCACTTGCCGAGCCTCAGGTGTGTCTCTCTCTGTGCGCATGTCCATGGCACATAAATTGTGTCACTAATGCAATTTTGTAATTAACTTAAGTGCAACGAGAGCGGAACTAGGCACAACACACTCCAAATTTTGCATGTGGCTTTTGGGAGCACAATTAAAGGCGTAACAACTTGTTGGGCTTAAGTTGAAAGCAGTTTGGTACCGAAATGGTCTCCAGAAATGAAGTAAGAACCCTTCTTTAATGTATCAAATGGCAGCTAAAAGTGTTCTTGAATAAAACCATGTTTTACGAGCAGGTAGAGTTAAATTGCATTCAAAGCATATAAACACTCAGGTAAAATATTTATCTAAAACTTCTTAAAATAAACAATAGAAAAATAGAGGAAAGTTAAGCCAAAGCTTGTATACCCTTGCAGCACGTTTTTCTAACTGATTTGAAGAACATTTCCACTAAAACAAACACGTTTTTCTTACTCAGACTATTTTTCCGACTATACTTTCCTATGACAGCTATACTATATAGATGCCCGATTTCAACCAAACTTAGTGGAATCATGGTAAAGCATAGCAAACTAAGAAATACAAAGTTTGACGTTGTTTTCTTTTCAAACAAAAAAGTTTTTCTCCCTAAAACTAGTTTTTCGACCTATCATTCCTATGGCAGCTATAGCCTATAGTCATCCGATTTTGACAAAACTTTAAAGAATTGTGTAAAAGCTTATAAAATAAATATATGCCAATTTTAATGAGGTTTACATTGGAAACAAAAAAGCTTTTCTTACTAAGACTATTTTTCTAACCTTACTTTTCTATGGCAGCTATACTATATAGATGTGCGATTTCGACCAAACTTGGCAGCATCATGGAGAAGCATAGAAAACTAGTTAATACGGAGTTTGGAGACGTTTGCATTGAAAACAAAAAAGGTTTTCTCACTAGAAGTAGATTTTCGACCGATCGTTCCTATGACAGCTATATGTTATAGTCATCCGATCCCGCCGATTCCGACAAATGTGCAGCGTATTTGTACCAGAAGACTTCGTGCAAAGTTTGGTGGCGATAGCTTTAAAACTGACGGAGGAGATAGCACTGAAACAGACGGACAGACGGACGGACGGACAGACATACTGATGGACAAGGCTGAATCAACTCAGCTTGTCATGCTGATCAAGAATACATAGACTTTATGTGGTCGGAAATGCATCCTTCTAGGCGTTACAAACATCTGTACAATTTGAATATACTCTTTGCAAGGGTATAAAAACTTCTAACTTCTAATTCTAGATTTAAGCCAAATTTAGCTGAGAGGTATATATTAATTCCAATGTAAACAGTTCCAAAAGGAGCCCTAAATGTTTAAGGAACAAGTCTGACATTGTTTTTTAAAATTGGAATATCAAGTTGAAACTAAAGTTTGCACCCATCACCACACCAACGACTGGTAACGCAAGGTTACACTGATCGATACGTTTTGCGTATCGTATTTTGGGTATCAGCTGCTTTGACAGTTTCCAAATTAAAACAACACCTTTACAGACTTCCAAGCTTGACCCTGGAACCGCTATTCCTACTTGTAGGCACACCCACAAAAAACAGAACGAATAATTTAAGTAAGAACCTTCTTGAAAATAATCTATACGTTCTTTAAATAGGAAGAATTTTGCTCTTAAAACAGAGCTGAAATTCTTCTAAGTTTAGTAATTTAGCGCCATCGATTTCGGATTGGTTAAAAGCTTTTAAGAATTCCCAAGTAGTTATGGCATTGCTGGCTTGGAGAGTCATCTGTTGGACTGACATTTGAAAAGCAAACACTGCTGCTACTTTGTGGTGCTGTGTGTTCCTCAAGCTGGTTAAAACTTGCTACATAGTTTGACAATTAATTTTTCTATGAGATAAATTTAAACCCAATTTAAATTGTTGTTTGATTGGGGTTTGATGTGGGCGCCTTTACTTTTAAACCTGATGATTAAAGATTGAACGAACCTTATGAGCTCTTGATTCAAGAATGAGCAGTTTTGAACATGAGTATGTGAAGCACTTGGTTCGAAACTTAGTTCAGTCCATGCTTTATACAATATAAATAATTTTTGTGTTCTTTGTGTTCTAAAAACCAGCTTCGCGTGGTTTTTGGGTTGCAATCGGTTAGTAGCTCACATGGAAATATTCAATATATAATTTACTGTTGAGTAAAATTCGATTTTGTAGTTTTGGTAGAAAAATATTACCTATGTTATGTTAGACTCTTGCTTTTGAGAATAAGAAACTTTAAAGTCGAGTTGTTTACAAATCAGAGGTTAGTATGGATAATGATTTTAGAAGTAATTGTAAAAGTCATTTTCTTCCACTTTCCGGCCCATTTTAGTAGTCCGTCGAACTAAACCCAACCATATAACAGATGAAATCACTGGGCGGAAGTTCCAACTTCTGATGTCTGGTGTTTTTATTGAAATTATAGAACATGTTCGGGTTCAGTATTTATTTCTAAAGAGGTGCGGCTCAAGGCTCGGTTCACAGTTAAATAAAAGACGAAATTCCGGGCTCGGTTCGGTTCAAAACCGGTTGGCAGCCCTGAAAAATACGCATATTTTCTAAAACCAATTTTTTGATTTTAAAATATCTATTTAAAGTTAAATGGATCTTAAATCTTTATCCAAAGGAGCTAAAAATCATCCAAAGAATACTACAAATGGATATCTTAATATCAAAAAAAGGATTCTAAAAACTATCCATTATAATGGGATCTTTTTGGATCTTATTTCTTTCTGTGTAGGTATAATACTCACCCACTTTTATATCTAACTATTCTTATATATATTCCGGCGTTGGGCACTCAGTGGCCCTTTACCTTAATTGTCATTCACGATCTGGAGATGCTCTAAACATGCATTCGAAACTGTAATTACTCTCATTTTAATCTACGACTTCAACTAGAAATCAAAAAAAAAGGATACTGATATAGCTGCCTCCTGTGAGGATTGAACTCACGACCCCTGGTTTACAAGACCAGTGCTCTACCACTGAGCTAAAGAGGCTGTCGTTTTCTTGGCGCCCCAGAAGCCAACTTCAACTGCGAAACGAGGTATGCTTTGCGAGTATCTTGCGCCAGAATGAGCAACAGCCGCCGAGTCTTGGCCCAAAACATATGTTGACACAGTTGGCGGCTGATAACTGTTTTAAGCGAAAATGCCATTAAAAGAAATGAAGTCGGTGAAAGATAGATAGACAAGGTCAGCCAGCGACCGGATATTAATTTTCAGAAATTACACACATTCAGTCGGATGATGTATATCATAATCACCCCTCGAAGCAGTGGCCCATAACAATTAGGGCCAAAGAAATTTTTTCGTTCGACCAGGCCGGTGCCTGCGCGAGGAGATGTTGCCGCCAGTGCCATTAGGCTTCTTGAGAGAGTCTCAGCAGCCAGTCGGTGGTAATGGAAACGACATGCTCAATGAGCAAAACATATTTTCACATCATTTTGATTACCACGCAGGTTTCTTTAGTTTCAGTTTCGAGGCAGCAGTGCGTGCAAAATGGATCAGCTAGGTTGTGCGCCTCAGCCAGGAATTTTACCCAATAATACCGATCGATTGGTTGAGAAGGGTCAGCGCAGCAGGAAAGGGCCAACTGTCGCGTGCTGTTTAACAGCTGCTGGCCATATGTGTTGAGGGGGGACATTCCTGATCGCATTAAAACTAAAAACCACAGCACCAAATCTCTATTAGCTGCTTAATCCCAAAACTGTCAACTGGAATTGGGTAAAAAATTGCTTGATTTGGTGTAAAATTGCCATCAAAAAAACAGCTACCCCTCCCCTGAGGCTAATGATGAATTTACGTTTTTTTTTTTGCATAGACACCGCAATTCGTCATGTCTGTCGTTCTATTCGTCACCCGTCCGTCCCCTCATCAATCTCATCTCTCTCTCAGGTTGTAACTGTATTACACAGGACATGTGGCGGCTTTTCCCTTTCCCTTTGAGCAGCTGCACGCGTAAACTAAAATGCAACCCCCTCACTGTCCGGGCATTAAAATGCACACCCTCTCTGGGGTTTTTTAGCTTTTGTTTTCCACTTGAGTACAAGCACTTTCCTTTGTTGTTTTTGTGTTTTTGCTTTGCTTTCTTTTCATTTTTTTCTTAATTAATTTGAACTGATTTCCGTTTGCATTTCAATTTTCAAAGAGTTTCACGCAATGCCCGAATGATGGAAATCAAATCAAATTATGGCTTGTGTTGACCCCTTCGGGCCATCTAGCGCCAGCGGGTTCCCCCTAATCGAATCAGGCGAACACATGTGGAGTTCTAGAACCCGGCGGGACAGAGAGGGATTTGTAAATTGAAGGGAAAGTGTTTTGTGTTAATTGATAGGAACTTTGTAATGTGATTGAACAGGAAGTCAAATGGTTTTCTTTTCAATTATATTGCGACTCTGTCATATTTCCTTTGAATAACAGTTGCTAGCTGCAGGAATTGGGACTTAAGCGTTTCCACTGGTTGGGTAGACTGCTGTGTTAGAGCTGTCTCTCAACAAATCATGAGGCTCAAATGTGGCTTTGGTAGGAGAAACAGAGTTAGCAGGTTCTACAAATAAAAGGTATTTAAGAAATGCTTGTTGCACCATAAAAAGGTAATGTCGATTTGGTACAAGCCAGCTGAACCGGTTCAAAACCATATCTTAGAAATTACTTAAGATATGATTTCGTTCACGGCTCTCAACCAGTTGGCCGAACTGGTTCAAAAGTAGTTCAAGGCCATATCTCAAAAGTTTTCATATGCTGTGACATATTTGATGTATTTTTTACATTTTTACTGGTTCAAAACCGGCTTCAAGCCGGTCAAAAGTAGCTCAGTTATTTTTGCAACTTTTCTCATCTTTTTGGCAATTTTCGAATAGCATCTCGAAATCGTTTTTTTTTTTTGCGATCCACGAATCTATTCAACTTTGGAGTTCTTCAAAAGAGCCTGCTGCTCCTCAAAGGCATCCATTATCAACGAAAACATATAGACATAGGACTTGCCATTTCAGCGTTTCAAGGTATGTTTTGATCGGTCTAGCAACATGTGTCCCAGAGATGTTCTGTTGAAAAAATTACCTTGTAGTGTCTTTGCTGGTATGTAGTTATCCAATTTCAACCAAACTTTGTGGAATTATGAAAAAGCATAGCAAACTAATAAATGTGAAGTTCGGAGTCGTTTCCATTGAAAAGAAAAATGGTTTTCTCGCTAGAACTAGTTTTCGCGGCCGATCTTTCCCATGACAGCTGTATGATATCGTCATCCGATACTGCCGGTTTCGGCAAATGTACAGAGTATATGTATTTAAAGACTTGGTGCAAAGTTTGGTTGCATTAGCTTCAGAACTGACGAAGGAGCTAGCATAGAAACAGACGGACGGACTGACGGAATCAGCAGATCTTCTTCATGCAGATCAAGATTATATATACCTTATGTGGTTGGAGTTGCTTCCTTATATGCGTTAATGGATATCGATATCTCTCGGCTTAAAAATTTTGAAAAATTCAATAGTTAAGTTTGCGATATTTGAGTTTTTTGAACAACGGTTTTGGTTCGAACCGTGGTTCAGGCCAACTAAGATAATTTCAAACTGTATTTACGTGGAGTAGTCCCGGCATGAGCTTAAAATTTCTATCACGATTTACAGCAGATTCCACTCAATGAAATCCCTTTCGACGTCAAATGTGCATAAGTTGGGAACGAGAGCGGAAAGTATAAATAGCATTTTAGACTTGGTGCATTTGCTATGGTGCTGTGCGATGTGATGTCATTCCTCTTATGGCCAGTGCAAGGCTTGAAAAGTTGTGAGTTATAGTCCTAGATCAGACTACAAGAATTCTTCTAATTCGTTGTTATTCAGAAGTTTTAAATAAATTATCTGGATCTGTCTTGAAGTGTATACGAATGTTCTATGAAGGAAGAAAGGAAAGCAAGGGGAATCGGAATCTTTCCTGGAAGCCCAAATTGAATCTGTACACAGAAAAAAAAATGGGGAGATAAAGTCAATCCCAAAAAATGATTTTATCTCGACATTCGGATTGAAATTTCAAGCAAAGGTCGTTCTGGAGCCGAGATATCCGAGATCAAGTCAATCCAATTCGTACTTGGAATGAGAAAGTCCGGGATTGACCGACTTTTGACATCGTTTGGGATTGATTTAATCCCGGATGGCTTGATTTTTTTTTTCTGTGTAACATTCTTAAAAGAATCCAGCTTTCAGATTAGATTGTGCTCGGATTTATGACATAAACAGAGGTTTGATCCTCCGAATTGAAAAAAGTGGGATCAAATCAATCTTTTTTCGCCTCCTTGTTTTCAATCCCTGTTTTCTATCCTGTTTCGGAGTGTGGGAATATATTCAATACATAACTGTTTTAATGTTTAGTAAATTTTCATTTAATTAACATTTTAAACGTAATGCTAAGCAACTTTTTTTGTGAATCATATTATAAGCTTCGGAGTTAAGGATCTTATAAAATAGAGGCAATATGGACTTACAGGTAATTCTAAGAATTTTTGTTACTTTCGATCGTCCAAAACCTTTAGGATACCAGAATGTCGCCAGGCGGTTGATCTAATTTGTTTGTGTTCAGTATGTCTTGAACCGAACCCTTAATAGCTTAAATACCTTCAGAGGTTCAAGGTTCGGTTCAAAGTAATCTGGAAGTCGGAGTTTCGGGTTCAAGTTTATTTGCAAAGTCGGCCATGCCATCTCCAGCCCAGCCGCATCTTGGAAAAATCGCCATATCTGTCTATCATATATAGTAATCCGTATTAAGGTGAAGATCGAATAAATAACTGTCGAGTCCTAGGGAAATTAAACATTTATGCTGGGCAGCGCCTGCTAAAAAAGCAATTAGCAGTATTGTATACACTGTTGCTATAAGTACTTTGGTTATTATAAATAATTTCATTTCATAATCTCTTTTAAAATCTTAATGAACTGTGATTTAAATCTCCCTTGAAATCGTTTTCCCAAAAACTATACCTCAAACTGGTTTCTCTAACTCATCACCCAAGCCAATTTATACATCTCAATATTGACAGACAAGTTGCATTATTGATTCAACATTTTGATGTTGTGCGAGATTAATGTGGGGTCCAATGTCATTGACTCTAATCAACTATAGTTTATTTAAATGTTTATCAGTTTAAATTAATTAAGTGGCACACTTAAAATTTGCATTAAAATTACTAAACTTGTTTACCAAAATGCAAGATTTTTGGACCCGACAACGGCGAAGCAAATTGTTATGAATTATTTATGGCAGCTTAAAATGTCAACGCGACAAAAGCGCCACCCACTAAATGACATTTGGCTGAGGCGAAATTGAAACGTAAAAATCAGTTGGTGCTTTTAATTAAACTTGAGTTGACATGAATTGTTAGGCAACTGGCAAACTGCGGCAAATGCACTGTAATTAACGGCCAGCTCTTGAGTGCACATGGCTTTTATTCTATTGAAAGGGGAGGTGGGGTGGGTAGGTAGCCGGGGCAGCTACTAATCATTTATTCCACACGAATTTGCATTCACCAAGCCCCTGCAACGTGATGAACTGGACCTGAACCTGAAACGAATGACATTAGGCAACGATTCGAAATGCATTCGCCAAAGCCAAATCCAGCGACTGGTCACAATGCCTCACAATTAGGGGATGAAGCTGCCGGCGAGAGTGATAAATATTTTGCGCTTGGTTGACAGCTCATAAAGATGGTGCACTTCGTTCATTGACGTCTAGTCAATGACAATGTTCAATCAGTTCACTGATTAGTTAGCATGGAGCATCCTTTCGAGTGGTGGTGTGCACCGGTGACAGCTGTCGGCTTAGCTGATGTTGTAAGTCTGTATGATTACATCGAACAGAAACCCTTTCTCTGATTGATGATGTCCAGTTTGCTGTTCAGTTCTCATCCCTGTAAATGTTTGGCCCAAAGTCAACATGGAGATTCAACAACTTACACAGAAATTACCATTGCACCCTTGAGGCGCGGCGGGGCGAGACGAGGTGAGGTTTGGTTTGGTTTGGTATGGGTTTCGGTTTCCTTTGTGCATAATGCATTTTCACAGCGGGTCACCCCGTTGGAGAAAAAAATCGAAATAATACTTAAACGTCAGCAAAAGTGGGCGTTGTAATGTTGACACTGTAATTTACGCATTTCACTTTTTTTGTTCATGCTCAAACAAATTTGCATAAAACTTCAATAGCGAAAGGGCTGTCGATGGTAACTTGATATGTACCAAAAAATATATTTGAATATGTACAGTTATGCAGCCTGATACCGTATCAAATACCCACACTACTGAAACACCCCTCGCTGTGGATTTTGTGTGAAAACTGCTGCATACCCAAAGGCGCTATGTTCATTTACTGCTTTAGGCAAAAGCGTTGCTCAAGCCTCTTTAGCTCAGTGGCAGAGCACTGGTCTTGTAAACCAGGGGTCGTGAGTTCAATCCTCACAGGAGGCAACTTCTTCCCCTTAAAAGTGAAATTGATTTTTTTTTTTGTTTTATAAATATTTTAGTGGTTTGTATGGTAGAAAAATTTGGTTTACACCGAAGTTTTAATACACTTGCGAGTTTACTTTATTACTAGAACTAGAGATTATGTTATTATATTTATTGAAAGCAAAAGAAGAAAAAAAAAACGGAAGCAGAAGTAAATTTAGATATCGAAAAGCTGAAAAGATACTGCTTATTTCGAAAATTCTTTCCTGAATTCTGCTAAAGCGAAACGTGATTGGGATTCTCGCATATTATTTTGTCTATAGAAATCAAGAAAATGTATCCGTAAACACTCACATTAAATTTATCGCAAGACTCTTTTTAGCTTCACACTTGTGGACAAGTAAGCTCTGATATTTTAATATTCAGACTTTAATTTTAGTATTTTCACCTCAGTTGACTCTGGGAATCCCAGAAAAGACTTCTTGTTTAGATTCGGTTCTGAAAAACTACGAGTTACTTATAGATTTGAATAAATTCTTTATATTCTCGAAGGGGACTTGAACTCGGGACGTTAGGACCTAAGCACAATTGGAATGCCGTCTCAACGCTGGCAGCTAGATGGCTAAACTACTCCTTTTTATACCCTTGCAAAGGGTATTATAATTTGGCCCAGAAGTTTGCAACGCATAGAAATATTCATTTCCCACCCCATAAACTATATATATTCTTGATCAGGGTGGCGAGCTGAGTCGATTGAGCTTTGTCCGTCCGTCTGTCAGTTTGTCTGTTTCTACGCGAGCTAGTCTCTCAGTTTTAAAGTTATCGAGCTGAAATTTTGCACAGAGTCTTCTTTTTGCTGCACGCTACTAATATGTCGGAACCGACCGGATCGGTTGACTATATCTCATAGGTCCCATAGTAACAATCGGTCGGAAAACTAGTTTAAGTTAGAAAAACTTTTTTCTTTTAAATGGAAACGTCTCCAAACTTTGTAATCGTAGGTTTTCTATGTTTTTTTTTATAGTTTTACCAAGTTTTATTAAAATCTGACAACTATATGGTATAGCTGCCATACAAAAGATAGTCTGAAAAACAGTCTTAGTTAGAAAAACTTTTTTGTTTTTAATGGTAGCATCCTACAATTTTGTATTTGTTTATTTCACGTGTTTTCACATAATTTTACAAAATTTTGGCCAAATCAGATTACTATATCATATAGCTCTCATACGAACGATCGGTAGGAAAATGGGAAAAGAGTATTTTTTGAAAATATTTAAGCGGCACTTTCAAGGGTATTAAAACTTCGGCACAGACGAAGTTAGCTTAGCTTTCTCGTTTCAATTGCCTAGAAAATATTCATCAATATATTTCTGGAATTTTGCAAAAATACGACCGTTGGAATTCTCAAGTTGGAATTCCCTGAAATGGGAATATAAAATAGGTAACTGAAATTCGCCGCTTAAATATGTTGTTAGTCTTTTCAAAGTGCTTTTTAATTAATTTGTATATAGTTTAATCAAATATGACTTATTTGACCTTGCTCATTGCTCGTGCAAATATGGGCAAGAGACCCTAATTCTCTCGCGTAGCCCCCAATTCAAATACATAAATAGTGTAGTTCTGAAGCAAAAACACACATACACATACAAGGAAACGGTAGAGAGAGAAACCCCCCCCGGCTATTGCCTTTTGCTGTGCGTGTGCTGGTGGCTGTCTGATACAAACGCAATCATTCCCACACACAACAACCGAATGTTCTGCAAGAGGCAAATTAGAGAAAGTGAAGAAGAAGAGACATTATACGAAGGTGGAAGGTGTTGTTACAATTTCGCTATGCGGAAAAAACCCTCTTTGCGTAATGGAGTGGCTATGCGGAATAAAATTTACAAATGTTGCCGATGCGTAGTTTCAGTATTGAATCTTTTAGGGCTGATTCAGACCTGAACGAACGGTAGGAATAACTGAAATTCATGCCTGAACTCATGCATATTTTAGGACTTTCCATGAAACTCACTCATTATTTCAGTACTGAAATCATGCCTAAAATCAGCAAAGGTCATGAGGTAGTAGGACGACGTGTCTGGATTAAATTCATAGCTGAATCTGATAAAAAGGATGCCATGAATTCAGTACCAGCCAGCCCTTCCATTTCATGTCTGATTCAGCTTTGAATCAGGTATGAGCCGAAGCCGGGTATGTAGTTCCAACCTACTCCTTCTGCTGTCAGTCTAAGGAATCTTGGATTTTTATTTTTCATCAAGCAGATGGTGGAAGGTGAAGTGTTGTAAGCTCCATCAAAACCCACCATAATAATCTTTGAATTGTTGATCCTTTCAGAGGACGATGATTGATTTTTTAGGCATACCAAAGTGTGGACATCATAACAGCCTTGACTTGTCTTTTCAGTTCAATAGACTGAAGTCTCAGTTGATAGATAGTACTTATTAATATTATTATAACTTATCTTGTTTGATCAAAGGCTAACAAGGGAATATTATTTTTAATATTAAATATATTAAGCCCAACTAGTAAATATAAAATATATTAAATGTAATAAGTACATATTTAATATAATTAAAATATTTTAAGTCACATAAATTGTAATTTTATACAAATTGGGTAAAATATAAGCCGAATTAGGGATATATTCGATGCCTTTTCCCAAATACATCGAACCGAAATGCTGCGATCATTAAATGTTGGTAAATTTGGTTTGTAACCCGCGAATTGAAGCTTCTAAAAAATGAATTGAGTAGGCAACCCTGTTTTTGAAGCGCCGATTTCTTATCTTTTACATGGAACTATAAGTATTTCATGGATTATACTTTTCACTATTTATGGATTTTATTTTGATAAATTTTGAATTCAACTGGAATTTCGTAATCATAAAGGCCTGTTCCCGTTTTCAATTTCGATCGAATTACGCGGATTTGGAATTTGCAAACTTTTAGCTTTTATTTATCTTTTAAATTTCATATATTTGCATTCAACTTTCTGAATGGCGGAAATCTTCAATTGAGTTCACTAAACCTTTGTTGAATATTCTAATATCCTACTAATTCCGATGCATTGAATTCGAACCCAACAACAGGAAAGATAGATAGAGTCTGGCTTGTCAGCTGGAAAGCTTAGAAATGATCATTTAAAACTGAAATGTAAAAAAAACGGATTACAAAAAAAGGGTAACTAAATTATTTTGAAGAAAATCCCCAATTCGATTGCCTCCTGTGAGGATTGAACTCACGACCCCTGGTTTACAAGACCAGTGCTCTACCACTGAGCTAAAGAGGCGAACAGCCGCTGCGCGCCCAACAACTGGTTTCATAAGGCATTCATCAATTACCACAATTGAGTGTCTATATTTAGGGCAAACATTTGTTAAATTTAACTGCATTCTCTGTTGCTCTAGATAAAAAATACATTTGTTGTTTGTATACAAAAACTCACATGCTCACGCCGCCGCTCTCTCTCTCTCTCAGATTTCTCCCTTTCTAAAAATAATATCCCCCAAAAAAGCTTTCGAATTAGAAACCACACGTTCTGGGTATTTCAGAATTTTTCACTTTCAGTACAGCTGCATTTTTCACCACGACTGGACCAAAAATTTGAATATTATTTAATCGAAAACTTTAAATTGGAAATTTCTTAAATAATATGAAAACTCCACTTAGCCAGAAGTCCGGCTTCTTTGCCGAATACTACCAACAGTTGAAGCAGAATGCGGGATCAGGTTGTGAGGCAGATATAACCAAATTATCGACTTGCAGCAGCGATGATGAGCGCGTGGCCTATGTGGAACAGTTGGAGTGGGTGAGGGCAGGGGATGAGGCATTGCAGTTAAATCGGGAATTTTCAAGTAAAGATGCAGCACTGGCCGCAGAGATCAAGGAACGAGCCACGGCTGCGTTTAAGGCCAAGAAATGGTTGGAGGCCATGATACTCTATACCCGGAGCTATATGACTCTGCCCAGTGATAGAGGTAAAGGCAAAGACAAGCCATTTATATTGAAGGTCTACTGTATTATTTACATTTTCATTCTAGTGGCTGAAGTGTGCATTGTCTTGGCCAATCGTTCGGCTACTTTGTATCACATGCAAAAGTATCAGTGAGTTTTGAAAGCCTACTAAATGCGTTTTTAAGTTTTTAACCCTTGTAACGCCTTACAGCGAGTGTCTGTTGGATATACAGAGATCCATTGAACTGGGCTATCCCAAGGACTTAATCTACAAGCTGTACGAGCGACGTGCACGCTGTCATATGGCCCTCAAGGAGTATCCGCAAACCATAGAAGCTTTCAAGTGAAGGAGAATGTTGTATGTGTCGAAAATTCTAACTAACCCTTTGCTTCTTTTGAAACCAGAAAATGCATCACAGCCATGGATGACTCTGCCTTGGCTATGGACAAACGCTCGAAGCTTCATCTGGATGCCATGACCATGATAAAAATGCTGCAACAAGATCCACGTACTGCCAAACAGGAGGCCAAACAGCAGCAGAAGCAAAAGAAGTTGGTCAAATCTGAATCCATGAAAGCTGAGCAGGAGTATGTGAGTCCCCTGGTGCGTATTGATCGCAATCAGCAGGAAGGACGTTTTGCAAGAGCTGCGGCGGATGTTAAGGCCGGTCAGGAGTTGCTGGTGGAGCATCCGTTTGTGTCTGTTTTATTGGAGAAATATGCCAAAACTCATTGTGAAAATTGCTTTATGCGGTGAGCTTGGCCAAGACACAAACCTGGTGCGATCTTGAGACTTTCCCTCTCTCTCTCTGTCTCTCTTATAGAACTGTGGTTCCTGTGGCCTGTCCCCGCTGTGCTGAGGTAATCTATTGCTCTGAGGTTTGTCAACAGCAGGCAGCCAATAAATATCACAAATATGAATGTGGCATCATACCCTTACTTTGGCGTTCCGGAGCCTCCATTAACAATCATCTTGCCCTGCGTATATTTGCCAGCAAACCGTTGGAATACTTTTTGGAAATGAAGCCCAGCTTGGATGAAGATTTGCCGCTGGAGAAGTTGCTAAGGTGAGCATTTATTTTAAGAGAAAATTAAGTAAGAAAATACTTAAACTAGTGTCAGAGTTCTCATATTTCCCAAAATTCCCTGCAATACTCTGTACCAAAAGTAAGTTTAAGTAGAAGTATGTAATACCCGAAAGGATGCATCTCCGAGCCCATCAAGTATATGTATATTCTTGATCAGTTAGTTTGAATAAACCGATCTCATAGCTGGTAGATAAAGGTTCCACGCCCCTCCCTCCTCCGCAATTTGGAAAAAAATTCATAACTCCCACAATTTTATACAAAGAAGGTTTATACCTTCAGGACATATTTAGTAATCAGTTATATTTATCGATTCGGCGAAGAAATGGTACACATCGGACTAAGAATAGTCGAGTTATAAGCACTTTACACACCTTAACAACTAGAGGATTATTTCGAAATTCGAACTTTGGGAGGCATAGAGTACCTTATATTTCACCATCTTTCTTACCTGTTTGTTGTTGTGTTCTATTCTGCAAAAAGCATAAAAGAGAAAGGGAAGAGAATTTTATTAATCTATCTTCTTGCCTTCTGAAAACTAGCCCTAATCTGGTCTAAGGTGGACTTATCAGATCTAAAGCCGCACTGTTAAGGTTCGATCAGTTTAGCTAATTTTCGGTTTTGGACATATACAAAAGACGCCTGACAAAACCTGATATCAAGGTAAATTTGGCTTCGAACCCGCAAGCCGGAGCTCCGGAAGAAGCTTTCAGGTTTGCAGGCCTGTTTGGTAGTCCATCTGTATGATAGGATATGTTGAACTTAAATTTTCAGAAAGCCTTAGAATAGCATGTGAACTTATATTTGGACTTAGATAAGAACAATTATCGAATTTTTTGAAAAATTTATGGAAAATCATCTCTGAAAATGGTTTTTATTCCAACAAAAGTAATCGATATATTGGTTTATCGATACGATGTTGATTAACCTACTTTGAACAGGAAACTAAGAGCTATTTGGGGGGTTCAACTTGGGTTTTTTTTGAGTTCTTACCTTATTATAAGTGTAAATTTTTGGATGGTTTATCATAGATCATATTAGGAACATTTACGCATTCACATATTTTGATCTTACTTTTGAGCTAAACTAAGCATATGCTAGGCATACTTTAACCAAGGAACTGTGACCTGGAATTAAGAGCGATTTTTCTACAATGAAACTAGAAAGTTCATGATTAATTTATTTTAACGTTTTAAGAATGTTTTATTCTTAATTTGAAGCATGAACTTCAGTGTTTTATCCTTGCAGTTGGGAAATATTAAATTGTCCGGATAAAGTATATATATATATGCTTGATCGGCATGAGGGCTGAGTTGATTTAGCCATGACCGTCTGCTTCTATGCTATTTCCACAGTCAGTTTGAAAGCTATCTACACCAAACTTTGCACTTAGCCTTTTAGTACAAATTCGCTGCACATTTATCGGAATCGGCCGGATCGGTTGACTATAGCATATGGCTGTCAAGGGCACGAACGGTCGAAAAACGAGTTTTGGTGAGAAAAACTTTTTTGTTTTTTGTTCAAACTTTGTATATCTTAGTTTGCTATGCTTTTCCATGTTTCCACTAAGTTTGGTCGAAATATATAGTATAGCTGTCATAGAAAAGTAGAGTCTGAGAAGTAGTCTTGAGAAAAACTTTTTTGTTTTCAATGGAAATGTCCTTAAAGTTGGCAATTATTCATTTAATACGCAATTACACCTATCTACTAAATTTTGTCAAAATCGGATGACTATAGCATATAGCTGCAGTACAAATGATCGGTCGAAACACTAATTAAAGTGAGAAAACTTTTTTGTTTTAAATGTAATCCACTCCAAACTTCTTACATGTTCGTTTGTTAGGCTTTTGCATGATTCTACTAAGGTTGGTAGAAATCGGACATCTGTATAGTAGCTACCATAGAAAAGTAAGGTCCGAAAAGTAATCTTAGTTAGAACGAGAGCGTAAGTTAGTCTTCTAGTCTCTGAGATCTAGGTGTTCATACAGATGGACGGACGGACGGACAGACGGACATGGCTATATCGACTCGGCTGTTGATGCTGATGAAGAATATATATACTTTATGATATCGGAGATGATTCCTTCTGCCTGTTACATACATTTGCACGACTTTAATATACCCTTTTTACTCTACGAGTAACGGGTATAAAAACGTGCTGCAAGGGTATACAACTTAACTTTCACCTTTTGTTTTAATAAGTAAATTCCTGTTCTCAGCCTACCCAAGGATGACTTTCGACGCGTGGCTCACCTGGAACGTCATCAGCATGAGCGTCCGCCCTCGAACTTCTTTCAGCATGTGCTCATGGCTCGCTTCTTGGCCAAGTGTCTGCAGGCCGCAGGCTATTTTGGACCACAACCCCAGCCGCAACAGATACAATCTCTTACCGCTCTGATCCTACGCAGTCTTCAGTTTATACAGTTCAATACCCATGAGGTGGCTGAGCTGCATAAATACCAATCGACGGGACGTGAAAAGTCCATTTTCATAGGTGGCGCCTTGTATCCCACGCTGGCGCTATTCAATCACTCCTGTGATCCTGGCGTGGTACGCTATTTCCGTGGCACCACCATACATGTGAACAGTGTGCGACCCATTGAGGCGGGTCTGCCCATCAATGAGAACTATGGTCCTATTTATACGCAGGACAAGCGAGAGGAGAGGCAGGCCAGGCTCAAGGAGCTATACTGGTTCGAATGCTGTTGTGATGCCTGTCTGGAGAATTGGCCCCTCTTCGATGAGCTGGCCCGAGATGTCATACGTTTTCGCTGTGAGGCACCCAACAATTGTGCAGCTATTATAGAGGTGCCACCCACCTGCAATGATTTCATGGTCAAGTGTGTCACCTGCGGCGAAGTGACCAATATACTCAAAGGTCTTAAGGTAATGCAAGATACTGAAATGATGACACGCACCGCCAAGCGACTCTACGAGACGGGAGAATATGCCAAGGCGCTGAATAAGTTTGTGGACCTGATAAGGATAATGTATGAGGTGTTGGCGCCACCTTTTCCCGATTTCTGTGAAAGCCAGCAACATTTGAAGGATTGCTTCCTGAATCTGGGTAATGTATACAATTTGGATTGACGGGGAAACTCAACTTCAACTTTAATGAATAAATGAGCAAATGTTTAATAAAGTTCCTGCCAATCTTTGGGGCTAGTAGTAATAGCCACAGCGTCCATTATGCAGTTTATAGCAACCGGCAAAGCTGCTGTATTGGTAATAACAGCAGCGATAACAGTTTACGGCTGGCAACCAGCTGGTAACTGGAAATGGACAAAGGGGATTCGTTTCAGTTGAAGTTGGAGAACCAATAACTGGTACACTTACCTCCACAATTTAGTCTCCAATAGCTGCGCTCTGTGTGCTCCTTTAGATAACAGCGCTGTTCGTCCAGGTTCCAGTTCCAGAAAGGATTTTGATTGTTGTTGTTATCAAAAGGTGGTCTAAACGGCTGCGAAGTTGTGGTTGCTGGGATCTCTGTGGTGGTTGATAGTGGCAATTCTGTGGTGGTGCTGGTTGTGGTGTTGTAAGGTGACTCTGTGGTGGGTGACTCTGTGGTGGTTGTTGTTGCTGCTGTTTTTGTTGCTGTGGTGTCATCACTGACACTAGCCGGCAACTCTGTGGTAGGCAATTCCGTTGAGGTAGTTGTGGTTACCTCCAAATATTCGGGTAATTCTGGCTGTATATCCTGACCCAGTGTAACTCCACTGCACAACAAAAGAACCATTAGGCCATATTTTACTGCAAAGTCCATTTTGGTTATTAATCTTTCGACCGTTCACAGTTTCGTGCTAGCCGCTTGCCTTTAAAATTGCAACTGAAACTGAACTTCTGTCAATCAAC
Source organism: Lordiphosa fenestrarum (assembly GCA_035044985.1). Classification (NCBI taxonomy): domain Eukaryota; kingdom Metazoa; phylum Arthropoda; class Insecta; order Diptera; family Drosophilidae; genus Lordiphosa; species Lordiphosa fenestrarum. Next base: position 2,235,459 of record JAWNNO010004737.1, read on the forward strand.
AGTGGGGCAATCATCAGGCATCACTCAACTACGTCGTCGTCGTCGTCGTCGCAGCCATTAAACTTGTGGATGAGGGCGCCGTGCGGGTGTTGCTTAAGTCACTGATAAGCTTTTGACTTCATTAGTCACTTGAAAACAAACCTGCACAAATATGTATATGTATATACGTATATAATGTCTGCTCAATTGTTTTGCGATGCTTGCAATTCCGGGAATTCCTCCAAAGATTAACACTCCATCTATGTACATCAGGCAATTGTTACAGTGTACAGCTTATCATCGCTGTTGAAGGTGAAACTGGAAATTGCTTATCGTTTCAATTACTTGCGGGTGGCTGAACACGCGTGCGCAGCTTACCTTGTAACATTTCACTTTGCACATTCGTTTTTTTTTCTCGTTTGTTTGTGGGCCATAATTGTGTCACTGCAACCTGCCTTGGGTATGCATGTATATAGCCTGAGGGGACGTCATACTGATGCCTAGTCAGAGCAAAATTAGCATCCTGATAGCACATTTAATGACTTTGATTGCCAAAAGGCCAACACAGTAAATGAGTCGTCTTGCAATTGCGCTGATTGTCCACATAATTGACTCTCTATCATAAATATTGTAAAAGAGGTGCCCACCACTGACTTAGATCAGTGGTTAGCCACTCTCACAAAAAAGTATGTTCTTTCCTTTTGCTGAAACAATCTGTTTTAATCTTAGAGGAATTGACTCTTACAACTAATAATGCCAAAATCCTCTCCCCAAGTATTTCAGAAACAAGTCATCGGCAATTCATGTAAGAAAGCCGCACTTATACTACTCCGCATACCTACTTAATTTATCAAAGAGCTGTGGAGCGTATTATATCAGATCAGAATCGGTGGGTATTACTTGACCAAAAGCTTTGCTTATATATCACAATCTAAAACGGGAAAGCTAAGCTAACTTCGTATGTGCCGAAGTTTTTATACCCTTGCTAGTGCTTGCTTAAATATATTCAAAAACGAGAGCGTAAGTTAAAGTCGGCCCTGCTCGACTTCGAAATACCCGTTACTCAAGGCAATTAGTGTTTAATAACCTCATGCGGCTAAGATAAGTATGCAACGTTTTTTTAACTCTTCCATTTATTATCCGATCTTTATGAAAATTTGTGAGATTGTACATATTGGCCACATGCACTATACTGCAAAATCTGAGCTCGATAGCTTACAAATTCTAGGAAAAATCCAAATTTTGAAACAAACTTGATCTGCCTGCAGACAATACTAGCTTACATCTAAAATTTGGTTGCTCTAGCTCTTCTAGTCTCTGAGATCTAGGTGTTCATACAGACGGACGGACGGACGGACAGACGGACATGGCTATATCGACTCGGCTGTTGATGCTGATGAAGAATATATATACTTTATGATATCGGAAATGCTTCCTTCTGCCTGTTACATACATTTGCCTGACTTTAGTATACCCTTTTTACTCTACAAGTAACGGATATAAATATCTTTTTCCCCACCACGACACATTTTTGGACCGATCTTTCGTATGGGAGCTATATGATATAGTCATCCGATTTGGACACAAATTTGTGGAATTAGGTAAAAGCATGTAAATCACACAAATACCAAATTGCGGGATGCTAACATTGAAAACAAAAAAGTTGTTCTGTTTTTCACACCTATCTTTTGTAAGGCAGCTAAACCAAATACTTTTCCGATTTTCATTTAACTTGACAGAACTATAAAAAAAAGGTTAGAAAACCAATGCATAGAAAGTTTGGAAACGTTTCCATTGAAAATAAAAAAGTTTTTCTTAATAAAACTAGTTTTTCAACTGATTGTTCCTATGGGAGCTATGAGATACAGTCATCCGATACGATCGGTTCCGACATAATAGAAGTGTGCAGCAAAAAGAAGACTCTGTGCAAAACTTCAGATTGATAGCTTCAAAACTGAGAAACTAATTTGCGTAGAAACAGACAGACGGACGGACGGACAAAGTTCAATCGACTCAGCTCGTCACCCTGATCAAGAGTATATATAGTTCATTAAGTCGGAAATGAATATTTCTTTGAAAACTTCTGGGCAAAATTTATAATACCCTTTGCAAGGGTATAAAAAGACAACGCTTATAATTCTCAAGTTCGTATTCTTTGCTGCATTTGAGCGACAAGGTAAAGTTTTCAAACTAAAATAATAATAACTAATTCTAATGTGATTTTCAGAAAGAAGACTTAAGTGAACAAACAGAAAGAAAATATCCTATAAAAATATTACATATGGGATTTACAAGTGGCTTTTAGTGTCTTTAGATGTCTTACTCCTCTCACTTCCTTTTCTATGTCTAATAGTTAGAAACTGTTTTTTCCCTTTTAAAATTTAGAAAACTTTTCTACAAATCTAGCTAGTAGTAAATATTTGCTCAATTTTTAAAAGTCTCAGTCCCATTATAAGAAATTGTTTTCTAAAATATATAATGAATTGGCATTGACCCATTTTTAAGGCGAATTTCTAAAATTTTAGGGCGATTTCGCTGCTTTGCCTCCATTTATTAATGGGTCGTATCTTCTGAACTTGCCTACTCTAGGAGACCGTAGAACTAGTCACGGTGTGACTTTCTGCATAAGCTTATTATGTCTTATGCTTATGTCGTATCGAACATCTAACTTCGCTTCAGTTCAGTTCTTAGTAAAAGGTGATTCATTTTGTAATCGTCAACCCTTTCTTGCCTTGGCAACGCAGCTTGTCTGCGTATACGTATTGCATAAACCATAGAAATGACTCAATTGCTTTATAATGAAAATCAGCAGCAGCCAAAAAGTATGCAGTTAAAAATATGGAAAAAACTAGACATGAAAATGGTTGTCTTACCAGCCCCAAAGTATGCTTGTGAAGATGATATTGATATTATTTCCACCACAAAAAGTTAAATTGGTTTTATTATACTCTGAACAAAAGGTACACAGAGTATATTAAGCTTGCTCAAAAGTATATAGGTAGGTAGGTAGTTCCGGCTGACCCCAGATGGGGTCACACATAGACCTTAGGGTCCTTAATGAGGCCGGGTGATTATTTGGGTACGTTTGGCTTAGAAATCCAGGAGGATTTTCGACGTTTTGGCAAATGCCAATAATTGTTTTGGGGGCCTCTTGGCCGCTTCCTCCAAAGAAGAGAACCGTGGGGTGTGCAGAATTTTTAATCTTGTCTTTGCAATTGCTGGGCAGCTGCAAATGAGATGTTCTAGAGTTTCTGCGACTCCAGGTTCCATACATTTCCTGCAGGTGTCCTCTGTCGTTATGCCTAGCTTTATCGCATGAGCGGCTGCAGCCGAGTCTTTATAGCCATGTCTGTCCTTATGAACTAATAGATGTCAGAGATGGTAAAAGATAGATTTGGAATCTCACTTCTTCACCAAAGGATAGGTGAGAAAAAAAAGAGTGGTCACTGCTTCAGCGCTGCTTTTAGCTCCTAGCAGCAGCAAAATTCTTCGAGAGCATACACTTTCGTCGGAAATGATCTATTTTCTTTCTTTTTTTTCTAGTTTTTAGATATTCTCTCTTAAATAATATTGATACCCTTGCAGACGGTATATTAAAATAGTGCAAATGCTTGTAACCCACAGAAGGAAGTGTCTGCGACCATATAAAGTATATCTATTCTTGATCAGCATGACGGACTGAGTTGATTTTGCCATTTTAAGACATTTTTTGAGCACATTCGAGTCTTTCGAGATCTCAGTTTGACTAAAATGGTCTTAAATGCGATCGTTTTGTGATTATACAGGGTGCGCCATATAAAGTGTCGGTATGGCAACACTGAATAAATATAAAAACAAACAACCGATTGCTATATGTTGATCTTGTTCCTTTAATTTGGTCCTGTACAATTTATTTCGACTACTTTTTGAACACATCAATCAAGTGGCCGCCTTTATTGGCCACAACAAAATGTGCCCTTTTTGCGGCATTTTCCATCACTTTTTCGAGCGTCTCAGTCGATAAAGTGGCGATTTCGGCACGAATGTTGGCCTTAAGCTCTTCAATGGTCTGTGGATCGCTGGCGTAAGCCTTGATTTTTAAATAGCCACACAAAAAGAAGTCTGGGGCGGTCAAATCTGGAGATCTGGGTGGCCAGTCAATATCGCCTCTTTTTGATACCAGGCGTCCAGGGACGTGTAAAGGTATTTCATGGATGCGGTGTGGATTTTCCGTGCCCATATGCGACAATTTTGCTTATTAACACCACCAGAAAGTGTGAAATGGGCCTCAACGGTCATCAAAATTTGTTTCCAATTGTTAGCACAATGAACGATTATTTTCGATGAACAGCGTCACTATTTCGGCACTTTGTTTTGGTGTGAAGCGTTCGTTGAAAATTGTACTAGATTGATGTTTCCACAACATGTCTAACAAGAGCAATAGGTTGGTAAATGTCAAAGTTAATTAGTGTTGCCATACCGACACTTTATATGGCGCACCCTGTAAATGATGCTCATTTGCTCTTAATGCTCCGAAGAAAATGGTACCCTAACCGAATCAGTAACGAATCTTCTACAAGAGTCATTTTAAGTCCGCTCTTCTAATCAGACTTAGTCTCGTTTTCGAGTCATTTTCGGGTCTTTTTTCAATTAACCACATTTTAAGCATATGCAAGAGTCATATTCTAGTCTTCTTGTAATCGCTCATGAGAGTTATCTTTTTTTAATCATCAAAGGACTCGACACAAAATCATTAAGGTGATTTATGTAAAAATGATCTCCCAAATGTTTAATTGAGGGCGTACAGCCACATAAGCTTCGGTAGTGTCCTCAAAGTATTAGTCCCACCCAACATTTGGTAGTTCATTTGAACAAAAATCTACCGGATGATTTTTTTTGGAGCTCTTTTGATGATCAAGAAGAGAGAAGCTGAAAAAGACACTTGAAATTGACTCAGGCATATGCTCCAAATTGGATTTATTGAAAAACCACACGTAAAAGATTTCTAAATGACTTGAAAATGAGTCGGAAGTGATCAGAAGAATGGGTTAGAGTCGATTCTTCAAATAGAGTTGTGGCTAGGGTAACATTTCCTCCCTACAAAAGTTTACGGCTCGAAAAAGTCTCGACTGTGATTGAATGGAATCATATCTTTTCTTAGTTTCGGTGGTTTCCTATTCAAGTCTTCCTATTCAAGTCTATCCTAATCTATTAAATAAGTTTGACTTATCAGACTTATCATCCATCAGCTCACCAGTTCCATTGCTCTTTCTCTCTTATTTTCATTGTTCTCTTTAATATCCCCTCTCACTTGTGAATTTTGCAGCTTGGACAAAAACCTTTATAAATGGTTTGTGTCCAGGATGATCCCTTAGCCAAAAACACAGTCAAACTCTTCCTTTAATTGGTGTTTTCTTAAGATTTTATTACACATAATACATAATACACTTAATAATTTATGAAATACGTGTAGCAGCTGTGCTCGATAGTTTTACATAAAAAGACATATCGAATATCAACAAATGGGTTTTTGCGTTTCGCTTTCGAGATGCGTACGATAATTTAGCTTAAAAACTTATACAAAACATACAATAATATTCAATTAATACAACTAAAAACAAAGCGGTTGTTCTCATTCTTTAACAAATAAAACTTGTACAATTCCTTTGGGGTGAACTAAACTAAGAGAATTATAATGGAATTATTGCTGTGATGCGGGGGGAGCGGAGCGGAGTAATAACTGCTGGTGCACAGGGTACAACAATAAGCATTTCGCATACGTGTTAAGCGGCATTTCACTTAGAAGTCATACGAGCTGGCCTCATCGTCGCCCTTGCGCACTTTAAAGATGAATTTGTAGATGAGAGCTGCCAAAATGCCGCCGGCCAGGGGACCCACCCAATAGACCCAATGATCTGTCCACATGCCCTGTACCACAGCGGGGCCGAAGGAGCGGGCTGGATTCATGCTGGCTCCACTCAGTTGGACCTGCAAAGATTTAAAAGCAAAGTGAGTAAAAACTGGACTAAGTTCGTTGACTTTTTTTCCTACATACCGCGCACAAGTGTCCTGCAGCAATGGAGAGACCCACAGCCAAAGGTGCCGAGCCCTTAATATCCTGACGACCCGGATCCGACACTGCCTTGACCACAAACACCAGTATGAAGGTGATCAGTGCTTCAATTAAAACGGCCTGACCCACATCCAGGGCTGGATTATAGGAGGATACACCCAAACTGCTGCCGACAATGCCACTGAGTGCCACACGGATGACAGCAGCTCCGGCTATGCCGCCCACACACTGTACAATAATATAGAAGGCCGCCTTCAGTATGCTCATCTCGCCCACAATGAGGAATCCAATGGTCACAGCGGGATTGATGTGACAACCACTGATGTGTCCCAGGCCCTGAATAAGTAAATAAAACGGGGAAATGTTAGACCATCGCCGGGAATGAGAACGCACTTTAGACTCTGCAACAATATCTTCACCATCAACATTTCTGGGTTGGGTAATGTTTACCCTTTGCCATGGCAGCTGTTGCACAATGCCCAGACCTGCGAATTCGCATTCAACGGATACAAGCAATTTGTGCGCTGACACTGAGATGCACTCGAAGCCCAACTCGATACTCGGTGTCTTTTTCTCATTTAAAGTTCAAGCAGCCGCTTCAGTCGAAAGTAAAAGTGTTTGTTGAGTCATCGCTGCACTCAGAATTTAGGCAAAATGGAAATCTGCCACTTGGGTACCCACATGCATATGTGTTATGAATGAATCGGGCAGCCGGCACCCAAGGTCGCAGCTCCATATCTTTCGGGTGATTCGGATTCGATTTCGATATGGTCTCGCTCGCACATGGCCAATGTCGTGCGTTTCGCGTTTAATTAATAAATGCAGCAAACGCAAAAAGCCAAATCAAATTGGTTAGCCCGGTCCAGGTCCAGTCCACAACCGCCGAACGCTAATTACAAACCGCAGCAAGTTCGAGCCAGATGCATGCAAACAAACGCCCGGCCCGGGCCCGGCCGGCTAGGCCCGGCAATGGCAACTTGACATTTTGCGTCTGCGCATGCGTGCCAGGCAATTTTTCAACTTTTTATGGCAGGTGACTGTGTGAAAAATGCATTGGCATAATCATCAAGATCAAAGCAAAATTAATCCAACACAATTCGCTAGGCCTGAAAGTTGTTAACTTGGCCACATTGTTCTTTGGCCCGTCGGAGATTTGATGATATTGGGTTTTGCTATTGTGCACCGCTTTGAGTCATGAAATTAATCAAAAAATTTAATTATAGGCAAGCGATGTATTGAAAACCCACAATTACATGTAATTTATGCCACAAAGTTGAGTGTGTGTGTGTGAGTGTGTGTGTGTGTGCGTATGAAGTGCGTGTGAAATGAATATTAATGAGTCATTCTTGCATTTTATTTATTGAACAATTGTTGTACAAGAACAGTGAATGGCTTACAATTCCACTCAGATGGCATTGGTTTTTCTGAGTAAATTGTTTGACAACATAAATGCTCAGTAAGGTTTGCCATTTTACTTGAAATCATTCAAGATTTATTGAGATGCCAGCCGAAATGCTGGAAAAAGTGTGCCAAATTAAGATAATTTTGGTAAACTAACTAGCAGGCATAAATATGCCAAATTTTCTATTTTTTTTTCAATTTTCCAAAAATAAACTCTTTGAAAATCAACCTTTAGATTTCAGATTGAAATGCACTTCAAAGGTTTGTGTCTCAGCTATTTATCCCATACACATTTAGGGAAATTTGTGATAGTCTCGGCGGACATTTTTTAGTAGCCATTAAAAGGCTAAAAAAGCCCAAAAAAAAGTAGCTATAAGCAGACGTTGTCAAAAGAAGAAACTATAAAATCTCAAGTAAAATTGATCAAATTCAAATCTTTTAGCAGCCTGTCCACCTTTTAGTTGGCAAGCTACACTATCTATAGAAAACTATATTGTACATAGAGCTATCTGTCACATAAACCAACAAATGACAGAGCAAAATCTATGTAGAAGCTATGTAGAAGATGAGAAATCGGCCCTAAGTCTAGCAAAAAGTTATATTTCCGTTATTTCGGTTATATTTCCATAAAATATAGTTGATGTTTGAATTTCAGAAAATGACATCAACTGAAATGAGTTAATGTTTCAGCTGTAAAAATTTGTGTTTAGCTTACGAGTCGTATTAGGCAGATTTTTCAAAACTTTTAGGCCATTTTAAATTCTTCGGCTTTCAATATTAGTCATAATTCAACTAAAGTACGCTTTTGGGTATACAATCATACTTGGATCAAGAATTTTCGACATCAATAGTTCGATAAGAGTGAAAATTCTCGAACCAAGAGCGAAATTCTTGATCCAAGTATGCATTTTTGATCACAGTTTTCTTGATCCAAGAGTTTCAAATCTTGATCTAAGTACTAATCATTCTCATATCAATCAAAATAGTTCTTGAATCAAGTGCTAAACATACTCAAATTCAAGATTGCTCATTCTCTCTCATTGTCAAAAACCGAGAGCGTTCTTTTTAGTATCAAGAGCTAATCAGATTCAAGAGTAAGATCGATTACTCTTAAATCAAGAGCTTCACAGATTCCAATTTAAAATCCATTTTTTTTTTTCATTGTGTTTAAATTTTAATTCATCGAAAATTAATTGTTAATCCATGAAGCAAGTTTAAGCCGGCTCTAGGAAAACTCAACACCTCAAAGCAGCATCAGTCTTTGTCTGCCAACTGCCAGTCGAACAGGCAGTCTCTCCATGCTAGCAATGGCATAACTGATTGGGAATTCCAAAGCAAAATGAGTGCAAAAAAGCTTAACCACACACCGCTCTCACATAAAATACAAAACTGTAGGAGCAAACTCAACGCTATTCTCTCAAATGTGCTTGCTCTCCTCTCTCAGTTTCTTTACCTCACTCCCCTCGCCTAAAAGCACCAAGGTGAGAACGAATTTAGCTTGATTTCAAGAGTGAAATTCTTGAAAATTCAAGAACGAATAATTTTTTTCAAGAGCGTTTGTTCTTAAGTTATTCGTTCTACTTTTTTCTGGTTGTAGACCTTCGTTTTTCTATTTTGCCGTCTTAAGGTTCGCTTTGATGTACTCACGTAGAGACCTACTCAGAAATGTCTGAACGGACTTGGACTTGGACATTTGGCACTGTGATAGTTGCTTACCTAAAATATATTCAGTAGGCTATTTAACTTTCATTTTCAGTTATCATAAGTTCGAGCGGCTGGTAACACAAAAATATAGTTTAAACAGTCTAAAATATGTCTGAAATAACGAAAATCTAACTCAAAAACGAAAGAGTGTAATAAAAAGTTGAGATATGAGGGAGAGCAACAATTGAGCCCTTCGAGCAGATTGTAGAGCTGCCGAAACTTCAGAGCAGGCGAGCAATCGATCTCAGAGTGCTTCCAAACTACTCGATCGATACCATTTAATCCTAAAAGATCTCTGTGGTAACTGACCTAGCCAAAAGCCTTTAAATACTGCTACTGCGCAGAGGAGAAGATGAGAAAGCAGAGTTTAATCAAAGACTCAACCAGAAGAATAACTATATTATATGTGTGTTGACATTTTCTAAGCTTTGTTAAATTTCCGATACATTTCCTAAGAGCTGCCGCAACACTTCACTTCACCTAGACCTAGCAAAAAGACAACTTATTCCGCTGCATGTTAGCTAAGGCTACATTGTGACTGTTCCTTAAACAGAAAAATGCCAACAAATGTCTGGTTCCAGGAAGAAACCAAACTTAAAATAGTTGCAGCTCTTGCCACTTTTTTTGAGTTTTTTTTAATTAAGATTAAGTTTTTCTTGATTTCCATTGTGGCTCAATTTGATTGCCTAAGCTCTACGGCATCGCTTGGGTAATTTCAATGACAAAATTCTCCAAAATTTTTGACAATTCAAGCATAAAACCGTACCGAAATGTGCAGTCAAGCCGCCTGCCATTCTCATTCTCTGGCTGAATTGGCCAACCGCATGCGTCAACACTCTCTATTGACCCCCAAAAGATACTTTGGCTGGCAGTCGCAGTGGTCCGTGTGCCGTTTGGCTACTCCAAGTCTGCCGTCAAGTGAGATATGTGTGTTTGTTTATTTATTTACAGAGATAAAACAGATTTCGATCGGCTTACGCATGCGCAGTCACAATGTCTGCCCGCGTTTGTTGTTGTTGTTGTGGTTGTTGTTGCGACATTTAACGCTTAAATCATATTTTATGGCTTTTTAGTTAAATTGAATGTTAACTTGTTTGTTTCGTTCTGGTTTTCTGCAGCCACCGTTGCTGCTGCAATTCAAGTTCGACGCACAGGCCAAAGCCAAAGTCGTAGTCGAAAAACGTGATTCGTGATACGCACCATTAAGGCAGTTGTAAGTTGGAAGTTGCATGTTGCGGATTTCTTATATATGAAACTGTCGCCACAATTGCAAAACAGAAACCCAGCCCTAAGTTGGATGGATAAACATCCACATCCACTGCCGGCATTTGCAATTTATTTGATTTACTTTCGAGTGCGACCTGCATAAAAATTACACTGGGAATTTATGATATTTGCATTTGGCTGCGCCTCGTTTCCTTTTGGCAGTCTGTCAAACGTACATCTCATGCCAGCGCAATGCAAACTAAGTACACATTTGCATTTGATGTGCCCGCCATGCAAAAGTTTTTCTTAGATTTCATATCAAATTCGCCTTCGTCAATAGCTTTTCCATTCTGTGTACGGGCCAGGCATTAAATTACCCGCAATTAGCACGTTTTCTCATTTGCCATGCTTCATTGACCAGTTTTGTTGTAGTGACGAACACACACACACTCAATTGTCGTCACACCATATCTTTGGTATGCCTCGGAGCGGAGAGTGCAGCCAACCCAATCTCAGATTCACAGACTCGTGCCACACGTCAGCGCCTCCAACTGCCACCTGAAACTTCAACATAAAAATCGAACAGCTGCCCCTGCCGAGCTGCTCTTTCACCTGATGCTGCCCGCCTCCTGATGTTGTGGTTTGTGCAATCGAAACTAATTTTGTAAATAATCGCTGATGGTGCAAAATCATGGAAATGTGATGTAAAATAATAAAGGTGGACAGCTTCAAATGCTGCCCATTGCTTCATTGTTGTGGCTAATTAGGTTACCATTGCATGGTACGAAGCGATATGCTTCCGAACTGGATCAGCATATTGTTACTTGAACCAGTTTAAAATCTCTAATAGGTTTTGAAATATATTCTTGATTAGCATTCGAGTTGATTTAGCCATATTCAACTGTGTTTTTCTTTGAACAAACAGAACTGAAAGACAAGCATGTACAAAAGAGTTTAATTTTCTGTAAAAGTAGTAAAAGAAGATCAAAATTATGTCAGATAATGGTAGATCGGCCTAAAATACTAGTCTTAAAGCCTCATAAACTCGGAGTTTCCGTTCGTCACAAAGCCTAACCCTTTTTTTCTAAGATTGTTAAGCCACTTTCCTTTTATTTCCAATGAATTGGAGGGTTTAGGTAAAAATAGCATTGATGCGAACCGGCGGCAAATAAGAACTTGATCGGTTCAGTGGTTCGGAGAGACTTTGAACCGCAGAATCGTAAGTATTAAGTTAAGTATTAAATATGTTGTCATTGAATGCTTTTTCATACCAAACAGCTTACCTAGAGAGTCATTTCCCCGAACTTTGACTAAATTATTTGAAATATTATTATTTTAATTAAGTCACTTTTCAACAATTGCAAAATTGAACATTTGAATAGTCCAAAAAGGGAACCAGGGCGAACCGACTTGAATTTTGAAATAATTAATTTTTATTCCCTTGCAGAGGGTATTATGATAATGTCGGGATGTTTGTAACACATAGAAGTAAGCATCTCTGTACACATAAAGTATATATTTTCTTGATCGGCACGACAAGATGTGTTGATTTAGCCATATCCATTTGTCCGTCAGTCCGTCCGACTGTTTCTATGTTATCTCCTCCTTCAGTTTGAAAGCTATCTTCACCAAACTTTACACGAAGTCTTCAAATACATATAAACTGCACATTTGTCGGAACCGGCCGAACCGGATGACTATAGCATATAGCTGTCATAGGAACGAACGGTCGAAAAACTAGTTGTAGCAAGACAAACTTTTTGTTTTTAATGCAAACGTCTCCAAACTTTGTATTTCTTAATTGGCTATGCTTTCCACTAAGATTGGTCGAAGTCGGACATCTATATAGTATAGCTGTCATAGAAAAGTAGAATTTGAAAAGTAGTCTTAGTGAGAAAAACTTTTTTGTTTTCAATGGGAAGGTCCTTAAAATTGTCATTTATTTATTTGATATGCTTTCACACGATTCCACAAAGTTTTGCGAAAATCGGCTGCCTATAGCATATAGCTGCCGTACGAATCATCGTTCGAAAAAGTAGTTCTATTGAGAAAACCTTTTTTGTTTTAAATGGAATCGACTCCAAAGTTCTTGCATGATCGTTTGTTAGGCTTTTGCATGATTCCAATAAGTTTGATCGAAATCGAAATCGGACATCTATATAGTATAGCTGCCATGGAAAAGTCAGGACCGAAAAGTAGTCCCAGTTAGAAAAACATGCTGCAAGGGTATACAAAAAGTTCTGCTGAGCCGAATTTAGTTTTCCTCTATATTGTTTTTATTGATTTAAATTAAAATTTTCTCTTCTACACTAAAATAACCCGTTAAACCGAAGCAAGTTTGCCAAAATAGCTGAGCCGGAACCTGTTCCGAACCTAACGTTTTGGATCCGTTCAACAGAAGTGCTAGACATTCTTAGATCTGATATATCGCTTAAAGATGTCGTAAAACCTTGTCTATAGTGAGCTACAGAGTCTCAGAATCTCCTGGAAAGTATGCTGAGAGACTTCAAAAAACACCTTGAAGTTTTGCACATCTCATCCTTGTAATCAAAACCTTTGGCCAATTAACTTGAACCTTTAATTTTCATATCTTAACCATTACTTTGTTATTGTGGTTCAAGTCCGCAAACCTGAGGTTCGAAAAAACGTTATATTTCCCACAGTTTTATATTTAGATCGATAGGTTCGTAAACCTTCTTTTCTGACTAACTCTTAAGTCCCTCACTATCATTAATGCTGCTTAATTTTTCAAGAATTAACAAAAAGGGCTATTCAAAATGGTGCTCACATTCATCAGTTAATCCAGTGAAGAGCGGTATGGAAGGTGAAGTCACAAGATCGAGTAACAATCATAGAATACAAAAGCTACAACAACAAAGCACATTGCCTAAGATGCCAACTAGAGCCACGGAATCAACCGTTTTACTTTTATCTATCAACATTCTGGCTATCTTCTTCCATAAGCTACACCATTTAAAAACTATTTGTTTGGCTGGACTTACTACTGAATAAGTAAGCAGAACTCAACCTGTTTTGAAAGAATACCAAAATCATTCAAGGTAAGTAACAAGAATAGTACTAAAACATCAATGTCTTTACTCATGGTTTGGTGTATAGCAGTATGGAAGCGGCTAAAGAAGGTATAAGAATGACTGAAAGGTTTCATTTAAAACTGATAACAACTCAAAACAATTTCTTGTTACCCTTGTCAATTGATTTTACCTTAAACTTGTCACCTGAAGCTATATAAAAAGCTTTTGCATGTTAACTGGAAGATATTTGAATTTGTGTCTATCATAAAGTTTTATTTTTGCTTGCCATAATTTGTGAAAAAAGGCGAACAGCGCTAAAAAATGCTAAAAACAGCAACGTCAACAACAATGACAACAACAACAACAGCAGCAACAAGCAAAGCATAACGTAATTAAACGCATAATAATCTAATTGCATATTTTGCGTGTTGATTAATGTTAATTGCCGGCGCGGACGCTTTTGCTGCCAGCGAGCATTTATTATTCGACGTTCGCATTCGAATTTGAAGCGTTCGAACGTTACTCATACGCCGCATGTGCAGCGGCTAATGACAGTGCGTGTGCGCGTCTGCGTGTGTGTGCGTCTGCGTGTGTGTGTGTATCTGTAAATCTGTCAATTTTGTAAATTACATTCGCACGCAGACATACGCGCCTGCATTCGTTTGCCGTTTTTATGCGCTTGTTTTCTGTGTTGTTTTTTTCTCTTGCATTTTAAATGCCAATGTCTTGCCCAAAAACAAAACACACACACACCAAAATGCAACTTGTGAATGAGTTTCCAAACGCTCGACCCGAAAGTGTAACGCATGTCCTTGAACGCACCAGCTCCCCTCCCCTCAACCCGCACTGCATTGCATTTGCCTTGGTTTCGAATTCGCACACGATGCGTTCTCCGATTCGATCAGCGATTTGATTTTGGTATTTACCTGGGCCAGTGTGGCCACCGTCAAGCCAAAGGTGAACGCAATCTGTGGTACACTTCCGCTCGTGGTGCTGCCAACGCCGACGAATACCAAGAAAAATGTGCCCACCAGTTCACCGAGCAGCATGCGCCAGATTTTCTTGTTCTCGGTTATGTCGGCAACGCCAACGAATTTCGACATGTCTGCGAAAAAGAAGAGAGAGAACCAAAGAAAAATCAACAATTATGTATTATGTATTAATTATGGAATTAACAGAGTCACCGATTCACAATATTTAGCGAAGTTCCCACCAAATGACACTCATAATTCTAAGCCCTTTCTGTGATCTTTGCCCGTTTTGATTAATTATATTGTTCAATAGCACTTGGTTTTTTTTTCATCTGTCTACACTTCCTGACAGCAGGCTTTTAAGTAATATGATTAAAGAATTTCATAGTACAATGCTAATGAGCAGATGTTAATTAATTTATTTATACAAACAATTAATTTGCAAATATTTGCGAAAAAAAAGGTTAGCTTAAGGTGAGAGAGATGCAGAAAAAGTAAACACAATTAGAACCGCAAAACCTTTGGGCTAAGTCTAATTATTTAAGTAAGTTCTTTAGAGATTATGTCTCATTTAATGAGACTCCACATTGCCACATTGCCACAGGGTCATTAGGATGGAGTGAAAGACCAAGTTTAATACTCGGTACCAAGGAAACAAACAGTTCTCAGAGGCGGTAAGAGAAAGAGGTTCGACTTCTTATACTTCTTGTACTTGAAAGCAGATCAAGTTTTTTTCTAAAATCTCCCACAGTCTTATAGATAGAAACTTCGTAAATTTTGATCATTAAAAGTAATCAGGATTATTTATCAATCCGCCAAGGAATAGACAACGAGAAAGCTAAGCTAAATTCGTCTGTGCCGAAGTTTTTATACCCTTGCAAGTGCTCGCTTAAATATTTTCAAAAAATACTCTTTTCCCATTTTCCGACCGATCGTTCGTATGGGAGCTATATGATAAAATCATCCGATTCGGCCAAAAATTTGTAAAATTATGTCAAAGCATGTGAAACTAACAAATACAAAATTGCAGGATTCTACCATTAAAAACAAAAAAGTTTTTCTAAGACTGTTTTTCAGACCTATCTTTTGTAAGGCAGGCATACCATATAGTTGTCTGACTTTAATAAAACTTGGGGTAGAATTATGAAAAAACATATAAAACCTACGATTACAAAGTTTGAAGACGTTTCCATTGAAATGAAAAAAGTTTTTCTCACTAAAACTAGTTTTCCGACCGATTGTTCCTATGACAGCTATGCGATATAGTCATCCGATACGGTCGGTTCCGACATATTAGTAGTGTGCAGCAAAAAGAAGACTCTGTGCAAAATTTCAGCTCGATAGCTTTAAAGCTGAGAGACTAGTTCGCGTAGAAACACACAGACGGACAGACGGACGGACAAAGCTCAATCGACTCAGCTCGTCACCCTGATAAAAAAATATATACAGTTTATGGGTTCGGAAATGAATATTTCTATGCGTTGCTAAAGGTATAAAAATCGAATCAAGGATGGTCAAGTTACTAGCAAAAGAAGTTGCTGTGCTGCTGCGTTTGATTTGGCTTCTGCTTCAAAGAAAATCAAAAGACGCCTTCGAACTGAACACAAGAAACGATTTTTCAAAAATGCGAGCAGTCGAGACGCTTTAAAACTTTTGACATTTGCACTGCCCACTGATATCCCACAGCAGCGCAAGTCGCAGCTGCTGAGGTTGGTCAGAAGCGCAAGTTTGTGGCTGCGTCGTCGCTACAAAAGTTACTCGCGACTGTTTTCTGCTTTTGCGTATGGCATGATACAACATACGAAACATGGCACCAACAACAATGATATGTAAAGAGAGCGAGAGAGATAAAGAGAATGAGCGTGATTGTAAAAGCTAACGGTAACGGTAAGTGTACGACAAAAAAAAAACAAGCAGACGCGAACAACTTCTGTCGAGATTATGAAACAACGACTGCTGCTGCTGCATCCTTTTTTTTCCAAATTCGTTTGTCAAAGCTGTAAAATGTATAAATTTGACGGCATTTGCGACTTCGGCATGTCCTTCAGTTCATCTCACAAACACAAACTCTCTTTAACCATGTTAAAGGCGTGAACCAGATCGTCTTTACAAAATAACTTTGTTTTGATGGCAAGCTCTTAAGCTTTCTGTTGTCTTAGCTGCTCCAATCCTATTCAGCCATTGTCATTGCCATGGTTTCTGGGTCATTGCTGGCTAAGTTCGGTGAAACTGCGGAGCATATCTGGCAAACATATTTCTGATCTTTGCCTATTAAATCTGTATGGACCTTCGGAAATTGGGTAGGAATGGTTAAGATAGCCTGTATCAAGGTTTTTGCCAAAAACTATTATTAAACCATTTCGAAGGTCGTTGTCTTTCCTATAAACATTTCGAATCCATCACTTCCAATTGCCTAAAGAGATGGACGTTTTTCAAAGGATTTGACAATTGTAGTTGCTTTCCCCCGAAATAGTCGAAAGTTAAGATATGTTCTTCAGTAATAGTATACCGAGATGAAATATTCTTAGAAAAGGTCATAACTAAGGGGTTGTCTTAACGACCCTCAAAATAAATAGCCGTAATAGGTTACTTGCTATAAGATCTTATAATGATTTGTCAGCACTTATCATATTAAAATTGTAAGCTTTGCAGATTGATCAGAAACTCCAGTTCCATCATAAGCTGTTGCAAAATTCTGAAGATATTGACTTTTATTCAGCTTAGGTCGATCTTTTAAAGCAGTACTCATTTTCGTTCGATTCAGAATATACACTGAAAGAACTCGCAGCGGATGTATCATTATAAATTCAGGAACTTTTAGAACTATTGAATAATTGGAAATATTTGGATTTCAGTTGCTGGCCAAACACACGGGCGATGGCCATAAACGGCTTCACCTCATTACTAAAGCCCATTTAATGCTCATGTAAATAGAACAAATACTTATCATTCCGTGTCACAAAAAAACGGTGTACCACTTAGTATGTGTCTGTCATTCAACAGAATGTCAGAGCGAAAAATGTACCACTGATAAGCGATGTTATCGTCAAGTTCGCACACTTCATTTAATACGGCAATTATCTTTCATGTTGCTCACGCCTCGCCTCCAGTTTGGGTTGTCTTCATGAACGGGGCGATAAATGGCACGTCTTAGCGCCACTTGAAAGTAAATACATATATGTATGTAGGTATCATGTGGTAAAAGAAAACGAAGTGACTTCTTTTAAACGTGCAGTTGGGTTACTTAATGAATTTCAGTCATTTGCCACAGAAAGTGAAAACAATTGAAGCAAATCCTCCCTCCATTAGTTAGTAGTTTTTTTTTGGTCTTCGAAAGCCCTTAATGTTTACTTTGCGCCAAGTAACAAATGAAGTTAGCTTCAAACAAAAATCCCCTCTTCCATAAGTACTTAGTTTTAAACAAAAAATCCCCCCAAACAATTGAAGTTCGTGTGTCTCTCTTGTGAATCTATCAAAGTCATGACGATAAAAAATTTCTTTAAAGAATTTCCATGACAATCTTTTCTAAGAATTCAATCAAAATGCGGCATTGGTTGTTTTGTTTATCAGTCATATTTTTGATATATAAATAGCCCAGAAATTCCAAACAGAAAAACGAAACATAGATTGAATAAGAGCAGACCAAAAAATTCTCCCACACACAAAACTGATCGCACATCAAATTGTTGACATGCCAAATTAGCATAAATGCAAAAATTTATGTGATTTCCACTTGTCTATGTAAATTTTCATGTGTTAGAGTAGCGCTTTAACAATAACAAAATAAAAGCGTAACTAATTTAAGATAAGAGGAGAAAAACTGTCAGCAGCTTATTAACAAGACACTTTATTTTCTTTGTTTATAACTTGACTATTGTAAGGCTAATCGTTAGAAGCTAGAGACTTCTAGTGTCACGACGACCCTAGAGGTGACGGACAAATAGAGACCCTGCAGGATATTTCGAGCCAAGTACACAGAACAATGTCAGGGCAGAACAGAAGATGTCAGGGCTAAAATCAATCCCACACGATAGCAGAGCTCGACTTCTGTTCTAGCTGTCGAAATGAGGAGACGATAGACAGCATCCAAGTCCATATTTGCAGCTACCCTGCACTTCTTACAAATCGCAGCCAGTACATAATAAAAACATATATCCAAAATCTTGGCAATCTGGCAAATCTGCACTCATTTCATCTACTCCTCAAAATGGTTTCCTATATCAAAGTAATTACAAACGCCAGAAAACTTGCACGGAGTTAACACCACCAACTAGTCCAAATTCAGCACAAGCTGAAGCTTGTAAAGTTTGTGACACATTCAAAACAGCAGTCCACCTCCCGCCCAACTACTTCAGCAGGCTACTTGTAAGCAATTATAGTAACCAATACAGAGTAGCGAAACGGCTGATGTGTTCAGGCACAAGCCGATAAAGTTACTGGTCAATTGTGGATTTTAGCATAACTCTTCGTTTAATTCTGTTAGTAATTTTATTATAGTACTATGCTCCACGGACCTCAGGAGCACAGAAATGTGTTCACATCAGCTGGCAAAAGATATTATATTAAAAATATTTTTTATTCCCTCCAAGAGTTCTAATAAAAGTTGGCTTTAAATATCAACAGGAAGTTATGAATTGGCAGTCAAGAAAGTCATATGAGAACCTTATATAGTACTTTTTGCATGTAATCAAGCCTCGAGCTGTGGTATAATCATTACTTCCTGTATTTAATTACTTTTCATTAAAACAGATAATGAAACGACTTTTTAAGTAATTTTAATTATAACTTGGGACTACGATTATTCAATGAATATGTAAAAGTGTAATTACTTTTACAATTACTTGAATAATTGTAACATTAGACGGGCAATACTTGGTAATTGTGCAGGCAAAGTTGAAATATTCATGTAATTGTGGGTGAAAACTATGATTGTTTACCAATCAACACAAAATTTAATTCATTGCTGTTCAGAGTTATGAATATCTAACTAAAATTGTTATTTTTTCTAAGAAGCCCATGTAATTAAATAAATAAATATATGTGGCTAATTTGTAAACAGTTGAATAGTTATACCAAGCACTGGCAAACATTTCAGTTTTTATCTACAAATGTATCAACATTTCAGACGAAGTTAAACAATAATCCCCCTTTACCGGTAGAATTATTTAAGTAATTGTAAAAGAAGGGTTTGGAAACCCTCTTTGCTCGCAGCTCTCGAGAGTCATGGCTTCGGCTTTTGGTCCAAAAAGTATAATACTATACCGTTCATCCGATTGCGATAAGTCTTTGGAAAAATGGTTGGTTCTTAGTTAAAGAAACAGGCGGAAATTGTCTAAAAACTCGAGATTTGCCAAATAAAACTGCATTTCCGATGTGAACTAGTATATATTTTTTTGCTTCTCATTTGTATGAACAAACGTGTCTCAGAGATTGGCCAAAAAGATCGATGGCTCGTGTGGTAGTTTATATATTTTCTGGCAGATCAAAGTGTGGCTCACGAGCCGAAAGCTGTGGTACACGATCTGAGAGCTGTGGCTCGCAGCACTGAGCCGATAGCTGTGGCCCACGAGCTGAGAGCCGGTTGACGGCTCACGAGCTATGGCTCTCAGCTCAGAGCCGAGTGCAGTGGCTCACGAGCCGAGAGACGATTGATGGCTCATGGCTCTCGACCTAGAGCTCTCAGCTCTGAGCGAGAGTCGTAAAGAGGCAGAGTGCTAGGCTCGCTCGCGAGCCCTGTGTAAAAATAATTAAATTATGTATTAATTCCTTTGTCGATTACTCAGAAATTATATTAAGGATTGTTTTATATTATCTGGTATTGGTAATGATAATGATAATTGGAGTTTACAGCTCTCATCAGAAACTAAAGAAGTGAACAAATAAAAGCAAGGAATATGAATTTTGAAATGAAACTTTTTTCATATTTACCTGCAGACAACTTAAAAGGCTTTTAATGGACGTTATTTTTTTTGTTTTGCAATCCAGCCAGTTGCCACTAATACCCTTCTTGCCCCGCAGGCATCAATATAATGTCAAACATAATTACAACGAACCGTAAAATAAATCCGCTGTCAATCAGTCAATAAAAGTGCCTTCAAACACAGCTGGTATACAAAATTAATAACTTCATCAATTTGATTGTTTAATAAGCATTTTTCACAAAATTAATCACTAGAATTGCAATTGAAATTCAAGTTCAATGAAACCTTCCCGCGACCAACGACGACGACGACGACTTTTGACTTGTATATATAAATATACATGGGATATGCATTTAAGGCGCTGAAATTGTTTACTAACTTCAGCTACCAAATTAGCACTCAAATGTTGCGCAAATAACAAATTGGTTAATTTTGATTATATTCTATTAGAAGTATTTACACGGTATTTACGGCACAAGCCTTTGGATGTTAACCATAAAAACTGTGACTCAGAGTCGGCTGGCTATAATTGATGACTTCTATGTTGGCTAAATGGTAAAGGGTAATTTATCATTTATTTAGCACGCACTAGAACGATCATGGGCCAAACATAAACCTGCTACCAGCTTCTTGGCGTAGCGGCCATAAAGATAGGCTCTGGCATAAAAATCTTATCGCCTAAACTAAACTGGGCACTTGTCTGGCTTGCTTAGGACCCATAAATAAGCCAGAAGATTGTGCTAGTCTGCTTTAATTTGTAAAGTAACCTTTGGATGGTTTAGTTTTTGGAAATAGGTCAAAGAGTAATACACTGTGAACGAAAGTTGATGCTGGTGATGAAAGCAACACTTTTTACAACAAACTTCCCTCAATTTGGACTGATTTATTAGTTTAGTAATCGATTCACCTGAGACTAAATCAATTTAATGCCTGCCATAAAAACATACACACACCTCCCGCACAAGAGTCCCTGCCCAGGGGACTAATTAATGAATTTATAACACAAATTTATGGCCTAAGCCACATCCGAACCGGTTTCTACTTACTTTTTTCTTACAAATTTAATAAAATCATCACCTGTATTCAATAAAACTGACTTGCGAGAAGCGTAAAATGTTGCGCAAGCCGAAATTAATAATCCGATTAAATTGATTAATTATTGTAGACGAAGAAAACACGAGCCTTTTGTACTGTAATTACCAAAAAAAAACCAACACAGACCTGGCCTGGCAAATACAAAACCGTTTCATATGTGGCATAAGGCTAAATTAGCAAAATTATGCGTTATTTGCGTGTTTGCAGCACATAACTGAGCTTGAGGCCCCAAGAAGAACTAGGTGAGAAAAATAGCTACCAGCGATGACATTGCTCATGTTCTAATAATACTTAGATATGTCATAGTTAAACCCACTCCCTGCTAAACTGTTATTGTTCGGCTTGTGATTTGCAAGCAAGGATATTTGGGTGCGCTAAGTGTTGAGCAGAGCGGAGCAGAGCAGAGCAGAGCCAAGCCTTTGACTTGGCCTCCAGTTGGGGCTAGGCACGTGTGTGTGCTGTCCAGCCACAGACAGTGCCGCGCCTCCGCCTTGACTTTGACTGTGAGCCAAGGCTGCACCTTTAGGCAAAATATGGCCATACACTAAGCGAAATGAAGCTGAAATCAAATTATAAATCAAAATGATTAGTTGCGCGTAAGTGAAGTGGTCTTGATGGGCACATTCGGCTAATAAGATTTCGGGATGAATGGTAGCTAATGGAAGCTAATAACTTTGGATTAATCAAATATAACTTTTGGCTGGTAATGCATTTTTGTGGATTAATAACATATTTTGGAAGGGGTCTTCAGGTAGTCTTCTACAATCTGCTTCAATAGGCAGCCATTGAAGGCAGAAAACCTATCTAAAGTACAAATCGATAAAAATAGATGCAGTAACCAGTTTGAATTATAAGATTTGGGTCGGAACAGAATAGACATTTGTCAGGCTTAAATGATTACTTACGAATTAAAAGTAAACCAGCTTGTTAAGAAAAAGAATCCCTGGCTAAAAAATAACCCCTAAAGACTTAACAAGAGCTTAATTTAATGTCGGTCCTGTTCGACTTTGAGTTAATCTATTTTTGGTTAAGTCAATTTGCCCCCTTTTTTTGGTAGTATCAATAAGCAGTCGAAAGGAGCCTTAGTAATTTCTCTGAAGTTCTTTCCAAGTTCGCTTTACGCTTTTTTTTATGTATTAGAAGAATTAGTCTATGATTTGAAACAATTATCATGATAACTGACCTTCAAAGTATGCTGTGCTTTTGTTATAAACCACTACCAGCTACCCAGCGTGCGTTATTATGATTTACCCTAGAAATTTTAACCAATTTTCAGGCTTCAATTAAGATCTTCTCAATTGAACCATGTTTTTGGGTCTAGCTTATTCGATATTAAATATTTGCCAGCTGAAAAAGGGTAAAGTTTTCTGAATTCGCAGTCAGTTCACCGAAGTCTACTAATATCATTTATCATTTTAAGAATTATAGATATATAGTATTCAAATTTTATGGATTTGGAAAGGAAGTATTCCAAAGATTCCACAATTTGATGATAAGTTATAAATGTGCCAGTAGCGAGAGCGTAATCCGTAGGTTAAAGAAGGATGTAAGCGATTAACTCGAAAAGATTCTTTTGCTTTATAAAATCAATTGAGAAATGGCATAAGGCTTTTAATATCTTTCATTTCAAAGATACTATTAGCTGTAGAAATATGTTTAAAGAATTTTTTACACGTGGCTTTACTAGTATTACTTCGAATCGTACAATGTCTGCAACCAACTTCATTTTGAAGCCTCTTCATTAGGCTTTCTGTTCAGTATGTGTCATTTTGCTGCAGTGTAAACAACAAGGTTTTTGTTTGCTCCAAGTATTTCAAAGTCTGTGCCAACAAAACTTAATTTGAAATGGGAAGTACTAATTGAAGATCAGGAGATGCGCTCTTTTGTAAAACTCCAAATCGCATCAAAAGACACTTAGTTTTTTCTATATGGTGTATATATAACCTTCACCTACCAAAGTTTGTATATTTAGCAGTTAAATTTTAAGTTAAGGCAACAACAGATGCTGATACTGAGAATATATAAATTTAATGGGTTCCGCAATGTTTTCTTCTAGCTGTTGCACACATTTCCTCTAATCTTTATATATTTACTTTACAAAGTATACAAACTGTCTTCTTCTTGAAGAAGAGCTCTCTGATAGCCCAACAAATCACAGGACATATATTAGGCGATTGGAGAATAAAGATGAGAGACTTAGCTGAAGCTGTAGGCATCTTCACTGTACATTTTTCATTTAAATGTAAATGTTATCAGAGCGATGGGTGCCGCGGTTACTTACACTTGATTGTGTGACCAATTGATAGCAGCGATTGACCATTTTTAAATGTAATTTGGTGACAGAGTAGAAAAGTAGACTCATCACAACACATCAGAAACCAAGGAATGGTAAAAGTAAAGCTTTTTAGACGAAGGGAATGCAAAGTCGTTTTTAGAATAGAGTTATCAACAGAGAATAGAGTTATTTGTAGCTATTGTGCAGATTAAATGGAATTATAAAGGTGCTCTTACATGACAATGACAATCCCCCGGTGCACACATATGACAAAAATGCTTAAATTAGAATGCAAACTGATAATTCATTCAGCATTGTCTTTAGACTTAACCCAGTGACTACTAAATATGTGCTTAGAGAGCTGAGCGAAATGCATTTAGGTTGAAGAAGTCATTACAAAAACAAATGTTTGAGGACCTCATTTGGAAGGGATACTAATATGTAGAACTCTTAATGCCAAAAGACACTTCCAGTCATAGAATGCTTTAACAGGGTTAAAGGAGGCTGCTCAGGGCCCCACCACAGGTCTTTTATCAGCAGTCTACGCCTATCGTCTGCAACTAGTTAATCAGTTCTATGATTGATTCTCAAAAAGGACACTAAAACAGTTACAGAACACATTCACTTTATAAAACAATGCGGCTGAAACTGCCCTCGCATTATTTGAACTACATTACCAAGCAACTCTTTCCCATTTTTCTCTCTGTGTTGAACTTAACGAGCTGAGGATGTAAGCCAAGTCCATGTTGAACGGACATCCGTTGGCAGTTTATAGCAACTGCAGCGACTTTCTTTAGAGGCTAACATGCCGGTGCTGTGTTTTCGTTTTCAATTTCATTTGAATGGCCAAATTTTCGGCAATTGCTTTAAACTGATAATTTAAGGCAATGGGTAACTAACCTCGCTCGTTGGACCTGCTAATCTAATCAGAGAATAGCCCGCAATTTCAATGGTCATAAATCGTAAACTCAAGTGGAGATTTTTATCACATTATTGCATTTTATTGTAGTTCTGCTGTTCTGCTACAGCATTTTCTTTTCTGCATGGAAATTGATGGGAAGTCTTTGATAGCGAAAGCGCCTTTGCACCTGCAGTTGTATGCGGCGACCTTGACATTAGAATTTGTGTGGCGTAGCGGCAAAAAATTAAAAAATCAAGATTTTAATCTTTCTTGAGTGCGAGTAATATAAAAGTGTTTTATTGTGGTTGTTGTCGTCGTCGTTAAACACGGAAGCATGAACCACCGAGCCAGAGCTTCACTTTAGACCTGTTTTGAATACCAAATTTTCGCTGCGCGAAACGGGACAAAGCCATCAAATGTGCGAGTGGGTACAGGTTGGTATGTGGGTTAACCGGGTGATTTCTTTTCGCCTCACTGCAGAATTGTTCTTGTAAATGATACACCTGCCATTGGTATGTGACGACGACGACGAGCAAATAAATAGTAACTACATATTTGTATTTGATAGCAGCTCACTAATTAATTTCATGTCAAGTTTTGTGTTTGCTCTGTGATATGAGCACAAAACAAAGTTTTACACAAAGCGTGTGGGCTGAGTCACAACTTGGCTTGATGCTCTGCAAATAATTAGACGATCTTAAGGCCTAATAACATTATACAAGAAATCGTTATCTGTTAATTTGATCTAACCTTAACTTATAAGACAGCATTCAATGTCTTGTCGACACACCCTCACCTTCCTCTCAGCTAAGCCATTTGTGATAATTATTATTATTATTATGGTTTAATTATGTTCAACTGAAATCACATAAAGAAACACTTCGAAAAGGGGGGAAAGTAATCTAGTGACGAAAGCATATTTATGACCCAAAATGTTGTATATCAACTTATTTGATATATTCTAAGTTATAAAATGCATATTTATGTCTGCATGAGGCAAACACTATTGAAAAACTTACACACCCGGTCACCTTCACTAGCTATTGGCGTCAGCTTTGAAGTAATTAGCCATGAAATAGCTATTCAAACTTTCTCTTGTAAGAAGCAAATGAAGAGATTGAGGCCAAAGGCCATAAAGCTTTGTCAAAATGAGCAAGAACCTTTCGAATCCTGAGATGTTACCAAAAAACGATTTAGGTAGGGCGCTACTTTATTATGTGACTTTCAAAGCAACAAACCTTAAAAATTCTACAGAAGGAATGACCCGGAGGTTCAGACCTATTGAAAAAGTATAAGGTTCGGTTCGAGGATTTGGTTCCTTTAGCTTTATCCTTGGTTCATAGTATTTGAATTTCTCGTAGCACTATGCCTCTATTTTCTTAGAATTTCAGCATACCGACTAAAGTGTAAACATGCGCAGTCGTATTTTTATTAGAGAGAACGCTGTAACCTCACAAAACATTCTGATATGCTCTGATAGGCCAAAATTCCTTCTTAAGAACTGGGCATTGCCATGATAAAAATTGAATTTAGGTTTATTTGCCTTGTCATGGTTGTAATATGCCGAGTTTGGATATGATTTACCAATCGATCAAGAGAACAAGAGACACGAGATCAATGAGTTCTTATTTGAGTTCTTTTAATTGCAAAGCTATTTGTCGTATGAGAACTCGACAAGTGAAAACAACGATAACCAGCGAAATCCGAAATCAGAGATTTATCTCCAAATAAGCGCTATACAAGTCGCAGTTCAGCAATTGAAGTGTTTAAGAAAACACATCCTTCAGAGGAGTTATGGAGGCTTACAAGTTGGTTATGACTTTCGCAACCGAATGAATCAAGAAACTGAGATAAGAATAACAGGTGCGGCAAAGAAATTAGCAGCTTGTACAATTCACAAACGACTGGAGGGGCAGTGGGCAAGATCATTAAGCGGTTGTGATATTAATACATCGAGTCAAGGAAGAAGTAAAAATTAAGGTAAGCCGAACAAAATTTAAAAATACCTTTTCAGAGATTTATGCGCTGTACTGGCTATAATCATTTTTTTCAATTTGCCCATACAAAAGACATATCATCAGCACAATAATTTTGTGATTTTCAACCGTCTCTGGTCTAAATCACATAACTTTTTCAGAAGTGGAATTGATAATAAGGCTATAGATTAAGCTTTTGGTTTATATTTTTAAAAACTTATCAGTAATTTGATTAATTTTTATAATCAATTTAAATACATTATAACTCGTACTCGCAATTCTGATGGTACAAGGCCACGCTTTAGAGACTCAATATTTGGTTGTCGATGGACCACAGTTTGTAGTCCATTGGATTTGGGTCTGAAGATATTGAAGTTCGGTCCATAGTTTTCTATCCATGATTGAGTCGTTTTTGCTTTGTGAGTTTGAACACAGTCTTGTTAAAAGGGGCACGGCTGGTTTGCAAATAATGTCGTGTTGCTAGGCTTGGCAATTGATAGGCTTCGGATTGATATAATTTCGCCGAATTTTTGACTCATTTTTCACAAAAATGGAGCTTGGTGACCACACCAAACCATAAGCTAAGCCGAATGGTAAACTTTTTGGTCTTGGAATCAGTTCGGAAGCTTCTTTGGATGATACTCGTACATTCTGTTTGTTAAATCATTCCTTTAGGCTGCACATTTTCTCGTCAGTAAACAGAATTCGTCAGTGGGCATTGTTCGTGTACTGGAGTCGCAATGCTTTCGCTTTGTTCTGGCGTTTTTGTTTCAAAGCTGATGTGAGCAAGTGGCCGGTGTGCCTCTTGTAAGCACTGAGTCCCAAGTCACTTTTGATGTTGCGCGACATGTCGTCTCACGAGATATGCTTTTCTGCTTGCGCAGTGGACTTCGACGAACTCGATATTTCACGGCTATGATGGCTTGCGTTCGGATTTCGCGCTGTCTTTTATTCCTTCAGTATCCTCAAATAAGTTTACAGTACAATACACAAAGTTTCGGGTGATTTGAAGAGGGCGCAACACCAAAAGATTTAACCTTTTTTATAGCCGCATTTATACGATTTTTGAGCGAGTCTCATTCCATGATTGAAAAAAACTTATGATGCAGTTATATGGCATTAATATCACTTAGCAAATAGTGGCTGCGTTTTAATGGTTCTTGAGAACTAATGTGCTAATTAGGTGTACCAAAACAATTGCGATTATTATGTAGATTTCCCAAAAATTATACAACTAAATGATAAAACTTATAAAAAGATGTGACAAAACTCCTTAGAATCGTTTCTAGTAAATTAAGTTTTTTATAAAATAACGTTTACGAGTGTTGTTAATGATCCGATACAGAGATAGGACGTTCGTGTCTGAGGTGGCATCTCTTTTGTGTCTCATATAAGCCTAAACATAGGAAGATCATTCACTATTCGGACTCTCAGAGTAGTCACCTACTTCTACTAGGCTCTCTTATTAATGTCTGACTACCAATAAAGTCCCTAATAAATTTGTTTGATATTGAACTAACTTAATTTCCTGGCATTCGATGTCAAGCGAAGGGTTAAGGATGGACTATATATGGTGTATAGCCTAATCTCAATATTAATTAGTCAAAACGAAAATTTGTTTTGATTAACAGTCACGTAATAGTTGTTGCTGCTGTTATATAGAAGCTAAATTTCCATGAGAAAATTTCTAGAAATTTTGTTGTTTATATCATATGACTGTCTCAATGGCAGCCTATTAAATTAATTATAAGTTTTCGGATTAATTGCATGTCGATCCGCTTAAATTAAAAACTCTGACTAAACTGCCAGCTAAATGTGAAGACAGTAGCTAAGTAGCTGCTGGGAGTGTTTGTGTTTAATTCCAAGCACAATCCCAACTCTCATTATATTTCGCTACTGTTGACAAAAATTTCACCGTGATGTCATGTCAACTGAGCTCACGATTACGTTAATAACTTCTATCATTTGAATCCAAGACTTTGGCGGCAGTTTGCCTTACTAAATGTGTGACATAAAATGTGTTTATAATTTCCCACTTCCCCGTAAACATTCCGAACACCTTTTTCAACTCACTTCACACTTGTGCCTTGTGTACCCTGCCCTTGAAAATGAAGTTCAGCACTTGAGGCACATATTGACTCTTGGCAATTGTTTAAACAAAACCTAAGCTTGACATTAATTAGCTGCGCACAAAATATATACCAATATTTCTTAACGCCTGAGTAAATTAATTACCAGAGCGGCAGCGTTTTGCCTAAGCAAATATGCTCAGCTTTATCAAGTCTTATCTACCCCGCGGGGGGCTGTGGAGAAACAAATACAATTTTAAGAAAAGGCAACAACAACAACACCTTAATTAATGGCTTGCACAAATTTGGTCCTAACCCATTACTGGCACTTTATTAATTTGACATATTTTTCCATTTCTCGTTTCACCAATTCAATTCTTTTAAGCGGTTCATTCACTTGTTAGTTTTATTGTTTTTTATGGCTGCTTTCGACGAATTGAGGAAGTCATCATTGTTTTGTGTATTGTTTTTGTACCATCTTTGGCCCCTCTGGAAAGGGGCGGAGGGGCGGATGGGGGCTTTGTGTCATGCCAACTTTCAGTTACACAAAACAGAAATCATCGCACGGAAGCAGCAAAAAACAAAAGCTAAAAACTTGGCTTGGAGGCTAATTCGCTGTCATGCTGCGCCGGAGAAAATATTGAAAAGCAATCATGTCGTTATCGCTAGAAGACAGCTAGGCAGGCGACTCGAATGGGTCTATGATTAAATGCGCACAAGATGAGTTTTCAAAACATATCTACAAACTTGTCGATTTGAAATTGCAAATGATTAAGTTTTTTTTGTAACGGAACGCAGAGTCAAATGACTTTTTTTTCTTGGTCTTAAAGAATTTAAATGGTAATTAAAAGAGAAACAAATGGAAAAGCCAACTTCTTTTGGTTGACTTAAGCCACTTTGTTATCATGTGGAAGATCTGAAGAGTAGAGCTATACTGTACATTACTTTCTAAAGTTGTAAGCAAGCACCAAGCGATTTCATTTCAAGATGTTGCAGCTGGCGAACTATGAATCATTAAGCTGAGAAAGGAAAGCCTTTTAAAGGACTTAAGAACTTCTAGGTAAGACTTAAATTAGAAGTTGAACCTCTAAGAAACAGAGCTTTTGGACTGACTAGTACTTCGAGTGTGATGCTCTTTGCTTTTCTAACTATTTGGTTCCAAATTATTTCAATTGTCATGCTAATTGACGAGCAATTTCGTTATAGTGATTTTTTCTTTCAAAATTTAATTCTCGTAAATATTTTATTAAAAATGTACTAAAAGCAGATGCGTGCTTAAAATAATCAGCCAGTAGGACATTGATATTGATCAAGGTCAACTGCAGAACATTCAAATTAAACGGCTTCAAAGTGAATAGAAGACCAAAGACTCTAGAACTCAATAAGAGGGGTAAATGAGATGTGGAAACTTGTGCATTAACTTCGAACGCATTGGTCCATATGCATGCAATGTGGACCTGTGATTTTATATTTGTGCGCTGTGAGTGATCAACAGATATCAAAGTTCACTTATAGGTACTTATAATTGTGAGTTCTAGAGCCTTTGCTCAGACGATTCAATCGACCACATTCAAGAAACTGTTGCAGTCTAGGAGAAGGCATACAAATCTTTATAACTTGAAGAAATTATAAAAATATAACTAAGCACCATTACAGGAGTTTCACGGAAGCAGAAATTCGGTCTTATCTGAACTCACCTTTCTAAAAAGACGACTAGAACTCTAATACTCTCTTAATATCTATTTAACCAACTCATCTTTAAAGTAACCAAGAAAGTAGAGTTAGTGATAGGACCTCCCCAACTTTTAATCTTTTAAGTGTAGCATGCTCATTTGGCTCGGTTGAGTTCAAAACCGGCTTGCATCAGTGATCAAAGTTGATTGATATTTTACACAGTTATGACTGTTTTCCAGGTTCAACCTTTTGAAAAATTAACTAAGGTTCGAGCCAATCCCTAAAGTCTAGAAATTGGTAGAGAAAACTATTGTAGCAACAGCTGCGTAGTTTTACAGACTTGCAATAAAGTCTAATGTTAATGTAGCGTTTCAAATGTTTGCTTAAAATAAAACAATTAAGGAAGTCGGTCAAGCCAGACTGTATTATACTCTGAACCAACAAAGGTGTGAGCCGAAGTACCAGCAGCAAACATCTCTTTGATTATAAATTGACCATCGTTCATTCGATCTTTATAAATCCTTTGGCGGATCGATTAATAATCCTGATTACTAAATATGTTTAGATGCTACGAAACTTATATCTATCAAAGTGTTGAAGATATGCTGATTTTTCTAAATTTTTTAATAAAAAATAAAAAAAAATATATTTGAAAGTAAACTTTGGCTCTGATCGGAAGATTGTATACCCTTGCAGCAAGTTTTTCTAACTAAAACTAACCTTACTTTTCTATAGAAGCTATACTATATAAATGTCTGAATTCGAGCAAACTTAGTGGAATTGTGTAAAAGCCCAACAAAATTAACATGTACAACATATGAAGTTGATTCCTTTTGAAAAAAAAGGTTTTTCTCAATACAACTTATTTTTCGACTGATCTTTTGTACTGCAGCTATACGCTATAGTTATCCGATTTTGACAAAACTTTGTAGAATTGTGTGAAAGCAAATGAAATAAATAGATGCCAATTTTAAGGACATTTCCATTGAAAACCACAAAGTTTTTCTTACTAAGGCTACTTTTTAAACGCTACTTTTCTATGACAGCTATACTATTTAGATGTCCTATTTCGACCAAGCAAAGTAAAAAACATTAAAGCTAGTTTTTCGACCGATCGTTTCTATTAACCCGCTTATACACAAAAAGAATATTATGATAAATGCCCCTAAAAGTATGCCATCTTCATTTCCTTGAATAATTATCAATTTTAATAAGAGTCAGTTAAGCCTGCGTCATACATAAACCACACTTTGCATTCACTAAGATTGACGGACTATTTAAAGGTATTCAAAACGAGTTAGTAGTCAGCCAACTATAAGAGAATTGTTTTGCTGAATTAGTAAAATTATTAAGCTTAGCATACTTTAAAGAGCATTTATCATGATAATTTTGTTAATTGCTCTTTAACATATGCTATGCTTAATAATATTACTAATTCAGAACAACAGTTGTCTTAAAGTTGGCTGACTACTAACTCATTTTGAATACCTTCAGTTACTCCGTGAATCTTAGAGGAATCTTAGAAGAATCATGATAATTTTGTTGTGTATAAACAGGGTATATAACAGCTATGTGCTATAGTCATCCTTTCCGGCCGGTTCCGACAAATGTGCAGCGTATTTGTACCAAAAGGCTTCGTGCAAAGTCTAGTCAGAAATTTCCGAAGGCTGTGTCTTATTGGCCAGACAAATTTTTTTGAGGAAATCTAAGTTTTTTTAATAAAAATGTTTAAAATGTGTTTTTGCAAAGGGCCTTTTTAAACCTGAACATTTGAAAAAGTTTCTAAAATTCACGATTTTACCCTTTTAAAAAGATCAAAAAAGCTAAAACTTTAGGGCTAAGCTTTCCTAATAATAAGCTTCCTTTAGGCCAATTATCATTCAATTCGAGGACATCATGTCATTTACTTTATATGCTCGTAAATGTTACCTACTTTAGCACAAACTTAAGCAAAGAAATGCCACGACCTGCCTAAAAATGGCTTATTATGTTCACTTAAAACTCTTATTTTAATAAATTATACAAACTGCAAGGGTGTAAAAATTTTCTGGGATAGACAAAGAAACCTTGCACCTATTTTAAAATTATAAACAATTCGTTTAATCTTTTAGTAACATAAAACTGTAGAGTTTTGGATGCAAATTCTAGCTTCACTATCTTTGATATTTTGGGGACTACTATTTTCTAGCTTATGCAAGGAGAAGGGAAGGCAACCAGCTCTATTAAATTTCAATAAAAACTGTAGGAATTCAAAAAGTAGTGACTAGCACAGTTATTACAAGTCTATTTTGTGCTGTGGACTAAATCAAAAAATTTAATTAAAATACTTTTCATTTCAATTTTTTATTCTATTTCAATTGAATGCATTGAAGACAAAACGTTTCTACATATTTCTTAGCTTGATTCTTGCATTTTAACTTTTCCAAAACAGTACCTTAAAATGTTTCAGTTCTGCTCTAAGGCTGGATTCCACATAAATCCAAAAACTTTTGCATTTTATTTAATTTTGTATGCTTTTTGAACAGCCTTGTTGGTTGAATAGAGTTTTCTTGCCAAAGTAAATATACCAAATATCATTTGGAAAGCAGCCTCTTTCACATATGTCAAAATAGAATTCACAAACTAAAACCGATTTCATTTGGGCTGATTTTACTTTTGTGACAACTGAATTTGGTTAACCATTATCTCATAAAAATACTCAACTCGCAGCACAACACAGCATTTCGCACACTTTTCAATTGCATTAACCTTCACACATTGGAGTGTGTGTTTCTTTTGTAATTTCCCCAGCCTCCTACTCCGCCTCCGCCTCCTCCTCCTCCGCCTCCGCAACCACACACACTCACCTGTTTTCTCGACCATTTTTTTTCTTCAGCTGCCACTTGAAACTAGAGCCGCGTGGGGGGTTTAAATAAAGTTTATTTTTTAGTTTTTTTGGAGATTTGCTTTCAATTGATTGAAGTAAAAGTAATTTTGTTTTTGTGCGCGCACTTGAATCAAATTATTGTGCCAATATTTTTATGGCCAAAATAACAATGATAATTGTTAAGGTTAAGTGTCTGCTGGTGGTTTGGTTTGGGTTGCACAATTGCTCACAGTTGCGCAAATAATTGAAGTTTTCCTTTTCTCTCTCTCTGGTTATGTTTTCTGCACTTTATTGAATGGAAACCGAAATGAAAGCGCGTCGCGTCTCGATTTTTCTATTATTATTTTCAATTTAATTAGCCGTTGAAAAAGAAAGCCTGGACAACAACCATCAGCTCGTAACTGATTTGTGCAGATTTCCCGTTTGGCGTTGTTTGGAGCAGTTGTTGTTACCACGTTCGTTGTTCGAGCGCAAATAAACGCTGCCGGGCCGTGTCTGTAACTGATATAGTCTCAGTCAGTCGGCGGCGGCGGTGGCAGCGAAGCAGCGTTTGACGTAGACGACGTTACCGTTGCTTTTGGGGCAGGGCGCTGACGTTGGTTGGGGGTGGTGGGGTTGTGTTTAAGGACTTAAAACTTAAATTGTGTGGGCCATCGGTCGAGATTAGCCGCACAAAATCTTGCACCCTTCGATAATCCAACTCATTTAGCCGATCAACCAACCACCAGGCATTAGCTCAGCCAACTTTTTTGTGCCTCCGCTAATGGTTTATGGTTGAGAAGGGCCCGCTTATCAGTTTCGCTTTTCTCTCCGCCACTTTCCATTAGCCTTAAATATTGATTATGGTTTTCTTTTTTTTTGCGTTTTTCTGTTGCTGGTTTGTCATCTCATGAATTGTATTTATTTCTGACTAAAGCAACAGTTGCCAACTATTGACAAAACATTCGCCAGTTAGTTTGTTATTATCAAAGCTCGGCCAGATTTCTGTGTAGTTTTTTGTCGGTAGGTTTGGCCCGAACAACGCAAAAGAAACAGATTTTGGCTGTGGCAATTATAGTTAATGTCTGACGACTATTAAATTGGCACTGTACAGTAGCCAAATGGGAGACGGATGAGAATTGATGGTGCACAATTAACCGGCACTCGAAGGAGAGGCATTAGAGTACTTTTTTTTTTATTAAATCTTCCCATTGATAAAAATAAAAAACAAAACAAGACAAAACAACCAAAAATTGTTTACCCAAAGCTGTCAGAAATGGCTGGAAATTAATGATACGAGTTGGCCAACTGGTTGAATCGAAATATATCAACTAACAGAGGTTAAGACTGAAGTTTCAGCCATGATTCTATATATCTATTGACTACTTCGGGCAGTTAACACAGCTCCAACACACCCATCCCTGTGTGGTGTTCATAAAAGGAATTAACAATTTACTCCAACTTTATTGTTTATTGAGCTATGAAAACAACCATTTTTTGTTTGCTTGTTGTTGTTTTTTTTCAATATCATTCCAAGCGTCGACATTGAAACTATAGGAGTTGGCTTTTAAAAACTGTAGTAATTGCGCGCTTCCAGGCAAGAAATTGTAAGACCGAAACGCAAACTCAAACACACGCACCGATTGTCTTGACTGATGTCCGTTGATCGACAAGAAAAGATAATAATCGGTGTGTGGCGTTGGCGGTGTCGCGGCGAAAAATTATGTACAGTTATGGTTGGCGCTGGACTGGCCAAAAAGCGGCTAATCATGAAACCAAATAAATGGCAAACCGCAAACAATAAACGCACATGAGTCAGTGTAAATGCTATAGAAATTGGTTCAATCGCTTAAATAGCGGGAGCGTGCCGAGTGCAATGATTAGTTTCAGGGCTGCAAACCGGTTTTGAACCGAACCGAACCTTGAACCGAACCTCTTTAGAAACAAAAGCTGAAGCCGAACCTAAAATTTCGGTTCAGTTCAACAAAAATTATGAAAACAACAGAAATTTTAACAACTGCTTAGTGATTTCTTCTGTTATGTGGATGGGTTTAGTGCGACTGACACCTTAAATAGGCAGAAAAGTGGAATAAAACATCTAGAAAAACGTTTAGAATTACTCATAAACATATACTTTCAAACATTCAATTCTCAAAAGCAAAAGTCTGACATTGCATTGGTAATATATTTCTAAGAAAACTACAAAATGGAATTTTACTTAACAGCAATATTCCCATGTCTGCTAATAACCGATTCCGACCCAAAAACCATTCGATTTCCAAACGATTTGTGTGGTTTTTTTATGTCGAATGCGATTTTTAGAACACTAAAATGATAATTATTGTATGAACTGAACCAAGGTTCGAACCAAAACCTCGAACCTCAACCATTGCTTCATTTTGGTTCGAACCGGTTAACCGGAGATCCGAATATTTTTGTTGGTTTTGCAGCCCAGATTAATATAGCCAATGCACAAACCCAAATAAAGGTCAATGTCAATGCGTACTCAATGACTGCCTGCCTGCCTGACACTTCAAAGCCCCCACCCCCCTCCCCCCACTCAGCAGCTTCAGCAGCTTCATCAATCTTTGTATACGATGCGTGAGTGTCCAAGTCCACAAGTTGAGGCAAATGCAAATTTGTATGCCAGCGCTCTGATTATGGTTTGCCCCCATACATATACTTGATGTACCTTGTGTACTAGGTACAGTGGAGATTCGTTTAGAAGTTTCTTGTTACAAAGTGTGAGGGAATGTAACTAACTTAAAGTTAAAGTTTGTGCTTAAACGAATTGCTGAAAATATATGAATTAGTCGGGACTTAAACGATGAAGCTAACTACCTGAAGCTGTCTCAGTTGGCGAGATTCTAAACTTCAGCGAACTTTAGCTACATCGTCTAAGTCCCGACTCCTTTATATAAAATGTATCATTTTGTAATGGATTTTGTTTGAATGTGAGAACCAGGTACCCAAGGTACCCATAAGCGGTGGTGAATATTTAGGACCATACCACACAATGTTAGATATATTTAAGGGAAACAGCGAGAGAAGACCGTAGATCACCGGAACATGACAGTTTTATGTTTTTTTCCTATTTTATGTAGATTGGCTAAACCCAATTTTAACCTATCTTAAAGAAGTCGCTACGTCATGAAAATAATTGATGAAATAAACCGTTCCGATTCGTAATCGTTGCTGTTTTTAAAATGGTTCAGCTTTTTTAAACAGATTCGGTTAGCGGTTCGGTTGTTAAGCTTGAATAAGGATTGATTCGATTTGGGACAGAACCGGTTTCCTTATATGGTAAAAACTGATTTTTATACCCTGTTCCCATTGAAAATGGGAAAAGGGGGATCATGAAGTTGTGCGAATGTATGTAACAGGGAGAAGGAAAATTTTCCGACCCCATAAAGTATATATATTCTTGATCAGCATGAACAGCCGAGTCGATATAGCCATGTCCGTCTGTCCGTCTGTCCGACTGTCCGACTGTCCGTCTGTCCGTCTGTCCGTCTGTCCGTCTGTCCGTCTGTCCGTCTGTCCGTCTGTCCGTCCGTCCGTCCGTCCGTCTGTCTGTCTGTATGAACGCGTCGATCTCAGAGACTATAAGAGATAGAGCCACAAATTTTTGCACGAAGGTAGATTTATGCTGTACGCAGATCAAGTTTGTTTCAGATTTGGAAAATTCCCACCCGTCCCCCTTTTATCCCCAAAAAACCAAGACCTCCTCTAGAAATTCTACACCTAAACAACCGTCAGATGCACAATTTTCAAGTTAGAGCCTCGTGGTTTAGTATGCATCAAGCTAGGCCCAATATCTATCTATTCTGAAAAGTACAATCAGATCGGACAAAAAACACCGGAGTTATAAGCGAAACAGTAAGAGCACAACTCCCCACCCAGTTGTTGGCCGGGACTACCAAAAGTGTTGCCTACATTTAGGATGACATTTTGTCACAAAGAAATAAATGAAAACAAATGAACAGGGTATTTTGTGGTCGGGAAACTCGACTACAGCGCCCTTACTTGTTTTAATTGGAAAATTCTGCATAAAAAATTATTACCTTACCTGAGGATAAGAGTATGGAGAGAGACGCTCAACACAGCGTTGTTTTAAAAGCCAGGTTCCAAACCAATCCAGGTGTGTACCTAGGGATAATAACTCACTTATCGTAGTTACCACAGATACCTCTTTCAAGCAAATTTCAAACATATTCCAATTCTGAAATCTGAAATCTGAAATCTCTTGCTGTTGAATTCAAACATTCGTGTTTTGTTGGGAGATTTGGAAAAACAAACCGAAACCAGGGTTTGGAATTGCTGCGAGTAAGCCGCGTGAGTCTGCCTCTTTTCAGCTCTCGCTCAGAGCTGAGAGCCGGGAGCACTAAACGTCGCATAGCTCGTGAGCCAATGTTTCTGGCTCTGAGCTGAGAGCCACAGCTCGGGAGCCGTAAGCCATCGAACGGCTCTCGTCTCGTGAGCCACAGCTTTCGGCTCTGAGCGGTTGATGGCTCACAACTCTCGACGTAGGGAGAAGAAGTTTGCAACGCTTAGAAATATTCATTTCCGACCCCATAAACTATATATTCTTGATCAGGGTGACGAGCTGAGTCGATTGAGCTTTGACCGTCCGTCTGTCTGTTTCTACGCTAACTAGTCTCTCAGTTTAAAAGCTATCGAGCTGAAATTTTGCACAGAGTCTTCTTTTTTCTGCACACTACTAATATGTCGGAACCGACCGGATCGGATGACTATATCTCATAGCTCCCATAGAAACAATCGGTCGTAAAACTAGTTTTAGTATGAAAAACCTTTTTTCTTTTCAATGGAAACGTCTCCAAACTTTGTAGTCGTAGGTTTTCTATGTTTTTTTTATAATTCTACCAAGTTTTATTAAAATCGGACAACTATATGGTATAGCTGCTATACAAAAGATAGGTCAGAAAAACAGTCTTAGTTAGAAAAACTTTTTTGTTTTTAATGGTAGCATTTTGCAATTTTGTATTTGATTGTTTCTCATGCTTTTACATAATTCTACAAGTTTTTGTCCAAATCGGATGACTATATCATATAGCTCCCATACGAACGATCGGTCGTAAAATGGGAAAAAGTATTTTTTGAAAATATTTAAGCGAGCACTTGCAAGGGTATAAAAACTTCGGCACAGACGAAGTTAGCTTAGCTTTCTCGTTTATTATAAAATTTCCCGGAAACAGGCAGACGAACAGAGGGACGGACAAAGAACAATCGATTAAGCTCCTTCGTAAAGGGCATAAGAATTGTAGTTTATTTTGGGAATAAAAATATCGATTTATTCGACATCCAAGACCCATTCCTATCCACGGAATTGTTGAAAGGTCATGACGCCTTTGTTAACTAAGTAATCAAAATAAGCATCACATTTCAAGCATTGCTATGAATTTATTACCTTTCCACAGTTAGAACCCTCCAACTGACGAGTGTCCACTGTACTCTCACACATTGAACACATTTCTGTGTATGTTTCATAAAGGCCGCTTCGGCTTGCGGCTACACAAAATGTTGATTTTTTCTGTAGTTTTCTTGGCTGTTGTTGTTTTTTGGCAATGCGAATTTGAGCCCGTTGTCTTGAGCTATTTGTTTTGTACATTATTATTATTTTTCTTGGCTTTTTGCAGCCATGACTAACGGTTTGTCTCTCGACTGCCTTCTTCTAAGCATTGTTGGGGTCTCCAGTTGAAGTGGAGCTGAAACATTGTGTCTCTTCAACTTGTTCACGCATGTGGAGATGGTGCGATCGTGGGAAACTTTTTAATGTGACGTAGCCGGCCGAGCTCAGCCAACTGATGCCAACTTCCTGCGCGTGCCAAGCCAAAAAATTGCAGGCAATTAATAAAAAACAATTCTTGTTAATTTCAATTTATTGTCTACTCTTTTTTGCCACTTCAACGTGATGGACACAGGCACTTGGACTGGGTGCTTGTACACAGCATTTGGCCATTTGTGTTTGTTTAACTTTTTTGTTCTGTTTTTTTTTGTTGTTGTTTTAAGCATTTAAATATATAAAAATATTCAAGAACGAAACTTTTCGCATTTTGTTGTGTTTTTTTTTTTTGGTTTTTGCAGCTTAGGCACGGCCGTGTTTAATGGCCAATACGTGTGGCGTTTTAACTGAAGCAGAACAATTGATCTGCCGATAAGCTGCGGATTTTCCGCGCCACAAAATCAATTTCGAACGTACTTAAAAGTGATTAAGTAATTGGACGCTGGCAATTAATTCTATGCAAAACTTCCGCACTTAAAATAATTGCCACGAGGATGACTGTAATTTATTAGGCCAGTCAGCCTGCCAGGACTCTAGCGCCTTATCCGGCACATGTGTGTAGATGAGTTATTTTTGCCTTCCCTGCAGGGGATTACAGTTCAGTTTTGTTAGCGCCATGTCATGGCTGGACTTGGCAAAAGTAACAATGGGAAACTCGACGTTTGTATACCCAGACTGTTTATTACTCTAAGAACGAAGAGATTGGATACGGTTTTGTTACTTTTCATTACATTTCCATTAAAATGTTGAACATTTAGGGGTTCGACTTGTAATATTAGAAGAAAATGTAAGAAATAATTGCCAAAAGTGGACGAATCTTTCATCACATTGTTACTTCTCATAACACACAAGAATAGCCAAGGGAGTTTTTAGCGCTAAGACCTCTGATTCGATGGGAACTAAAACTTGAGCTCCTTACTCTTGGAACTCCAATACTTCATTTTATTCATGGA
This sequence comes from Lordiphosa fenestrarum, assembly GCA_035044985.1. Lineage (NCBI taxonomy): Eukaryota > Metazoa > Arthropoda > Insecta > Diptera > Drosophilidae > Lordiphosa > Lordiphosa fenestrarum. The sequence goes on from JAWNNO010004737.1 coordinate 2,275,316, forward strand.
CCTGAAACATATATGAAAACATATGCTCATTACTCATTACAGCTCATTATTTATCATCAAAAGAAAATCAAACAGATCCTAGAAACATACCTTATAAATTAGTAACGCTCGAACCTGAAACATGATCTAGGACCCCGCCATTTCCAGAGCCAAAATATAAATATTTCCCTGCTTTTTCAGAATTTTCTGACTATTGCAACTGGGATTCAGGATATATATACCCCCTCCTACATCCGCCACTGCCTGAAACCAACTCTGTTTGGAAAAGGGCTAGGTTCAAAAAAGATCATATGTCAACTTCTCATATGAGATGAATGAAAACTACCTCAGTTTACTGTGCTAACTAAGACTGGACTTACACGGTGAAGCAAACTTCAAGGAGTTCTCTTAGAAGGCAAGAGAATCAGGTGAGCTTATAAATTTACTTCCTAATAAATCGAGTAGAACTTCGATAACCTACTTCTTATGCATCTTTTCATACATTTTTGTGCTTCTCAGATTGACTATTACAATTGGTTGATATCTCATTTGAGACACTTTTACGAGATAAACGACAAGTGAAAATCTGCTAAAGAATTATTAAGATTCATCGCAATAAAAGATTGAAAAGTATGATAGATGCTTAGGTCGACAATCCAGTCCTTAATTTTTTAAAGTAAAGAACCAAGTTTGAACCAAATCCTTGGATAAATTACCCTTTTACCACAGATTTGATCTAATGATAAAAGCTGGTTCGACGTCTAATTAATGTGGCTTTGTCTTCTTGTCATTGGACAATAAACTTACTAAATTAGTTTTTATATCCTTGCAGAGTGTATATTGTGAAATTGTCCAGATGTATGTAACGCATAGAAGGAAGCATTTCCAACCACATAAAGTATATATAATCTTGATCAGCATGACGAGCTGAGTTGGATTAGCCTTGTCCGTCTGTTTCCATGATATCTCCTCCGTCAGTTTTAAAGCTATCGCGACCAAACTTTACACGAAGTCTTCTGTTACAAATACGCTGCACATTTGTCGAAACCGGCCGGATCGGATGTCTATAACATATAGCTGCCTTAGGAACGATCCGTCGAAAAACTAGTCCTAGTGAGCACAATTTTTTTGTTTTTAATGCAAACGTCTCCAAACTTTACTAGTTTTCAATGCTTCTCCACGATTCTGCCAAGTTTGGTCGAAATCGAACTTCTATATAGTATAGCTGCCATAGAAAAGTAAGGTTAGTAAAATAGTCATGGTAAGAAAAACTTTTTTTGTTTTCAGTGTAAATCTCTTACAAAATTTTGCATATATCTATTTTATAAGCTTTCACACAATTCTTGAAAGTTTTGTCAAAATCGGATGACTATAGGTTATAGCTGCCATAGAAATGATTGGTCGAGAAACTAGTTTTAGTAAGAAAAACTTGTTTTTTTACAAAGAAAATGCCTCCAAACTTTGTATTTCTCAGTTTGCTATGCTTTCCCATGATTCCACTAAGTTTGGTCAAAATCGGACATCTATATAGTAAGGCTGTTATAGAAAAGTAGAGTCAGAAAAGTATTTTGAGTGAGAAAAACTTGATAATTTTCAATGGAAATGTCCTTCAAATTTGTTAGAAAAACGTGCTGCAAGGGTATATAAACTTCGGCCAAGCCGAAGTTAACTTTCCTTGATTTATTTTTAAATTGAAAGGATTAAACAAGAAAGAAAGTCGGTCAAGCCCGACTATAACATACTCTGTACCAAGAAAATTTGTCTTTTGATCATAACTCGAAAACCGTTCATCCGATCTTCTTCATTCCTTTGGCGGATCGATAAGTTATCCTAATAACTAAATACGTCCAGAAGGAACAAGCCATCTATCTTCAAAACTGTGGGAGATATGACGTTTTTTCTAAATTGCTGGGGCGGGAGGGGGCGTGGCCAAAATTGAAAATAAACTTGATCTGCCTGCAGACATAAGAAGCACATGTCCCATACATGTCAAACCTCTATCTCTTACCATCTCTGAGATCTGTGCGTTCATACGGACAGACGGACAGACGGACATGGCTATATCTACTCGGCTGTTGATGCTGATCAAGAATATATATACTTTATGGGGTCGGAGATGCTTCCTTCTGGATGTTACATACTTTTGCACAAACTTATAATACTCTATGTACCTTCGGTACAGAGTACACAAATGTACAAATAACATAGGAAGTAAGTTGTATGGAAACCAGGTTAAACAACTGTCGTAGAGCTATTCGATGAATGGAAAGTTTCTTATTGTAAGAGTAAATGGGGTCGCGGGAACATTTGACACACGTAGGATAAGTACTTTTCAAGTTGTTTCTGGAAAACACCATAAATTCCGCACTTCAGGCTTTAATTTACACTTTTTTACTCAAATCAAATAAGATTCGTGTATTTACTATGTTATCGATGTTCCCCGTCGAGTGCGGCTATGGAAATTTGATTCTGAAATCAGGCATTGAAATAAAATGCAGATAATGGGTATAAACCAGAATGGCCGAAAGAAACCAAATGATCCTAGCACAAAATTAATATACACAAAGATATAAATACTTCATAGGGTCGGTCACAGAAATGATTCCCTCTGGCTGTAACAACTACTTTTAAGTTGTTCTATTCATGCCTGACTAGAATCAACGAGACTTGGCATACCCTTTGCCCCATGCCTTTGTTACAGGATATAGAACTGCGCCTTGGTTCTGCTGTCAAATGTCAAATGTTAGCGGGCGGCGTAAATTTGAATTTCAATGAGTTCTCTTCTTGTTTTTTCTTCTGTAATTTATGACGGCGCATAAAAGTATGCTTTAGTTTCCACCATTGTTAGGCTGGGCCACAGTTTTATTTCAATGTTTACCTTGGCAATTGCAATTACAATTTCACAAATCACAACTGAACCCAACCCACCAACCCACACCACACTTGAAACTTTATACCCCAAATGAGCACTAAAATAATTAAATAAGAAAAAAGTTGAGAAAATCAGAACATGGTTTCTATTTGTCTTTCAATTTGATAAGCAAACGCCAAGAATTGCACGAATCATTTTATGTTCCCCAATTAGGTCGGGCAGGGAAATGGAAATTTTTGCACGAACGTCAGTCAGTTTATTTATTTATGTTTTCAACAATATAATAATAACAATTCATAAAAACATCAATGTTGTTTGCCTTCGATTTTGACGTCAGGGTTGGTGTCTCGGCTAGGCATGTGTCAGGTCGGCCGTGGTGAGTAACTTTGATAAGAAATCAGAAGTGTGGTGGGTTGCCGTTTGAAACGCATTCGACTTATGTTAATCCACATTAACTGGCCTGCTCGACTCCGCTTAACAACGATCAGTTAATTACTCCCGCTCTCCGGCTCCCCGCACCCCTCTCTCTCTCTCTCTCTCTCTCTCTCACACGGAGCGCTCTGCACTCGCTCTCTTTCCCCTCCTTTGCATTATTTTTTTGCTTGTCTTCAGGTTTGGCCATTTTCATTTCAGTGTTTGTCGTCGAGTCAAAGTGCGCGGATCGCTTTAAAAGCTCAACATTCTGTTCAACTAACTTTATGTGATTATTGTTATATTGTTGTGCAGTTACTTAAGTTTAAAAAGGTGACATTTATAGCAAGTTTAGAGAGGTGTCGGAAAACAATTAACAAGGTAAATTAAGAATGATTAACTATGGGCTTTCAAGTCTTTTTATTTTATCACTTTGCCTCCTCGAACCGCCGAGCGCATGTTTATGGCTCATGTTCTTTCCTTTGGTCTTTCGCATTTTCCGCAATGGGAATGCACACAGAAATCAAATTGCTATTAACTAGAAAGAGATTCGCTGCCAAAATGCAACGAATATAAAATAGAACATTATATTTTGTATCACATATTTCATGGGAGCTCAGTGTTGCGTGAAATCAGTGCTGTCATATTGCTCTATAAAGATTTCTGTACACGATTCTATTGTGGGGCTGATTAAAGGTAGGCAAAACATTGTCATACCTGACGCCCATGATGGATGGCATAATTGGCAGTGCATTGGTTACAGTTTTTCAAAGCAAATTAGAGAGTGCCTCAAGAATTTCTACAAAAAAAAACAAGTTTCATTTAGGCCTTCCTTTCTATGGTGATTGTGTGGGTGTTCCCAACAAAATTTATTTAATGAAACTATTTATTTTAATATCATTTTCACACGGATCGTTCCCATGACGTTAAATGATTCGGGGAACCTATTCTAGGAAAACTTTATAGGAATTCTTATGGTCGTTTCAAAATTATATAAAATTAATTAAGCTAGCGTAAACAATATGGATGACGCACCTTTGGAAAATCTGAGTTATCGAAAAGTCACGTTCCTATATGCATTCCTATGCACCCTAACGAGATCAAGGGTGAACTTTGTTTTAAGGTTTTGCTATACACCTGGTAGATTCCGTAATGATTCTTGTTCTTTCCGTTTTTTGAGAATGATCAAGAAATTTAAGAAACTATGTGAAATCAGGAGGAGTCATAAGATCATCAACAAAAGTAAAGCCCTAAATGATTCAGAGGATAATCTTCTGATTCTGATAAAAAATGTGTTATCATTATGTTTTTTTGTTCATTTTTTCTACATTTGGAGAGCGCTACTATGATATTAAAAACGATCCATTCCAATTGGTTTTTGTTTTTTTGAACGTGTTCCCTTTAACTTACTTATTTTAATTGACTCACATATAAAGTCATCCAAGTTTAGTTCAAAATGCAGTCGCTATCTCTCTTTCTCCGCTCTTTAATGCAGCGGTGGGCATGCTATTTCCGAGTTCCGCGTCGGCAAGCGAGAATCACACTGCAGCAAGGGCAAGCCCACCGCTGCTTTAATGAAATGTGCAATATATAGTACATAGTATAGTATCTAAATATAGTTCTAATGCTTGGACTAACCTCGAATCACTTGGCTTCTTTTACAAAAAACTTCTGGCAAGGTTCTAGTTTAACTTAAAGAACAATTTCCCTAGCTCATTCTTCAAATACAAAGTACAATTAAGTTCATATCGAAATTTGTTTGATACCATAACATTTTTCTTTGAATTTGTATAAGTCATAAGTATCCAATTGTGCCTGAAAAGCTTTGGTCTCGACTTTTTCGTGCATTTCTGGTTGAAATATATTCAACCTTCCCCCATTCTGGTTCAGAAATCTACTCAACAGCCTTTATATCAAAAATTTTTACAAAGAAAACTATCAGCTTACTTCTATTTTCACTTTGCCAAAAAAAATAGCTATTCCCAAAATGTTGTGCCCTTCATTTCGCATACCGAATCGCTCGTTAATCTTTGGGTTTGTCTAAACAGCTGTTTCTGTCATGTGAAATGTTGCAGAACCAATTAGAAATTAAATATAAACAATAAAACAAGAATTTTTCAGCTCCAGCAAATTTGTTCAAGGCGCAAAAGTAAGTCAAATTCGAAGCACAGCCGGTAGCTAGATGGCTGCTGCACTTGCAAATGGCTGATAGAATAACTTTGTTTTTTATCCAAAACCTGAAAAGATAAAATTAATCAATCTTTTCAATGGCGGATTGACTGAAATATCAGCCAGCAGCCAATATCTTCTCACCCAGAAGTCCTAAGACTTAAGTTTTACAAAGATATTCCTCAAGGGAAGCACTCGGTATAAGGACTCTAAAAATATATACCGAAAGTGAATTACTTAAAACCGATAGTCTTGAAATTTATTGCTTTTCCAGTTTCCCAAACGAAAGTATATCATTTCCATTGGCATTCTTCCAAACTTTTTCGATGCCTCGCGGTTCAGAGGTAGAGCTGAAGAAACATCTGACTGAGACTAAGGTTTCCATTGACAAAAGGACGATTTGTTGACACACACCATGCGAAACTTTTCAACGCGGTTCCTTAGAATAAAGACAAAGCCATCTAGGGAGCAATTCAACCCAAAAAAATCAACAGGCAGAATCTAGAGATCTAGATCTTAAGAGATCAATATGTTTTGTTCTTGGAATTACTTAAATTAAGTACGAAACATTCTAAAAAGAAAAAACCACTACTATTACTAATTTAAAAATGAGAACACAATTTGTTGAACCAAGAACATTTTATACTTACTGTAAACCACCATTTTTAAGTAAATCACATTCTGAACTGAAGTTCTAATAATCTTCGATTGAGCACAAAATAGACTTACAATGCCAGCTCCGAAAAGAAGGCCGTAGAAAATTCGAATTATTTGAAATCATATTTGGTTTCACAACTGGTTGTAGCTCGTTTCTTATGGAGTGATGGTTGATATGACCTACAGTAATACTTGTCACCTTCCAAACGTTTACACGAAAACCGACTCGGAATTGGGAACAGGGCTTGTAGTCTTTGAGAGAAATGAAAATATGTCAGAATACAATTTTATGGATACATATCTCAGCTATGATGCACACGAAATTAAGCAAAGTTCTTTCGGTTTTGTGTTAAGACAACTATTTTTCGAATTTCTTTAACGAAAATTTTAAATTTAAAATATTTTACTAGATTTACTTAAAAACTAGAAGCACTTGACTATTTAGAGTTATGCCTAGATGAGTTGGGCGCTTGTCGTGTTTGACATCGTGCAACTCAACACGCCGTGTTCGTGTTGCAAGATCAGATTTCGTGCCTGTCAGTTTTTTACACAGCGAAAACACGACAAGCCGATACTACTTCACGTCGCAGTATACAACAATACTAACTCAATATGACAATTAAATTTAACAGAACAAAATATGCCGGAATATAAATGTTATTTAAAGCTGTCTGAGCTGAGTAATGTTCATGTACAGATTTGACTGATTCCTCTGACTGGCAGGTGTTTACACGCTCTTTAAGTAATGGCAAACTGCCGAAACGATACTTTAAAATATAGATAACAAAATACATACAAAATTCCAAAATTAAAACAACACATTCTCTTTGAAATGTTAGAAATGGTATTAGTTTTTGTAAGACAAATGTATGAAAGAAATGAGGTAGTTTCTCAAGTTTTCTGGAGTTGTCAAGTAAGGTTAGGATATAGAGCTTACAGACATTCCTCAAGTCTGTGTGTGTGTGCCTGATTATTCACTTAGATGTACTCCAGTTGATCTAAGTTTACACGTGTAGGAGTTGCTATTTAAACTCTGTCTCCGATTGAATGGTCTATAGCGTTGCATACAAATGTACAGTTTAAGTGAGTTTTATAGCTTTTTAAGTGACGGTATTTCTATATCAAAACATGTCATCAGCAGCCGCCGTCATAGACACAATTGGGCTGGAGCCTGGGCTTGAACTGCAGTTAAACAGTGTGCGAGTGTGCGTGTGTGTCTGAGTGTGCGGGGTCATAACAGTTTGTTTGCTGATCAAAAGTAGCCGAAATTACATCATCAGCTTCACTTTTTCCTTATGTTACCTTATTTTTATATATTTGCCTTAATTAATGTGCCCCCACATTGTTTGTTTGTTTGTGCCGTTCCTGAAATTTATATTCACATTTCCACATTGCAGTTCATGAACTCGATACTTGTTTTTTTGTTTTTGTGGCCAAATGCTTACACGAAATGCTCAAAAATGCATTAATTGTGTGACTGTGTGCAAATATTCATATCCATTGTGTGTTTTTGTGCTAATTTGTTGAGCAAACTTTTGACTTAGCACGGACCCCAGCAGAATGCACGAAAAATCTAACCAGAAATGCAAATAATCTAAAATAAAACAATCTTTTCTTTTGGGCTTTGATATGTGTAGGAGGTAGGAGGCTCATATTGATGTGGGAAAACGGTTGGCACTGGGTAATCAATGAAACTGTGAAGCCTATGACTATTTTAACAGCTGTGAAGGGAATGCTGTTAAATATTTCCCCCGGAACACAATTAAAGTAGATGGCTAATAAATAATTATGGAAATTGCAATTGCCACTAAGTAGCTAGCTGGGTGATTAATACTCCACTGATGACAAATATTTACAAGTTTTCACGCTTTATTTGCCGCTGAATGTCAGGTATTGTCTGGCTGGCTAGGCTACACACACCTACTTCCAATTTTTGTACCATATTCGCTGTATTATATTATACATATTCCCACTTATCATTTCGCGCATTTATCGAACAAGCATCGCAACACTCGCAATTAAGAAACTTGGCTTTTCGCTCGAAATTCAACAAATCAACACCTGATATGATACAAAATGACGCAAATAAAACAAAATCAAATTCATTTGGCTTGCCTCGAGAACAAAATGATTCTTTGCGAGGCATTAAATGAAAATCAGCATTGAGCAATCTCTGATTGATTGCCAAGACAATTTAATGTGTCTTTATGTGGGGGGGGGCATGGTCAACTGCTTTTAACCCATTTTTGGCCATTGAGAGACAACTGATCGTGACCGCATTACAGTTGCCACTTGCGCCAAATAAGAGCACAAGGCAGTCGGGCCTATGGCAAACACAAAACTCGACTGAGCGAGCACGAGAGTTGTTTAAATATTGACTGAAGTTTTATGAGCCTTGTGGCCAATTAAATTGTTGTAATTATGTGTAATTGATAAGCGTTGTGCTGCAAATTTATTTGCTCAAGATTCGACGTGTCGAAGCATTTAAAAAATGCAAAAACAACGGAAGTGCCGCAGACGTTGCTCATATCACAATTCCCATTAAGGAGAGTGTGCCATGCCTGCATCTATGGCTCGTGTTTGACAATTGTCCACTTCCATATTTTAGACCCAACTATTTGCATAGCTAATCATTTCTGCTTTTCCCTCATTATTTTCTTGTCATTGTCAGCTAGAAAGTTGCATCGCTAAGATGGGCAAATTCGAATACTCGCTGGGTCTCAATGAGCTCAAATCAAAGGAGCTGCGTCTGTGGCAGGCCCTCATCGGCGAGTTTCTGGGTAACCTCATCTTGAATTTCTTTGCCTGCGGTGCTTGTACCCAGATAGAGGATGGCACATTCAAGGCTCTGGCCTTTGGCTTGGGTGTCTTTATGGCCATAACGGTGAGTAAATGCAATGGAATGGAGTTTTCAGCCTTTTATTCATCCATATCTTGCTTTCAGATTGTGGGTCACTTGAGCGGAGGACATGTTAATCCTGCGGTCACTGTGGCCATGTTGGTCTCTGGACGTGTTAGCCTACTGCGTGCTCTATTTTATATTGTATTCCAGTGCCTGGGCGCCATTGCTGGTACAGCAGCTGTGAGGGTAAGTGTGATTAAGCTGATTTACACCTCAACAGCACTTTTTGTCCTTCCTCTTTTGGTATTTTCTATCGACTGTTTGTTATGGGAGCAATCCAGGCATATAGAAAAACTATTTACGCTTCGTTTTGTAGTTATAGTATAAAGAAGTGGTGGGCAAACCCTTGGTCCCGTTGCTCTAAGAGCTTTTTTAAAAAATTTCTTCGCTTCTTGGCGCCACCGCGCACAAGGAGACCGAACTTCAAGTGCAATTGCCTCATTTCGAAGCGATTTAGCACAACAAATCTGTTGCGACGGTCCTAAACGGTCCTTTTTCGAACCATTTAGCTGGTGATTTTTCCTTCATAAAACTTCATTCACAGAAAAAAACGCTGTGGTTGTTGTTTGCTGAGTGCTGAGTCTTATGGTTGCATTCTTCACTGGAATTTATCGGCAATTCTGATGTGAGGTCGATGATCGATCAACTCCTAGGTCAGAAACCTTTAATTTTTTTTTCATTTTATTTAGCGAGCACAAAATGGTCTTAAGACATGACGAAGCCGTTTGAAAATGTGTTTGTATTATGAAAACCACTGTTCACGATTCACGAAAGAGCGGGAATACTTTACTTTTGTCAGCGAATGGTCTTGATTACGGTAGAATTTGAACGGATTGTATTGGCTAACGGTTAAACTTAGCTCACACTCACTGCGCGATCGAGACGACTACAAAAAAAAATATTATTTATGCATTGCTCGAAACGAGCCTCACTAATAGGGTTTCTGTTTTGCTTTTTGTTGTTGTTAATCCTTTAAGACCTTTCAGCATTCAAAGCATAATCGATATCAAGACCAAATAGAGTTCAAATGAGCCTGTTATCAAACTTTGTTGGTAAATCTACCCAGCAAATGGATCAGTTAGTTTTATGAAATATAATGACTCATTTGACTGATTTAGTGGATTTCCATTTAAAGCATAGTCTAACTTCTCTCAATCCCTCTATGGAAAGTCGTGAAATAAGTCGTGTTTAACACGTAAAACAATCGTCATGATGATATTGAAAAGGCGTTTTCTTTAAGGAGACAATTGACACTACAACCACGCCTTTTTCCTACAAAACCCGCTATTGAACCCGCTATTATTCCGATCAGGAGATCGATGAGCAAACCCATCGTAAATTTCGGCTCATAAAGAAAATGTGATACTGAGGAGAATTTAGTTCGATTAAAAATGTATGTAAAGATCTGTCAACAATTGCAGGAGATGTACAGGATTACATGTTTCAAAAAGATCTGTAAACAATTGCAGGAGATGTACAGGATTACATGTTTCAAAATGGTGACAAGTCATCCTAGATATCGCTTAGTATCATTTCGTTCTATAGAGGTAACTCTTTTAGAGGGGGTCCATCAGCAAATCGTAGTTTTTTCGAAATTCGAATGAAAATATTTGGGAATTGATAAATATTCGTAGTCTTAAGACTCGTCAGTGAACTGAACCGAACCAAACCGTTTTGTTTAGTGGTTTCTGGTTCGATTTAGCATTTTCAAAACAAAGCTGTTTCGGTTTGTGTTTGGGTTTATTATCGGAATTAGCGGTTCCGTTACGGTTTGGTTCGGTTCGGCTAAGAAAAGGTTTGCATTACTGCTTAAAACTCCTTTAATTATTATCCGAACTTTATGAAAAGATCAGAGATGATTGATATTGCAATCATAAATGTGAAATATCTTACAAAGTGTGTATTATTCAATTCTATTCAACATTTTGTGTTGTGGGGGCGTATACGCTCGTGGTACCTTGACAAAATGTTGATCGGAATGCAGAAAATAGAAGTCTATATACAAAATTGGTCTGTCTATCTCTGGTTAGGGCACTTAATGCATCTGGATTTCATTCTGAACCAGTGTGCTATGTTATTTCACCCTCCGAAAAGGTAAACAAAATAATAAAGTTAATAAAAAAGAGCAAAAATGTTTATTTTGTGGGATGCCAACAACACGCGGTGTTCCCAAGCGGTCCCCCATCTAAGTACTAACCGCGCCCGACGCTGCTTAATTTCGGTGATCGGACGAGAACCGATGTATTCAGCGTGGTATGGTCGTTGGCGAAAGCAGTCAGTTGAATGGATGGGTATGTACAGCAGAAAGCTGTTTTTTGTGAAAAGCTTTTACATACTGAAGAAGAAAAAGCTTGAGAGGGTTGATTTTAAATTTAGTTTTTATATAAAAGTCATTTTGAAATGTTGAATTAGTGCCATTTGATTGGAGTCAAATGAATTTTTCTAAGAATTGTGAAGGGCTTGATTAGCTTTAAGTTTCTGTGCTTGCGGTCAATGTCTGAGATATGAAACCTCAAGCAAGTCAACAGAATGCGTATGCTTACTGTGGTAAAGATAAGGCACACGAGAGAGCCTAGCTTTAATAGTTGCTTATCAACCATTTATTACTCATGCATATTTGTCCCTCTCCCTCTTCTCCACCAAAGATACTCGTCGATGCGGACTACCACAATGGCTTGGGTCACACCAGCCTGGCCATGAACATCACCGAACTGCAGGGTCTGGGCATTGAGTTCTTCCTGGGTCTGTTGCTGGTCCTAACCGTTTTCGGTGCCTGTGATGGCAATAAGCCGGACTCTCGTTACACCGCCCCGCTGGCGATTGGCATGTCAGTGACCTTGGGTCATTTGGGTACCATTCGTTATACTGGAGCCAGCATGAATCCTGCTCGCACGGTGGGCACTGCATTTGCCACCGACAACTGGACCTCTCACTGGGTATACTGGGTGGGCCCGATACTAGGCGGAGTGACTGCCGCCTTGCTGTACACTCAGGTATTGGAGGCCAAGGCTCCGCCCAAGAATAGCGAAGCGGCTGAGAAATATCGCACACATGCCGATGAACGCGAGGTGAGAGTCAGGTTGATAAACGCCTGGAGCGATAAGTATTTCTGTTGAAAAACGAACTCTCATACATACCATACACACACACAGACACCCACACAGAGCTCATTGTAAATACATATAAATAGAGGCTGAGTCCATAATTCAATAGTAAAATTTTGTTTCTTTCGCAGCTACGCAAATTGGAGGGTACACGGGACTATGCCTAAGCCACTTCAGGAGCCCGGATCGTGTCTCGAATCCTTTAACTAAGAAGAGAACAGAAGAGAGAAGAAACCAGAAACAAATTTACATGTTTTGTTAATGTTAATCATAGATATTTGTACGTCTACTTGTAATTTATGTAATTTATTTATGCAAAAGCCACATTTTCTAAACTAATTTCTAAAAATTTTGCTGTTTTTCAAATAAACTGAGAAAACTTTGAAATGAACCGCCCCAAAAGCTTGCAGGGGGGAAAGCTCTTGCCCAACACTGGCCCACCGCCCCCAACTCAAAGTAGACATGCGCCAAAACTGTCAAACAGCGTCAAAGCACAAAATTGGGAAAATTCAACGCACAGTTGCGTTTTGGCTTCTAACTGAGCAGAAAATAAATAAATTTAAAAAAAACGTGAACCACAAAACCAACAACAAATATTATACCAATCAAAATTAGTGGCTAATTACAAACAAACGGAAATCACAAAATTGTATATAAAAAATTGAAAACAAAAATGCAGACAAATTATTCCAGCCAACAAATCAATACAATTTCAATGTCAAGCTGCTAACAAGCAGGGAAAAGCGAAAGAAAATTGCAGGAAACGCAACTAAATTAACTTAAAATTTCAAGTCTGCCCACGGGCTTAAGTGCTTAAGAGCAGCCCCAAGTTCTTGCCATTTGGTTTGGCCTAGTTCTTGTTGGCTGTCCAAATCGATTTTTTTATTATGAAACCAACGCGCGACAAGGAGAACCGTCAAAGTCTTTGAAAAGGCAAGTGTTGAAGTGTAAACAGCCACGAAATCAATATTCATGACTGCAGCTTAATCCACAACCAATCATCCTACGACAAGAAGTGCCACGGCAAGTAATTGACCCAACTGAACTACTTAAACATATTTATATCCCTAGATATAAGTGAAAAGTCGAGCAGCTGTAAAACTGACCCCTTTAATTTGAGTTGGAGGGGGTCTGTCTTTAATGGTTGCTGTCTGGGCTATAAGCCGCCACCCTCCCCTACTTTACAGCTTTGTTTACATTGCCCTAATAACCGTCCATTAGCAACTTACTGTATAATCTCTCTATTTATGAATAGCCAAAGCTATTAACATGTGGCTCAACTGGCCATTAAATATGCGGACAAACAACTTGTTGATTAGGTAGGACACTGTAGTCCAATGACCTGTGCAATTTGACCCACTTTAAAGGGGGTTGCAATGCAGTTGGAATACTTTCATACTGCCAGCACTGAAGCAGTGTGTTAAATTTAGAGATGCCAAGAAAAACCTTAACCTGAAAACAATCGGGCGACATTTTTTTAAATACACTTACACGCACAGAGACTAGACGACTGTGATAAGTGTTAGTAGTGGCATATATAAATCATAATTTTGATTATTTTTACCAGAAATCTGATGGCTCATTGAATTTTCAAAGCAGCGATGGGCAACTAGTGGCCGTTTCGTCCTCGCAATACGAAATGATATCTGCTGTGTAGTTTCTATGAATTTTAGTTACATTTTGGTGCCCATCGCTGGTTTAAGGTAACTTCCTTGGTCAGCTATTCATGTCACGATAAGATTTCACGTATCCATTCAACCAGAAATGAGCTCCGTCGCTGAACACAATTTTCCGATAAAAAAGTGGATAAAAAAAGTAGAATTTTGATAATAGAATTTTAACATCTGTAAGCATTGTTCTTTCAGGCTCAAACTATAGACAAAACTGAACATGTTTGACTGTAACATGTGACACAAAAACCCCATTCTGTGTGTGTGTGTGATTTCACTTATTCTACATAGAGCTAACAGTCACATAAATTAATAAATAAGGCTGCCTTTACACTGTTCGACTCATGAGACATGATAAACTAGTAGGCCTCCGTTTTATCATGTTGCGCCTATTAACATGAAGAGATTTTTACATTTAAAACAACTACCATGTAAGCCAACTGGACTGTCATGTCTCATGTATCAAACACATAGCAGTTATCCAGAAGATGATAAATCGGGCCTTGGCACTTTAAACTGAAAACAAAAAGGCAAAGCTTATTTTATAATTTTCATCTGAGCACATTATAAAATTCGATCTGTAGCGCCCATACAAAATTTCAAGATTTGTTGAATCATACAATCTATACCTTCTATTATACATCTTCGACATAATCGAAACTGGGATGGTGGGAATTCTGCATTACCACTCACCACTCAACTGCTAATCATAGCATAAATATAATTTTAACTAATTTTCGGAAAGTTTAGTCCAAGCCTCCCATTTAAGCTGGTTAAATTTCCATTACTCAAATCTTCATAATACTTCTGAATAATTTACTAATTGGAGGTCGTTAAAAACAAGAGTTTATTGCCTTTTAAAAACAGTCAGTCTACCTAAAAGCTTCTGTCAATTGCTGCCGTCGATTTCTCGCCTGCTCTGACGTTTCGGCAGAACTCCATTCCGCTCTACGGCTTTGCTGTTGTATTCTACTGAGCTCTGCTTGCAAAAAAAAAGTTTCTTAGAATGCCTATTCTGACCCTTTTTGACACGTTTTGCTGGAAAGCTTCACTTTGCTTTGCTGTTCTTAGCTTTCATATAGATCCAAACATTTTTTAGAATTTGGTTATGGTAAGATTCAACACTTTGAATATATTTTTTATTGCATGCTTTTAGGCAGTAAAAGAATTGTTATTCCTTTCAACACATGCGGTCAAAATGGTATATCCTTGCTTAAAAAAATCATATAAATGTTTGGGAAGTTTTATTTTCAAGCTAAGAAAGATTACTTTAAGATATTATCAAAAAGAATTAGAACAAAAAAATAGCTTCCACACAATTCGAGTTGAGTTTTTAAGCTTTCAGGCCTAATTTTACGATTGCCATGTCACTTTTTCAAATACTGATTAAACATAGTTCCCCGAAACTTAAGAGTTCAAAAGCGTATTTAACCTGCGGTGTCTCATTTAATGCTTCGCCTTTTTTCCTCTAACATAAATCTGTTATAAAAATAGTTTTCATTTACCACTCAATTTTTGACACTTTGCCAAAGTTCAATGCACAAAAACGAATCGCCGACATATGTGATAAATGCAAATTTAAGTGCAAAAACTACAAGTGTCAAAAGACAGTGTCTGTGCCACTTAGATTGGCTCAATATAGATGGCCAATCATTCAATTTGAATAATCTCTGGCCTGACGGGGGGAGGCAATACTTAGCCCTGAATCGTCGTTGTCTCTGTCTTTGCCTCTCCCTTATGGCCTGCACACACATTGACCTAGAACACATTGTTAGAGGTTATGTGGTATTATTTTTAGATTGACTTTTGTTGTGTGTCTGCTTATAAATAAATATGTTAATATATTGTCATGTGAGGGCCAAAAGTGGCATACTTATGCAGAAACCCTCGCGCTGGCATATGTTATCCATTAGCAGGCCATAAATGAAATATATATTTGGTGGAAAGTGTTAAATTTTATTTTTTGGGGTGACAAATTCACAGCTGTGATTAGTTCAGTTTTGTGGTGGACACTTATAAATAGAACACTGAAGTCATAATAAATGGGGTAGGGAGCCTTAGAGAATCTAAAAAGAGAATAGTTTTAAAAGTAGGGGGATATTTTAGAGTTGCCAAGTAGCCGAGACACGACACGACTCTAACACGAATGGTCTATTTACAATACTCACACAAATTGTAAATTGTTCTAGTAATCTGTTAAGCTTGTGCTAGGCCCTGTTAAAATTATGTGTCAACTATCTGTTTTAAACTTAATAAATCATTGTTAAACCAAACAAAATCGTGTAAAATTCACGCACGATATCTGATCTTGCCACACGAACTTGTCGTGCTGATTCGTGCGTGAAATTAAAGTGAAAATTTGGTAGAGCTTTTAAACGATAGCTATAGAATCTCAACTCATTATCTTGCCTACTGAGAAAACAACATGAAGTTTGCTTCTCTCAGCTTAGGTTTTGACAGCTCAGCACTTACAAATGCCTGGAAAGCTCTATTGAGTCAGTTATTGAACCAGTGATTCATTAATATCATCTAGTTCACATTAACCTTAGGTCGTTGCTGGTCGTAAAAAAAATCGAAAGGAATAAAGAAGCTTTAAAGTTGATAATTGTTGTCCTGGAAAGTTGAATGTCGGCTCGAAGTTTGTTTACCCTTGCAGCACGTTTTTATCACTAAGACTACTTTTCGGAACTTACTTTTCTATGGGAGCTTCGACCAAACTTAGTAGAATCATGCAAAAGCCTAACAAACGATCGTGTAACAAATTTGAAGTAGATTACATTTAAAACAAAAAACTTCTTCTCAACAGAACTTTTTTTCGACCGATCATTCGTACTACAGCTATATGCTATAGTCATCCGACTTACACAAAACTTTGTTGAATTCTGTGAAAGCATATCAAATAAATAAATGCATATTTTAAGGACATTTCCCTTGAAAATTTCCCCTTCAGATTCTACTTTTCCACGACAGCTATACTTTATAGATATCCGATTTCGAGCAAACTTAGTGGAATCATGGGAAAGCATAGCAAACTAATAAATACAAAGTTTGTATGCGCTTCCATTGAAAACAACAAAGATTTTCTTACTTAAGCTAGTTTTTAGACCGATCGTTTCTAAGGCAGCTATATGGTATAGTCATCCGGTTTGACCAACTCCGACAAATCTATTTTTTATGTGGTAAGATATGCTTCTTTCTATACGTTACAAACATCCGCACAATTGTATAATACCCTAATCAAGGTGTTACCAAACGATAACAAAGGTATATCGATTGTATGAAAAGCC
Organism: Lordiphosa fenestrarum; assembly: GCA_035044985.1. Classification (NCBI taxonomy): domain Eukaryota; kingdom Metazoa; phylum Arthropoda; class Insecta; order Diptera; family Drosophilidae; genus Lordiphosa; species Lordiphosa fenestrarum. The sequence goes on from JAWNNO010004737.1 coordinate 2,292,367, forward strand.
AGGAAGTGGCAACTCTCTCAACACCATTCCACCTGGCAGCCCTATGGCCGCTCAGCTGAGCGGTCGGATCAATCGCTCAGCTGTTTACATGGGGTAACAGCAATTCAGACGAAATCTGCTTCTATTGTACATAGAGAAAAAAAAGGATATTACAAATATCCATTGGATGATTTCCGGTAACCGTTTGGAAGGGATATGTCTTAGATATCCTTTAAATCATCCAACGGAGCTAAAAATCATCCAAATGGATCGTTTTTTTGAAAACCTGTTCAAAAATAATTATGCCCCTGGTTAATTTTCTTGAAATTTAAACCCTACTTTTTCAGTGGCGGCGGCATAATGCTTGGGAATCGTAGCAACAGGCGTTGAGTCAATCAATCAATTTACCACATAAATCCAATTCCATTCTACTGGGTAGGTCAAACTAAAGCAACTACCACCACCACAGTGCAAGACCCATGGACAATTTCTTCACAGCTTACGGAGTAAACGAACCCCTAAGGATCCGCTCAACATGTTGCCGCAGGGACATGCAGTCGGTAGTTGGCTGCTGGTTGTCACAGGTAATACTTCAGTGTTTAAATTGAATACAAAGTGTATTAATGATAACAAGACGCCAATATATAGGTAAACACACTTGTGAATAAGAAGAAATTTTATTAACACCATCAAGCAGCGTATCGAAAAAGACCGAGAGAACATTTCCAATCACTTTTGAGTGTGTACAGAACGTGTGAAGTGTATAAATAAGCCAGCAGCAGATGGGATTCTGACAAGCTGATGAATGATGAAAATCACTCTCATCCTGCTTACTAGATGCTAACATAATGCTTTACTATATGAATTACTTTCAATTATCCATTCTTTTTCTATTGTTTCGTTCTTTGGTCAAAACAAGTTTTTTTAACATTGGCTACATTCGCTACGACTGATAATTGTTTTCCAAGTAAGTTTCAGTTGATGACAAAATTGCTTATAGTTTTTGTTTCTTTTGTTTGTTTGTTTGCTATAATTTGATGTTCCAGTCCTTGTAAAATAACAACAGCCACATTTGTTTCGTTAAGTTTTCGTTCAGTTTCGTACGTGCTGTAAAAAAGACACAATTGATCAGAGTGTTGGTTGGCTCCTCCATCACCCAAGTGAAATGTAAACTTGTAACCTTGTAACTTGAATTTCCTCTCACTCTTTGTAAAAAGTTTGTCCTCAAGTCGGGATCCAACACACCAACACACACACACACACTCACTTATGTAAACGTGTTCACCCCATTCATACCCGACGGCCTCTCTCGCTCTCTCTGTCTCTCTCTCTCTCTCTGTATCCTAGTTAGCCTCTACAGTGTAAGTTCTTTTTAGGTTGCGTTGGGTGTTCTATACTGTGTTCTTTTCCTTGTGTGTGCCGAGCGTCTTGTCCTGATCCTCAATCACCAATTTTGATTTTCTTATTCTACTTCTTCTTCCTCTACTTTGCTCTTGTTTTCATTAATGATTTGCAGCCATATTTGGATTTCTAACTTTTATATGGATTCCACAAGCCTCAGCCGAATGTCAAAGTATGAATCCATTGATCCATTGCCTACCAAAAAAACCAAAAAGATTGCTTAAATATCTATGATTAACTTTTTGCGAAAAAAGCATAAGTATATATGTACTTGTATATTCTATTTCTAACAACTCGAATTGGTTCACTTTAAAAGTTCGAAAAAGTTCCAAGGATTAATCATTGTTTTTATCGATTCTAAATGTTCTTGAGTTTTGTATACTTTTACTTTCTAACACAACAGACCAGTCAACTTTTGCCCAGCTTTGCCAGTCAATTCAAGCTGCCACGCTTCTCTTACTCTCCTCTCTTGATGCACAGAATTTTGTTTTTAGTTTCAAACTTTAAGCAAGAAGGAGTTCAAAAAACAAATCGAAAATGAACGAAACGATAATCTCATAAAGCCTAATTATACTATATTTTTCACATCTTTCTGCCTTGAGACTGTCCTTTAAATGTGTGTGTGACTGCGTGTAGGCGTGTGCGTGTGTGCATGCCTTTGTCCCTGCCCTTTGATTTGCACACAAACTGTAGCCTGCTTTTGTGCTGTAACCAAAGATTTAATTACGCATGCTAACTGTACCTGTACCTGTACCTGTTCCTTGTTGTGCCCATGTACCTCTATTTGAACAGCCAACATCAAACCGCTCAGGCCCCGAAAACTGTACTCCTTTTTGTATGAAGAAACTAACACACTTTGATTATTCACAGCGCGTTCCATTTACTGTTACGAATGTGATTCCTGGACCGATGCCCGCTGCAAGGCAAGTCTTCCACATTTGAATCCAAATTTTACCTTATGCAATTTGCAAATCATATTTTTTTGGCTTAGGATCCGTTCAACTATACGGCCCTACCGCGAGATCAGCCCCCCTTGATGACCTGCAATGGTTGCTGTGTGAAAATGGTGCGACATCAGCGATCACGTGAGTTCTACACATAATCCAACTGACTTAACTTGAACATTGTGTCGTCTTTTAAGAATCACAGTATATACGCACACTACTCGTCATTTGGTTAGAAAAAAGATGTAGGAAATGGTTTCGATTATACGATTTAAGGGGAACATTTTACTTTGTTATGGCTACGGGTATGGCTAGGTTGGTATCGCAAGAGTTCCAGTTCTTAGCTTTAAAACTAACGATTCCATATATTTCTGCGAAAGATATACCATTTTAAGACCATGTGTTCAAAATAACCATATTCTGTACCGCCTATAGGTATGCAATGGATTTAGATGAATAGCTTAGGCAACCGAATAGCTACCGTTTTGAATACCAAGTTGACACCCAGCTAGATCTTGTTCTTATAAAACCTAAGTTTTACATTTCTGAAAATCATCCAAATGATATGAAAAATGATCATCATTTGGATGATTTTCAGCTCCGTTAAATGATTAAAAGGATGTTAGTGACACATATAGTCCAAATAGATTTCTTTTCTGTGTATTAATCAATATAAAACAGAAATAAGGTAGCATACTTATATTCGCTTATGTCAGTAGTCGGCAATGTGAGCAGAGAAGTTGCGACTGGTAACAGAGCGAATAGCTGTATTCATATGATTCCAGTAAAAGTGCGGAGGGCTTTCAAAAGCCCTTCAAACAGAGGAAGTCTCTATAGAGCCTTAAAGATGTGCTGAACATACTGAGATCCTTTCTGTGCTGAAATTCTGTCAACTTCTCTGCTCCTATTGCCGATCCCTGGTTTACTTTTATAGAGAATCCCAATGACGAGCAGTGTATGTGTACTCCACGAACCCTTTTTCCCTTCCCCCCACAAAAAAAATGACCCATACTCTGTGTCTGTATATTTTGCAGCCTACGAAGTGGTACGACGCATGTGTACGTCACAGTTACAAATCAATTTATTCATGGTCGATCACGTGTGCATGATGGAAAGTTCAGGCAATGGACATATGTGCTTTTGTGAGGAAGATATGTGCAATTCTAGTAAAAATTTATACTTCAACGGTTACCGGCATCTCATAATCATTATGTCATCCCTGTCATGGCTAATAGGCGTATTGCTCAATCAGTTTGTACACAGATAGAAACACACACAGAGACACACCCACACCCACACACACACACACACTAAATAATTACAAATGATTTGTATGATTTTGTAGCTAACTTGATTTCGGTTCTGAAAGCTTTGAGTAGATTGAAAGCACCAAGTTGTATGCTCAAGGATCGTTACTGATGGCTTCCACAGAAAGAAGCCCCCCACACCCACACACACACACACTCACACAGCGAGCTTTCCATGCACACACACAACAACAACGTTTCCTTTGAGATATGAAAAAGCTATGAGAAATGCATGTCGTTTGAAAGCTAAAGCTAAAGCATGTAGCGCTTAAGTAGGACTTGTAGTTATACATTTTGTTTTTGTTACTTACATTTATAAATCCAGCAATGGAAAACCAATCTAAAGTCCATATGTAAACTTGGAATAACGTAACATGTACATAAAGATCAATGGCCCCCCACTTCCCCCCCTAAAAAAAACAAACGAGTATTGCAAACTGAACCGGAAAATAGAAAATTTGCTCATTCATGTGTATTCCAGAGTCAGCTACTAAATACTTACTACAACTACTTCATATGCATAACGTTATTTGTTATTAGTTACGTTTTTGTATTCGAAATTCTAGTCATTAAGCTTGGTTCTCCAATCAATCATATCACAAAATTGACCTTTGAACTTATCGATTTATGGTTACCTATTGTAGTTTAGCTTCATAGAAAAAACTGTAAAAAGATATCGAGATCATTTCATCCAACAAAAAACAAAACAAAACAAAAAACAACTTTGGTTTATGTTCAACCAGTGATAATTAGTTAGTAAGTAAACGCCCCCCACTCCACTCCCCCCTCTCTAAACTCTCCACCCTCTAACTCTAAATTTTCATTCATGCTAGTGATAGTTTTAAAGCGCCAGAATAAGCTGAATCCTGATTTTAAGCATTTTCATTTTATGTAATAGAAAATTGGCTACTAATAAATCATTTCTAAGTCTAATTCAAAATTCTCTTCTAACTCAACCTCACCCTTTTGAACTAACAATCGACACTGCACCCAGTTACATTAACATTTAGTTACTTGCATTCTACTAAATCCAACCAACAATTTATCTCCGTCCAAGAATTTGGAGCATGTTCGAAAGCTTTTTAACTCCTCCACTCCCCACTCCACGCAAAGGCTGCAGGTAAGTCCCCAAATCGAAGCCGGCCTCACACACCGACACACCCTCGCACACACCTAAACACGCTCCTAGTTTTGGTTCCTGTATAGTTCCGTTTCCAGTTTGAGTTGATGTATTGTTTTTGCTTTCGTGGTATGTTGGTTTGTTTGACTAAATAACATACATATCCTACTACATATACTATAACCGATTTTGGGTTTGTGAATGTTGACAATATTCTTATAACCAGTATTTGATTGAAAGTTAATGCGTTATGAAACCAAAATACAACAAAACAAAGCAACGAACCAAATTCAAACACCATCAAAATTGAAAAAAACAACAGAACACTGATTTGTAGTGCAAAACAGAATTATAATTTTAGTTTAGTACTTTTTGTAGATCCACATCGCTCTCTCTCTATATCTCTCTCTCTCCCCTCTCTCTATCTACCATTCAATCTGTTCACCTTACTCTCTCTACTAACAATCTTTTTACTAACTTTCTTTAACTTCAATAAAAAAAAAACAAATACTAACTTAGAACTCCTCTAGAACGACACACACTTTTATGTAGTTAAACAGAATGTAGAATAACAAAACATCAACAAAACATAACACTTTTCATGGGAGATATGCAGCTGTATGCTCAGAAAAGACATCAGTTGAGGCATCAGATAACAAATGAATACACAGAGATTCTGGCTTGATTGAACTTACAGACTGTCTTAAGACGCATTTAGAAATAAGACTTGTGGAATGGGAAAGAGGATCTCATTTTACGAGTTGTAAATATATTGGGGTATAGTTTTTTGAGATGGAAATCAAACGCTTTACGAATGCGCTATTGCAATTTTCTTACTTCCACGTCAACTTTTCGAAAGTGAAAATGAATCGTGTTTTCGCAATCCCCAAAACAATAAAGATTTTCGGCTTAAAAAGTTATGCTTGTTGGTAAAAAAAAAGGTAATTACCAACATAATAATGAGAGAATTTTGCTTAGTTCTGTGTTCAAACTTGGCCGGAAAAATTTCGCTATTTACACCGAAACTAGCCGAACGCATGCCAAAGCTTGTGCCAAGAGAGCTTTTCAGTCGCTCGCCAGCGAGCGATGAACTAGATCAGAGCTATTTGATCTCGCTCTTCTTGACGAACTCTTATTTACATCTATAACAGGGTTCCCCAATAAGAGAGGCTCTCTATCTCTCCATGACATCTATGGCATTTGGCAGGCATCCTCTCTCATTTCCGACTGTTCCATTTTCTATCGGTTCCTTTGGAAATGTGGTCTGTCTCTTGTGTATTTAGTGCAGGGTTACGTAAGAAGAGATCTTCTTCTGACACTTACTGATGCATTAATTCAGCAAGCGTTCGATTTCGGTTGGCCCCTGATTGCCAAAACTAAAAAGAGAGCGGTTTTATTTGGAACTAAGAACAGGAAATCGAAACCGATTTTCAAAAAGTAGGGAAATTAAGCAAGCTTGATAATGTTTCTTTCTCCTGCTCATACAAATCTTTATCCACTTGCAAACAGCAAACTGCTATAAAAGTAAAATGCTTTGGAGTATTTCTATAATAAATTGAATGTTTTTATGGAAAATCATGAGAGCAATAGCCGTTTGCTTGGCCTAGGATCAACAAGTTAGCCTCGCTGTAAAAAATAACCAATCAGAGTGATATTTTGCAGTTTTTCAAAAGGTTGATTCCCAAAAAAAAACACTTCAAAAGCCCCATTTAAGCACGGCTTACCAGTCCAGAGCAGCAAATGGTCACGCCTGGTCCGCACGAACCAGTCGCATGCCAAGGCTAGTGCCAAGAGAGCAAACAGCTTTTTAAGTCTCTGGCCAGCAATCGGTGATGATCGATCAGAGCTGGTTTCTGTCGTTTTATTTTCGTACACCAATACACTCTCAAGAGTGTATCCAATTAAAGTTAAGTTAGTCTTTTCTACAATCTCTCGTGTTCCATTAATTATTGCCTGGATTTGATTGAAATCAGCCTTCAATGATCGGCCAGTAAACTTCCATAATAGTTATTGACGAGCTCTGCTTACACAAAACCGTACAGAAACTAATTTTTCCAAAAATTGGCTTCCAAAGAAAATGCAAAATGATATTTTAGATCTCGGAAGTAGTATTAGTGGATTCCTAGAAGCCCATATCGAGTACAGCTTTTTACTTTAACCAACAACTAAAACTGATTTAATTCAAGAGTGAAACTAAGAGTAGAATATCTCAGATCTCAGTCTCAGAGCAGCAGGTGCATATCTCCCCGAATACTTCAAACAAAATGCAATAAAATCCTACACAATCAGTTCAAAAACCAACTCAAAACTGTCATAAGCCGTAAATTTTTACTAAGCATAGGCGCGATTCTTCAAAAATAGAAAAAAAAAAAAACAAAGAGTATACAAGTAAATATCGTTCCACAGCCCTTCGAAGGGCCTCCCGCATAGACCATAAACCATAGATTCCTCACAATACAAAAAGCACTAAATTAATAATCAAAGACTTTACCAAGGAAATAGCAAATGCAGGCTATTTTACTGTATATATTGGTATTGGTTGTTGAATATTGAAAAAAAAAAAGAAAAGAAAATCTTTACAAAACGAAAGGGAAAAACAAAACCAACATTTCCTTTTGCTTAAATTCCTTCAGTTGAGACCCAAGCCCAAAACTGAGCGCGCAGCTTTTCGTTCAATTCAAAATGTTCCAACAAAAACAAATATTGCTTTGATTTTATATAATTTTCACCCCCATCCCTCAACTCTCACCACTCCAAACGCCGCCGCCCCCCCTCCACTTCAAAAGTGTAACCGCTGGGCAGGCGCAGCAGCCTGCACGAAAGCTTTCTCACCCTTCAGATCTAAGGGCGGCAAAGCTCTCCGGCAGCTGCCTAGCCTGTTTGCCCTGCTCTTCTTCTTCTACTTCTCCTGCGTCGTCTCTTGCTTGCTTGCGTGAGTGCTTTTTCACATACGACACCACTGTCTGACTCCAATTTTTTCATCATGTACGCCATCGCAACCATGACAGAGGCCGCAATGCCGCGACAGCCGCCCACACTTGCCGCTCAGCCGCCCGCCGCAGCGCGGGCGCCTGGATCCAGCGGCTCTTGTGGGCGGCCTGCGCGCGTGCATTACCGTGCAACTGTAGTGTGGAGAAAGGACTTTGCCCTGTCCCCAAACGTGGACACAGGCAGCAGCCACCACAACGTGTAATTTGTGTACGTCCTCCGCCGCACCAATCGAGGGATCCAGGTCGAACGCAACGCTGGAAGGAACACCCACACAGCCACAGCCGCCTCTCCGAGCAGGACAGCTGCTTACTGCTTATGAGAGCCTACATATTGTAATTTTTTCAAAACACCCAACGAAGCTTCTTATTCCTCCATCATATTTTGATACCAAAAAGGTGCTTCCATTTCGCTTTCGCTATATATCAAATAAAAGTATAACGTTTTCTCAAGAAGTATTCAACATTATGAATGTAAACATATACAGTTATTACTCGCTATAGCTTAAACATTAAACCAAACGCATACGGAATATTGTGAAACGTACCGAGTTTTGGATAGTCTAATGTCAGCACCATCACACACACACACACACACACACATGAATACCAACTTAATGAAATTCAATTACTGTACCTCTCAAATATTATTAAATTAAACTATAATAATAATTATAACAAAAAGACGAGTTAAAAATGTGTTTTAAACAAAGATCGGACTATTTTTGGAATAAAAACGAAATCTATCAAATTGAACTGAGCTGTTTTCATGTGTTGGGTCCCGGATGAGATGTAAGTCAACTTTGGGGAAGATTTCCAGCTAAACTAGCCTAAGAATATAGACCCAATTCCAAAAATGCTCTGAAGCCAAATTGACGGATATAGAACTGCGAGATCATACTATACAATTCTCACAGTAGGATGCTTTTTGTGTCTCTCTCGTCGAAGAGACAGTTTGAGAGAGTACACCAGCGATGTTCAAGAAGAGCGAGGCCAAAAAGTTTGGATTGGATGATTTCCGGTATCCATTTGGACGGGATATGTCTAAAATATAATTTTAATCATCCAACGGAGCTTAAAATCATCCAAAGGATATGAAAACTGATGATCATTAGGATGATTTTGCCGCTCCGCTGGATGATTAAAAGGTTATTAAAGACATTTCCATTTCAAATTTCTGTGCAGGAAGTGGCAGCCCTATGATCGCTCATGACAATTAGAACCGTTTTTATTCCACCTGATCATTTAGCTGATACGGCCGGTTACACGGGGTAACAGCAACTCAGACGAAAACTCAGCTGAGCGATCAGGTCGTGTAAGTGTGGCTTAAGCGAAATGTCAGAAGTACCTAGAAATGGTCACAACAGGCGTTTTTATTCACTGAAAGCTTTTATTACTAAAATTCCCGAAGTGATGGGCCATTTTCCATAGCCGATTAGTGTTCAGCACATTTAATATTTGAATAGAATGTTATTAAAATTGTAAACGAGGTTTTTTTTAATTTATTTTTACAATCTCTTTTCTTGTGCGGTTACTTAGCCGTTCGTTTATATAGTGTAGTGTGACCCTCCTTCGATTTCTTAGGAATACCTAATTACAATTACTTAAAAACTAAACGATAATCTATCGATATTTTGTAAATATTTAAATGGCTGCGGTTATTTTCGAACAAGTTGTCCAACGACTACAAAATAAAGAATTTTATCATACTATTTTGCCCAGCTTTGGGACATATTTAGTACTTCGACTGTTACTTCTGATGCCAATGCCAATGTATCTCATTCATATTCCACATCAGCAGTGGCGTCAGATGCAATTTGTACATAGCCTAATGTCTATTCAGAGCCCAATGAATGGCGAGGCCACTTTCATCGTCTGGAAAACCAGCAAATTCTTTGATTCGTGACTTTCTTGTAACACGTGAGCGACATCGCTCGGTGACAATTGAAATGTCGTTACTATCGATACTCTTTCGATAATTTGCCGCACGGTCACACCGTCGATTTCCTTACGTTCTACGTTTTCGTTACGTTCTACGTCATACGAGAAAAGAAACCAAAACATTGCCGTCCAAAATAATAAGCAATTCCAAATAAATGCAGCTCAATGACCATGTTCCCAATGTATGCATTATATTCCTAATAAAATTCCCGAATTTCCACCAAAAACCGCATCCAAAATTATCCAACGCAAGCCGAAATGACCGAGCCAAAATAATTACCTCAGAATTGCGACGCAGGCACAACTCCGAAAAATCTCATTCGTGATGGCCGCCCATTAAGTAAAAACGTGTCCGCTGCTGAAAAACAAAATATAACATTTTGTGCTGGCAAATCGCCATAAATATAGCAAAAAACGTTGCGGCAAATGAAAAGCGAGTGAAAACCACACAATTTTCACACCAAACTGGCAAGGGCCAGGGGCAGCCAAAAGTGTAAAGAAAAAAATGTGCGTGAAAAAATTATATCGATTTTCTGCTTGTTTGTGGGATTGACAGAAAATTCGGAGTCGAGTCGCGAGATTCGGACTGCGAGGCCGCGTTAAATGCTCGAGCGACGGCGTTGCGCGAAATGTGCTCAGTGTGCGATATGACAGAAATTTATCACTACATATATAAATAAAAATTGTAATTCAATTTTATTTAATAATGCTGCACACAAAGGTGTTTATAAATTTTTATTTCCCATGAAAAGTGTAATCTTTGCGGCACAACGAAGCCGCCTCTGTCTCAGGCAACGCCGTTGCGTGCGGCTTAAATTGCGGCCTCGAACTCTGCGGCGTCGTTGAAACTGTTCGGCTCTTCGGCCGCCATTATTGCTGTCCAGCAGAAAAAACCACGCTATACGCAAAATTCGTGAAATTTCCCAGCGAATTTTCAACCAAATTTAGCTGGCAGGTGTGTGAAAAGTGAAAGGAAATGAAGTAAAATTCACGCAGAAATGTGAGAAAATTAATGAAGTTGTGCAAGCTCGATGAATGCCTGAAATAAAAGTAAAAAACAAAAACGCCACACGCGAGCGGGGAGAGGAGGGAAGAGTTGCGACGACTACGTTTTTTTTCCCTCGTCGTATTTTTTCGTTTTTTTTCGGGTGCTAAAAGTTTGCCTCGCCGCGTGTGTGTTTGTTTATGCAGCGATGCCGCCTTTTTTTGGTTAATAAATTTAACAAAGATTCGGCGAAAACAACAAAAACAAAGAACTATAATTTTAAACCATACACCTAATTACGGTTTTCCCGCGCAGTTTGTAGCGCGCGTGTGTGTGTGTGTGTGCGTGCGTGTGTGTCTTGTTTACTTACTAGTTTTTTTGCGCTGTTGTTGTTCTTGCAGATTTTTATCAGCCCGCGATAACAAGAAGAAGCAGCAGCAGCACACAACAACAGCAACAACAACACGAGGGAAACTGCAAACATTTTCGATTTTCTAGCAAAATGATGATGAACTTGAAATGTTGAAACTGAATCAACGTAATTATGCCAATTCACATAATTTTTTCGATTTCAACGTGAAAAATGTCGTCGACACAATTGCTGCATTCGTTATTGTTGTTGCTACCACTGCATTGTTGTTGTTGTCGTCGTAATTGCCTAAGCCTCATCTCGTTGGTCATCTTGTGGCTATCGGCAATCCGGAGTAGCACAAAACAGCCGTTGCCGCCAAAGGAGGAGCCCCAGCAGGAGCAGGAGGAGGAGACGCCCTATATCGCTACCCAGGTAGCCTGGAAGCAGCGGCGTTGTACACATTCAGTCAGCCCCATCCAGACGAATCCCACAAACCCACTTAGAGGCAGCAGCAGTACGTACTCCCAGGGAACGGGCACAGGGGCTGCGTTCATCAGCTGGCAAAGCCACAGCCACAGTCACCGCAGCCCCGGTGCACAGGCCCAGCAGCAGCAGCAACAGCATCAGGAGGAGGAGCAGGAGCAGCAGCAGCAGCTACAGCAACAACACCACCACAGATTGCATACGCTCACGTCTAGCATATCCCCTCCATCCATAGGCTACAGTAGAAAACGAAATCGGAGTAAGATTCTCGTAGTTAGCCGCACAAACACCCAATCCTTACTGCCGTTGGTTGTTCGCGTGGGAGCAGCAGCAACCATTAGCAATTGGTCCATAGCTACTTAAGAAGCCTCATCTAGCAGCAGCAGCAGCAAGAATTCCACTTAACCAACCACAAATCAACAAAACGTTCCATACACTCACACTCACACACAACATCCAACATGTCGAAGCTATCGTTCCGAGCACGCCATCTGGATCCGTCCAAGCAGATGCCCATCTACTTGGCCGAGGAGCTACCCGATCTGCCCGAGTATTCAGCCATAAATCGTGCGGTGCCGCAAATGCCCAGTGGCATGGAAAAGGAGGAAGAGTCTGTGAGTAAAAAAGAAAGGCACTATTTTAGGATTATTCGGTTCCAAGGAAACCACAAAGCACATTTTCTTTAAAATAGGATAAATGTTGAGCAAGTCCTAACGCTTTTTTGGGTTGGCCAAGTTCCAAGCAATCCTTAAGGCCCATTTGCTTTACCCCAGGTCGACATTTAAGGACCTTATCAGATTCAGTTCCTATACTCATCCTATATTAAGAGTAGCTTTCCGGAATTGTCACCTTGTATCCATACCTGCCATAACCTAGCTGGAATATTCATTCCAATCTTTGAAAATGGGACCGGTTGGTATCATTTGCTTGTCTTAATTCATTCAAATTCTCTGATTTTAAAGCCTGAAATCAACAGCAAAGTCCCGGAACCAGATCTTTGGCATTTTGTATTCTCCTCCACCTTTTTTATTGCTTTCTAAAGTTTAATGTTTCGGGAAAAGGAAAGGGAATATCGTATGGGCCCTTTGACAGTCATCTAAAACTAGCAGGTAGATACATTTAGCTTCCTCTGACAAAGTGTTTTGATTTAAGGAACAGGTAGATTTGGTTTTAATCCTCCAAGCCACACTGTAAGGCTTTCCTTAAGGGAAAGTATCCTCTCTTGAATCTACTCCTAGTTACTTCTCAGTTTGTTTGGTTGATGTGATAATTTGTACAGGTGGCCTGCTTGTTGCTGACAGCTCCAACCTTAGGAACAGCAAGGTCCTTTTCGTTGCCCCCCCCCCAATTTTCTAAGTGCCATTCGGCTACGGTTATATACCTTAGGATTGTGGCTTGGAACATTCTAAATTTGTTCATATGATGGCATAGACCTCCATATCAAAGTCAGAATGATCAGGCTGCAGGAGCCACCCCAAGCGATGTGCTTGGGTTACCTTTGCCTGAGCTGTTCCCTTGACATGTTGCCCTAAATGTTTAGTCTTATTTCTAATATGATTCCCAGATATTTGTGAGCTACTTTGTACTTCAGGGCAGACGTCAAGGCGAGTAGAATGGTTTACTTGTCCGTATTACTATGTTCCATCTGGCAGCCCAGTTTCTGATCCTTTTTGGGTACTTTTGTAGGGCAACTATGGACGTGTCGTCGGCGAATGAGGCGATAAGTAGGTCTTTGGATAAGTAGAGGAAGTATTGCTTAGGCCCCAATGGCATCAATGATTTGCGTCTGAGAGTTGGCTACATCCTGTGCCACCTCAAAGGTTCTGCTCGTCAGGAAATTCTTGAACAGAGGGTACAGTTAGGGTGGGAGAAGCTCCCTTCATATTTGAGAGCAGAGGGAGTATGTTTAGGAAGAGCTGTAACCACATACTCTTTAGCCTTGTACCTTTTGAGGAAGTAGTTATTCCGGAGTTCCATGACTCAGTCGGAATTTGGGAATCGATTAGAGCATTCTTAGAAGGATACCAATACTGTAAGGTAACCTGCGACCTAGTTTTGCAATCCAGCGGTGTCAGAAGTTGTAGGACATTTGCCTAAAGTGGGTTTATTGAAGCTCTTCTTTGTTGAAAGTCATATAAAAGCAACACATCGCAATTCTAGTTGGCCGGGGAGCTCTACTAGAAGTTTGGTAAGGTTTACAATGATTTTCAGGTGTTTGACAATCCATTTTGCTGTAAACCAACTGATATAATAATGTAAGAACCCATTTAAAATGAGGAATAGCACGAATACCCATTCTATAAGGATCTTTACTTACCCGAATTGAGAGTTTCGTGATGACTGGCGACCAAAATTGAAGTCATGCAGCTCGTTTAAACAGTGATTGCTTAAACCAGCGGTGGGCACCAAAATCAGTCAAAAGAGTAAACGTGTTTACCTTCAGTTTTTGTTGAGGAACACAAATTAGCCAGTCTTGCAGACCAGTGGACCAAGTATTTAGTTGTAATCATGCTGATCACAATGGATTTTTTGGCAGAATAACGGACTATCCGTTGCCAATCTCTGAATAGTAACCGAAACCCGAAAATAAACTAACCCTTTCACTTCTCTTCTCTTCACAGGAGCATCATTTGCAACGAGCCATTTGCACGGGTCTCATCATACCCACACCAGAGGTTCTGCAAACAGATCAGCCCTTCTACGATGCCTACTATCCGCCAGATTATAAAATGCCACGCCAGATGATTCACATGCAACGTAAGTACACAGATCTGGAACCTTTTTTCCGTCACTTTAATTTCCACGTTCCCCATTTTCTCTTTAGCTTTGGGCCTGGACACCGAGGTGCCCGACTATGATATGGACAGCGCCGACGAGGAATGGCTGAGCCAGCAACTACGCCTGGAGCTGACCGAACTCAAATTCGAACAAATGATGGATAGGCTGGAAAAGAGCTCGGGTCAAACAGTCGTCACGCTCAACGAGGCCAAAGCGCTGCTCAATCTGGATGATGAGACAAGCATTTCGGTGTATGATTATTGGCTTAACAAACGCCTCAAGATGGTAGGGATCAGGGAGAGACTACTTACCCATAGAAATGTACGATATTCATGTAAATTCTCCACTTCCTCCCACATAACAGCAACATCCGCTGATACTCACCGTTAAGACGGAAAGTCGTCCTGGCGCCAGCTCAAATAATCCATATTTGGCGTTTCGTCGGCGCACCGAAAAGATGCAAACCCGTAAAAATCGTAAAAATGATGAGGCCTCCTACGAGAAGATGCTTAAGTTGCGGTAAGTTAATTGGGTCCAACTTTGTTTAAAAGAAAAGGTACTGTAGTTGGATGGATTGGAGATATGGGGGTGAAGTGAAAGTTGATTCTTTGCAGTTACTAGTAAAACGAATCAGAAAAGTATCCTAGAATGTATCCTAGAATCGTACAAAAGTTTAGTGGCATAAATAGGGGGTTCCGGGTGGGGTATGTATCGAGTTTAATGCAAGATTTCCATGATTTGTTGTAGCAGCTTTATCAATTGTTATATGCCTGCCAATTAAAATGTTTAAGATTTCTTGAAATTTCTCAATTTTTGCGTCATCCAAGCAACATTTTGTTAACTATTAGCTACTTTCTTTCAACTCGAAAGAGGCAAGAGCAAGATACTTTGGCAGCCCGAAAAAACCTTATAGATCCGAATTAAGGATAACTCTGTTTGTAATCATTAAATGCAAACTTTAAGGAACTCTTCAAGTCATTTTTTCTAAACTAGTTTTTAAAAGGGTTAATGGCAAGGCTACTTTCTTAAGTCTACATTGAGATTTGGCATTTGGGTTTGCTTACCTTTGGAAGACTGAAAAGAGTAACTTCATGGCATTAGGATTCAACACAATACAAGGATGTTATCTCTAATAAGGGGGTTAGTCAAATCTTTCAAGCCTTTCTTCCATTTATCTAAGCTGTGTGTCAGCTTAGATAAGTTCAGTTCTGCATCATACTTGCCCCAAAAAGTACTTAACCTGTTCGGGTCGGGTCGCTGCTTTCATGATCCAAAGATGAAATTAACTGAAGCAACGAGCATTCCGTGGCTAGAAATGGATACTGGGTATTATTATTTGGGATGCCTTATTTTGAAAAATCTAAAAAATTCACTTTTCATCTATATTTGTGGACGATTAGGAAGGTTATCTATAACCAAAGGCTTCAAGTAATCCGTCAGTGTTTATATACCAAAGGTCTAGGCTGAGTTTTTAACTAAGTTTGAAGGAGACGAGTTCAAAAATAAAGAATTTAATTTCTGAATGAATGAGAAATAGGTTCTTGGTATAATTTTTGGTTTGTCTTTCTTATAAACCTTGGCTTTCAAAGCTTTTGCCAATCATGATAGAATCTTAATAGACAGGCTTCTAAGAATACGCCAAGGCATTTTTATACTCTGTACCGTAGGTACATAGAGTATTATAAGTTTGTGCAAAAGTATGTAACATCCAGAAGGAAGCATCTTCGACCCTATAAAGTATATATATTCTTGATCAGCATCAACAGCCGAGTCATGTCCGTCATGTCTGTCTGTCCGTATGAACGCACAGATCTCAGAGATGGTAAGAGATAGAGGTTTGTCATGTATGGGACATATGCTTCTTATGTGTGCAGGCAGATCAAGTTTATTTTCAATTTTGCCACGCCCCCTCCCGCCCCCGCAATTTAGAAAAACGTCATATCTCCCACAGTTTTGAAGATAGATGGCTTGTTCCCTCTGGACATATTTAGTTATTAGGATAACTTATCGATCCGCCAAAGGAATGAAGAAGATCGGATGAACGGTTTTCGAGTTATGATCATAAGACAAATTTTCTTGGTACAGAGTATGTTATAGTCGGGCTTGACCGACTTTCTTTCTTGTTTTTACTAACCTAGGTTGAGATTTGGTGGAACTAAGGGCAATTCGAGGTTTTTTAATATTTTGTAGGCCTTAAAAATCAGTAATCGACTTTATTGAGGATAGGTTCGGGATGCAATCTATAACTACGAGCTCTAACGAACCCGACAGTTCTGCTTTCATTAGCTAATATTGAAATTTGAAGGGAGTCGGTGGAATAACGATGTTTTTGGAGCTTACTTACCAAAGCTTAATAAAAGTACGGGTACAAACCAGTTTTGAACCGAAACAACTATGAAAACGGTTCAATGTACTTCAATGTCGAGTTTGAAGACGGTGAGATATGGTTATTCTAATTTTGGGATATTTTATTAGATCCCTAAGCAACGATTTATCTGACTTTCAGAAATATCTAGTAATAGCCCACCGACCTTTAAACGTCATCAGACTGCATTTCTTCTTAGAAGTTGCTAATTAGCTTGTGTGAAGCCTAGGCTGAAATTTGGCTGAGAAAAGAGAGATCTGTTGTTAGAAATGAGTTTTTAGTAATTTTATACTCTGTACCAAAAGTACACAGAATGTATTAAGCTTGCGCAACCGACAGAAGAAAGCATCTCCGATCCTACACTGAAAAAAGAAATCAATCCGAAACGGGATTGAAAACAGGGTAATTCCGGATAGTCTTGATACGATCCCAAAAAAGATTGATTACACTCCCAATTTATTTTTTTAATCCAATAAAACAGAATCATTTTAAGCCTGCTACGGGACTACCCTGTTTTCAATAGCATTTCGGATTGATTTCAGATTTTTATTTTTCTGGTTAGGTTAGGTTGCTATAGTAGAAGCGTTGAAGCTTATTTACTTAGACCACAATTAGGCCCTTAGTAACATCATAAAGTCTAACCCCTGAAGTAAACTTTTAGACAGTAAAGGGTGGGTTTTTATCCCATTTTAACCTCTTAGAAAGTAGCGCATACTTAAGTACATTCTGAAATGTGAGCTAGGATTGTGAATTGTCTCCTACTGAGCGCTGGATGGTGACAGAGAAGATGCTGGAAGCATTATTTTTCAACAGCTTTTAGGGAAGTAAGACAGTAGCCGAGTTGATTAAAGCATATCAGAACTAAGAGATGGTAAGACATAGAGGTTTGACTTGTATGAGACGTAAACTTCTAATACTAACAGGCAGATCAAGTATGTTTTCAATTAATGCCTCGCGTCCTGCTGCCCCCGAATCTTGGAAAAACCTTAAAATCTCCAATAGTTTTATAGATAAAAGGATTGTACCTTCTGGACACTCTTAGTAATCAAAATTATTTATGAATGCGACAACAGATTGGTAAAGTCCGATGAATGATGGTCAAGCTACAAGCAAAAGAACAGAATATATTACAGTCGGGCCTGACCGACTTTTGTTTCACTTTCATTCCTTTTAAAGCTATAACGACGAATTACCTTTCAACCTGGTTAAAGGTTATACCGGGATGTAATCTAAAAGTAAGGCTCTAAATGAATCAGACATTAATATTTTTGGATTTACCTTGGTTTCTATTTAGTAAATACAGTGAAATCCGAGGTTTTTGGTGCCATTTTTAGAATCGGCTTGCGTTGTTAATGCTTTAGTATGTTTCGACCAGATTTAGGTAAATGTAGGGAAGTATTCTTTAAGTACAGCTTTCAAGGTATCCAAAAACGGGATTTTCATGAACCATTCGCGAATATAAGGACCATTCGAGATCAGAGATGGAGTTTTGTGACTATTTTTCGAATGCGTTACTAAGAAGTTCAGAAGAGGTACCTAAGAATAAGATATTTATGAAGATTCGGGATAGAATGAGCTTTAAGGAATTTGAGAGGGCTTCTTTAATAGGAGACTCTGACGAAATATTAAGCCGAGTTTAAAAATGGGATTTTTATACAATTTATTTGGGGATGTCGTTCCTTGGAAGCTCGGGGAAAAGTATTTACCAACCTTATTCAGAAGAGAGTCGCCAAGTAAGCCAAGTAATCTTAAAGTAAGGGCCATAAGGAATCCCACAAGGCTTATTTGATTCCCCGGACTGTGGTTTTGCGAAACTAGATGGCTAGACATTTCTATATCGGTTTGGTTTAAGAGTAAGAAGTAAATGGATATCTTCAGTCAATCTATAGTTTTTAAAAAACAATGCCCAGGACCTTAATGTAACTGAAGTAAGAGAAAAGGAAACAAGGGATTATACTAAAATTATGAAGAATTAAAGCAGCTTTTAGGCTATCGCTGGAAAATATTAAAAACAACTCCAAAACCAATTAGTTATTAGTAACCCTCTTTGTTCGCTCCACCCACAGCCGTGATCTGCAGCGTGCCACCACAATACTGGAAATGGTCAGGCGACGCGAGGAGACCAAACGTGATAATTTGAAAACGACGGTGAACATCTTTGAGAAGCGTGTGGAGATGCGTGACTTTAATGGTGCTGTTTACTCCGAGCTGAATGCTCAATATAAGAACACGAGGTGGGTGCACTCAAACAGCATCTTCGACAACAAAAACCGGCATTAATCCATTCCTCTTCCCTTTTCGCAGACCCGCGTATAATCCATTGTATACGAATCAATACTCACAAGGCGCAGCGGTGGCGGTAGCTGGTACAACAGCAACAAATGTCCTACTGTCAGCAGCCAGTAGTGGCATTTTGTCCACAGGCTTGCTACCCACAGGAGCAGCGAGCAGTACGGGCGTCTATGCGCCGGCAACGTCGCAGTACCTGAACACGTCGAATCTGACAATGGGTAAGCCAATGCGCATCTCTTGTGTCTGGAAGCATCGACTAATCAATTCTCTCACCTACCTTCAGATGCCAGCGGCAATGGCAGCAGCAGTCGCAAGGAGAAGCGTCCGTATAAGAAGCGCAAACACAAATTGCCACGCGACAAACAGCAGTCACACCACCAGCCACACCCACACCACCACCACCACCAGCAGCAGCCGCACTCACAGCAGCAGCAGCCACAGCAACAGTATTTGCCTGGTCTGGCCGTCCAGTCTACGTCCGGATCGGGTGTCTCACCTGCCCATCATCTGTCCCATTTGCATCATCTGCATCGCCAGAGCGCCTCGCCGGCAGCTGGCCTCGAGTCGAATGTGGATAGCGAGGAGGAGGACTATCTGGGCGGAGGAGCAGCCACCAATGGCAATAAGCTGGGCTCGGAGAGCGAGGATGAGGCGCCGTTTGCATTTAGGCGCAAGCCAAGTTCTAATTACCTGCGGGTTAGTCGAGTTGGTCCACTTGAAAGCAGCGCGATTAATCCTTACTTTCGTTTAGACGCGCCAACAAGAGGGACGCTGGCCCTGGGACTCGCCCGATGAGCAGGCGGAGCAGGTGGGAGAAGCCAAATATCGTTACACGCTCACCTCCCTCAATTATCCCAGGTAAGTTCGACTGAATCCACTTGGCTGGCCGTGTCTCAACTTAACCTAATCTCTTTCAGACCGCGTTGTATTGGCTTTGCTCGCCGTCGTCTGGGCCGTGGTGGACGTGTACTTCTGGACCGTGCCACAACGAATTTCGATGATTTCTGGACCCAGCTGGACTACACGGTAATGGAGAGCATAGTGGCCGGCAGTGAAGCCGAGCACAAGGTGAAACAGGAGCACGAGCAGGAGCCCAGTTCTCCGCCGACTGTAGTGGATCTGTTGCCCAAGCCTGCGGATGAAAGTAACCACCTTAATATGCCCCCCAACGAGTTGATCAAAGTGGAAACTGCACCGGAGTTGGAGAAACCAAAGGCAGTCCAGCAGCCAGAGCCCAGCCAGCTGAGCGAGGATGATGAGGAGGAGGAGCTGGTCACTGAGGATGAGAATGTGTCACGTTTGAACCTATACAGCTCAGCGGTCACGCTGAGCCCCGGCCAGAGTGCTTATGATCTTCGCCTGAAACGGCGACGCCTGCGACGTAAGAAGCAACAGCTGAGGGAAAACAATGCGGCCAAGCGACAGAAGAGTGGTGCAACGGCAGAAGTGGCTGATGATCTGGGTGGTTCGCCATTGAGACCTCTGCCTCGGGCCTATCTGCAACGACTGGCGCTGTCCCTGGCGTTGGAAACCATGGAGCAGCAGCAGCAACAGCAGATTAAGCTCGAGGAGAAAGAGAAGGAGCTTAGTGAGGCGGAGACGGAGCCTAGGGTTAATCATAAGCACCCGCAACTCAACCACCACCACCGTTCCCACAACAACAACAACACCGTGTTGAATAACAACAACAACAACAACAATAGTAGTAATAGTAATATGAATAAGGATGTTAGCATTAGCGAAAAATTCAATGTGATAAAGCTGGAGACCGAGGAGCAGCAGCTGGAGCAGCCGGCGGAGGCCCAGCAGGAGCAGGAAGACCAACCCGTGGCCTCCACCTCGGCAGCAGCGGCAGCCGCCCGCGCCGCACAAACAGCAGCAGCTGCAGTCGCGGCGGGAGCAGCTGGCACTTGCTCTCTGGACCCGGAGGAAGTGGCCAAAACCATTAAGCGTGAGCTAATCGATGCCGATGACTCCAATGAGCCATTGAGCAGCATACGAACCGCCTCCCTGAAGCAGCCAACCGACCCAGTTCCCATGGACGACGATGAGGCCGAGGATGATGTGAATCTTGCCCAGCTGAGCAACATTATAAGACACACAGCCGTCAAAAAGGAATTGGAGGCGGCTCAGCAGCAACAGCATCAGCTGCAACAGGATCAGCTGGCCGAGGAGGACACTGACTCCGACCTCAATCAGCTGCCCGATGTGATTCGATTGCGGAATCTGCGCAACAGCCAAATGCAGTTCAGGAACCGTGATCTGTACATTGATGCTCCCAGCGAGGATGTGGACTATTTGGGTGGTCTGTCGCCCACCTCCAGTCAGCGTCTGGAGATCTGCAACGAATTGCTGTCGGAAATAAGACGCGACTGGCTGCACTTTCGCCCCAAAACGCCCACCGATGAGGTGGACGAACAGCTGGAGGAGCCGGGCAAGCATCTGTCGACTATGGTGGACTGGACGCAAGACACGCCCATTAGTGTGGAGCTGAATCGACTGGGAAAACGCGAAGAGACGACGGATGACTCGCCGTATTTCCTGAGCAGCGCTTTCAAGTACACAGATCTCGAGTCGGATGGCCAGCTCCTGCACACAGCCTATGCAGCCGCCCAGGATGAGGCCCGTGGCAGCAGTAAAAGTCCCAATTTGTCGGGTTCCGGATCGGGATCTGCTCTGGAGTTTAATCTATGTGCAGGCGATTCGCTCAACGATCTGCTGGGCGACGACGAGGACGCAGACGACACCGATGAGCATATGCTGGACAACATTCTGCAAGAGTGCGCCATGGATGATCCGAAGGCCCTCAATCAGGCCACCAGCTTCTGGAACGGCATACTGGACGGAGAGGCGGCCGTGGACGAAGTAGTGGAGAATGCTGACCAACTGCTCGACTGCATAGGAGACCAGAGAAAGCCCAAAATGGGTGGGGAAGCCTCCTCCAAGCGCGCTGGACGCCAACGCAAGGCAAGATTAGCGAATGCCACCCTGGTCGGAAGCTCCAGTTTTACGGTGTGTCCCACGGAGAGCTCTCTCAGGGAGAGGGAAGTGTTCTTTAGTCAACAGCTGCTGGAGGTGGACAAGGCAGAGCCCAGGGAGGAAGAGCCGGAGACGGTAGCACCACCACCTCCACCGCCACTAACTGTAAAGGAGGAGCCCCAACTGGAGGTTCACACAGAGGTGGTGGCGGCCCCACCGCCGCCTCCCATCCAGCAGCAGCCGCAACAGCAGCAGCAAGTGTTGACAGCGCCTCAGCTTATCAATATACCCGCCCAGATCAGCAGTCAGAAGCCGCTGACCACCACATTACCAGCTCAGCCGGTGACTCAATTGCTCAATCAGATTGCCCCGCAGATTATAGCTCGCACCGAATACAGCGGCGGAGCGGCCGTGGGTGATATCGTGACCATTACTCCTCACTCCGGCAGCAGTCCCTTACCTGCCACCTCCCTGCCCACACTGAGCGCCCAGCAGCAGCTGCAGCATCAGTTGGCCCAGGCCCAGCTGCGTAATGTGACGGTGCAGCAGCGCCAGGCCACGCCCCAAAGCCA
This sequence comes from Lordiphosa fenestrarum, assembly GCA_035044985.1. Classification (NCBI taxonomy): domain Eukaryota; kingdom Metazoa; phylum Arthropoda; class Insecta; order Diptera; family Drosophilidae; genus Lordiphosa; species Lordiphosa fenestrarum. The sequence continues at coordinate 2,314,852 of JAWNNO010004737.1, forward strand.
ATCCCAGCCTCAGCCCGCCCAGCAGCTGCTCTTCCAGATGCAGCGAGAAATTGCCACCACTTCACGTTCCCTCACCCCGCTCACCGCTGGCGCTGGCGCCACTGGCAACCACATGATCTACACCACCAGCAGCGGTGAACTGTTGACCACAGCCCATACGGGCCAGAAGGTGACCTACGCCATACAGAAGACCACAGGCGGTGGCGGCGGAGGCAACGGTGGAATCAACACCACCGCTTCCATAGGTCCCAACACCGTCATCACCCTGTCCAATGTGAAGCTGCAGAATGAGGATAGCTCCGTGTCCGGATCCAATGCAGCGGGTTCTAGTGTGAATATTATAAACACGGCCAGCGGACAGCAGCTGGCCGTGCACAGTATGCACCAGCAGACCACCACAGGCACGCCCCTGATTGTGACCACTCCCACCCGCAACAACGCGCAACAGCAGCAGCAGCAACAACAGCAGCAGCAGCAACAGCAGCTGGTCCAACAGCAGCCCATAGTGTGGCGTCAGGTGAGCGGCACAAATACCGCAGTGGCCACCACGGCTGTGATCTCCACGACCACCGTGGACTCCCTAACCTCACCAGCAGCAGTGGGCAACAAGATTCTCTGGACAAGTCGGGCAACCCAAAAGCGGCAGTTGAATGGACCCGAGAATACAGGTGAGTGTGTCCTTTGGAATACTCTCGCTGACCAAGTAAAATTCCCTTTTTTTTTTTTGGGCTAGGTTGTGTGTTGTAAGAGCAAGTCTCTAGAGATCGCCCGGCGGAAGTTTAAAGTTTTTGAAGTGAAAAGTTTTAAGTTTTTATTTGGGCTAAATCCCCACCCCACCGACCAAGATCAAGAAGAAGTGAAGTGGTTTCCTTAGTTTATTACAAATTTTCAAGTTTTTGAAATGCTGAAAATGTTCAAACGAGAGAGAGAAAAGTCTCCCAGAAATAAACTTTGTTTTACGTTGCGATGAATGATCTTTGATGTCGTCTCTGGTGAATCAACAGCCTTGGAATTGTGTAGACGAAGCCAAGTTATTTGTTTGTTATTAAACAAAAATCCAACTGAAATGAGAACGTTGTTGAATTCAAAAGGTTTCTTTGTTTGAGGATTAGTTATAATCGCGCGACACCGCTAAATATTTGAGAATGTTGTTGTATATTTTGATTAGTTTATAAACAGAGAACTAGATATGAAAACGTGAGCTACAAAGAGGAGATTCTTAATTGTTGACATCAGTTTGAATCAAGACACATCGGACTATAACCAATCGGAATCGGACACATTGATTGAGATTAGCAATTACTGATTAACGACTTGAGTTTGCTGATGAGTCTCTGCTGAATGCCGCTGTAAACCGGCTTTAAGTTGTTTTGTAGCCCTTTGCAGTTCCAGCAATTCCAAATCGTAACACAGTAATCTATGCTGAATAGAGGCCCCTTGTCTTTGCGTTAGCGAAAAAATTGTTATACGTTTTAGATTCCTTTGGTTTTATCTGAAAAAAAATGTAACGTAAGTGATTCTAAGTTCCTCAAATCTTCAAGTGAATTGTCAGATTATACTAGATCTTGTTTGTGCTGGTCTTATGGCTACATACTTATCGAACGTCCCTTGTGAAATCGGTTTTGTTCCTTAGTCACTTCGGAAATTGGATTAACTCAGTCGATATGCGATATCTCATATTAGTATTGGATAAGTGTTGGATAAAGGAAGCATCTCCGACCCTGGGTAAAATTTTCAATCAACCAAGCGTATAGCAGAATCATAATCTACCACCCAAGAAACCATAGGTCTAAAATCAAAGGGACAACACTAAAATCGAGGTCAAAACTTGTATATAGTCTTTCATAAAATCCCCGTTGAAAAGTCCAAATATGACAACGTACATCATTGATTTTGGGCTTGTTCTTAAAAGGAAATTTTGCCAGCTCTCCAAATCTGCTTTCATTTTAAAAATATTTTGACTGTTAAATCGATTTTGACAGACCAGTAAAGTAGATTACGTTTCTGCTATACGCTTTTAATTTGTTCCCTTTCGAATAATTTAACCCGCCCTAATATATATTCTTGATCTGTCTGTCTGTCCGTATGAACAAGAGATTTCGGGGAAGCCGAAGTTAACTTACTTCTCATTTGTTCAGTAGCTCATTTGCTTGTCAATTAGGGTTACCGGATATTCGATATGGGAAAAGCATCCTTTGGATAATTTTCCAAAAATATAAATTTCTTTAGAATAATTAGGTCTTTTAAGGTAATTTAGATGCCATGCGCCATGTTTTGAAAACTACGTTTTAGCAGAGTTTAAAAATCTAGAGATCAAAGCTTCAAATCACTTCATAACATCAAGGCGGCATAGCTCTGAAGTTCTATGGAAGGTTTGGGTCTCAGACCGATTCCTTTTCCTTTATGAAAGACTTCAAGACTTTTTTTTGTTTTGTCAAAATAAGACACACTCGATGAGAAGAAAGGAATCAATAATTGAATAGAATAATTCCAAAACCACTCTACTACGGCTTAGAAAATGGCCTGGTCGTTTTAATAGAAGGTAGCCTCACCTTTTGCTTAGATAAATATGTGTAGCCACATCTTGACTGATGTTTTTATACCATGTACTCACTGAAAATGGATAAAATGAATCTTAAAGAACTGCAAATCAAAAATGTTGCTAGTAGAAGCTCAGTTAGAAGCGTGAGCCCTGCTCGACTTCGATATACCCTTTACTCAGTGAAAGTAATTGCAATTCCTTATGTTATTTAACAGAGCATTAACATTTATGTCCACCATTATGTTAGCAACGTTTTTTAAAACCTGAATAACTCTCTTTTATTATATTTTGTATTATAATTATTAGACTAAAATTTAAGAGATTATACACATTGGGCTCTTCATTAATTGTGGAAAGTATTAGCAAGATATTTGTAGGAGTTATTTAACATTTAATTCAGGGGCAAAAGGGTCTGTGGCCAACATTTGGAACAAACTTGATCTGCGTACAGATAATAAAAGCCTACGTCTACAATTTGGTTGAGCTAGGGCATTTAAACACTCATGCAGACGGACAGATGGACATGGCTATATCGACTCGTCTATTGATAATGATCAAGAATATATATACTTTAAGATATCGGAGATACTTCCTTCTACCTGTTACATACAATTGCACTCCTTTATTATACCCATTTTACTCTTTACTGGCAAAATATGGATTACAAGGATGTATGTAGGATCAAATTTTGAAAAATCTATTTGAAAAGTTTGATAATTTGAAGCAGCTTAACAGTCGTATTTCCTTTTAAGGTGGCCCCAGGGCCCAGGGTGAAAAAGTCCCAGAAAACTCTGCATGCCCCAAAACTTTGTCTAGAATAAACTAGTTTTTCCCACTGACTGGGCCCTCAGTTTTTATGTATAGTATGCAATACAATGAAGTTCAAGTTGGGGGAAAATCCCGAAAAATGTTGAAATGCAAAACCTAGTTTTCATCCGAAAGTCTTGAAACTTGGTTCCAAGAGTAGTGATTCAACCTACTTCCTTCTCCTGGTGAAAACCCCATCACTTATCATTCTCTTCGACTCTTCCTCTTGCAGACATCAACAAATTGTTGCTTAATCGCAAGCTCTCGCAACGCAAGGTGGTGGGCCAATCCACTGGAGGACAGCAGCAAGCACAGCATCAGATTCAGTTGACCAAGCAACAATTGCAACAGCTGGTTCAGCAAGAGGATGATCTGGTGGCCACCACAGTTGGCAATGCGGGCGATCAAATGGACACGGTTGAGGCTCTGCAACAGCAGCAACAACAATTGCAGAAGCTCAGCAAAGTCATCAAAATGTCACCATTTCCCCTACTCGTCTCGGATCTCAACCTGCAGTCAGGTCAGCAGCAGCAACAACAGCAGCAACAGCAGCAGGGAGCAAGTGGTCAGCAGAAGTCCAACTCGGCTGCCATTGCAGCGAATCACAACTACAGCCTGCAACCGGCCACGGCCATCATCAGCTCGCAGGCAGGTCCCCAGCAGGCCAACAAAATATACCTTACCAGCAGCAACAGCGGAGCCGGAGGTGGCGGAGGCAATTTCACCATAGCCACAGCAAGTGAACTGCAGGCCGCCGTGGCGGGAGGCGCACAAAAGCTGCACTACAAGGACCTGGCCAACTCCAATCTCAAGCTGAACTTTGTGAGCACAACGGGAGGAGGAGATGGGCCGCAGCAGGTGGGTGCCACCACAGTGGTACTGAACAAGCCGCAACAGCAGCAGCAGACAACGGCGCTGGGTCAGCATCAGAAGCTCAAGACGGTGGCCACGTCCAATGCCCAGCAGCAGGCGGGTGGAGACAAACGTGTGCTCTACACCAGCCTGTTGAACGTAAAACCGCTGCAGAAGAACAACTCTGGGCAAATGCAAATGCAGCTGGGACCGGGTGGCTTGCAGCAGGTGTTGCGTGGACGTCTCAATAATTCGGCCATCTTCACCAGAACCCTGCCCCTGGGCACCACGGTGAACAGCACGGGCGGTAGTGCAGGCAATGCGAGTGGCGGAGGCGGAACCACTACCACCATCAGACAACTGGTGTCCACCAATGCCAACAATGTGAGTGCCAACGATGGAGCTCTGATCAACAACAAGGAAGTGGGCAAAACACTGACCGTTGAGCAGGTGATAGCTAGTGCTAACAATGGAGGAGTGGTGCTGCCCACCAGCCAGAATAACAACAACAACAACGGAGGAGGAGGAGGAGCCAATGCCACCAATGCTGGGGCAGGAGCAGCGGGCGTTACTTCCACCATCAACAGATGAGACGCGGAGCCTAGCTAACATCGTGTTTGCTCTCTGAATCTGCCCAGTGGCACGTCCCTTGGCCTGATGCTCGCCCTGGGCCAACTACTGCAGCCGCCTCCACAATGCTGTTGTGCCCTCTGCCTGGTCAAGCTGGGCAAGCAGACCTCTGCCTAGACAACCACCACAACAACCCCAATTATATAGAATATATATAGAATTTCATAAATAAACGAAGCAAAAATATTCGGCGTGAATATGAGACAAAAAAAATTATACAAAAACCCACAAAAAAAAAAGGAAGGAGACGACTCCATGCAGAAATTCAAAATTTGTACCATAGCCAGCGCCAGCCGGAACGTGCCAAGATTCAAGACTTTCTGGAGAGATTTCCCCGCAGTTCTCTCATTCGCTTAATTTTTAATGATTTAGGTCTTATTTTTCAAGGCCGCCCCACACAAACCACAAACCATCGATTGAATCTTGGCCCGCCTCTGGCTGGAAGAACCCCAAACTAAAACTCATGTGTTAAATAGCAAACTGTACATATTCGATTAATAATAATAACGATAATAACACTAAAGTAACTACAAAATATGTTTAGTAATACGCATAATGTAACCCCCCCTCGGATCGTATGGGTCCCCATACGATCGATCCCCCCCCCCAAAAAAAACCAACTGGGCATGATACGATTGTTCTACTTCAGGCTCAAGCCGTTTCAGAACCACGCGCTTTAGCAGAGCTGGTCAAAGGACCCCCGCCCGCGCGGGTCAGCTGAGCCAGCCTGCAAAATTTAAGAAACAAAACAAGAAACACATTTTTCAATGTACGTAAATTAAATTAACTTATCCTGTAATTTAAACTACATTTAGTTATTTTAACTATGCAAGTGGATGCGTCGAGGCACTGCAACTGAGAGAAGGGGAGAGAGAGCCAGTTAGTAGCGAGAGAGCGTAAGGAAAACACAACCACACTATTATTGTATGCTATTATTATTATTTTTATACAAGGTAATACTTTTAATTGTAATTACAAACACAAGCAACAACAACAACAACAAGAACCGTAAACATTGCTCCGCGCAACAACATAATAATAATAATAGATATAATAATAATAATACTGAGTAAATATTTTAAATCCAAAACATTTAAAAAAGCATAAAAACATAAAACAAAAATAAACGTAAAATCTATGTAGTTGTACTTTCTTTTAGTATGTAAACTTCTAGACATGTAAGCGAAAGCAAAAGCGATAATAAATGGAAAACAAATTGCAACTTAAACAACAACAGCAGCAACAGCAACAACAACAAACGAAAAAACACAAACAAAATTCAATAAAAAACAACACATTTACGGCGATTTCTAGTAAAAACAAAAACCAAATCCATTTGTATTTTTCCTTTTTTTAAGGTGCTTAACGCAATTATACGATATTCGAAAAGCCGAGATCCGTAGGCCAGCGAATATGATTAGCTCTTCCAGTAATTTTCCAACCGAAAGAGACCCAGAGAAAGAGACTTGAGCCTAGATCCCACAGGCTAATTATTTTTTCAGTCCAAAAAGATATTCTCTAAAGACTTATATATCCGTTCACCTTCACCAGCTATCGAAGCCAGCTGTGAAGTGGCCATGAAACAGCTTTTTAAAGGTCCCGTTCCCACTAAGTCAAGCTCGTAAGGCCAAATATTAGCCTTAACTTCACTTTGGCTGTACCAAAACTTACGAATCGTTTCAACTGCACAAAAACTCTTGATATAAACTCAAACAATATTGATATGTTAACTCCCCAATTTGATGTCGATGGGACGACACGCATTTCCAATGAATTTTTTTAGAATTAACAGCATTCTGTTTAATTTCAGTCGATGAGGGCAGGTCAGAGCTAGTTTGTGGCACTTTATTTTCGCCCACCAAGACACAGAGAGCTTTTTTATTAAATTTTTGATGGCAGTTGTGTCTTCGGACTGTTTAAAATAGTCATAAAGGCACCCGCTCCCCACCCAACACTTGGAAGATCATTTAAACCAAAATTATGAGTCTTTTTCGAGCCCATTTTACATTTCACATGCGTTTTTTGATACCTAAGTGACTTGACCATCTCTGGTAACCAGTCCAACAACTATGTAGAATCTCTCAAAAGTACACCCTTATGTTTGATTTATATAAAAGCAGGGTTTGTCAGGACCCACCCAACATTTGGAAAATCAGTATAACAAACTCATCCTGTTGAGTCTATTTCGAGTCTTATTGTTGATGTTACTATCATGTGCAATTAATTAGACTCCAAAATGACGCATCCATATGATCAAAATGTGATTTATTGAACTTCGACTCGACAGATACTCCCAAATGACACAAACTAATCAGAAGAACGGGTTAAAAACGATTCTCCGAGAAGAGTTGCGGCTAGAGTACCATTTTCTCCCCACAAAAGTAGAATTTATGATTAGAAATTAAGATCTTTTATGACCCAGGACTTGAAAAAGACTCGAATTTAATCAGGACTTTCATTTCATTTCATCTTTTGTTCTAAAAAGTCACTTCAAAGCTGGCGCCAATAGCTTGTGAAGGTGAGCGGATGTGTAAGTCTTAAGATGTCCCGAAGCGGTGTCGAAATCACGACCTCTTGCACAATATCCGGCCCAAAAAATGAATATTAAAAAATCAAGAAAATTATTTTAAAAAATGTTCATTCCAAATGGGGATACATCAAATTCTGAAACACCTAAGGTAGATTTAATTGAAAAAATAGGGCGGGGTTTATCAAAAACAAGTAAGAAAGTCGATCAAGCCCTACTGCTAATAAACTCTGTACCTTCCAAAGTTTGTCTATATTAAACAAAGTGTTACCCAGTGCTGCCCACCGCTGCTTTAGACGGTGCAAAAAGTTTTGATCTCTCTATAACTCGGCTATTGTTCATCCGATCTTCACCATTCCCTCAGCGGACAGATAAATAATTTTGATTACTTAATAAGTCCAGAGGGTACAAACCTGCAAACTATCAAATTGTGGGAGATATGACATTTTTTCCAAATTGCGGTGGCGTGACAATTATAAAAAAAGACTTGATCTGCCTGCAGGTATAAGAAGTTCTTGTCGCATACACGACGTTCCTCTAACTCTTACCATCTCTGAGATTTGTGCCTTCCAACGGACAGGGCTATATCGACTTTGCTGTATTGATGGTGACCCCTCTACAAAATTTTCCGTTCTCAGTCGAGTTTAATGATATTTCAAACTAGTTCAATGTCTAAACCTTATCATTGATCTCTGGGCTAAGCAGTTTTGACTGTGTGTTAAAAAGTCAGTCCAGCAACTTTTTAGAACCATTTTATTATGAATACAAATACAAAAATTCGGGCAAAGACTTAAAAATTGTAAAGATATTTTAGGTAAGGACTACAAAATGATATGATTGTACAAGAAGAAGCTTAGATTGCACCCTTGGGGTGTTGAAGCCAAATTTTTAGCATGATTTCTTAAGATTATATAAGAATTACACTTCCACATTCATTATAACTTGAAAATGGTTTCAAAACTTCGTTAAAACTTGCAAAAAAAAAGTTCCCAAATCCTGTTAATTCAGTTAAAATAGTATCTTAACACTTACGCTGCAAGTTCTGTGAATTTTCTCAATTCAAAGTGTTGTATAATTCGGTTAGGGCGCCATTCCATACTGTGACAACTTTCGCTATAGAAATTACCTACACACACACAAACACACACACGATATGTATATGTACTTCTGTCTATATAGTTGTATAGCAAATATGCATGTTTGTACCTTGAAGAACTTTGTAAAAAAAAACAATATCAAAATACCATTTACTTTTTTTTTAATTTTAGTTATTCCAAACTGCAATTACGGGTAAAAGAAAAAACTGAATTTTCATAATTTTCTGTTTGGTTTTTTTTCGGTTTTTCAGTCCACACTTTTTGTTTCCGGTCTGTAAATACGCATGTAAGTCTAATGCTATTATCATAATAATCATATTTTTTATATGTGCTTAACAGTTTTTAACAATTTCTTCTACTCCATTGGACAAGAAGTGTAACCCAATAAATATACACACACACATATAGAGACATATATTAAACGTAAATGTGAAATTGTTTACAGCGAAGCGCCGATTAATCTAGCTCACTCGGACTTACATACAATTTAGAGAGCCTCCCTGTATTCCCAAACCCCCTCCCCCCAGACCTTCCTTCCTTTTACACCAATAACTCTAACTGATATGTTACATTACCAATCGAGTATTAATAGCTTAAATAATTACATAGTCTCTCCATCATTCTCTCTCTCTTGGCAAAATCCCCGGAATTTCGAGTCTATATATTGTTAGTAAATCAAATAAGTCAACTGGAAACGCTTGTTGTGGTAATTAAGGAAAATTATACATATAAAAAAAGTATATTGAACTAATCTACAACTTGGTACACTGTAATATAAAAAAAAAAAGAAGAAAACGAAAAACCGAAGCACAACCTATATATATATATATATACATATATATATATTAAACATAATAGACATTTTCGTATAAAATAAATTAATGTTTATAACACAATAACAAATGGCATAAGCGATTTTAACTGTTTCCATAAGCTAACGATTACCGAAAGACATCAAATTTAATCATTTAATTATGTGTAATTATGAATATCGCCCCTCCTAAGCGGCCCGCCCGTCCCCATCCCCCTACCCCATCCGGCAAACAATTTCTATGGTGTATATATGTGTATTACTTATACTTAAACTTGGTAATCAAGGGTGATGATGAACGAATACGAAATTTACGAACAACTAATTGAAAGCTAAACCAATTCAAAAACAAAATGGCGAAATAAATAAATGCAATTGAAATGCATGATTATGACACATACAATTTAAGGAAGTTTTTCTTGAGGGGAAGGTGGCGCCGCAAAAACCCGTTGGATCCATTTTGGAAACTGCAAATTGAAGATACTTTTAGGCTCGTCATTTTTGAAATCAACCATCTTAGCTTAGAAAAATCGATGAACTATTGGGGGTATGTATTTTTCAAGCTAAGAAGTAACACTTTGAAATATTTAAAAGGTTTCCCTACATAAAGTGCACAAAAATGGTTAATATTTGCATTATTAACAGCTGGAAGCTTCAAAATTTAATAAATATCTGAACGTGATAGACCATGGAACGAAAACAGATTCGTGTTTAGCACATAAAACCCATCTAGAGTCACCAACACACTTTAAACAAGTAAGGGCGCTGCAGTCGAGTGCCCCGAGTACAAAATACCTTGTTCATTTGTTTTCATTTATTTGTTTTTGAATTTTTGAAGATTTTTTTTCATCCTGAATGTAGGCAACACTTTTTCTAGTCCTGACTAACAACTGGGGGGTGCTCTTATCAGCTCAACTGTTTCGCTTATAACTCCGGTGTTTTTTGTCCGATCTGATTGTACTTTTTAAAATAGATAGATATTGGGCCTAGCTTGAAAATTGTGGATCTGACGGTTTTTTAGGTCTACGATGTGACGGTTTTTTGGGGATAAGTGGGGAACGGGGGAATTTTCCAAATCAGAAACAAACTTGATCTGCGTACGGCATAAGTCTACCTTCATGCAAAAATTTGTGGCTCTATCTCTTATAGTCTCTGAGATCAGCGCGTTCATACAGACAGACAGACGGACATGGCTATATCGACTCGGCTGTTCATGCTGATAAAAAATATATATACTTAATGTTCGGAAATGTTTCCTTCTCCCTGTTACATAAATTCGCACAACTTCATGATCCCCCTTTTCCCATTTTCAATGGGAACAGGGTATAAAAACTGGATAAAAGGTTTGATTGGCTTGTGATATTTATTAAATGATGTTCCGTTATCACTGCAGCGCATTCTTGCATTCCTGAATTCTGCTACGGCGCTAGTGGTAGCAAAAAAGTTGCATTCAGGTTGAATGCAACTGCATCCGTGACTTTTCGAGTAGTGACAAAGTATCCATTATTTGGCCAAACGTTCCAGCTGTTGCGAATAAAGCAGGTAATCATATCTGGAGACCTTTGAGGACACCAGAGACCACATTACCGTTATTGAAGCTTTGGTGTGAGAATAAGCATACAAAATTCGCCTTTCTAAATATTTGGAAATGGCCGAAAATATGAATAAACTCGGGCAGGCGGCAGCTCATGCCCTGGGAGTATTGTGAAAAAATTGTGCACGAATTTGCCAAAAATTCTTCATAAAACTAAGAAGCCCTAAGAATGCCTAATTTAATGCTCAACTGCTGTTGTAAAATTTTCTTAATTGTGTAAAAATACATTATTTATTTGCAATCAATCTAAAAAAAGGAAAAAATAACATCATCTAAGCCAATTCTATTGCCAGTAAAATATATTTTAAAATGTAAAAAATAGAGGAAAGTTAACTTCGGCTCAGCCGAAATTTGTATACCCTTGCATCATACTTTTCTAACTTATTTGAACGCCATTTCCACTGACAAAAAACAAGTTTTTCTCACAAAAACTAGTTTCTGGACCGATTATTCCTATGGCAGCCATAACCTAAGGTCATCCGATTTTGACAAAATTTTAAAGAATTGTGTGAAAGCTTGTAAAATACATATATGCAAATTTTAAAGAGGTTTACATTGAAAACAAAAAAGTTTTTCTTACTAACACTAATTGTCTAACCTTACTTTTCTAGGGCAGCTATGCTATATAGATGTCCGATTTCGACCAAACTTAGTGGAATCATGGAAAAGCATAGAAAACTAAGAAATACAAAGTTTGGAGACGACTGCATTAAAAACTAAAAAGTTTTTCTCACTAGAACTAGTTATTCGACCGATCGTTCCTATGGCAGCTATATGTTATAGTCATCCGATCCGGCCGGTTCCGACAAATGTGCTGCGTATTTGTACCAGAAGAATTCGTGCAAAGTTTGATGAAGATAGCTTTAAAACTGACGGAGGAGATAGTATAGAAACAGACGGACAAGGCTAAATCAACTTAGCTCGACATGCTGATCAAGAATAAATATACTTTATGTGGTCGGAAATGCTTCCGATTATGCGTTACAAACATCTGGACAATTTTGATATACCCTCTGCAAGTATATAAAAACACTATATAAGGATAGTTTGTTGTAGACGACACAATTATCCGATATCAACCTCTTACAGATAAACCAAGCAAAATTGGCATGCAATTCGAAAGAGTCTTATCAGAACTCATGTATAAAATTACCCTAGATTATGTAGCCTGCTATGAAAACTACATTAAGTTTTCTTTCTTGGTATAAAAACCGAATACAAACTGTCTTTATTTGACATGCGTAACTGCTTTTCAAAACCCTTCCCACCATCTCAATAATCTAGCTAGCTTTTTGGTTTGAAAAATGATATAATGTATGCGGAATTACATTTTTACTTCCCCCCCTCATTTGATAGATATTTCGATTAGATATTGCAAATTGAAATTTCATTTTTCAATTTTCCTATCAGCGATCAATTAACACTCCGCGAGTCAAACATTTCAGAGCTGGTCACCAAATCTACTTGTGTTTACTTTCCGACTCGTTAAAGCGCCAAAATCACTTAAGGCGGCTCCGTTTGACAAAACCGAAAAAAAGGTGCAACAAAATGAAACTCAAATTGAGTTTTGTAAATTGGCAAGAAACGTATGCGAATAAATGAATGCCAAACTGGCTGGAGTTGGCCAAATCAATAACGCGCTTGTATTTACTGGCGGTGGTGGTGGTGGGGGTACAGTGAGCGCTCACAACAAATGGAGTTCTTTCTTACAACTAGAAATTTAAAACATATTGCTTGTTGAGGGCCATTAAATACAGGTGCTTAATAAACTTCGGAACCTGAATTCAACCTTAGCAGCAAATATGATGTTTTATAAAATCCGGCAAAAGTTGTAATTTCAAGTTTTCAAGTTGGTATAGAGTATAATATAGTCGGGCTTGACCTACTTCCTTACTGGTTTGGAATGATTTTGAATGGTCTACTTTATGTTCTCATCAAGCTAAAAAAGTGGAAAAGATACAATAGGCAAATAAGCATTTGATTAATAAGAACATATTTACATCTAGACGGTGCTAGAATTCGAATAAATGCCCATAAGCCCATATGCTCAGTGTCAGAGCATAGCTTAACATCGAAATATTATATTTATTCAATTTAATAAGAATTTGCAAGCTTTTAAGGATGGGAAATCGTGGTTTCTGGAAGAAGAGATACGTCAAAAGTTGAATGTCGAGGAAGAACATGATATTCAAGGAAAACCAACTGCTAGGATCAGCTTAGAACCAGCGCTTTCTACAATTGGTGCGTTTCAGGCATGGCATCAAGTAAAAACGACCTGTGGTTCTTGAAAGTAATGTATTTGGCTATACAATCCTTGGGAAAATTTAGCTTTTGTTGTCCAAAACTAATCTGAATCCCTGCAATGGCAAGTCTTACTCTTCAGTATTGTGCAGATTATATAGCTTATTAAAATTATCCATGTTTTCGATCGATGGCACATGACCTGGATTCCGGCTCTTCAGTTAATATATACATAGATGTAGAATGATGTGGTTGACTTGTGGGTCGCCTCAAAAGATGTGCAGTTTCAACACCGCGAAATCGTATTCATCAAGAAAAAGTGAAAGAATTAAAGACTTACAATGGCAGTTTCATCAAATGAGAATAATGGGTTTTATTTTTTTAAATAATACCCAGAATCTTGGAAATACACCCACAATGTGCCAGCTTTTGGAATACTGATTCTTAGGTAGAGTTGACCCTACCGACATTTGAATATTTAAGAACTATTCTTCTTAGTTCAGGTGTTGCGGTCTCTTTTACTTGATATATTTGATTTATAGTCAATCATAGTTCTTGCGGTCTGCTGGCAATACGTTGATTGCTCTTTAAGTTAGCGACAATCCAATTGTTGTGATCGAACTTTTTCATATGCGCTTTATGTCATGTAACCCCTTTTTGTATAGACAAGGCATGGAAATCAGACTTGAGAATTCCAATATACTAAATATGGGAATGTAAAGAAATTTAATTGGTGTTAAGTTTTAGTAGGTGTTACTTACGCAGGGGAAACTTACGCACTATCTGCTACAGCTCCAAAGAAGAGACTGTAGACTGCTCATTGGCATACTAACGGGACACTGCCTAGCAGCCGCTCATGCGATAAAGCTAGGCATAACAACAGAGGACACCTGCAGGAAATGTATGGAACCTGGAGTCGCAGAAACTCTAGAACATCTAATTTGCAGCTGCCCAGCAATTGCCACGACAAGATTACAAATTCTGCACACCCCACGGTTCTCTTCTTTGGAGGAAGCGGCCAAGAGACCCCCAAAACAGTTATTGGCATTTGCCAAAACGACAAGAATCCTCCTGGACTTCTAAGACAAACGTACCCAAATAATCACCCGGCCTCATTAAGGACCCTAAGGTCTATGTGTGACCCCATCTGGGGTCAGCCGGAACTACCTACCTACCTTTAGTAGGTGTTAGAATAATTTTCATATATGTAAGAATGAGCATTTTTCTTTCAATGTAACAACAAATGTGAGGGAAAAGTTAGCTAGATATTTTGTGTGGGTATTTCAGAGTTACACTTTAAGTTTTTTCTCAGTCCCGACTTTCTTAATATCAATAATGTCAATATAAAGGAACCCTTAGCAATATTCAAGAAAGAATTTCAGGATTGATAGCGATGTCTATTAAGTGGGCGGACAATTGCTGAAGATGTTTTGGATGACTTGTTGTCAAAATATCATCCTTAAAACAAAATCCATTCGAAAGAATCAAATCGAACTAAAGGAAATCGTATAAATTTCATTTTAAAGAAAGAAATACAATTCCCAAATGAAGGGTCTGTTTCCAGCACCCCGGAATTCTTTATATAAATAGAAACACTTTCAAACAGCTCATGATCATCAAAGCAAAGACTGAGGGTTTATATTTATATAAAGTATTGTGAGGAAATAATAATTCTGGAGAGCTGGATACTATCCTTTAACAAGTATAATATTACTTTCAGAAGTCTCTGAACCGAAACTGTATGAATGAAGGTTTTCGGTTCGGTTCCGAACCGATTCTGCAACACTTCATTATACCTAATCCAAATCTGTTCTAACCCACATTATTCTCTATATGGTTGCTCCACTGTAGTGTTAGCTGTCCGTTTGTCGCTTTGTCAGCGATTTCGATTTCGCATGCATTTGGTGCGTCGGGACTGGGCTTTTTGACTCTCCGCCGCTCGGTTGGTGTTAAATATTTGAAAGCAACGCCGTTGCAGTTGTCACTCAGTGTGGTGGGTCTGGGTCCTGGTTTTTGCTGCCGATCTCCAGCCAAGTGGCAGCGCAACAGAAGCTCATTTTGTTGTCATGTCTTGGTGTCATGTTGCAATGTTTCAGCTGCCGTTTCCAGTTCCAACCGAGCGCGAGAGGAGCAGCCTCGCAAATGGGGGGGAAAAGGCCAGGCATGCACAATTCGTTAACGGTACGCTGACACTTTCATATCAAGATGTGTCCAAGTCATGTAAAATCATCGATGACCCCAGAGCGGCCAACTATTTAGCATATTGGCCCAGAATGCCAACGATTACATTAGCTGCGCAATTAAAGATGCGGCGGCGACTGCCTCTCAGAGTCTCCTAATTTGATTGTCTCGCCTAGATTTGCAGTCGGCGAAACGTGACCGGGCCAGGCCGCACCTCCCCGTGGCTGCGACGAGCATCCTTTTGAATCTCTGCTGCTGCAGCGCTTGTCGTATTTCGTTTTTAATTGGCTACATGACGCGCCAACCGAGCTTAGACGCTAAGTAACATGGATTCCAAAAAATGCACGACACGGTCCCAGGCCCAGTCTCCTCCTCTTCTCCGCGAGCTTCACGCTTATGCAGCGATTTCGCTGCTCTGCGCCATATTTTGCACTCAATTCCAGGTGCTCCGGCTGGCTGCTCCTCCTCCTCCTGGGTAGGTGTCGTCGTTGCTCGCTTTTCAGTCGTTTGTTTTGTTTGTTATTCGCTGACTGCTTCGTTAGCGTTGTCATGAGTTGATTTAAGCCACCGTTGGCTGGAGACCGGGAGTCTGCGAGACTGTGCGAACCAAGGCACCAAATCGGCAGGACTTTCCATTTGGTTTGACCTTTTGGCTTGACATGATGTTTATTAACCGGGACACTGATGATGGGGAAACAAGGTTACGGCCCAAGCTCATTAGGTGGAGGGGAAATAAAGAATGCCAGCACAGCGACTGAGTTCCTTTTTTGCCCCCAGTGTATCGCCCACCCAAATCCCTCACTTCGGCTGTCATTCAGTCGCCCGCCCGTATCCGTTTCCAATGTCACTCCACTGTCACTTTGTGCAAATATCAAATAGAAATGTGTATTTATTGTGTCATGTTGATGTTGATGTTGACACTTTTCGCTCAGGTCATAAAAAAGTTAAATGAGTTTTCCAGTCCCAAAATGTTTGATCGATTCGCAAATGTCAATGGCCTGGCCCGGCCCGGCGGCCATTTTGTGCTCTCCTTTGAGTTAATGAGCTCGGCTTGGTTCAAACTGTGCAATTAACCGTTAAGTGATGCTAAATAATTCGCTTAATTGCAAAGTAACATTTTTTTGGCGTCGCTTTCATCGCAGGCATTTCGCCTCGAGGGCCACTTCAGCAATAACTCATCTCCCTCGCTCCCTCCAGCCGCTGCCCCAGCGTCCCAAAAAGAGTTCGTCATGTACAAATCAATTTTGAATGCAATGAACTGTTGTACCCCACCGACAAACCAAACGAAACCAAAAAAAAAGTATACACAAGAAGAGGAAACCCAAATGAAAACCGTTAAATGCGGCAAAAATGCAAATTTCCTGCTGATGGCTTGTGGCCCGAGTGCTACTCCCCATCTTCCTGAGTGCCGAAGACAGCGTTTGACCTTTTCCATTTGGATACTCTTTGGTCAAGTGGTACATTTGTAAGTGTGGAAGCTTTAAGCTAATCTTAGTGCTGTTGCTCTTTGAAGGCAGTGGCAGAAACTAATGCATATGGAATGTGGTACTCTTATTTTGTCAGCCAATCGGTGAATTCGAGATAAATGATACAAATTTCGCCTTGGAGACTAGAAAGCGAGTCTTCTCGAAGCGCTTTGAATGATATTATATAGCTTATTACTAGAATAACTATTTAAGTCATCTTGGAATTGAATGCAACTAGAACACACGACCTTTACTTTCTAAGACGACGTTCTACTGTCTGCACCACGAGCGATTTTGCAAGTTGAGAGCTTTTTTCAGTGGTTTGACGCTACTTTACTAGTATCCCGCGTATCGTCCATGTCCGCCAAAGTTAGGATAATATAGGCATTCCCATTATGTAGAACATGCTAAGGGCTGATTTCGCACTTAAATATAACTGAGTATATTGTGAGTTTATCTGACACATACCAGTCATCTGGAAAATGTGAATACGTCCTTTAAAGTGAAACAAAAACTTTTCAATTCGGTTTTTATTTTATTTTTTGTAATAAAGCTCATAGCTGTCATTTTGATTAGTGCTGAATTAACTGAAGTCCTGTTTTCAAAATAATAACAAAACGAGAAAGCTAAGCTAACTTCGTCTGTGCCGAAGTTTTTATACCCTTGCAAGTGCTCGCTTAAATATTTTCAAATAAATACTCTTTTTCCCATTTTCCGAACGATCGTTTGTATGGGAGCTATATGATATAGTCATCTGATATGGCTAAAAATTGGTAAAATTATGTAAAAACATGTGAAACAAACAAATATAAAATTGCAAGATGCTACCATTAAAAACAAAAAAGTTTTTTTAGCCAAGACTGTTTTTCAGACCTATCTTTTGTATGGCAGCTATACCATATATTTGTCCAATTTTAATAAAACTTGGCAGAATTATAAATAAACTTAGAAAACCTACGATCACAAAGTTTGAAGACGTTTCTATTGAAAAGAAAAAGTTTTTCTCACTAAAACTAGTTTTCCGACCGATTGTTCCTATGGTAGCTATGAGATATAGTCATCCAATCCAAAAAAGAAGACTAATCAAGAATGTATATAGTTTATGGGGTCGGAAATGAATATTTCTATGCGTTGCAAACCTCTGGGCAAAATTATAATACCCTTTGCAAGAGTATAAAAAGCTGCGATTCGAAAAGGACAAAAACAGAAGTCAAAGTTACGCAAATCTGGAGACTATAACACAGCCCAACAGTGTTTTTGGTGCATATGATCTATTTTGTTTAGATAATGTTAATATAGATTGCAAAGAACGAAACTGCAATGCAATGGTTTTGTTCCATCAGCTCTTGTTTTTTAGAAGATATAGCTGGTAAACGATTTTGCCGAGTTTTTGTCACTCTAGAAATTAAGGAGGCCACACTAGGGCATAAATATCTGGATTTATGAGCTATTTGCAACAGAGAACTTATCAGTGCGTCTATATAGAATAAACAGCGCTATATAAGTATGGCGGAAAGTGTCTAAATTGGCCTCTAAAATCAGAATATTCTTGATTTATGACATTCATTTCAAAATAAATTTCAAGCTATTGCCGCTTTTGAATTAATTTTTGAGCCCTTTGAGCATATAGCCAAACATTTGATCTAATTATCTGATTTTTCACTCACATTAGTTAGCTTATTTGGCAAAGTTACAGCCAGTTTATGTCTGTAAGGTACAGTTATGCATAAATATATAGTTGAATTAAGGGGTTACATGGGTTTCGCGGCTTCAAAAGATTGTTTTTTTTTTATTGTCTTATTAAATTCTACAACATCTCTAGAATATTGTCCTAAAATTTCAAATCGGTCCGAGTAATAGTTTTGGAGATACACTCTGAAGAAGTTGCGCGCGCCAGGGTATGAAGGACCAGCTGCTCGTCTAGTTAGCTAATGAGTTGAAATCAGGGATTGTAATCCTTGAGTTCTGTTATAAAAATCGAATTTAAATGATAATTTGTGATTTTTATTCCATTATTTAAAAAAAACAAGAAAGAAAGTCGGTCAAGCCCGACTATAACATACTCTGTACCAAGAAAATTGTCTTTTGATCATAACTCGAAAACCGTTCATCCGATCTTCTTCATTCCTTTGGCGGATCGATAAGTTATCCTAATAACTAAATATGTCCAGAAGGAACAAGCCATCTATCTTCAAAACTGTGGGAGATATGACGTTTTTTCTAAATTGCGGGGGCGGGAGGGGGCGTGGCCAAAATTTAAAATAAACTTGATCTGCCTGCAGACATAAGAAGCATATGTCCCATACATGTCAAACCTCTATCTCTTACCATCTCTGAGATCTGTGCGTTCATACGGACAGACGGACAGACGGACATGGCTATATCGACTCGGCTGTTGATGCTGATCAAGAATATATATACTTTATGGGGTCGGAGATGCTTCCTTCTGGATGTTACATACTTTTGCACAAACTTATAATACTCTATGTACCTACGGTGCAGAGTATAAAAAGATTAAATTTATTTAAAAAAAAAAGATAAGCAATTAATTATACTGAATATTACATAAACGCCGATAACGTGTTCCGCAAAAGAAATTGTGGCAAGTTTGATGCATATCCTTAGTAAGTGACTTAATTCGAACCAATGAAAAATATTTCCATGTTCGGAAATATCCGAATATGCCCTAGAAATTGACGAAGACAGTATCTGCGCCGCCGAGATAAAATCTCTAAGTGAGACTCGTGAAGCTAGGATTCGTCATAGACAGGAACAAAAGGATGCTCTGGACATTGCAGCTGCAGCAGGTTCTTTATATTAAGGTCCAGGAACCGATGACTCCATGTAAGTTAGAAAAATAATTTTGTATCCCTGTCTTATTGTTACTCAAAACTTTAAACGCGTTTTTCTCAAAACTATGTTTTGAAAGTCGGTTGACAAGATTTTTCGAGAACTACTCAACCGATCTTGATGAAACTTTACACAGGTCTTCGAGATACTACTTGCCATGACTTGGACGAAGAATTTTTTTTTTGTACAAATACAGCTATTTCCAAAAAAAAAAAATACCGCGAAATTTTAGTCAATTTTTTCTTTTTTTCGTTAAAACCTGTGCAAAAAATCCAATTTTCACTTTATTGTTTTATCCTTCGTCCAAGTTCTAGTTCAAAGTCTTAAGAAAAAACGTATATTTTTTATTTGCACTTCAGATGATCCTCCTAGAAGTTATGCTGTCGACGCGGATGCACCTTTTTCCCGAAGCCTCGCCGGAAATGACGTCACAATGGCAGAGCTTTTAATATTTTGCTTCAAAAATTTCAGTGATTCCTCATTAAATGTGTATCCTTAAGACAATAAAAAGTTTGAACCAAATAATTCAGTTTTTATACTAAAAAAAAATATTGAAAATATGCCGTTTTTTTCCCTACGAAACCCATGTAACCCCTTAAGCCGATATATCAAGTGGAAGAAGGGGTGTTGTGATCATAGTTTTTCGAACATAACTTCGCCAAAAATGAATATTTTTTCGTACTGTGAATTTTGTATTTTAGTTAAAAGGTGCATGTAACTTTGCTCATCATTAGTCTAAGCATAAAGCGCTTTCATACATACTAAGGACTTTGTACAATAGAAGCCTTACCCGGCAATCGTTTTACCATTCTTCAAAGTTTGATCGCAATCTTTTAACGATACCACGACCACTTTCACAGCATGCTCACACACTACCCGCTGTACCACACCGCACACATTTCTTTATGTATATAAATGTTAAATATCTGTAAAGTATTTGAGCTCATCACATTCAGTTTCTTTAGCTTTTGGGTGTAAATCGTTACCCTAGAATCGATTTTTTATAACCTTGATATAACGCAGACTAACACCCTTCTTTCCAAACAGAGAAAAGAGAATGCGAAATCGCTAGAGTTAAGCGGTATCTTTTGCAAGAGTTGCCTTCTTATTTACGGCGATAAAAATATTTGCTTGGATATTGATTGGTATGGAAATATATGATATTCTAAGCACACTTATCAGAAAATTTGATATTTGTTCACAGACTAAGAATTACGCAAAGCAACACCACTAGACTTCTTTCAGTATATTCAGTATATTAAAGAAGTGTTAAGTCTAGATTTAAAATAATTTGAGCTTAAGGACCTTCTTTTGAACCATTTTAGACAAGTTTCATGGGAAACCTATACTATTTTCTAAACTCTCTTTTATATTATCCCACAGTATTACAACTTAAGCTTAAAATAAACTAACCCAAATAATTTTGTGATTTTTTTAAGCGAAGTTATACCATTTTAAACACTCACAAGTTAAACTTTAACTTTCAGCTCTGAGTGGTAACTAGTGAAAGGACTCACCACCGTTGATAAGGAAAATCACTGTTACTTAGTGGTTTTTATAAGAGTATTTCCTAGCCAATTTGTAAGTGTATTCCCTTATCCGATGGCGGGTGGCGGTCCGCCATGAATGAAAACATTTGCAGCGTTTTTTGTGGTTTTTTTGTTGTTTTTTGGATGCCCAGCGGCGTCTGGGAGCAGGTGGAAAGACCAAAACCAAGGACCATCTCCATCTCAACTCTTGGCATCGCGATCGTTTGGCGTTAATAGTTTTGTTGCTCTTTGGCTGGCATATTTCCATGTTGTGATGATTAAATTGCGATAAATTTTAAGCAAATTGCAATTCGTGTACAACAAATTGCAGGGGCGTCTCACCTAGACTAAGAGAGATCGTGGGCGTTGCAATGGCCTGGGTGAAAGCTCCACATAAACCAATCACCCCTCCCCTGGCGACCGCACCGCCGTATCAATGAGCCGGGCTGTCAAAGCAGAGAGTCGTCGTCGTCGTTGGCCATCGAATTGGACTTTATCGAGAATAAATCAAATATTTTCAAGGCAAAGCGACAAGCAGCAATGACACATGAACGGGATGGCCGGCAGGGGGGTGGGGCAGGGGCAGGGGCAGGGGGACGGTTAAATTGCATGCGATTGAAATTGAATGGTTTAAATGGTCATTTCAATGGCTGCAATTTAACAAGCCATAATTAGTTGATTGTTGTACTAAATAAACAACGACAATGACGACGAGTTTGTTATGGGCCGCCAGAGCTGACAATTGACATTTGCATAGAGCCGGAGGAGAGGCGGTTAAATTGAAAGGACACGCTGTAAATCGCTGGTTTCCCCCCCGTTTTTCGATACATAAATAAGCAGGCGTTACAAACTGGCCTACACACACACACACACACACACCCATCACACATATGTGCTGTCAACGCCAACTTCTTGTCGGCCATATTGTGCCCAACTGCCTTTCGCTCTCTCTGTCGCTCCCGCTCTGTTGGCCAGAGGGCTGCCACCGCAAGCCGCTTTGTTTGTGCTATTTATTAACCTTTTATTTAAGGCTATTTGCCTAAGCGTTTTGCTTGCCTTTTTTGAAAAAGGAGAACGCGAACGAGCTCTAGAACTGATGACAGGCCATCGCCTGGCAATTACCCCGAAAGTCCGAGCCCCATTTCAATTGCCAGCTCAAAGTTGGCTCGTTGTTTGCTTGCACTGCTCGCACTTGTGTGTAATTAGGTGATTGCTCCAGGTTCAAATGTCGCGTCGGTTTTGTTTTGTTTGCTTTTGGGGAAGGTGGAGAGAATTGGTATAAATAGATAGGTGGATGAGGCCGGCAGGGCGAACCATCAACACGCAAGCAAGTACAATGTGATTCCTGGAGGAAATATAAGTTTAAGCTGAGTCGAAACGAATCGAAAGCAGTTTAGTAACCTATCTTAAGTGTCCCCTAAGACAAATCCAATATAAAATAAGGGTTTGAATATGGAGGCTTTAAATCAATTAGTGGTTCGAGTATTCCAAGCCTATTTTAAGTCTTTTCTATAGGTTATGGAATAAATTTATGTAATTTTTGTTCTTTAATTTCATCAAAACTGTATTTCAAGCCTATGTTCAGCCTTTTTTCTAGTTTATGGACCAAATTTATGTAATTTTTGATCTTAAATTTTATTATAGAAGTATGATTTCTGAAACTTTTAAGCAAAAAATCAAATCGAATTCTATTTCGGTTCCGGTTCTTTTAATATGTTTCAATAACTCGTGATATTTTGGCTCTAATTTACAGTTTCGGAAAAAATTAGAAGAAAGTACGGTCACACTTTATGCGCACATCTGATTTCTTAGCATTGTTATAAGAATCTACATCCCGGAAAATAAACTTGTTTTACGCTTACTTAAGTAACATGTAGAACTTTTGATAGTTTCTGGACACTTTGTTGCGTTTTTTGACCTTTTGAAATCATTTTCTTCATCAGGAATCGCTCTACTGATGCCAATAAACAGTCTCATTAAAATACTCGCCTACTGGTAATGTCCTGTTTCACAAAATGAATCAATTTCATACCCCGTTTGTACACAAAAAGAATATCATGATAAATGCCCCTAAAAGTATGCCATTTTCATTTCCTTAAATAATTCTCAATTTAAATAAGTAATTGAGATTCAGTTATGCCTGCTTCATACGTAATCCTCACTTTGCATTCACCAAGATTGATGGACTAATTGAAGGTATTCAAAATGAGTTAGTAGTCAGCCAATTATAAGAGAAATGCTTTCCTGAATTAGTAATATTATTAAGCATAGCATACTTTAAAGAGTATTTATCATGATTATTTTGCTGTGTTTAAACAGGATAATAAACAAACTTCGATGTATAGAATCCTAATATAAAATTGATGGAATATTGATAAAATCTTCAGTGTTCTGAAAATTGAAAGCTCGAAATCTAAGATACCTAATAAGCTTTCTGTCAGCTGATATTCTACAGATTGTGCTTAATTTGAAAATATATATAATATAATACAGATTCAGCCGCTGCTCGATATGTTCGAATCAGTGAGAATTGGGTTCTTTGGTTAGAAGGTGGAAGGATCTGCATCATGCCGTTCAACAAGTTCCTCATACCAGGCTCATTTCAAGAGCATTTCTGGCCGATGATTACTGATATAACAGCCATAAATTAAAATTTTTCGTTTTGAAGAGAACTCAGAGCCCCTCAAAGTCGAATCCTACAGTTAAGTTATATAGTCTTTTTCAGTTCTCATCATCCCAAAGTAACAAGCCTATCGGAACCAAGTTCTAGGATAAAAGTGACTTGAGAAATACTTTCCAAATCAGGATAGACTAGACTATCGAATTCAAAAACGATGATTTGACACGATTTCTTTAAAGAAAAGTGAACCGATCTTAAGGAAATTTTGAATACTTGTTGTAGAAAGAATGACCTAATGATTGAATGAAACTATCGGTTTTTCTAGAATCACATATAGGATCATATGAGGCAATTTGAGGAGGCTTGCTAAAAACTCAGAAAGAAGTTCAAGATTCCCTAAGATTATTTAACCTTCTAGCTATTCTGACCTACTAACATTTAAAACTGTTGACTTCTGATTTCAGCTTAATCTATGCGCAGTTACAGCGGAGAGAATAAGGTGTGTCCGGAAATCAGATCCCAATGAATTTTGCATATTTTTGGATGAAAATTTGATCAAATAATGTTTGAAGTTTGAGTAAATTACTTTGATTCTTATATCAACTCAAAAATAGTCTATATAAATGGTTCATCAAGAACTGTAAGCTCCTTATTTATACACACACACACACGATAATGTATATCGATGAATATTTAATTTGTCGACGGAAACTCTTTTATCGTTAATTGCTTGT
Source organism: Lordiphosa fenestrarum (assembly GCA_035044985.1). Taxonomy (NCBI): domain Eukaryota; kingdom Metazoa; phylum Arthropoda; class Insecta; order Diptera; family Drosophilidae; genus Lordiphosa; species Lordiphosa fenestrarum. The sequence continues at coordinate 2,339,333 of JAWNNO010004737.1, forward strand.
TACGCACTCTCCGCCCACATGTCAATCCGAGTTGAAAACCATTTAACTGTCAATTAAATACAATTTCCAAATGCCTGGCTATTGATTTTTCTCTCCAACATGTCGACAAGTGTAGCGAAACTGAACCAAATGTCGGAGTAGGAAAAGGGGGAGGTTTGGACAGCTGACTGCTTGATGATGGCTTTCATCATGTGTTAATGGCAATTAGCGATAGTCATGCAAATGTCCGCCGGAGACAAATGGCTTCACAATAAAATCAAAAGCAAATCCAAACCAAATCAAATCACATCCAACTGCAACTCAAACAGACCGACGCTCTGGGGGCATTGTGCAATCTGCTCGGCCAGCAAATTATTAATTTGCGCAACAGTTGTTGGCCATTTTGTGGCACCAAGTTTATGACACAGGCCAGCCCATTGTTTGCTAAACGACATTAGACAAACAACGGCAACAACAATCGCTAACAATCACATACCACTACCACATACAGCCCCCAGTACCAGTACCAGTCCCAATCCCAATCCCAGTGAACATAATAAATGTTACGATTCGATTAAAAGATCAGCACTGGCAACACAAAACAGAATGCAATCCCCATAAGATTGACAATGAGAGCAGTCAGCAAGCGGCAGGAGGCAGCAGCAGCAGCAGCGCGGCTAACGAGTAGGAAGGTTCCTTAGAACCGCACCGTGCCAGTGGGAGCGAGACGGAGTCGCTGGCTTAAGCCTCGACTTGAGTTGAGTTGATGTTGTTGCTCGTTTGTAAGCTACATACATTTTTGCGCGTCAGCCGACAGCAGAGACAGAGACAGAGTCTCCGGACTCCCCATTCTGGCCTCACTCAGTCCGGAGACTGAGTAAAAGGTTCAGATGGCTACTGATGGAAAGACCGGCCAGGAGGGGAGTAAGCGAACTTTGGCAAGTTTTATTTTTACCGCCAGCACATTTCGCTATTCAGACAGATTCGAGCCGAGTGCATGCCCAGGCTTTTACTAAGAGCGCAAATAGCGCTCTGTTTGCTCTCAGTAGCAAGGCAGCGGTCGACGAGGGCAGGTCAGAGCTAGTTTTATACTCACTCTTCTTGATAAACCCTAAAATAGACTGTGCTTTCACAAACTTAAGCGATTTTCAAGCAATAGGGACCACAATAAGAATCTACAACATTTCTTTTATTATTCTAAAAAAGTTGATATTTATATTCGTAATTATTAGTGCCGATTTCATATCTTCTAGACATCGTCCGAATACACATCTTCTACAGATATATACAGAATTTACACTGTAATTTGTTAGTTTATGTGGCAGATAGGACTATCTAGAAGCTGTGAGATCGGCCCTAAGTTCGTCTCTCTTCTAACAATCTGCCAGCAGAACACAAAAAGCATTTATATTTACCAAAAACGATGCAATTTTCATACGATTTGTGTCGTTCTAAGGTCGAAGACGATGGACCGAACCAAGGTTCGAACCTCACTTCCAAACCTTAACCATTGAAAAATGTTGGTTCGAATCGCTGAAGTGGATCTCTGAAAACATTTTTTGTTGGTTTGCAGCCCTGGTTCTAAGCTTTAGTTGGTTTTTGAGAATAAAAACCTTCATTATTAACAGATCTATGGGATTCTGTATACATATCTGACTAAGGTTGTGATACCAAAGGACAAACTCTTGTGTGACTGTCCCTTTAAAATGCGTTGAAATCTTCCCATATCCCTTAAACAAAGTTTCGTGAATACTGCAGGACATATGTACATTTTAGATGAATGACATTAGTCCACTCATAAAACACGGAAGAATTACGGTTGCTCACGAATGAAACCCTGTGTTTTAGCTCACGATCACTTCGTGCCCCGTCGTGAGAAGTGTTGGCAAGTGTTTTATTCAGTGTACCACAGGTGGGTTGCTACGACACCGGTGCATTCATCAAGGACCCAGTTAAATCGGCCTCTAGTCGTGCATGAATCCTACGTGACGCAAAACGCTTCAAAAATAACGTGATTTTTATTCCATGAAACGTTCGTTCCAACCACTCTGTGCCCGACTCCGCTCCTGTGCCTTAGCTGTTCACCCTGCCTAGGCAGCCTCATTGGCGTTTTCATGCGCTGCGCTTTTGTTTAAATAAAAGCCTCTTTAAGTTTATCTATTGCCGCTCATCTAAATTGTGTGGGGAGCTGATGTGGCGATGGAGGAGCTCGGCAGTGGAAGCGGTGGAAGCGGCAGCAGCTAGAGCTGTAGCCTGGTAATGTTTTCTGTGCCGGTTCGTCTCGGCTCGGATCGCTTTGCTTTGCTCTTTTGTCGTTGTCTTTGTTACTTATTGCTTGCGTTGTAGGCTTCATGTTTTGATTGTATTTATTTTAGTTTGAGTGAGTTTACTCAATCCCCCCACCCCACCCCATCCCTGCCTTTGTTGTTGTTGTTTTCCTCTGATGAAGATTTTCTGCGCGATTAACTGGCGAGATCGCCTTACGCGCGGCATCTTTTTATGTGAAAAGCGTTTCGTGCGCAACTTTAATCATGTCGTTTTTTCTTCGTGGAAGAAATCGGCAATCAGACATTTTGAGCAATTGCGTTTAATTTTATTCATAATTCGTGGTCTTGGGTTACCAAGAGCATTTTTTAATCGCCGTATAATTGTGGCTCTTTGGAACTGCCGGACTGGAAATTAAGCTTGATTAATTTGTTGGCTGCGTTATCGCAGCGGCGGCATCTGGCCAGAACCGGGCCGGCAGGGGAGCGGGGGGAGCCTGGACACAGCGCCCCAACTGGGTGCCAGCAACAACAAAGTTATTAAACTGGATTGGGTGTGCAATTGGGGCGTGGTCCGTGTGCAGTATGGCGGACTGGGCGGCATGCATCGAGGGAGAGATAATGAAGCGCAGACAGCTGGTGGTGCTGAGTTCAAAATGAAAATAAAATTTTGATCTGCTGTTTTATGAGTTCACCAAAAGCGGCCATAAAAAAAGAAAAGCTGTGTAATTTCGACGAAAAGGTGCAACTTTGATTACCGATTAGATATCTTGAGATTATCAGTTGAAATATGGCCTATTAATTGAAAAGCGACATTTATGCTAAAAAGTCGGTGGATATGAGTGATAAATAAGGCGAGTACTTAACACCTGTTTGGCTGGACAGTAGGAATGCAAATTTAACTAAGTAATACTAAATCGCACTAAATACTACCTCGGGCCGGCATTAAGAACCGCCACTCACTCTTCAAAAACAGAATTGCTACACTGTTGCGGTTTTTGAGTACATTTTAGACTAATAAGTAGTGTGTCGAGTTCAAGCTGTACTACTTTGGTTCATTGGTTACTAGATATTGTCGTTATTTTCGCTTGAATTGAACTCACTTGTCATAGAGCAATTGAATCTAGCTGCTCAAACCATTTAGAGATTTTGTATACCTGATCTCTACAAAGGAATTCAATTTGTGTGCAATTGCTAGGCCTAAAACGAAAGCAAAAGCGCGCTGTGCGCATAGGCCGTGGGCACCCCTCGTTTAAAATGTTAAATAATTGTCTTGCATACTTAAAAAATTATTCTTGTACTACAAATGAGAATTACTGTTGTAAAACTGTATCTGATCAATTTGGAATATATATATTTAAATATCCTTTTTTTGACATTAAAATATCCATTTTTCATATGCTTTGGATGATTTTCAGCTCCGTTGGACGAAAATGTAAGATCCATTTCACATTAAATAGATATTTTAGTATTCAAAATTTCAGGTTTGAGGATTTGGGAAGAAGGTTTGATTGGAATCTTGGTTCAGTCCATGCTGGGACACAATATTAATATTAAACAAAGCAATACATATATTTAGATGCTAAACATTAATCAAATTTAGAAGTTAATTTAATTCTATGTGTTCTTATAATCGCTTTCGACCTTAAAACTACTCAAATCGTATGGGAATCGGGTGGTTTTTGGTTCATAAACGGTTTGTGGAACACATCGATATATGTAATATTCAAAATAGAATTAACTATTATTGTGTAGAGAACTATTTCCCATGTGAATCATTGAAAAAGCTATGGAGTCAAGGATCTTAAAAAAAACGGAGGCTACTATTAATTGGAGATATTGTAAGTAGTTCTGAGTGCTATTCTAGGTTTTTTTAACTCGCTTTGCCGCCCCATTTTAGAGTCAGTCGCTCAAAACCAACCAGTTAACCGATGGAATGATTGGAAATATGGTCAAATTTTCTAATGTCCACCTTTTTTGTTGAACCGAAACGAGATTTAAGATTCAGAGCAGGTTCAGGCAAAGCTTTTAATTCTAAAGAGGTTCGGTTCAAGGTTCGGTTCACAGTAAACTAAAATTCGGAATTCCGAAAACCGTTTCGGTTCAAAACCGATGTAAAAAAATTGATAATATATAATTATAAATAAATCTTAAATTGTAAAAAATCCATTCCTCAGGAATACCTAATCCTTCCAATGGATATATTTGAATATCCCTTGTTTTTCTATGTGTATCAAGACTTTTAGGCCGCTTACCATATCCGAATACGATTGATAAGAATTGAATAGAGTTCGAATATCCAGGAAAAGATAAGATAAAAGGAAATTTGAAGATAACAGCCAAACCACAGTATTGGCTTTTGAAAAACGAAAGAGTATCCAATACAGATTCCGCATAACTTGATCGAAATCGAAGCTGGAAACAGGGCCTGTTGGCCGTAAGTAAGACCGTTAAAGTAGCAATCCTTTACAGAACTTCATATACGAAATTTCTTACTTATGGCACACACTCCCCACCCACCACCACCACACGCATTCTAAAGACACCTTTATTTTGAATCGAAATCCGTTCAAATTTCCCACCTAACCTCAATTGGTCAAGCGATGTTTCTCACACCCCAAGAATAAGGACAAAAGGCAGCTAGGAGGGAAAGCTAAATGCAGATTTCAAACAATATGTGGGCCAATTAGACAAGCTCACAAATGCCAGCCTCTGCCTCTGCCTCGGCCCTGCCCTTGTATGTACAAGTATCTCAAAGATACTCACTCAAACGCACACACACATATGTGGCTGATGTATCTGCGGCGTCGCAGCATTGTGTTCATTTGTACGCAGAACTATCATCAATGTTGTCCAAATGGCAACAGCAACAACATCAAAAGCAATTATGAAATCACAGCAGATGTTGGAACAACAAAAATTGTGGTGGTGATTTATAAAGCGCAGCTAAAAACGGAATGACATCAGAGAAAAAGCGCAAAAAGTTTGTGGAAAAAAGAGGCAAGCTGTGGCATGTGTTATACATGCATATGCCACTCTCTGTGCGTGTGTGTGTGTGTGTGTGAGGGTATATAAAACAGGATGGAGGAGGCCGGAGGATGCCACTAAAAGGACTGCAGATGCCCGACCACAAAAGAGGCCCAGAGGAAAACCTATGTGCGAGAGTATGGGTAGATTTACGACTTAAATGCTGCAGCGCATAATCAAAACCAAGACCCCAGCCTCAGCCTCAGCCTCAGCTCCCAGTTCCCAGCTCCAGCTACAGCTCCAGCAGCAACGGAGGAGCCTGGAGACGCTGGCAGCGCACTTAATTAACAAATATACAAACACTTAACATAACCTCAACTGACAGGCCAGAGCGGGACAACCGTATGGCACCCACCACCACCACCGTTACAGCACGCCCCACTTGCCATTGGATGTTCGAATCGAGAGAGCGAGCCCGCGGCGCAGAGAGCGCTCAACTGCAGGCGAACCGGTTTCCCACCGTGCTGGCTGATTTCGCCGTCTCGTTTCTGGGCGAGAGCTTCAGTTGGTTGAGAGTTGGCGGACCAGAGCGCACGTAGCCACGTAACGGGCGAGATCACGATTTGACGTCGGCAACTTTTTATGACGCTTTTGGCCAAGAAAATTTAATGTTCCATTGACGCGACGCGCCGCGACGTGTGTGTGTGAGAGTGAGAGTGAGTGTCGGGTTGATTTTCTTATGAAGAAACGGCCGCCAGAACCAACTAACTAACACAGTTTGTCCAAGCACCGAAATGCCGCCGGCTGGGCAATGAGCTAGAATCCGCGGTCCAGGAATGTCCACTTTGGCTAGGAGCTGCCAACCCACACTCAAGCTGACCCTCCAGCAGGAGGAGCACGTGATGCATCCCAATTGCTTGAGCCTGCCGCTGGTGCAGCAGGCCAGCAGTCCCCAGGTGGAGGAGGACGAGCTGGATAACCAGTCACAGTCCATGTGCGAGGAGCATTTGAATATCGAAGATGAGGAGGAGGAGGAGCGGGAGCGACAGGAGGAGCTGGACCTGGAGGATGCGGCCAGCTGCTGTAGCGAGAACAGCGTTTTGAGTGTGGGTCAAGAACAGTCCCAGGCGGCCGCACAGGCCCAGGCCAGACAGCGGCTGTTAATGAGTCAACTGTATCGTCCCTCGGCCTTTAGCAGTGTGTCCAGTGATCACTCTATGGAGGAAACTGGCCCGCCACTCAGTATGCCTGCGCCCGCGGCCAGTTTCCAAGAGGAATTCCTACGCAAATCCCAGCTCTATGCCGAGGAGCTGATGAAGCAACAAATGCAGCTAATGGCCGCCGCACGGGTGAATGCCTTGACAGCAGTGGGCAAGATGTCCTCCCAGCTGCAGATGGCAGCTGCGGCGGCTGCAGCGGCCGCCTCGGGACAGGATGCCTTGGCCCAGTTGACAGCCACTGCCCTGGGCATAGCTCCGGGTCAGCAGTTGATGATGCCACAGCCCCGGGAGCAGGGACCACATCTGCACAACAACAATCATCACCATCAGAATGAGAATCTGCATGAGCGTGCTCTGAAATTTAGCATAGATAACATACTGAAGGCGGACTTTGGCTCCAGACTGCAGCAGCGTTTGGCCGGAGTGGGAGCAGCAGCAGCAGCTGCTGCGGCGGCGGCGGCACATCTACCCCCCTCAAACAGTCCCCTCAGCCCCCTCAAGAACACTAAAAAGTCAGTGAAACCCTTGAATCTGGCCCAATCGAATGTGGGCAACTCCAGTCTCAGCTTCTCCAGCTCACTGGCCAACATCTGCAGCAATAGCAATGACTCGAACAGCACGGCAACCAGCAGCAGCACCACAGCCACCGCCTCAGCGGTGGACCTGGTCAAATCACCACCTCCAGCCGGAGCTGGAGGAGCCAAGTCTGGCGAGGATTCCGTTAGCACGGGGAATGGCAGCACGCCCATTGTGTGGCCCGCGTGGGTCTATTGCACACGCTACAGTGATCGCCCCAGCTCAGGTAAGAGCGTCAATCAAAACCCAACAGCAGCTTCTCATCGCCCAGTCAGTCACTCATCCGCTTTCCAAATGCAAACACTTCACACCACACCACACACACAAAAAGCCATGTTGAGTGCCTCATAAAGCGGTTGTACAAACACCAAACACCACCGCAACCCACGACGTCAATCTGCAGCTCATTAGTTGGCAAAAACCCACCACCGAAAAGGCAAGAGCAAAACAGGGACACCCCTGCTCACCGCCGACTCCATCAAGTGTGTGTGTGTGTGTGTGCTTGAGTGGTTTTTATGTCCTTATGGCTTATGTAACATAACTTAAGCTCATTATGCTCTGCCAGCAACAACAGTATCGCTAGCTACCCTAAGCCCCCCATGTCGAGTGGTGGTAACAATCATGGCACTCATGAATTTAGTTTATGTCGCCGCAGGGGAATTCGTAATCGTTTTGCTTAATAATTTTTATGTGGCCCAAACTATGCATGTATTTTGTGAGAGAGCGAGTTAGGGGTAGGTTTACCATTGGGGAAGTCTATCAATTTCGTAGGCGAAGTGTTATTAAATCACTGCTTTAATCAGTTCCGGCAGGGAGTAAATTGCATTTAAATGAGATGAAAGTCTTTACTCAATTGTGGAGCAACTCTAGATATGAGCTGGTATGTCTTAAGTATTCTTTAAATCATCCAAAAGAGCTGAAAATCATCTAAAGGATGATCATTTTCATATTCTTTGGTTGAATTTTTCAGAATATTTAACACACATCAAGTCCAAATGGATTCGGGAAACCATCCAAAGGATATTTTTAAATGTCCTTTCTTTCAGTGTGCAATTTCACAATTCATTCTTAGCTCCCGTGATTCCTTGGTATACGGAAAGAGTGAGGATGCATATTTAATATCCTTTTTTTGATAAAAAAAATATACACTTTTCTTATCCTTTGGATGATTTTCAGCTCCCTCGGATGACAATTTCAGATCCATTGGATATTTTAATATCCAAAAATGGATATTTCAAAATGTCCACTCCAAATGGATATCATCCAGTGCATATTTTTTAGTATCCTTCTTTTTATTTGTATGTCTTTCGTATAAACTTCAGGCCAAAAAAGTGTTGGATCTTGACACAAGGCTTCATAATAAGTATGTATAATAAAAGTTTTCCTGTTTCTATTTGATCCGATCCTATGACATTGTTAAGTGGAGTGAGTACTTTGTACGGCTTTCATTCTCTCTTAAAATTTCTTTATTAAACTTAAGAAATATATTTTAGTTTTGGCAAATTTTCAAAAAGCAGCCTTAAAACATCACCAACGTCTACCAAGAGCACGTTGTCTTTACGGCTATTTCAAAGACACCTAGACCTATCTTCAACAGACTTTACCAACAGATGTTAGGAATTAACCTCTAGCTCATTTTACTTTTGCTTGGTCGAAATCATGTGGCTTATTGATCACTAAAAGATTGCCTTAAATTTGTCAGCGTTACTTGGTTGTAGGTGTTTCGCAGTTTTTTTTTCTAGTGCAGAACTCTTATCAGTTCTCTAAGTTATAGCGCTATACGACATTTTCATTATCATTGTTTAAGAAAGGAATTGCAGGTCTTAAAATGAAACATACTCATTTAAATGTCCGCTATGGATATTGAGTTCTTATAAAATTTTTAGGAAACCCGGGAGACAGCTCTACAAAATCTAATCTAAGCGAGAACTGTTAGCTTTTAGCAAAAAAATAAACATTCAGAAAGGCCCTTTGCCCTAACCAAACGAGAAAGCAAAGCTAGCTTTGTATGTGCTGAAGTTTTAAAACACTTTAAGCCGATCGTTTCTATAGCAGCTACAAGATATAGTCAGCCGAACAAGGCGACAATGTCGACTTATATAAGTAGACGTACAAATCGAAACAGGACAATACAAATACATACATAGTTCAGCATTTTCACAAAAAAACTCAATGGCATTAAGCAAGGTTCTACTAACCCTTACTCGTAAAGTAAAATACTGTTTTTGTGTAAAAGACAAAGGGAAGTTATCTCCGATAACGATCAAGATTAATATTCTTCATCAGCATCAATAGCCCTTTCTCATGTCCTTTCCCTCTGTACAAAAGACAGAGTATTTAAGCCTTTTTGTACTTAAAATTTCAAGCATAATTCTTTCTTGAGTGTACTTAAATTGAGTACGAAACATTCTAAAAATCAAAAATGTACAGAACAGACTTATACGTCTGTGAAACAAGATTTTTTTGTACCTACAGTGAGATAGAATTTCAGAAAATCAAGTTCTTAGTACAAAAGTACCAAATATGTTAGATTGAGTTCCAAAATAGACTTACCTATATAGTTTTAGCTCCTAAAAAGTGTGCTACAAAAAATTCGAGCTATTTGTACAGGGTTGCCCATATTCGACGGACCCATGTTTATACTCTGTACCGTAGGTACATAGAGTATTATAAGTTTGTGCAAAAGTATGTAACATCCAGAAGGAAGCATCTCCGACCCCATAAAGTATATATATTCTTGATCAGCATCAACAGCCGAGTCGATATAGCCATGTCCGTCTGTCCGTCTGTCTGTCTGTCCGTATGAACGCACAGATCTCAGAGATGGTAAGAGATAGAGGTTTGACGTGTATGGGACATATGCTTCTTATGTCTGCAGGCAGATCAAGTTTATTTTCAATTTTGGCCACGCCCCCTCCCGCCCCCGCAATTTAGAAAAAACGTCATATCTCCCACAGTTTTGAAGATAGATGGCTTGTTCCTTCTGGACATATTTAGTTATTAGAATAACTTATCGATCCGCCAAAGGAATGAAAAAGATCAGATGAACGGTTTTCGAGTTATGATCAAAAGACAAAATTTCTTGGTACAGAGTATGTTATAGTCGGGCTTGACCGACTTTCTTTCTTGTTTTTTTAAAAAAATCAAAGAAAAAAATAAAAATTTGGCGGTTGGCAATCTTAATCATTTAATTTGTTCCAAGTAGATTTGTTTACATCAATTTTTGAATATGATATCTCTCAAATGGCCGCCTCTGGCGTTGATGGCGTATTGTGCCCTTTTTGGCATCACAAAATTGGTCATCATGTCGCGATAACGCTCCTGGTTGATGGTAACAGCATGGCCATTTTCATTTTGGAAGAAAAACGGCCCAATGACCGTTTTCGCACACCAACACCAACGCCGCACCAAACTGTGACTTTTTCGTCATGAAGAGGCACTTCTTGAATCTCCTGAGGATTTTCAGTGGCGAAAATTTTTCGTATAAACGCTTAATGGTGTTCTTAGAAGACGCACTTTTCACATTTTTTAATTTTTTAAAAGCACGTTGAGTTTTCACAATTGACTTGCTCTGTTGAATGTAAGTTTCAACTATTTCAGAGCGCTCGCGTGGCGTGTATTGTTCCATGGTAAAAATCTGCTTGGACTGACGCTTCAAACGCGGTATGTCATTAAGCGATCTGACATCTCTGTCAAAAGTTATGGCGTTGCCAGATGGGTCCGTCGAATATGGACAACCCTGTATTATTATTATCTGGTTTCGCAGTAATTACTAATTGAAACTAACCATTATGAAAGCTATAGCTCCTTGGAACGAACTAGTTTCAAGCTAGTCTGTTCTTAAAATTCCCAACTGGTTCTAACAATTTTACTATGGAGTGATTGTTAATATCTGATGTTCTCGTTAACTGGTTCTTTGGTTATTTCATGGCCCTTGGATGTTTCAGGCCTACTTTGGTTGCATCCAAAGACCTTAATTTAAAATAAATGGGGAATAGTTTAAGAATTTTATGGGCTTCACACAATAACATTTCGTAATGGTTTGAAGTACTCGTATATTTTTTTTGAGAATTTGTTTGAGTTAACCTTAGAAAGTACTGTTATTTAAGAAAGAGTATTCCGTATTTGATTTGAGAGCTTGAATCGGGCGTTACTTAAGACCATTATAACCTAACAGTATGATCCAAACTACTCTCGCAGAGTTCTAAGTGAACTAAATATATTTCGAATAAAGTGAAGTTTTTCGCGATTGAAAATATCGTACTTGAAATAAGAATTAAGCTCTTAAGTTGAGTACTTAACGTACACGTTCGTTCTAAGTCCAAGTACAAAGTGTGGGAACACCGCAAAGAACTCAGAGACTAGAAGAGCTAGAGCAATCAATTTTAAAATGTCGACTCCCTACTTATTGTCTGCACGCAGATCTATTTTATTTTAAGTTTTTGCCACGCCGCTCAATAAAAATTGTTGGATACCTCCTATAATTTATAAGATATCGATTTAAAATTCAAACCTCTCACTTATATGAACAAAATCTATCAAAATTCTTACAATTTTCAAAAGATTGGATAGTAAATAACGCAGTTACTTTTGTCATATAAAATAAAAAAGCTGACTTTACAGCCCTAAAGGGCCAAGCCGAGCTTCTCTCAATCTCTTGGCTTGTGCGCTGCCAATTACAGTTTAAAGCCGAATGAGAACGGCAAAGTTTGGGAAGCTCTTTCATGGCTAGTTAATTTAAAGCTGGCGACTTTAGCTAGTGAAGGTGACCGCTGACCTTTTGTCATTTAAATAGATGGTGTTCAAAAAAAAACATTGCCTAAGCGCTGTAGTATCTAACACCTTTCTATCAATCAACTTGATTAACCATCCGACTTTGGGCAAGTTATACAATCTTTAATTTAAGAAAACGGAGCTTTCTTATGATCCATAAATTAGATATTATAAAGCAATCTCCATTCAAATACTACAAATGCAATCATCTCCATTCAATTAAATGTGACGAGCTTTAAAAACTTGTCAATTTATCAAACTAATTCAATTTACTTTGAAATATTCAATCCAAATGAGACTAATTATTCGCTACCCTCAACAACATTTTCTAACAATTTTCTTATTAGTCTGATTAATGTCTCGGCCCGTTATTAGTTAGCTTTATTTTGGTTGCGGGGCGACTTTGCTCCGCATGTTGTCAGCCAGAAAAACGAATTCCAAGTCCCCTGAAGTGCATAAATCTACGCTTTTGGGTGGGTTTGTCGCGCTGGCTAATTAACTTGAAACGAATTTTTTCCAACCATATTTTTTCTCCTCTCTCTTGCACTCACTGTGTCTCGCCATCTCGCTCTGATTTTAAGGTGTGTTTTGTGGGTTGCTGTTACTTTTTTTTGTACTTTATTTTCATATAAATTTAGCGTGACTAAAACGAGATCTCGATCGCATTTGTGGTTCCATAATTTGAATGAATGTTGTAGGCGATGGCGTCGTCGTCGTTGTCGGAGTCGGAGTTGGAGTTGAAGTTGGAACCAGCGCGCTTGCAGCTGCTGCTGCAAACAATGATTTAGCGTGAGATTTGGGCAAAAGACGCAGCTTTAAATGCACATAAAATGCCAAATAAAAATACAACTCATAATTTTTGGAGCTTTTGAAAAATTGCCTCAGTCAGGGCAACAAGAAATATGATTAAATTTTTACTAAAAGGTGTTAATTTGACAAATTAAAGTAAGGGGTGTGTGTGTGTGTGTGATTGTGTTTGAGTATGTTGTTAAATGTTGTTGGCATTTATAGCAATGGCGATTGAGATAAACTAGTTCATGTGGTGGCTGGTTTTGAAAAGACTGACTATAACAAAAGTCTACTCAATCTTTGAGTTATTTTTTACTCATTTGAGTCTTAAGCGACATCAAAAAGGTTACCAAAGCATTTATGGCAATTTCAAGATGTTAATTTAATGGAATTAAGAACCAAATAGTTAGGAAATTATTTGACTTTTCATGTTTTTGAAAGTTTTGCGGTCTTAAAGATATTCCTTTGATAAGTATGTGATAAGAAAGTATTTAACAGCATGGATAACTTTCAGCACACTATAGTAAGATAAAGGATGATGTATAGAGTCAAAATCAAAGGTGTATACCAATCTCCTAATCGAAGGACAGACGCATGAGTAGCTAAAAGTAGCTAGATTTACAAAAATAAATTGCTAAAAATAGCTAAAAATATTTCAAAAGTAGTTTAAAAAAAATAGTCCAAAAGTTACAACTAAAGAAAATATTTGTTCTTCAGTCTAAAATCAAACAACACCTTAAAAAAATTACATTTCAGCGCACTAATACATACAACAAGAAAGGGTCAGAAACCCGCTATGGAATCAGAATCTCTCATATAAGTCCCAAAAAAAGCTGATATCAGTATTTAGAAATACGTAACGGAATTTAGTGATTTCATAAAAATCTTATGCTGAATGTATCCATTAGACCACCACGGAAATCATAACTTTATTTACTTGCTCTCCGGTCATGAAGTTAGCTTTAATGTGACTTCAAAAGGCTTGAGCCCAGAACTCTGGCATATTTTTTCAATGTGACCTGAATCTGAAATCGAACCAAGCTAGAATAATCATCACTCAAGTATGAGTTAAATAATCTATGTTCAAACTAATTTAATAGTCATTATTTTGAACTTAGCATAGCATGAACTTAGAATAACTTGTAGTCTGTAAGTGCTGTCCATCGCTGCTTCAGCCGGTGCTGCCCAGCCTAAATGTTTGCTTTCCCTATAACTCGACAAATGTACATCCGATCTTCACCATTCCTTCGGCGGATCGATAAATAATACTAATAACTTAATATGTCCAGAAGGTACGAACCTTATATCTTTAAAATGGTGGGAGATATGATGTTTTTTTTAAACTGCGGGCCTGTCTGCATGTATAATTTTTCTCTCATACATGGCAAACCTCTATCTCTTACCATCTCTGAGATCTGTGCATTCATAAGGACAGAGAGACAGACGGACATGGATAAATCAACTCGGCTGTTTATGCTGATCAAGTATATATAGACTTTATGGGGTCAGAGATGCTTCCTTCAAGCTGTTACATACTTTTGCACAAACTTAATATACTCTGTTTACCTTTGGTACAGAGTAAAAACCCCAAAGGGTTGTATATTTAGTTAAGACTACAAGACTCAACTAGAAAACTAAAATGTACAAAAGGTGTTATTTAATGTACAATCAAAAAACACCAGAGAATTATCAAGTTAGCGATAACTAAAAAACTATTGAATTATATTTCTAGTAATTTCAACTCATTGCTCAAATGTTAACCGCAAAACATCTTTGCTACCCTTTTTCAACAACTCCAAATGTCCAAATACTTTTTCTGCCCTTTTGCCCACCACACCACATGTTGAAAGCTTGCCCTCTGTGGTCAACTAATAACACATACTCGCACCTCACATTTATCAGAAATATGTTTCACAAATTGATTAAATTACCTTGAACATACTATTTTTTGTCTTCTTCCTCTTCTGGAAAATTAAAGTGAAGCAACACACCGACCAGCCCAAATGTTGTACCCGCTAATAGACAAAACTAAGCAAACACTTTGATAAGCAATTTTCGCATTTGTGTGGCGCGCACTCTTAACCGGTAGCCTTAGTGACGGGACAGGCGAGAGACAGCGATCGCCACTGAACCATTAAGTAATTTTCAATTTTGCTTAGAACGACGCAACGGCGGTGGCTGCTGCAACAACAAAAACAACAACAACAACAATGACAACATAAACAAACGAATTTCAATTACCCATTGGCCAGGCTGCAATTACCTTCCAACGAGTTGGAAAATTGCTTCAAAGTTTTGCACCATTCCAGAAAATTGTCTAAGAAGAAAAGTGCGGAAAATTGAAGACCGATTTTTGCAGCCAACTCTGCTCATCGACTACTTAGATCCCAATGCAAAGTTGATAATTAATGGCCAAATTATATAGACACACACACACACACTCTGGCAAGTGAGGCTGTTGATTATGATTAAGTGGACGCCTTTCAGACATCGATGCTTTCCCAATTGGCATCTTGTCTAAGTGGCGCCTTTTAGACACTCAATTTTGCTCCAATTGCATATGCAATTTCATTTGTAGAAAACTGTAGCTTAAATTTAGAGTGTGAAATTATTCACTTGCACTTGATATTTGTGAGGCATTTGTGTAGAATTATGTATATAGTAATCTTTTTAAATGATATAGTCAACTGATCTGGACAAAATGTTGTAGAATTTGATGAAAGCGTATACAATTTATAAGCCAGAATTATAAAAATGCTTAGAAAACCTATATATAGTACAAAGTTTGGAGACGCTTCCATTGAAAATCAAAAGGTTTTTCCTCACTAAAACTACTTTTCCGACCGATTGTTCCTTTGTGAGCTATGAGATATAGCCATTCGATTAGAAAGAAGACTCCCTAGCTACCAAACAGAGAGACTATTTTGAGTAGAAATAGACAGACGGACGGACGATGCTCAATCGACTCAGTTTGTCACCCTGATTAAGAATATACATGGCTAAGTCGGAAATATGTATTTCTATGCGTTGCAAACTTTTCTATACCTTTTATAATACCATTTGCAAGGATAAAAAAATATTGCTTTGATCTGGACTTTCGGATTTTAATTACAAGCACGAGACGCTCTAGCTAGAGCTTGTTACATGCTCGAAAGGTTCAAAGCTATCCTGAAAAAAATGTATCAAACCGAATAGGCCAATTTTAATCTGAAATTCGTACTTAAAAATCTCATAACTCTGACTCCAGGTCGAAGTGAGTACCGATGTTCTGGGTCAAAGCGAGAGAGCAAAAGAACCGGATAGTAAAAGTCTCTTACCAATACAATGAGGCTAAATGCATACACACACATATGCAAGGCCTGCTTAATATCAACTAACTGTTTAATTTTTAATATTTTGGTTGGAATTCCCAAACTGTTAAAGCAATGCTGGCATGAGAAGGAAGCTGAGGTCTGTTAAAGACAGAACCGGAGGGTATGCCAATAGCTGAAGCTTTTGTTTTGAGTAATAGAAAGTTTTAATCTCTGTTATTTTTTTCGGATTGCGAATATTTCGATTAACGAGCTCAATTTAATCTCGAACCAACTTGCACCAACCCGATTTCAAGATCAACTCAAGTATGGACTTGGAGCTTTTATCAATATGGGGCTATCTTAATTTGATCCTACTAAGGGATCAGATCGAGTTCGGATAGCAAGCTTAAATAAGTCCCGTGTGTGATTAGTCCTATATCAAGCTAAAATTAAGCTCTCTCCCGAGCTAAAGGCAAGAATTATAGCATAGAAAAAGTGCGAGCGCAGGTCTATTCAGCTGGTACCGGGATTGATCGACATCTAACATTGTTTGGGATTGATTTAATTCCGTATATCTTGGATATTTTCGATATAGGTAAGGTAAATGATATTCAAAATATGAAGTACTTAGGTATAGAAGTACCAAAAAGATTCAACTGGAATGGATCCTTTTACATATTCTTTTTTCGATACACAAATATACAATTTTCATATCCTTTGGATGATTTTCAGCTCCCTTGGACGAAAATTTCATATCCCTTTAACATTAAATGGATATTATCATATCATAAAACAGGTACAGAAGTACCAGACCTTTTACATATCCTTTTTTCGATACAAAAATATACATTTTTCATATCCTTTGGATGATTTTCAGCTCCGTTGGATGAAAATTGAGGAAGCCTTAAATATTAAATGGATATTTTAATATCACAAAACGGGATATCAAAATTTAACCATACCAAATGGATACCGAAATCATCCGTGGAGTATATTTCTTAATACCCTTTGTTTGTTTTCTCTGTGCAGAAAGTACTTTTTAAAAGAAGTTTTAAAGCAGGGTTTAAACACCACCCCATACCAGAAAATGTAAAAGATTCCCATAAAAAACCTTCTTAGATTGAGAAAAGTGTTGACAGCAATGTGGCACAACACCCGTGAAAATCTTCCAAATTGTTCGAAACCGTCTAATAACACTATTAAGGTTCTTATATCTTCGCCACAAATGACTTTCTCATGGTAAAACGCTGGTAGCCAGCACGTTCCTCACATCGTGCGCTTTCCGCTTACGTACTTAGAACAAATTGAATTTAAATTATAGGAAAATGGCCTTAAAGTTCATAGTTCATAAAATCAATCAAATCGCTGGCGATTCCTTCTCTAATAATTGGCTTCAAGTTGCGCCCCCTTACACCCATCCTGAAGCTTAGTAACAGTCACGTGTTTGGTGCGCAATTTGCATTTGCAATGCAACAAAAAGCCGCAATAAAACGAACAGCGTACAACAAGAACATGTTTATGACCCAAATGCATTCATAAATATTCGAAGCTGTCACGTCATAT
The DNA here is from genome assembly GCA_035044985.1 of Lordiphosa fenestrarum. Taxonomy (NCBI): domain Eukaryota; kingdom Metazoa; phylum Arthropoda; class Insecta; order Diptera; family Drosophilidae; genus Lordiphosa; species Lordiphosa fenestrarum. The sequence continues at coordinate 2,356,757 of JAWNNO010004737.1, forward strand.
GATAATCACGATATGGAGTCAAGAGTCTTTAGCTGCTTGAATTGCCGGCAAATTGAGCCATTGACTTGCCGGTTTTATTGTCGATGTTATTAAAAAGGAAAGCGTGCGCATTTCCTGGCCAACAGCTACAGCCGCAACAATCATTTGCAGCACCTTAAGGAAGTTTTCTTTGCAAAATGTGGCCAACCTTGCATCATGACGATGTGCTGCCGTGTGTGGCTGCCAGTTTTGGGACACACAGAACATGCATAACTCAACGCCTGATGTGGCTGGGAAAGGGGTGGGCACAATCAGCCTGGGCGATTTATGAAGTGACAAAAATTAATTTCAACTGTTAAGTTATCGCACCGCCAAACGGCAAATGGCAACAGCAGCAGCAGCAACAACAACAATAACAACTAAGTAGTAGCGCCTTTTAAGGCTGCTGCAACAGCAGCAGCAGCAGCCATGCGCCTGGGCCTGGTAATAAAACTGTCAGGTTCCCCCGCTTCACAGTCCAAAACGAGACCAAACTCGTACTCTACTCTCGTATCAGCTTCAGCGAAAAATGTCGTTTAAACTGTGACTGCGACTGTTGACCGCATTTGGTTAATGCGGACTGGGGGACTGGACACACTGGACACACTGAACACACTGGACTAAACTGAGCGGCAGCCGCAGTTACAGTTTGCTGTTAATATGGCCTGAAATTGCATTTACAGAGCTGTATTAATTGTTATATACCCTTACCCAGAGAAGCAGAGAACTAGGCCCAAGAAATCTCAAACCTTGTACTCTTAGAAATAAACGGCTACCGAAGTTCTAAGCCAAACGGCATAGCATTTGCGGGGTGTAATTAAATTGAGTACGAAACATTCTAGAACGAAAATATGACTGGTAATACTATTGAAATTAAAACAAACGTTCTTGAATCAACAACATTTTGTACTTACAGTAAGAAGAAAGATTCAAGAAAAGCGAGTTCTTAGTTCAAGTAAAACCTATGTGCAACGGAAAATGCGAATTATTTTTAAGCTTGTCTGTTCTTCAAATTCCCAACTGGTTCTAACACTTTTGTTATGGAGTGATTGCTGAATTGCTGAACTAAAAATGGATATTTCCAGCCTTTTTTGGTTCAATACAGAGACCTCGATTAAGAACAAAGTTGTATTAAAATTAGAATTTGATAGGCTAAACCAAGAACATTTAGTACTTGTTCGAAATACTCTTACTTTCTTTCTAGAGTATTATTGGGATGGCATTAGAAATTACTAGACTTTAAGAAAGAACGTAAAAAGTATGATCAAATATAGAGGAAAGTTATTTCGTGCTCGGGAGATGCCTGTATGCCCTTGCGGCACGTTTGTCTACCAAAGACTACTTTTCTGACCTTACTTTTTCATGACAGCTTTACTTTATAGATGTCCGATATCGACCAAACTTAGTGGAATCATGCAAAAGACCAAAAAAAGAACATGTACGAAATTTGGAGTCGATTCCATTTAAAACAAAAAAGTTTTTCTCAATACCACTTCTTTTTCGACCGATCATTCGTACTGTAGCTATATGTTATAGTCCTCCGATTTCGACCAAACTTTATAGAATTGTGTGAAGGCATTTCAATTAAGTAAACGCCAGTTCTTAGGACATTTCCGTTGAAAATAGATAAGTTTTTCTCACAAAGACAACTTTACAGACTTTACTTTTCTATGACAGCTTTACTATATAGATGTCCGATTTGGACCCAAATTAGTAGAATCATGGAAAAGCATAGCAAACTGAGAAATACAAAGTTTGGAGGCGTTTCTATTGAAAACAAAAAAGTTTCTCTCACTTAAACTAGTTTTTCGAACGATCGTTCCCATGGCAGCTATATGTTATAGTCATCTGATCTGACCGGTTTCGATAAATGTGCAGCGTATTTTTACTAAAAGACTTTGTGTAAAGATTGGTGAAGATAGGTTTCAAACTGACGGAGGAGAAAGCATAGAAACAGACGGACGGACAGACGGACATGGCTATATCGACTCAGCTCGTCATGCTGATCAATAATATACTTTATGTGGTCGGAGATGCTTCCTTCTATGCGTTACAAACATCCGGACAACTTTATAAGAGTATAAAAAGATTCAAAAATAGTTCAAAATATACATAATATATTCCAAAACTGCCTAAAATCAAGTATTTGGGGATTTTGATATAAGAATTCTGTACTTAAATCAAGTACTTTATACTTACCTTCCTATTGAAACCGTTTTTTCTGAATTCAAGTGCAAGTTTCTTGGTTTTTTTTGAGTCTGTATAGAAGTTTGACTGTATTTACCCACATTTGGTATCGGACCCCCCCGCAAAATCGCGATTTTTAATTTAGGTTTAAGTCCAGCTAATGCTTCCATTTCACACTCAATAAGCTGGGCCTATATTTCCCCCGTCCCCCTTCCCACCGCAAGCGACTCCACCTTAACAGCGCACCAAAATCAAAAATTCAAAAATACAAAAAATTTCAATTTCGTAAGTAACAGAAACCTCAAGATCAACATCAAAACTCAACAAGCTGCGGCGGCCTCAGAGCCCAAAGACCACCCAGGCTGGCCAAAACAACAACAACAGCAAAGACAAGTTTCCGCATTTGGTTTCAATATTGTATAACCTGGGCCTGGCACATATAAAAATCATTTTTATAACTTCATTTGTGTTAATTTGAAAACGAGGCAAAATGTATAAAAAAAATCAACGTATTTATAATAAAAAACCAACATCGAGACGCCCAGCGAGCGAAATGTTTTACGACTTGCCGGCTTATTTACAGCTGTCAAAATATTTCCTACAAGCAAATGACTTCATTCATTCATCTGGCGAAATCAAATTTAATAATCATAATAATAATGAAGCTCTGGCTAGCTACGTGGGAGTGGGTACTGGGTTGGGTACATACCTGAGAGGGCACGCTGACACCGAGCAATCCATCTTTTGGCACGAGGGGCTGGCTGCCCGGGCCAGTCAATCAATCGACATAAATATGCATTAAGCCCCAAAAGCAGAGACAAGCACACAAATAAACAAATAATCCAAATAAGCCTCATTATGACTGCAGACAGGCAGAAATGCAACAACAAACAGAATTTATCGAAATCTAATTAAGCTTGACGGGCAGCAGTCAAATGGGTAACGTTGGTAGGTTCACTCTTAGATTATGTGACCAGCTTTCAATTTCGATTTGTATGTTTCAATTCAATTACATATCATGGTGGATCTCAAAGGTATGCAATGGCAAATGTGGCAGATTGTAAGGTGATTTAATAGCAAGACGTCAGATCAATATCAAATAGTGACGGCATAGAGAAAACCAAAACTTCACGTTTGGCAGAGGTTTTCCACCCATTTCTCATTTCTACCTGCAGCATATAGCTTTTCGAAAAATATATAGCTCATAGCTCATAACTTAGTTACCTTGGCTCTGTGCAATTTAAATACAAGTGCCGGCATCTCAGCCCATTCGACTATCAAGCACTCGCGCGACAAATTATAGTAATAAAGAGAAGCAACAAGCAACGCTAAACATATGGATGAACAATACGTTTCGTGTAGAGTTTCTATACCTAGCATCAAGCATTTGAGATCCTTAACTTCTATTTAGAAAACCAACATGTGGCGTGTGAATTACATCTTTATCTTCATTGTTTTGAGCTACAATTTTCAGTTAGAATATCCATATAACCGCTCGTGTAGGTTTTTAGTATCTAAACGTTAATGTAGAAAACCTAAATTTCCGCATGGTATTCAGATTTCACTATAAAAAATGTAAAAGTTATTTGAAAATACCCAAAAATTTGTCATGAGTGAGACTTGAAAATTTTACCGAATAACCGAAGGTTTTAAGCCCGAACCCTCACTTTGTAAGGACGAAGCTGGAAATCTAGTCACAGATCTGCAAGTGACACTGGACAAATGGGGAAACTATTTAATGTTACAACCTGTTGGGATATAGAAGGTGGTGGTACCATCATCGATGGTAAAGAAAAAGTCTCACCGGACCATAACGAAGTGTGGTTAGCCTCAAAAAAGGTTTAAAAATAACAAATCAGCTGTCGAGAAATATGTAAGGTAAAGTTCCAATGCTGAAAATAAGTTTCGAAGAGACTATGCCCGTAGACTCCATTTGGACTCGATATGTCATTAATATCCATAGAATATTAAAAGACAGCCAGTGCAAATGGATCGTTTTTGGATCTTTCTTTTTACTGTGTAGAGAAGTTTTGAATAGTCCGTTAAGATTTTACTTTGAAAACATGTGATTCGATTTGCAACTTCTAAAGAAGGAATGTTAAATGATGCCAGGCCCATTAGGAGATCGGTGGACAATTGCAGAAGATGAGAACCGGTTCGGGTCGGGTTTTTTGGGTCGGTTCGCAAACCGGACCATGAACCAGGCGTCTTACATTTTTGACTCCGCGAACCTGAACCCAAACCGGACCACTTTTTCGTAAAATGAGGTTCGGTTCACCAATTTAAGTATTTTTTTCAACTATACATCCAGGGAAATATTACAAATCTCTGGAGATTTTAGTAAAAACGATTACATTTTTAGTTAAGCGTGGAGGACGATTAATGTAGAGTTCGCACAGTTTTTAAGAATCTCCGTACTCACACCATATTAAATCTATTGCATATAGAAAAACTAAATAAACCAGTACTAGACTGTGACGCGATGGAACTTACAAACTTACAAAATGCGCGACCGCTAACTAACTCTTAAAGATTTTTGCATTCAAAGTTCTTTAAAAGAACTCCACCTAAAAGCATCAGAATGGAACGTTGTTCAAAATATATTTATTTTGCTGCAGCCAATTTATAAAACATCGTTAGCACTGCTGGATTCACAATTATTACCAAGTGATTTTTATTACGCTACATTTCATGTTTTCTATGTCGAGCAATTGTTCGAAATTCTCCAGCAAAACATTGTTTATTTTATTCTAAGTGCCTCGACAAACGTTCTTCTATTATGAGCTCTGTACCAATATTGGCTGCTGTGTTTTTAGACCCAAGATTTCAAACTTTACTTACTTCTGACCAAAAACAAGTGGCAAAGCAGCACATTGCAGACATGCTAAATTTGACAATAAATGACGCAACGTCTGATTGCGAAGACGAGAAGTTTATGAAAGCAATAAACAAATATCAAATATAAAATCTGTGAATGATGTAATAGATTCCTTTGAAAATTGTCCAAGATCACATCCATCTACAAATGTTTGAAAATTTTGGAAAGGTCATAGTGACGAAGACTTAAAAAATATTGCTTTTACTATACTAGCTGTACCAGCGATTCAGGAATTAGTTGAACGAGCATTTTAAACACTTAAGTTTGTTCTTTCTGATTTAAGAGCTGGTATAGATAAACAGCTCCTGGAAGATATAATACTAACTAACTGAAACTAAGCAGTTTCTAAAAGCTGTTAATGTCTTCTAATGAATTTGTTAATGGAAATAACTTAAGTAATGATCTTTATGATTAAGCATATGGATAGAAGGTATATATGTTTCACTTTCAATGTATTAATAAATCAAAAGACAAACTATTCTTTTATGTGCAAGCGAACCAAGGTTCGAACTAGAACCTTGGGTTCAGGGGTTCCAAGAACCGGTCCGCTAACCGAACCTTGAATTTTACAATGGGTTCGAACCCCCGGACCGAACCTCCAGGAAAATTTTTGAGGTTTGCAGCCTTGGTTTATACAGACATGTTAAAGCTCGTCAGTATGCTGAACCGCAGCGAAACCTTTTGATTTGCTGCATTTTGGTTCAGTTCAGCATTTTCGAAGGGACGCCGGTTCGGGTTTAAGCGGTTCGGTAAAAGTATGGTTCAGCTCGGTTTAGAACCGGTGTGCATGGGTTTGTTAGAGCTGCGGAAACAGTTGCCTTAGAACGGTGATACTGCGAGTTACATATATATTGTCCCCAGCCACTTGTCCACCACTGCCACTGAGTGCCCCCTTTGGTGTTAATTGACGCACATAACTCACACACTCTCTCTTGGCCTCGGCCAAAGATGATCGATATTGAGGCTTGGGGGCCTAAAAGGAAACTTTGTATAAGAATTTTGTGACTTCCAGTGACATGTTGAATGCTGAAATGTTGATGTGAATGTCATACAGTTTGACATGTCTGTCGTCTGGGACTGGGGCGCTTTGATTATTTTATGCCTGTGCAGTCACGACAGATCACCAAGAGCCGGAGCTGGGAGTCGGGCAGGGTGGGGGAATCCAAGTGCGTGTGTGTGGTCAACCGCATTTGTCAAGTTTAATTGGGAGGCGAGCTGGAGCTGGGTTTTGGTTGATTTTTTGATGGTTTTCACTTTTGCTGGGATACTTTGCATGGCTCCCCCCACCCGTTCCCTCACCGATCCACTCCGCGGTTTGGGTCTGCTCTTGTCAGACACATGTTGGCGTCGGCGTCGGTGTCTTGGCTTGGCTTGCTTATTGTTTGTTTATTACTTGTTTCGCTTTAATTACTTGTTCGTGATGATGATGATGCTGATCGGGGTGAGAGAGAGGATGTGGGGACGATGTGGGGATGGACCCGCAGTAAAACCGATAGTCACACTTATTGGAATTACTGCTTCATTATGAGATTTTTAGGCCCAGTTTCCACCGCACACTCTCACATAATCTGCTGACACTTGAGTGCCTATTCAGAAAGCGTCTTCAGTGCCCGAGCGAAAATCCAAATCAGCTGAAATTAGTGAGAAAAAAACAAAGGCCCCAGCCAGAGTTGCCATCATGTGTGGAGTGTTGTGTAAATAAGCATTTGGTTAGGTGGTTGACATACCCTGTACTCAAGTTACAAAGGGTATAATAAGGCAGGTGAACATATCTTTCATTTCGAGGGTACTAAACAGTCGAGCTTAACTGGTGGAATTCTAATTGAGAGATTCTGTGCTTTTGGTTCCTGGTTACAGTTTGGTTTACTCTCTTATCCTACCAACTCTTTGTCAGCCCCAACTAATTGCAGTCCAAAGAGAGTCATGAAGATATTGTCCACCAGCTAGCTAGCCTAAGGCTATCAACTTTGGTCTTACTTTGATCTATATATATATGTGTATGTAGAAACTCTTCTGGCCAGCTTACTCCTAGTATGGGGCGAGCATAATAAAATTAAGTCAAAAGCAAACAGCCACACTGTGCTGGCGGCCCAGTGCAATTCAGCCAACTCTGCTGCAGTTGCGCTGCTACTCACTGAGCCCGACTCGCAGCTCTTGGACCACCCAAGTTGACAGCGAACACGAACAGCGCTTAAGCTTGTCCTGTTGTCGGCGCCGAGGGAGGAAGAGGCACAGCCGGATCAAGACAGCGGCCAGAGCCAGAGAGGAGCCGCCGCGACTCTAATAAAGCTCACAGCATTCGGCTGAAGATGTTGTTTCCCAGTTGCATACAAATGCATACATTTTATTAAGCAGTTAGAAACGGCCATTAATGAAATGCACCTCTAGAGATGGGTCCGCGAATCGGCCCAAAAGGAGTCACGCGGCCATCGCCGGCCGCCGCTGCTCTTATGATGATCTTTCAGCTGTTGGTTGTCAGTCAGAAAGGCAAGGTTTACAGGGTTTACCAGTAGCTCGGGCCACTCTCTGTCAGAAATTCACTTCAATTTGTGCCGTCCTTGCGGGCCGCCGATGCTGATATATATGTTTGTCCCCCATTTTCTCGTGATCGTCGCAATCTTCGATCGGCGTTGTCGTCGTCGTCGTCGTCGTCGTGGCCGGTTGCCAGTTTCATTGCGATTTATGTGCGTAATAATTGTGACAATCACAACAACTTCAGTCCGCTGACATACGATGATGATCACGAACTGGGAGCAATTTGATGAGCATTTTTGTCATCATTATTGTTCCTAGCTTAGTTGAGAACTCATCTCGAAAGTTAATTAAATGGCATTTCCTGATATATATATGTATATATATGTGTGTATACATATAGATGCGACTATATTTATGCATTCGAAGGCCTAATGAGTTCATTGCAAAGTTATGGCACATTAATTTAAATGGCGAATGGGTCAAATCAAGTTTCCAATTACTTAACCGCGAAATTGTTGTATTCGTTTTTTAAGTTTTTGTTTAGATTTTTTCTACACTTCAAATTGTATTTACTTAGGGCTGGAATCTAAATATGTATTAAGGAAAATTTGAATGAGAAGTGATGCAAAGTTTTGATAGGTAGTATTTTTTAGCTCACCTAAGCGCTCAAAAATAGAGATTTTCATAATTGTTTTAAAAATGTTCGGTAACTCCCACAGTTTTATAGATAGCTGGTTCTTACCTTCCGCACATATTCAGTAATCAGAATTATTTAGCGATCCACCAAAGTATTGGTAAAGATCTGAAGAACCCTAGTCGAGTTATGAGCTACTTACAGCTGCAACTGCAACATCTAAATTCATACTGAGCATACACTTTTGCTGGTAAGTAGTTTATTATCTGTAACATCGGGCTTGATCCACCTTTTTACTTGTTTCTTAGTTTATTTATATAGCACTACCTTCTAGGTCACAAATTTATACTCAATTTGGTTTCAAGTATTAACCGATATTTTAACTTCATGTTTTCCTTAACTCAAAGAAAAAATTAAAAGAATATTCATTGTCAATAGACGATTAAATTTCCATAATTTCTGGCAGCCGGAGTATTCGTTCTCGAAGAACGAAAACCCATTCTTGATACAAGAACAAATTTTTTATAATATTATTATGAATACTTATATCCCAAATTCTTGAATTAAAAAGATCCATACAGATATCTCTTGAGCTTTCCTTGCACTTTGCTAAGTATCTTTTTTCCCTCAATCTCTATTCTATAAAAATCAAATTAGGATCAATTGTAGCTTTTTTTTAAATGAGATCTTATCAAGATCGTTCGAATTTATCTTCATAAAAATTTCTTATATAACGAAGAAAAAGAAACTAATTATTTTATAAAGGAACTGGGAACCAATTTACTCACATGATATACACCAAAGTAAGTCCAGTTCGTGGAATAATTCGGATGAAAGATCACAATACACACACACAGTGGGAAAAACTCTGCTTTGAAAATAAGTTGACTTCAATTCAAAACGAGAAAGCTAAGCTAACTTCGTCTTTGCCGAAGTTTTTATACCCTTGCTTGCTTAAATATTTTCAAAAAATACTCTTTTTCCCATTTTCCGACCGATCGTTTGTATAGGAGCTATAGATACAGTCATCCGATTTGGCCAAAAATTTGTAAAACAAACAAATACAAAATTGCAGGATGCTACCATTAAAAACAAAAAAGTTTTTCTAACTAAGACTGTTTTTCAGACCTATCTTTTGTATAGCAGCTATACCATATAGTAGTCCGATTTTAATAAAACTTGGTAGAATTATAAAAAAACATAGAAAACCTAAGATTACAAAGTTTGGAAATGTTTCCAATGAAAAGAAAAAAGTTGTTCTCGCTGAATCTAGTTTCCCGACCGATTGTTCCTATGGGAGCTATGAGATATAGTCATCCGATCCGGTCGGTCCGGTCGATCCGGTAGTGTGCAGCAAAAAGAAGACTCTGTGAAAAATTTCAGCTCGATAGCTTTAAAACTGAGAGAAAAGTTCGCGTAGAAACAGACAGACAGACGGACAGATGGACTCTTCACCCTGATCAAGAATATATATAGTTTATGGGGTCGGAATTGAATATTTCAATGCGTTGCAAACTTTAAAATAATACAACCCTTTGCAAGGGTATAAAAAGACAAGAAGATCTCTCAAGTTTTTTGGACCTCCAAAAGTTCCTGAAATGAGCTGAATTTTACTCAACTCAGCCACCGCACTGAAAAGCGAAATATCAGGGAAATTCAAAGTTGGATCAAGAAGGTTCCATATCAGAAGTTCTATAAGAATGGAAATTCTTGATCCAAGTTTGAAATTCCCTGATATTTTTTGATCTAAGAGCTTTCACACTTAAAACAAGTACACAACATTCCCAAGTCAAGTAGAAAAATTCTTGAATCAAGTGCTTAATATACTTAAGTCCAAGATTGCTCATTCTTGAATGATATTCGCTATTCATGAACAAATTAGAGATTTTGTTTTCAATTTGACTGCTTTTGGAATCAATTTGATTAGGCTTAAAGTCTACCAAGGGCTCACTTTAAGATCAATTCGACATTACCTGGGGAACATTTCGGCATAATATTCTTGTTTTAAGAACTTCAGGGCTTGTTATCTACTTCTACGTACGACATCTGATACCACTGGCACTATCCATTATCCTGTCTAGCCAATTAGTGGCCAATTATAACACTCAACTGGTGGTATCTCTGCGTAGTCTTTGAATGAAATTTGTTTGCAAAAAAATAAAATTGCCCGCAGAGGCAACTGGTTCAATTGCTGCGGGGTTTTGCCTGTCCCTGTCCCAAAGCTGCCTGACTTTGAGTTTGGTTTTTGTTTTTCCTCCAAAACGGTGTCAATAAGATTGATGGCTTGAAGCTTTGGCCAGGCCCGAGTGTCCACGACGAGAGCTCAAGCTCAGCTCGAAGTCGAGAGCTCATAGATTGTTGCATTTGAAACTGGCTCAGGCTGGGAAATTGCTCGAGTGTGTGTGTGTTGTTGTGTGTGCGCCACTTAACTTTGGTGTCAGAGCCAGCTTGCGGGGTCCACAGCTTCCACATGAAGAACAACAACGGACGATGACGATGACGACCACACACGTTGCAAATGTTGATTGCCGACTTGACTGACACTTTTTGATAAGTTGATTAAAATGTATTTCTTTTTATTTTTCATTTTCATTCTTTCGGTTTGACTGGGAGTGAGTGCATTGACTTTGAGCTTGATTTGATTGAGCAGTGTCTGTGCTGGTGGAATGTCTGGAAAGAGGCCCAGCTGCTCAATTACCCACAAATCTCGATCGTTACTCACTTAGTCGGAACTGGGGCGATAAAGAATGCGACGCAGCCGATTGTCAATTGCTTAATTAAAAACTAATCTAAGTAGCTGCTTTTTTATGCCCTTTTTCATATGCCTTCCACCTCTTCTACTTGCAGGTAATTGGCGCATGCGCACACTTGGATTTGGTTTCTCCACGAATTATTCGATTTAATTGTTCAGCCTTCAACTTCAATTAATTGTACAACAAACAATTCCAATTCCGACAGCTAAATGTGTTCCGAGCAACGATTTAATTGCCATTTGGAAAGGTTAAATTATTTTGTAGTTTTATGCTTATATTTGGTATTGATTAATTGCAATTGACTCTTAGCCAAAATTGGCTGCTGGTTACGAAACTGAAATGAAAACCAAATTTCAATCAATTGCCGGCAACACTACAAAAAAAAGAGACAACAAAAAGCGACGTAGGAATGTGTAATGGGGTGTGTAAAAAGTGACAGTTGTCGAAAATCTGTTCTAAAAATAATTGATTGAGTACAGTGGAGCTTTGCTGTAGTTTTGTAAACTATAATCTTGGGGTTTTGGTATGAAAAGTGCTGGCTGGGTGCAGCCACAAATTACATAGAAACGGAAAGAAGCCTTGATTTGGTTTATGAAAGAGTTTAAGATATTTAACAATTCGGTTTAGTCGATTCGATTGGTTTTGAGCCGTTCGAACTGGTTCAAAATTGCTGCCGAACCCTTTTTAAGTAAGTATAGCACAAGCTTTGTACTTGAAATTCGATAAAAATATGCTGTTAAACACTTTTGCGGACTCAACTTTCAATCCAGTCTGACCAATATTTCCAAGTTTTTAGAAAAAACGACTTAAAAGAACACTAGAATGCATGGTTCAGTGTATAGAAAGAAAAATACTGATTCTGTGGCCGGTTGTGGTGCAGCGGGTAGTGTGTGTACCTGTCTCGAGACATCTAATGAAATTGTTTGTTCTTAAATAGATTACACATCAGGTCACCTTTGCAAGCTATTGGCGCCAGCGACGAAAAAGCTTCTTAAACTGTGCCGATCGGACTCGGCTTTCAACTGAAGGTTCCTTTCTCTTGAAAAACAAACAAAAAAAAGTACGAACGCTTCACAAAAGCAAACAATTCTTACAAATTCACCGAAATTAGAGGAAAAATATGTAAGAAAGTCGTTCAAGCCCTATCCTAATATACGCTCTTCCGCCCAAAAGTTTGTGTTAGAGTGTGTGGAGTGCTGCCCATTGCTGTTGCGGCCGGTGCTGCCCAGTAAAATTGTTTGTTTTCCTTAAAGCTCGTCTATCGTTTAACCATCTCTAAGATCTGCTTGTTCATACAGATGGACAGACATAAATAGACTCTGCAGTTGACACTGATCATGAATATGTATACTTTATGGGGTCAGAGATGCTTCCTTCTTGCTTTTACATACATATGCACAAGCCAAATATACTCTGTGTATGTTTGGTATGGAATATAACTATCTAACAAGCATTTAACCAAGACTTAAGGTTCAAAACCCTAAGAAAAGTTAAGAAATTTGATAAACGACTGCTCAAGGTCAACTAGATTTAATGCCTACGGTTTCTTCTTGCGAGTGTAGCTGAAAGTCTAATCGTTTATACGAAAATCTCTACTGTTTGTGTAGTTATAATGTAAGTGGAACAACATTATTTGTTTTAGTTCGAGGCATTCATTGATATTTATTCGGGGTAAACTGAGCCAACGTACGACTGAACGTTAGCATCAATTATTCCCAACAACCAAATCGACTACCACATACAAATTTGTTGTTGTTTAAGCTTAGCCACTAGTTAAGAAGAGAGAAGAAAAAAAACACCCAAGTGATGAGTTGGTGCTTGTATCTGCTTCTTTATTTTTATAGTTGTCTTTTGGTCATATGTTTGCTCCTTTGCGATACCAAAATCTGATCAAAATATTGATAACCTCCGCTAAAGTAAAAAAACTGTACCTAACCTAACCAATACGAAACCACTCAGAACCAGTGTAGACTCAATAATATTGAACAAAACCAGAATCGCATAAGCAAACAGTTCGGTGCATTAGATCTATCTTCGAAATAGAGTCAAATCCTAATAAGATTGGGATTTCGAGAACCGAAACGGTTCAGATAACTAATCGAGCGTTCTCTACTGAACCGAACCGAAACCGAATCAGTGGTTTACTTTTAACATCAATTGGAAATATCTAGTCTCTATTCTAGATTTCTTAAGATATCCTTTACTAGTCAAGCCCCACTGTAACTGCACACAAGTTATGCCCAAAACATCTTGTTGACAACAAACTGATTGTTCAATTAATATCATGCCACACAAAAAAACGAGAGCATTCGTACAACCCAAAAACAAGCTTCTTACATATCTTACGAAAAACCTCAAAAAACACAAACACAAACAATTGGCCCAATCCCAAATCACAAAAATGTTGTCCATTAACAAGTTGTCCCCAGAGCCGCCGCCAGGCTGATGACTCCCTGTGTCCTGTCTGCGGATAATGAAACATCTGCTTGAGTCCGATCCCCGTACTTCCTGCTGGCGACCCTTAATTTCTGTACGAGTTGACATTGATTTGCCGTATGCCGGATTTGCATTTAAACATCGTAATCATATTTTTATTATTCGCAGTTAGTTTTTCTGTGCTGCGTTCTGTGAGGGGCCATATAAATGATTTAACCGCTTTCGACTAAATCATTTCATTATCAAGGTAGTCAGTCGGTCAGCAGTTTGCCTTTTTGCCTCTTCGGATGGGGATTTAAATAATTGGATATGCGTGTGGTAAGGCCGACAGACCCACATTTCCACTCTTGTGACTGTTTGGGTTAGTTCCTGTCGCTGGCGCCTCCAACTTTTGAGCATTTTTACGTATTTTGATGAGCTGCAGCTGGACGACAAGGGTCGGTCGGTTCGGTGCTCCCGTGGAGCTGGACTCGAATTGATGGCATTTTATTTTGGTTACTTTGTGGTCAATTTCTGATTTGGCATACCTTCGGTGGGAACAGTTTGGTGAGTGGTGCAGGCTGATGCCTTTGGTGGTTTATCATTAATTAGGCAATTCATTATGCCGAAATGGTGATTGTGTTTTCTCGCTGTGTACGACAAGTGTTCGACTGGGTCAACCCATTGTAAGACAACACTTGTTGCCATTTAATGTCTTTTTAATGGCCAATGCAGAGTTTGTTTGTTTGTTTGTTGTGTTTTTGCCTCGCAAAAAATAGACAAAAATGCATTTTTCATTTTGTGTATTTTTTGTGTGTGGTTTTTCCTCTAAATTATGTTTTAAAGTTAATGATGTTGTTGTTGGTTCGTGTCTTGTGTGTGTCGTGATCGCACCCAACCAACTACTCGGCTCTCAGGTGTGCGAGTGTGTGTGTGTGTGTGCAGCTCATTCTTTCACTTGGTTGCTGTTTTGACAAACGCGTTTCGTTGGCCATGTTTTCCATTGGAGCAATTATTATTTATTATTGCCGTTTGTAGTTCTTGTTGTTGTTGTTGCGGCTGACGCCGCCGCCGCCGCTGCTGGAGCAGGTGAGCAGGTGTTAATTGTCAGACTGTTTGGAGTTGGCTTCTTCGTCTTGGAAGTTGTCGGTTGAGTTGGTTGAGTTTTCAAGGTGCCTTCGCCATCATTTGGTATGTGTGTAATTGTAATTGTCGCCTGGTCTTAAAAGAAGCAACAACAAAAATGGACGTCCATTTCATGTCGGTTGGCCATAATTGCACCCATTAATCATTTAACACATTTTATATATGACGAGTGGCTATCAGAACTGTTAACTGTTATATGACTGGTGCCACACAGACACACACAGCTACAGATGGGTCTTAAGTGGATTAGGTAAGCTCTTTTCTAGGGATGGTTCAGATCAGATCAAAACATATAGATTATTCTTGTATTTATTGTAAAACGTCTAAGCTCTAGTGCAGTGAAAATAAAACACAAACAAAAAATTGCGGCATTGACCTGTTTGGATGTCTTTGAGGCCAAGGGCGTAGCCAGCTTTTCAAAAAAGAAGGGGCATTCCTTTAATGATACATTTTAGCATTAAATAACAAAAAAAAAGGGCTTAGGGCTTGCCTTCCGAAACATTAACAAGGCGGATTAATTTAAAAAACTGTTCAGTTTCCTTTAAAATGTGAATTAAAGTTTGATTTTTATCAACTTTCTTTATGGCAACACTGTTTTTGGCAGTTGAACTGTTTTTGGGTCTCATGTCACTGTCAAACATGTTCAGTTTGGTCTATAATTTAACACTGAATCCACTTTCAAACGGTCAAAGATTGCAGATAATTTATGATCGATCCAGATCCACTTTTTTATCGGAAAAGTGTGTTGATACATTTTTCAGAATTTTATGTATTTTTTATACACTTGCAGAGGGTTTATTAAAATTGTCCAGATGTTTGGAAGAAAGGCATTTCCGACCACATAAAGTATATATATTCTTGATCAGCATGATGAGCTGAGTTGATCTGGGTTTAATCCGTCCTTCTCCTATGTCAGTTTGAAAGCTATCTTCACCAAACTTTGCACAATATCTTCTGATACAAATACGCTACACATTTGTCATAACCGGCCGGATCGGATGACTATAACATAAAGCTGCCATAGGAAGGATCATTAAAAAATCTAGTTCTAGTGAGAAAAACTTTTTTGTTTTCAATGCAAACGTTTACAAACTCCGTATTTACTAGTTTTCAACGCTTCATCATGATTTTGCCAAGTTTGGTTTAAATCGGACATCTATTTAGTATAGCTGCCATAGAAAAGAAGGGTTAGAAAAGAAATCTTAGTGAGAAAAGCTTTTTTGTTATCAATGTAAACCTCTTTAAAATTGGCATATATTTATGTTATAAGCCTTCACACAATTCTTCAAAGTTTTGTCAAAATCGGATGACTATAGGTTATAGCTGCCAGGGGAATGATCGGTCAAGAAACTAGTTTTAGTGAGAAAAACTTTTTTGTTTTCAAAGAAAACGCCTCCAAACTTTGATTTCTTAGTTTTTCTAATCTTTCCCATGATTTCACTAATTTTGGTCGAAATCAGACATCTATATAGTATAGCTGTCATAGAGAGTAGAGTCACAAAAGTAGTGAAAAAAAATTGTTTGTTTTCATTCGAAATGTCATTCAAATTAGAATCTTTCTTTAAAAACTTACATAATCAGTCAGCTTCACTAGATATTGGCGCCAGCTGTGCACTAACTAGACATAATAAAGCTTCGCAAACTGTACACTAGCCAAGAGAAAATGGATCTCAATGAGACAAATATTGTGGTCTTCAATGGCATTCCCAAAGGCGATTCCAATCAGAGTACTTGCAAGGGTATAAAAACTTTGGCACAGACGTGGTTAGCTTGTTCAGAATACTTTTTGATGGCTCTAATCGATATATTGAGTCGGCAGATGTTGGATAGGTTAGCTAATTAACATGATTAACAACATAGCATTGTGTTTTCCACAAAAAAGTAAAATTTTTACAACATTTGAATAAGAAACATGGCGACCGTGACACAGAACTGTACAAAAAACACTCTCCGCTCATTCTTTCAACACTAACTTAACATCGGCATTGAGATTTTTGTTGTAAGCTGGCACATTTATCCCACGTTGTGGTGCACTTTGCGTATTCCTTCTAGTTCAATTAACTTGCACTCTACCTCCGCCTCCTCCTTCTCCACCTCCTCGCCCAGTCCCGCAAGCGCGTAATGTCCAAACAAAACTTAACCGCAAAACAATTACGAGTGCAACAACTATGCGAATGGAGAATAATGTAAAATCCATCAACTGCAAATCAGACGAGCTGACAGTTTGTTTGTATGTCTAAAGCGGCAGAGGAATCCGAATCGGGCAGCGCTGGAGGAGGAGGAGGAGGAAGAGGTGAACGATGCTCGTTGGCATGTGGCAAACGGCAAACACACAAATGCCCATTCATTTGACGGTGGGGCAGAGGCCGGGAACCAAGTCAGTGGTTGGTAGGTAGCTGGGTAGCAATCAGGCAAGTGGAAACCGAGCTAGTAAATATTTGCGCTCCAGTTCAAAGTTCCGCTGACAATGGAGCCACTGACTCTAAGTTGTGGGCGGTGAAAGCTGCACACGGCGGAACTAAATATTGTAAATTTGTTGACATTAGCGGGCGGGTCTCAGTTCCACTGCCCGTCTTTATTTCTATAATTTGATTACACGGCTTATGTAAATGGCCATGTACGACCGACTGGGCCATGTTGCAACACAAAATGAGTTATTTTTCACTTAGCCAACTGCCACTGAATGAGCGGAGGAAGCGGTGGAGGCCCAAGACTTGTCATTAAAAATCCATTAATGTGTGTTTGGGTAGGCCAAATGTTGTCAAAGTGTTGTGGTTCAATAATGGCAGTTTCACCAGCGGCGGTGCACTGCAAGAAATTGCTGGGGCTGAGCAATCGCAGCAAGAATTATGGGGAAACACTTTTGAAAGCGTCGCAAGTCCAAGCTATGTGCCCCAATTTAATGATCTTCATGTCTGTGTCACGCTTTGGCACATGACTCACTTCCCATCTTGACTAACCCGCACCCCAGACCACACGCACTTTTCATTGTAAGCTATTAAGGCGAGTGGGAAAGCGTGTGTGTGTGTGTGTCTGCCGATGCTCGCGTTTCCATTGGGGCCACCCACAATGCCGGTCCAAAAACGGCTTCAAAAGATGCCGACCAAGTCACAGGGATTTGCAAAATATTTCACAACATGAGAAATGTGATGCAAAAGATGTCACAGAAATGCAGAAAACACTTAAACTTAAGCCAGACGGAGGCCCCAAGTGCAATGGGGGAAAGCGTGTGTGCCTCTGCCCCGACCCGCCCCCACCCCACCAGTTGCTCAGTGTGTGGATGGGCATAAATCACCAAGGCCCCACTCACTCAGGCAGGGATATTGGAGGGTTAGTGCTCCTCTTACATCCAATTAACTAGGCAAACATTTCCATAGCCGAGCGCACAAATCAATCGAAATCGAAATCGATGCCCCTGCATCCAGTCCCTGGTTGGGCGCCACACAGACTTAATTAAGTCATCAACCAGAAGGCAGGCTAATTGGAGATCTGCGCCGCGATCGCAGCAGCATCCAGAGCCCCCAGATCAGTGACCAAAAGACGCACCCGCAACTTGACTTGGCGGCGCACACAACAACTTCATAATGAAGTTCGTGTTGCCCATGATGAACGATGATTCAGTACGTCAGCAGCGGACCACACACATGCGTCCACCTAGGAGTTCCCTTCTCTGGGCCAAGAGGGTCTTCTTCGTTTCTTATGTTGTGTGTGAGTCACAACTGTGGCTCTGAAGCTCTGAGGCTGGAAACCAGTCGCAGTCGCGTCAAAGTTTGGCAAATCCGCCAACAATGGGAGCAGAAGAGCCAGGACCACCAGGCAAGTGGCCAGTGCTCTGGAGAGGCTAAGAGGTCTCAGGCTACTTTAGGGGTGGTCCCGGCTTGTTATTTGCTGGCGGCTGTAAATGAAGGCACTGAATAACACTTGCCGAACAGAACAGACATTTTTTTTGTCATAATGTGTGTATGCGCTTTTGGTTAATCTTGTCAGCGCATAAATGAAGCTCATTTGCAATTAGTTACACTAAACAGCACGGTGTAGGGTTTACTTGGTATGCAGAGTTTCAGATGTTACACTGTAGTTGGGTGCTACAAGCCAACTTTTCCAAAAACTTGGGACGATGGATACCTTTTCATAGCCTTAAGAGGGAGTACCAACTAACATTAAAATACAATTGTCGACTATAAGACCCAAATCAGACTAAAACTTTGACTAAAATCGAACTAGGTGGATGAAAATAGTTGCTATGGTTTATCCATAGCCTGTATTATACCTAGTATTATACCTAGTTTTTCCAAAGGGTATGATTGGCACAGTTTCCTAGTCAGAAGAAGGAGTTTTATCTTAATCGTTAAGCAAATTTGGACTGTATGACACAGATCATACTTTTACTTTGACAAAAATCTAAATAATTGGATGTCACAGTCTGTCAGACTGTTTAAATTGAGTTAACTTATGACAGCATTGTCTGAACAAGTATGGCAACAGTCAATTGGCACTATCTCTGATAGGTGTTAACACTTAAATGACACACTCTGTGCCAGCAAAAGTGTATGCTCAGTATGTATTTGGCTGCATTAACAGTAGTAAAATGCAACGTTGCTGCTGCCCTGCTGAAGCACTTATGATACCTTGGAGTTCCCAACCATTTATAGGACTCTTGAAATTAGAAGGCTGCTGCTTTTGTAGTCGATGGGCAAAGTCTGTTAAAGATAACATATGCTGATCTCTTGGGAAGCTTAAAAAGCGTGTATATGTCAGACTCAAGTCCTTCTTGGACCTTTTCGAGCAATTAAGCCACAAATTGAATATATTTTAAATATCGAGCTTAGTTTCAACTCGAATATTCCATGAATAAGCTATAAATATCGAGTTCAAATCATCCTTCCCGATTGAATCTTAGACTAGTTCGCACAACATCACCTTCTAGATTAGATCTGAATGTGGTTACTTAGCCTAGTTAACATAACTATATAAAATCAATCCCGATTTTTCATAAATATGATCATTTCTAGCTTAAATAGAGCTAACCCGAACTTAAGGACGGTATCTAGACAATTATTCGTACACAGAAAACAAAAAGATCCATTTGGAATGGATATGTCTTTAATATCCTTTTAATCATCCAGCGGAGCGGCAAAATCATCCTAATGATCATCAGTTTTCATATCCTTTGAATGATTTTAAGCTCCGTTGGATGATTAAAAGGAAATTTTAGACATATCCCGTCCAAATGGATACCGGAAATCATCCAATCGATATTTTTTAATATCCTTTTTTTTCTGTGTGTACAGTAGAAATTTTGTTTACACGTGGATTGAGAGAGTCCCGGGTCGATTGACTATCTGAAGTCCTTTGGGGGTGATTTTCGTTCGGATTTCTTTTATTTTTGTTGTGTGGTTAATAAAACCCATTTCTTATATGCCTGTATGCTCCCGAATTTGGGCTTGGCGAACTCTTTGAGGACCATTCTGCAGGGTTGTAGGGGAATGTTTCTAAGATTCGGATGGAAAGTTCTAAGAATATGCGAAAACAACTGTTCCGAACCGTAATCTGCCCTATAAAGATCTTAAATAGATTCACTTGGACTGAATATGTCTTTAATATACTTTTAATCATAAAATAATAATAATTTTTCATATCCTTTGGATGATTTTCAGCTGCGTTGGATGATTAAGAGGATACTTACGACATATCCAGTCCAAATGAAGACGGGAAATCATCCAACGGATATTTTTTAACATCCTTTTTTTTACTTTGTGTAGACATGTCAATCTTGGATTCCCTAAAACCAGCTTTAAACATCGACTTGACCCTAAAAGCGGTGAAAACTATTACCATTGCCTGCACAAAGAAAAAAAGTATATTACAAAGTATTCATTGAATGATTTCGGTATCCATTTGAAATGTATAATTTATAATATGCCTTTTTGGATATTAAAATATCCATTTAGTGTTAAATGGATCTTCAAATTGTATCCAAAGAGCTAAAAATCAACCATAGGATATGAAAAATTGATATTTAATGTTAATTTGATCTTAAAATTGTAACAAATGTAGCTGAAAATCATCCAAAGATTATGAAAATGGATATTTCTTTATATTTTATATAAAGAAAAAGGAAATGAAAAACCTCTCCATTCAAATTGAATCCTTTTGTATCATTTCTTGTTTTCTGTGTGGATAACTCAATATTCCCTTTGCCAAATCCCTGCTGTCCAGTGTAATTCACCTGATTCCGCTGGCTGGTTTGGCTGTTGCTATTTTTTTGTGTTTGTTATCTGGTGATGTTTACATTGATTCTGGATTAGCGTGGCGTTTTTTTGTTGTTGTTGTTGTTGTGCTTATATTTTGTTTGCCACAATTTGCATGGCCAGCAGTGACATTTTTATTAACTAGTTAACCGACGCCGGGGGAACAAGTGACTGTGTTTAGTTAACCCATGTGTGCAAAACCTATCCAAGCCTGACCACACGCAAGCACCGGCGACTACTGCAGCAGCCATAAAATATTTACCCTCGATTGCAATTACAAAACACCGATAGGCATCTCGCTCTCGCCTGTGCCGGTTGGATTTCGGGGGGTTGTTGCTGCAATCGAAAGAATTTGCATTTGGGGAATTAAACAACGCTCTCCGGCGGCTCCCCCCTGCCCCCGTTTGGCCGCATATAATTAAGCGTGCGTTTAAAATTGCAAGCATGCAAGGGAAAAGGGCAGGAGGAGGAGGAGGAGAAGCCGCCGCCGACTGACTACTCCACGTACTATGAGCGAATGCATCTGCACTTGGGTGGTCCCCGCGGCTTGTCAAAATGTGTGGTCTTTATTAATAACAGACGGAGTGCTGCTGCTGCCGCTGGGCGGAGCGGGGAGCGGGGAGTGGGATCACTGTCGCCAATACAAAACGGATGTGCTCGCCTGCTCCCAGCTTCGAACATGTTGGCCTTGCTGCGTTGCATGTTGCAGTGCGAAGGAAGAGAGCCAGACCGAGATCGGGATCACCCAACCAACTGGCGCGGCATTTACGCCTTTGATTTTTTCCGCTCAAATGGGCAGAAGCTGCAAATTAAAACATTTTTTTCCACTGGCAGCTTGTTGCCTTCCTCTTGATTCTTTGTTTGCTTTGCTGATGACGATCATTTCGCATTAAGTTTAATTTAAGTTGAAATTAGTTCGCTAATGAACTCATCAGGCACAGTTGGCGAGATACCCTAACCACTAGGTAGGGCATATGCCTTCTGCAGACTTGTTAATGAGTTAATTAACGCGGCACAGGAAGAAAAACTTTGCTGTGGGTCCCAAACATGCAGATGAATGAGGGGAAATCTTTGGAAATGCAGCTGCCCTCCCTACACAAGTGTCGCCTCGATCTCATATAAATTTCTAGCACGCGTGCAAGTAATTAAGCCCAAAGATGTCTCATCTTTGTGAGTGAGTGTGTGTGTGTTTGGTTGGATCTTAGGGAACACACATGTAGGCATACATCTCTGATATCTTATCGGAAATGTTCATCTTGCAGTTGCAGCGCCGACGCGACGGCTGGCCACCAAGGCCAGAAGAGAGGAGGCAGCGGAGAGAATTATTGTTATGACAACGCACACGTAATTAGTTTGGTTAAGAGCGAGGGGGAAAGCGGAGAAAGTTTGGGGTTTAGGTTCTTAGCAGATGCCCCAAACGATATGCTAATGGCCCTAAATGAGTTGCTTTTGATGTAATTGAACAATTAAGGATAAGCATCTGGCGATGGGAGAAGATGCAATTAAATTTTACGCTTATCAAAAGATTTCATGAATCTTGACAAATCTTAGCATTAGGGTTTAGGTCATGTGTAATACCGAACACCCTAGAACTCTTAAAGATGAGTAACGGCCTTTAATTTCACAGCACACAAATGTACAATCGAAGGTCCACCTCAAAAAATTTGATCTCAAATCACTTGCATGACTTTTTATCATCTCTGTGAGTTTTAAGGTCTTTGGTTATACTTTCCTTGTGCCAAATTCCAATTCGGTCATTTTTAGAACCTACCTAGGCCGCATTTTAGTGAAGCTGAAGTTGATCCGAGGGCAGGTAAAACATTATTTATTTGTACTTTTGAATCCCTCGTTTGTTAGATTTGAGGAAGTGCATCTATGTAATCCGTAAGCTTAAGTCTAAAAAAGTTATAGTTGGAACATTCCTTTGATATTCTTTTTAAACCCTGGCAGAGGGTATTATAAATTTGTTCGGATGTTTGTAACGCATGGAAGAAAGCATCTCTGACCATATAAACTATATATATTCATAATCAGCTCGAAGAGCTGAGTGGATTAACCAGTTTGAAAGCTATCTTTATCAAACTTTGCAAGTCGTCTTCTAGTACAAATACGCAGCACATATGTCAGAGCCGGCCGGATCGGATGACTATAGCATATAGCTGTCATAGTAACTATCAGTCGAAAAACTAGTTTTACCGAGAAAAACATTTTTATTTTCAATGGAAACGCCTCCAAACTTAGTATTTCTTAGTTTGCCAAGCTTTTCCATTATTCCAATAAGTTTGGTCGAAATCGAACATCTATATAGTATAGCTGTCATAGAAAAGTAGAGTCTGAAATGTAGTCTCAGTGAGAAAAACTTTTTTGTTTTCAATGGAAATGTGCTTAAAATTGGTATTTATTTATTTTCACACAATTCTACAAAGTTTTGTCAATATCAGATGACTATAGCATATAGCTGCAGTACGATTGATCGGTCGAAAAAGAAGTTCTATTGAGAAAAACTTTTTTTGTTTTATGCGGAATCGACTTCGAATTTCTTACATGTTTGCTTGTTTGGCTTTTGCATAATTTTACTAAGTTTGGTCAAAATCGGACATCTAAATGGTAGAGCTGTGAGAGAAAAGTAAGGTCCCAAAAGTAGTCTTAGTTAGAAAACCGTGCTTCGGCCAAGCCGAAGTTCACTTTCCTCTCATTTTGGCCATATCATTTCGAAACTATAACATTTCATTTTGACCATAAAGAGAAAGTAAGGTATAGGAAATGTACAGATGAAAAGCGGATGGAAAGTAACCTAATATTGAAGTAGGCTCTGCGGCTTGTGACCACACACGCGTGTCCGAGAGTGGAATACGATATGATGCCATTCCATTAGTGTTAGGTTCAACAGGTCCTGAGTTCGATCCCCAGTCATAGAGAGATAAAGTAAATTTATTAAAAAAAAACTTAGGCAGAAAGCAGAGTGAAGTGCAAGTTCTATAGGATGATGAAGCTGTCATTTCCCATATATTTTTTTTTATGTTTTGTGTGATAAAGCAAAAACTTGAAGCAAATACTTTAGGCCACAGAGGTATTCTGATACTAAACGTAGGAGGAAAGCGGAATCGATTTCTGCATATTCTCTTCTCTTCTTCATTGAACTCTGTTGTCAGAGTCAGAGAGATTATCGCTACTCTACCGACAGTGCTTTTCCAAGTTTCTTTAAGCCTGTCAGTTGTTGGGTTTCATTCCATTGCCTTCCTAGCGATGTTGATCTCAATTTCTCGCTGTATTAGGACAAACATATATAGAGCTCTATTCTGTCAGACCAAATATGCAGCGGTTTACAAAAGTTGTAATTTTTCAAGTGAAAGAAACGTTTGAACCAACGTATTTTACCTAACCTAGCCCAGGTCCAAAGTAACCCAAACTGCTGTAGCGAACCTTTCCTATGTTTTAAAATATATTTTCAAATTCATCCACCTGAACCACTTGCCTCTTCCAGCCTCAACACTGGGTTTATTTTCTCTTTTGTTCCATAAACAAACTAAAAACACACACCGAACCCAATTCAATTGCGGCGCTTATTGTATTTCATTTGAAAAGCAGGGTTTGGGGGGGGGGGCAAGTTCTTTCCAAATTAATTGACTGAAATTAAAGCAACGTTTTGTTCGGAATGGAATACATTGGAGCTCCTAAGCATATCAATTAAATGTGGCTCCAACTCACACGCAGAGACAAAAATTTACATTTCAATTACAAAACATTTGTCGAAATGCAATGAATGAATTGCAGGTCAGGTTTTCCTATATAGAACACATTCATTATTCAAACTTGGCAAATGCCAGACCATTATAAATACCTAGTCCAACGATTGTTGTGTTCGTTGTGGGGCTTGTTAACACGCTGCATGTCAACGACTAAAAGATACATTGTCCGAGCGTATCTGTGTGTCTGTATCCGTATCTGTATCGCTGGCCAGCTTGGATGTCCACAGAATATTAATTGCAAAACTAAAACCAAAATGCAACGCCGAGTTTCTCACATTGATTGATACTCGCATTCGCTTCGGCTGTGCCAGTTGTGCAACATTTTTATTGAAATTGAAACAATTTATGCACGCAATTACGCTGGAAGAGAGGAGGAGGCAGCTCGAAAGATGCTTCCAACTCTGAATCTGTGGCATGCAAGTAAATTTGTTTCCTTCGGCTACATGTGCTGCATATGCAATGCGCGGTGGAGGCCGGGGGGAAGGCTCATTAAGTGAAATGAATTTCAAGGCGTTTATTGGTGAAAATGCGCAGAAAAAACACTGATCACAACAAATGGCGGCAGACGGGCAGACAGGCACATGAATAAAGAAATTAGCGCCATAAAATATGTGAAATATTTGCCTCTTTTTTAGAAAGTTAACTGTTATCCTATATATCATGAGTGCACTCAGTGGTTGGCATTTATAAGGCGAGTGGAGAAACTTCCTCCTCGTATGAATATTTATGGCAAGCTCAATAAAGTTCACACCCTTATCAACAAGTGGAGTTTTAAGGGTTTGTTTGTTAGGCCAACTCCGCCCAGTGCCAGAAAGTGCTTGAATAAGGCTCATGAATGCGGCTTATCTTGTCGACACACACACTCAGCCGGATAAACAGGGAGTCATCTCCGTAGAGAATCCACCCCCTGGCTTCCGGCTTGTTATTGCCATTTTGTCTGAACTACTTGAATGGGCGTTGCCTTCAATTCCATAGGCAAAACTGGCGGACAACGTCAACGGCAGCGCGGCTAATAACTCATTTAAAAGTGGCTGACATCGTTGTTGATCGTCACAAGCGGCTGGCAGGCAGGCAGACAGGCAGGCAGCTGCTGCTGCTGTTGCAGCTGCAGTTGCAGTTGCAATTGCCAGTTGCCCCCAAGAGCAAAATAACTTAATTTCATAAATGGCCACCACAGCTTCAAAAGTGGCCACCACTAAAATTGCTGCCATGTTGACTGATTGACGCTGTCTTTATAGAGGCAAATCTGTGTGCCCGAGTGTGTGTGTGTGTGTGTGTGTGAGTGTGTCTATTGCCAACTTGGCCAATTCGTGTGCTTAATTATGCCAGCAACGCCAAGTATATGCAAAATTGCCGTCGTGTCTCGCCTTGCAGTTGTTTTTGTCTGTTGTTGCATGCCACGGGCTCTGATTGTACCTTGTTCTATGTTGTTCTATGTTGTTCCATGTTGTTGTTGCCGTAACTAAATTGCTGCCAGTCAGCCAATTTGGCTTATGAAATTATGCCGGTGACATATTCATTTCATGGCTAATTGAGGCTCTAAAGAATCCATGCTACCGAGAACTATTCGTGTAAAGTGAGTTATTAAATTTCTTGTTCAACTAGGCGTATGAGTAATGGCAAACTTGCTGGCTCAGCTTGGTGTTCAACAACAGTTGGTTTAAATTTGGGGAGTTGCTATGTTTTGTACATTTAATTAACTCATTTGGTGCCTGAGCTGCTCCATATTGTTCAGTTGTTCCATTTGCTCTGTTTCCACACTGATATAATCAGTGATTCCCTGAAATATAAATGTGATTGATATAGTATTTCAATGGTTTACATATTTGTAAAAGGTTTAGAAGCTGAAATATGAAACATTTAACCTTTTCTAAAGATGAAAAGTTTCTCTATCTCAGCTACTTTCAAGAGTTTGAGTAGAAAGGGTTGACCAAATTGATGTACTCCATACCGAAAGTACACAAAAACTGTTTCAGAGCTCTGGTTAGCAGTTTTAAACTGAATTTTATCAATGCTTGAGGTATGGAAATTTAAGGTTTAAGGTTATTGGGTCAAAAATATCGATCATCCGAATGTTTGGTATAGATGGGTTGAACGATACTTGAGTTATGAGTAGACAGCGGATTTTGCATATTTTTAAACAGATTTTCATCCAAGTAAGCCATACTAAATGTGCACAACACTATATAATGTGCTGACTTTTAACGTTAATAAAATTCCCAAAATTCTGCACTCAATTCCAAGATGACTTATGTAATTTTTTCATGAACTGGAACGCCGGCAAAAGACAAAATAATGTGAAAAAATTAGTTAAATACACATTTTTCCGAGTCTACTAGGATTAAAATCGGTTTAAAAATATGCAAAATCCGCTGTCTAGTTATGAGTATAATGCTTGTCAGCACTGGCCGCCATCCTTGAGGAGCTGATTGATAATTTTTTGTCCAGCCAGTTTGTATGCTGACTCATTTCCCTCAAGCAGCCAGATAAGGTGGATAGGTAGATAACTGGCAATCACTACACCCAGAATCATGTAGCACAAATCGGCAAGCACAATTTAGAACTTTTCCTATTTCTAGGCTATCCCCTCCGTCCGTTTTATAGCTTTTTTAACCAAACTTTTCCTGAAGTCTTTAAATACATTTGTCGCAACCGGCCGGATCGGATGACTATAGCATATAGCTGTCATAGAAATGATCGGTCGAAAAACTAGTTTTAGTGAGAAAAACTTTTTTGTTTTCAATGAAAACGTCTCCAAACTTAGTATTTCCTAGTTTGCTATGCTTTCGCATGATTCCACTAAGTTTGGTCGAAATCGGACATCTATATGGAATAGCTGTCATACAAAAGTAGAGTCAGAAAAGTAGTCTTAGTGAGAAAAACTTTATTGTTTTTAAAGGAAATGTTCTTGAAATTTGCATTTATTTATTTGATATGCTTTCGCAGAATTCTACAAAGTTTTATCGAAATCGGATGACTATAGCATATATCTAAAGTACGAATAATCGTTTGAAAAAGAAGTTCTATTGAAAAAAATCCTTTTTTGTTTTAAATGGAATTGATTTCAAATTTCTTTCATGTTCGTTTGTTATGCTTTTGCATAATACCACTAAGACTGGTCGAAATCGGACATTTATATAGATCCCATTGAAAAAAGCTGCCATAGAAAAGAAGTCCTCGAAATGATCTAATCATCTTTTGGTTAATGAAAACAAGAGAGATTGAAAAGGTTTGGTAGCCATAGTAAAGGACAAAAGCATATTATATTGTCTTATCCTTCAGTTTGGAAATTTTATGAGTCCTGCGGAATGGATATTGAAAAAAAAGCGCCCAAAATATTTGTATAATCCAAGGTTCAAAACATATCCGGTACGTGAATTGAAGCTTTTGCTTTGAGATGGGTTCAAATCACCGAGTTTCTTTCAGAGAGGACTACGAGATAGGGAGAAAGCTGCCTCCCTACAGATCGTTGGAAAAACCTTTCCTCCTGTGTGGTGGCAAGACTTATGTGGTCTTACGTACTAATACACTTTTACGTTACAGCAGGGATATATCGCTTCTGGTAAGGGCCTAGTCGGGTCACTATCTTATAGGCAGGCAAGTAGGCACTTTGATTTCTGTAGAAGTTAAAGATTTAAGGAAGAGGAAGAGGAAGGGTTCAGCACCTTCTGTATCATTGTCCCGCTTTAAGTAGAAGGAGGCCTAGGGTTCTTGTTCATCCCCTAATACTCAACCTATCGGAGACATCCGACATGGAGATCTTAGATCTACCTAATTATATTCTGTCCACACAATGATTCTGTTCCAACCTTAGCCGCCGATCCGAACCTTTTTCATAATTTCCGAGGCTGCAAGCCTTGGGCTTTGAGCAGTTTTTATACTCTGTATCGTAGGTACATAGAGTATTATAAGTTTGTGCAAAAGTATGTAACATCCAGAAGGAAGCATCTACCGACCCCATAAAGTATAAATATTCTTGATCAGCATCAACAGCCGAGTCGATATAGCCATGTCCGTCTGTCCGTCCGTCCGTCTGTCCGTCTGTCTGTCCGTATGAAAGCACAGATCTCAGAGATGGTAAGAGATAGAGGTTTGACATGTATGGGACATATGCTTCTTATGTCTGCAGGCAGATCAAGTTTATTTTTAATTTTGGCCACGCCCCCTCCCGCCCCCGCAATTTAGAAAAAACGTCATATCTCCCACAGTTTTGAAGATAGATGGCTTGTTCCTTCTGGACATATTTAGTTATTAGGATAACTTATTGATCCGCCAAAGGAATGAAGAAGATCGGATGAACGGTTTTCGAGTTATGTTCAAAAGACAAATTTTCTTGGTACAGAGTATGTTATAGTCGGGCTTGACCGACTTTCTTTCTTGTTTCATATGTATATAGGTTTAGCAGTAATTTTTACTGTTTTGTGGTATTTTCCTAAATATCCGCATGT
Source organism: Lordiphosa fenestrarum (assembly GCA_035044985.1). Taxonomy (NCBI): domain Eukaryota; kingdom Metazoa; phylum Arthropoda; class Insecta; order Diptera; family Drosophilidae; genus Lordiphosa; species Lordiphosa fenestrarum. Next base: position 2,385,711 of record JAWNNO010004737.1, read on the forward strand.
TTCTACCCGCTTTACTTTTATACCTAACCTTTGCAATGGAAGGGCTCTACCCAACTCGTGTCTCCTTTAACCATTTCAAGCCTCACACACACACTCGCACACTCACTTCAAATGTAATTCCGAGTTTTCCAAAGCTGAAAAGTCAAAAGTGAATGTGCATCAGTTCCAGTCAACAAATCGAAAATTGAGCATCTGCAGCAGACAAATCAACACACGCACCCACACACGCGGACACAGACACAGTTACAGACACCGATACCCCAGTCTCCCTGGGTATCAAAGCTCTCTGGAAGCTGTCAGCTCGAGTTGAATTTAATTAAATCCTTCATGTCGGCGTGTCTGTTAAAAATAGACAAATGACAGTTTTTTTTTTGTTTGTTTGTGCCTGGATAAGGCCAAGGGCGGGTGCAGGGTGAAAGGATCAAAAAAAAAAGGCAACGAAAGGAAGCGCGGGGTAGTGTGATAGAGACGAAGTGCAACTCCGATGACAGTTAAAATTGAAGCACAGATTACGAGCAAAATTGAATTGAATTTTTGTGTAGTTTTTTTGTGCGCACGCCTTGTCACTAATTACTTAATTAAAGGCGCAGTCGCAGTCGCCAACTGTTGCAAAAAAACAACAACAAACAAAATCGGAGCAAAAGGAACGTAATTAAAAGTCGCCAGAATGGAGCGTGAGAAATTTAACAAACGAGATGAAGGAGCCGGGACAAGGCCTGCTGTTGACATTGAAGCAGCAATCGGTGGGGACACTGAATTAACATGACTACTCAGACAGGTTGTTTGGTTTAATACTCTAACAGAGATAGAGTGGAATGGTTCAGATTGTGAGTTTAAGTGCACAATTGTTTTTGGACAGCCAGCAGCCAAAGACAATCAGTTTTGTGATTTTTATACTCTGTACCAAAGGTACACAGAGTATAGTAAGTTTGTGCAAAAGTATCTAGCAGCCAAAAGAAAGCTTCTCCGACCCCACAATATATATATATTCAATATATAAGATGGTAAGTAATTGACCCTTCTCAAATTGGCCACAGAAACTGCTTATTCTTGTAAATCAAGTTTATTTTCAGTTCCGCCCCAAAATTAAAAAAAAAGGACCATACCCCAAAGTATTATAGATAAAAGGTTTGCACCTTCAAGACATATTTAGTGCCAAAGAATATTTATCAATTTGTCAAAGGATACGTATATATCGGTTAAGCGATAGCCAAGTTATGAGTAAAAGAAAATAAATAATGATAAATAATATTAATGATGATAAATAGTTAATACGAAATTGTATCAGCCAGTGATGTATAACTAAATCATGTCAGGGATCATCTCCTTATGATATAGAACAATCACTTTTGCCAAACTCTCAAGATCTCATATCTTTCATTGTTTGGAAAAGAGGGATTCTTATAAACAAACATAAATTTGTACAATTGTCTCATTTGGGGATAAAGCCTCGTGGTAAGAGCGACGAAAAATTACGCTCTTGACAGTATTTCATATAAGTAGAAACTATTTGGCTTAGTTTGGATGCTAATGATTTCGAAAGTTTTTCTATTTATAAGAAATGTGGTAAAAAAAAGTAGATGTTTGTCGTTCTAAGTACAAGGCTTAACAAAGTTTGCTTGTACTTGAAATATTCCTTGCTTATGTATAAGTTTCGGAATTTAAGGTAAAACTTTGAAAATACCGAATAATTATATCTGGGATACATGATTCTGTCACCTATTAATTTGTTTAGACTACTACACAGAAAAACAAGATCTAATGGGAATGGATAGTTTTAAAATATTCTTTTTTTCAGGGATGCAAACCACTCGAATATAAAGACTGGTTCGGTTCAGTGGTTCAGACAGTTTCTGAACCGCCGGTTCGGTTCATTACATGGTTTTTTGAGCTAACGGAATAAAGGTACATTATGATTTCTATTGTCATGTGACTTTTGCTCACTTTCAAATTGAATTCCTATTTGAATATCTTCAAAATCCTTAGAAGATTGTCCCAAATATATTATGTCCGGACTCAAAGGATTCGTCTATATGTTCCTTGAGAAACGATCTTCGAAAACAGAGAATGTCGGCTAGAAAAGATTGGAATAGAAAAGTGCAAAAACTCCCCTGGTTAGGATTGAATTAAGGTGAAGAAATATTACAGAAAATTCCAAATACTTATTGTCCACTAGATGAAAGAATATAGATTGATGGTATGTATATTAAGAGATCGGAGGGCAATTACACGAGACTTGCAAGATAACTTGTTCTTAAATTTTCGTCAAGTCATCCTTAAAAGTTCCGGCATCGGTAAGAATGTAGAGTCAAACGAAATGAAGATAAATGATCTTAGGGAAACGATTCAAATTCTCAAATTAATAAGTATCATTGGCTAGGGGAAAGCAAGTCCCGTCTTAAAACTCGTCAGAGAACTGAACCGAACCGAACCGATTTTATTTGTGGTTTTCGGTTTGGTTCAGCAATTCTTAAAGGAAGCCGGTTCGGTTTGCGTTTCGGTTCACCAGCTGGAATAAGCGGTTCGGTTCGGTTCAAAACCGGTTCGGCTCAGAACCGGTTTGCATCCCTTCATTTAAGTATTTCGAATATATTGAAGGGTGGTTAGTTTTTCTAAATGATTTTAGATTTTTTGGTGTTTTTTCAAGTCTAAATTTTAAGTTTTTTAAGATTAATGTAACTATTTTTAACCATTTTAAGCACGTTTTTTGGGGAAACAATTTTATTGCTTGGACTCTCTTTTATAATATCGGAAAGAACTACTCCTTAGCATTAAAATATCCCAAAGAACTATATGATTTTTTAGAAAATGGAGATATACCTCTTTTATTACAAGTGTAGGAATCCAAAAATATCCTTTATAGCTTTATATTAGATATGGACTCCCCAAAGAATGTGCCAAAAAAGGGTCAAAACAGGCAAATTAAGCTCAAATAACTAAAAATTTAGACGCGATGAACCATTTCTGAAAACTGAATTGTGCCTAGCACTCGAGAATCATCTAGAATTACTACCAAACCATAAATATACTAGACCTTGTTGCCTAGTGTTATCATTTATCAGTTTATTATTTCTCATCTTAATATTTTTCAGTCTCTAATTTATCAGTTAATAATTTATCAGTCTATCAGTAATAATTTTTAAATTTAACTGGCTTTTAATTAAAAATTATAATTTATTAGTTTTTCCATTTTTATTAGTTTTTAATTATCAATAATGATATTTCTAATAATTTATTCTCTCTTAAGATTTTTGTCTGTTCTGAGAAGATTTCTTGAATATAATTGATTATCTTAATGATATGATCATCAAATCATGATTATCATTTTTCAGAATATCATATATCAGTTTATTTTTCATCAGATAATAACCTAAAAGATTTATATTTATCAGAATATCAATAAAACTTTATTACTTATCACTTTATCATATATTATCTTTGTGTATACTTCACTTTTTCTATATTTTTGGCCAGAATATATATTCATGATCTTAGCTAGCTATGTCAGCTTTTTCAGTCCGTTTCCATGGGAGCTTCTGGTCCCTTAGTCTTAAAGCTACCGAGCTGATATTTTTCTTCCATTGACAGTACACAGCAAATATGTCCGGATCGGATGACTATATATTGTAGCTGTCTGAAGAAAGATCATTTTCAAGTTGAAGTAAGCTTTGCTTTGTGTTCATATATCAGATGATGACTTATAAGTTTATCACTTATCATTTATGACAGCTTCGGAAGATTATTATAAAAATACCAATTTCTCTAAGAGAGGTCATCCAATATTCGATCTGAGTTAACTCAGCTCACCGTACTTACTCACTTACTTATCCCTCTTATGACAAGTTCAGTGCATTGCTCAAATGCCAAACAGTCAAGACAACGGAAATGTGGCAGCGAAATTGTTCAGATCCACATTCAGTCTTTCTATATGGGCGCTACTGGCGCCAGCTGCTCCACACTGCACACTCACTGAACAATCCGCTGACGTCATAAAAACTTTGATAACTTAATTAACAACAAGAGCGGCTCCGTTCGAACTTCAATCGTTTCTAAAGTTGTTTCCTTCTCCGTTCGGTGTGTGTGTGTGTGTCTGTGTGTGTGTTTTATGCCTCGATGCTTTTAATTTGGGCACAGAGAAGCTGGCCAAGAATGCGGTAGGTAAACTAAACCAAATTAAAAGTGATCGGCATCATTTTATCGATAATTTATCAAAAACCGAAAACCCAGTGGCGAATACTTTTGGGTCATAAAAGCAGCAGCAGCAGTTTGGACCACCGCTTTCAATCTGGGGACCATGCGAATTGCTCAACGTGTGTGGTCCACTTGGAGCTCGTCATCATCGTCGTCGTCGTCGTCGTCGCCGACGTTGAAATTAGCATAAGAGCCCAGCCAAACTAAGCCGATCGTCTCTTTTGCTCTTTCTCAAAGAGCAACACAAGCTGGGGGATCAGCTGCAGCCCAAGCCCGGCCACCAGGCCATAAATCCGCACCAACAACAGCGTCAGAGTCAGCTTGGCCTCTTGGGCTTCAGCTCTGCACAGGTGGTCAACCTGGGCGGCTCTCCCTGATATTTAAAACAATCTGTTGTGCTTTTCAATTACTTTATAGTACGTACACGACATACGATCGGCGTCGGGCGGCAAACAGCCAACAGCCATAAAATGTACAGGAGCGGAGTACACATTTGGAGGTTAACCCAAAACAAAAAAAACAGGCGAAATTGCACTAAAATTTGGAAATTCGCCATAAAAAAGGGGAAAAATATATTAACATATATTTTTTTCGAAAAATAATTTCTTATAATGGGACAAAGACTGTATAAAATTAAGGAAAAATTTACTGTAAGCTAGAAAATATTTAATTAATTGTAGAAAAACATTTTCTACAGTATTATCTAACTATTATTAGATAGGAAAGAAATGTAGTGAGGGAGTAGTGAGGAAGGTAGAGACAGAAGAGGAAGACGACACTAAGACGCGTATAACCACTTATATGTATATCATTATAATAGGATATTTTCTTTCTGTTGATTAACTTAAGTCTTCTTTTTTGAACATTACACTAAAATTAGTAATCATTACTTTATTTTCTAACTTTACCTTGTCTGGGACTTAAAATCGGGATAACTTCAAGATATCAGCTTCCCCTTTTATATTCCAAAGCAGAGTTTCTTTTAATTTTCTACATGTTTCTTTATTTTAGGGCGAATTTCTAAAGAATTTTTATAAATTAAAGAAATGTTCTTTGCTTAAACATCATGATCATCTTACTAATATTTAGGGTTGTCATCCTATTTTTATGAATCAGAGCTCTGTGCTTATATTTCTAGATTCAGTGCAAATTCGCCCTCAATTTAAGAAAGATTTTAGCAAAACATGTAGAAAAATTAACCTCAGTTTACGAAAAATTAAACCGAATAATTAATTATTAGAATTATTTTCTACAAAATTGTCATTTTTGGCTTCAAGAAAAACTATCTTAAAAGAATAGAGGAAAATTAACTTCAGCTCGGCCGAAGTTTGTATGCTCTTGCAGCACATTTTTCTAACTAAGATTACTTTTGGGACCGTATCTTTCTATCTACCAAATAGATGTCCGATTTCAATCAAACTTAGTGAAATCATGTCAAAGCATAAAAAACGAACATGCAAGAAATTTGAAATAGAATTAAAACCAACCAGTTTTTCTCAATAGAACTTCTTTTTCAACCGTTCATTCGTAGCATCTATATGCTATGGTCATCCGATTTTGATGAAACCTTGTAGAATTGTGTAAAAGCATATCAAATAGATAAATGCAAATTTTAAGAACATTTCCATTAAAAACAAACAAGTATTTCTCACCAAGACTACTTTTCAGAATCTACTTTTCTATGACAACTATACTATATAGCTGTCCGACTCCGACCAAACTTAGTGGAATCATGGGAAAGCATAGCAAACTAAGAAATACCAAATTTGAAGGCGTTTTCATTGAAAACAAAAAAGGTTTTCTCATTGAAACTAGTTTTTCGACCGATCGTTCCTATGACAGTTATATGCTATAGTTATCTGATCCGGCCGGTTTAGACAAATGTGCTGCGTTTTTGTCCTAAAAGGCTTCATGAAAAGTTTGGTTAAGATCGCTTTCAAGCTGACGGAGAAGATAGCATAGAAACGGACTTGCGGACAGACGGATATGGCTAAATCAACATAGGTCGTCTTGCTGATCAAGAATATATATATTTTATGTGGTCTGAACGTTACAAACCAACATTCCATTCAGAAAATAGTTTGTTAAAGATTTGAAAAGCCGTTTACCCTTTCCCCGTAGCCGTAATTAAGCTATTCAAGTTTTCAGCTTTGTTTTTTAGGAACTTAAGTCTGTTTGTTCTAAAAATCCTAACAAAAATTTAGACTTTTCTGTAAGTGGAAGGGACGTATACTTGACCAGCTTTTAAGTATTCTCTTTCAAGTTAAGTAAACTAACTTCACTTAAAGATTTTGCACATCTAAAATTCCGTCGAGAACCAAATCACATCCTCAACTACCCGAAATACGCTCCTGTTGCTGAGCTTATATGCTTATATGCCATTGGGCATAAAAGAGAATAAAAACTTATGAGCTCAGCTGTGCTATTAATTGTTTTATTAAGACATTTCAAGATTTAACATGCCACACACCCTACCATAAACCAACGGGGTGTGTACGACTCATCGAAGTCTTGAGAAAACGCCTGAACCCCTGTATCAATGTAGAGCATTGAAGCTGAATTGAGACTTGACCCAGAGTCAGAGTCAGAGCCAGACCCGATATTGATGCTGGGTTGCCGTTCCCTCGGTTCACTTCTGCTTGAATGCGCCTGTGAGACGTCGGCAACTTCATGATCGTGATCGCCTGACTGCACCATCATCATCATCATCGGTGTGGTCCACAAGTGTTTTGCATCTTTGATCCGTGGAAGATTGATGTTAATGTTGGGTAGGCCTGGTGTGAACATACTTATTCGCATATTTGTTTTGCTGTGCTTGCAACTTCAATTTAACTCCCAACTGCCACACACGTCGCCGACTCGGGCCAGTTTGTAATTAAAATGTGCAGCCCGCTTGGGGAGGAGGGAGGAGTGGCTGGCTATCAGCTGAGCCACTAATAGAGCCATAAAGCCAACATTTATTGATCTACAAATTATTTGGAGCTGCCGCAGCTGGCGCTGATTCTTGGACGCGCTCGTAATCTTAATATTCATTAGGTAAAACAGTCGGTCGCCGGGTCGCGGTCCATCTCTGAGAAGATCTCTCTGTTTTAATTTAAACTTTATGGCCGGCGATGTTGACTACCGCAAACAAACAAACAAACACGCTTGACGCTTGGGGTGGTCCTTGGCTCTTAGGTCCGCTGATGTGATCATTAGGGTGAAAGTCTACGCCGCGGACTTTGACCGATCCACTCAATTATGTGGAGCGCTGGGATGGCAGCGATTGCCTTAATTGAGAGGCCATATAAGTGCGCTTAATTTAGTCGAAATATCCACAGAAGCGTAAAATGTTCACACCTCAATTGCAAAACGAGTCTATTAAGGCAACAGCTACCCCATAGAAATGCCTAGAGATATAGATACTCTGGCTGCCCATATCGGTGTCGGCCTCCCCAGCCACCTGATGACGCTAACGCCTCCTCCCCGTCTGTTTGCCATATGGATTACACGGTTTCTTAATGAAATTGTTTGCTAATATCAGCGGAAAATGCGGTTTGCAATTTGTCGAACCAGTCGCCGTCGATCTGTGCGGTCGCCGAGATGCAGCAGCCAGCAAACGGATCAGGGACCCAATCAATGTTATGTGAAATTGATATCGATGGCACTTATATCTGAGCTTTGCCGTTTGCTGCTGGGAGGGGCTGGGGCTGGGAGCTGAGGCATGGTGCGAACAAAGAAACACGTAAAAGGTTAAATGAAGTTGTTTGTTTGTGGATGGATGCCCGGAAGAAGGATGAGATGGTGTGGGGCATGGGAATTATCGGGTGATACTGTAATGTCATGCAAATGTACTCTTTAATATCCTTTTAATCATCCAAATGGAGCTGAAAATCAGCCAAATGATGATCGTTTTTCATATCCTTTGAAAGACTTTTCTATGACAGCTATACTATACAGAGGTCCGATTTCGACCAAAGTTGGTGGAATCATGGGAAAGCATAGCAAATTAAGTAATACAAAGTTTGGAGGCGTTTTCTTTGAAAACAAAAAAGTTTTACTCACTAAAACTAGTTTCTCGACTGATCATTCCTATGGCAGCTATAACCTATGGTCATCCGATTTTGACAAAACTTAAAAGAATTAAGTGAAAGCTTAGAAAAAAAAAAATATGCCAATTTTAAAGAGGTTTACATTGAAAACAAAAAGTTTTTCATCCCAAGACTATTTTACTAACCTTACTTTTGTATGACAGCTATACTATATAGATGTCCGATTTCGACCAAACTTGGCAGAATAATGGAGAAGCATAGAAAACTAGTAAATACGAAGTTTGGAGACGTTTGCATTGAAAACAAAAAAGGTTTCTTACTAGAACTAGTTTTTCGACCTCAGCTATATGTTATAGTCATCCGATCAGACCGGTTCCGTCAAAAGTGCAACGTATTTGTACCAGACGACTTCGTGCGAAGTTTGGTGGCGATAGCTTTAAAACTGACGGAGGAGATAGCATAGAAACAGACAGTAGACAAACGGACTAGGCTAAATCAACTCATCTCGTCATACTGATCAAGAATGTATATACTTTATGTGGTCGGAGATGCTTCCTTCTAAGCGTTACGAACATCTGGACAATGGGAAAAATATGTTCAAGCATTTAGGGTTTCTTTGGTTAAGAAATAATTCCATTATGGTTCAGGAAAGATTTCCATAATATTTAGAAAATATTTTTCTCTAATTAAGGGTGAATCGCCTTAGGAAATTTAGGGAATTTTTTTATGAATGTAAAGCCATTAAAGAAGTATACTGATGATAGAATAACAAGACTTCTTTGACCTCGCTGCTGCAATTCCCAACTACTTCCAGTCTAGACACCATTTTGAAACCTTTTAAAGCTTGATATGGAAAGCCAGATATGTTAATGATAAAACCAATGGTCTCTTAGGCATACAGTTTTTCCTTTCCAAGTCTGTCTCACATGCCTTCTGCTTGCTTTGATCTTCACTTTCCTTGCCGACTTCACATTTTTCTAACATGTTTTGACACCTTCAACATAATAAAGCATATTTAATGAACCCAAAGCCAATTATTATGCAAAGCTGCAGGCTTGAGGAGGCCTATGCAAAATAGGCAACAACAACTTACAGCAACTTACAACAACAACAACTGATAAAGCAATTAAATACATGTCTAAACATTTTCATGCGCTCAACGCAAATTATGCCCAGGAATGTGGCCATTGCCTTGCGATCTTTGGGAGCAGCCCGCGCGCCACTCGCAATCAGCAATCGGCAATCATCGAATTGCCATCTTAAATAGCTATTTTTGATTTGAGCCAAAACCGATTGAGCGATAGACAAACCGTTGACAGTTTGGCTGGCTTCGGCTTCGGCATCGTTTGTCATCAATCGTCGTCGAGTTGTAGTAGTTGCGCCCCTGTCTCCTCGTGTCAATCATTTCAATTAACGTGCAATCAAATCGTTGATCGTCATGTCAATAATATTCATCGTGGAATTGGTTATGGGGTTGAGTTGTGGCAACCGCAGCGTTAATTTGCCTGTCATATTCCAAAGAGCAGAGACGAACAATCAAACGAACGAACGACAGAGAGTGTGTGTGGGTGCAAAGGAAATTGCATCATGTTGCAAAAAAAGATGAACGATCGAAATGGGGAATTAAGCATACCAATTGTTGAGTCACCAAAGGCAGCTACAAGGAAAACCAACAAATTTAATTGGGAATTAATATCCCTAAATGTGAATAATACGAAAAAGTGTAGCTGAATGACAAGAATAGAACTCAGTCGTACGTAGTTATTTTGACTGCAAAATAATGTGTAAGTTATTGGATACTTATATCTAATTGGTTGCTAGGTTACGTATTCTTGCAACGATTGACATCAGTCTGGTGTTTAGTATACAAATACAAGTGGTTCTTAAAATATATGCAGCTGGACGGACAGGTCCGGACATAGGCATAGGCTGCAGGCAATGAGGCCCCAAAGAAATAAGGCCCCAAAAGACAAAATGAAATAAGGCCCCAAATTTGGGGTGTTATTTTTTATAATGAAATAGCACCCCAATTTGAAATATGAAATAAGGCCCCACTGAGATGAAATAAGGCCCTAAAAAAATGAAATAAGGCCCCAAATTTGGGGCCTTATTTTATATGAAATAATACCCCAATTTCAAAAATGAAATAACACCCCAATTTTTCAGTTGTTTTTTTTTTTGTTCATTTAATTGCTTTATTTCAATATTTTCATTATAAGAAGTTAGAAATAAATTTACAATCTTGTTATAAGTATTTTGAGTAAAACAAACTTTCTATAACATTAAGAAATAATGAAAATTTTAAACTAAAAAATCGCGCGATTTTTTTGAAAATTTTTTACGATTTCCTAATAAAAATGAAATAAAGCCACAAAAATGAGTTTGGGGTCTTATTTCATTTCTTCTTTTGGGGCCTTATTTCATTTTCAAATTTTATTTAGGAAATAATGTCCAAAAAAGGAAATAGCACCCCAAATTTTTGGAAAAATTGTTGTTTTTGTTTTCTATGTAAATTTTTGGGGCCTTATTTCATTTTTTTTTGGGGCCTTATTTCATTGGGGCCTTATTGCGCAGAGCCGTCTTTATAGACTCGGTTGTTGATGCTGCTCAATAATACATGCACAAAACGTGGCATAAAACGTCATATCTTCCACAATTTTAAAGATGAAAGGTTCGTACCTTCTGGACATGTTTAGTTATTAGTATTATTTATCGATCCGCCTAAGGAATGGTGAAGTTCGGAATAACAATTGTCGAATTACGAGAAAAACAAACATTAATGCTGGGCAGCACCGGCTGAAGCAGCTATGGGCAGCACTTACAAACTTTGGGAGACACAGAACGACTTTCTTACTTGTTTTCTTTTGTTATTCTTGGCTTACTTCCTAACTAAAATTTGCTGCCCACCACTGCTTTAATCAATGAACCGTTTGTTATTGTTGTTGTTGGATTGCTCCCAATCTTTAATTTGCACCACTGACTTAGAAGATGAGTATTCTTCTGTTAATGGATTAAAATTCTTTCAAAATTTGGAATTCCCAAACGGTTATGTCATCGCAGGCATGGAGAGGCGGTTGAGTTATTGACAGTTGGTAGGCATTGATCGCTGATGAAAGACGGTGGTTCCTCTTGAAACAGCTCTACGATCTACCAGCCTCCTTTGTGGTGTTGTGTATTTGTTTAAAGTTTCTTTTAATTTTAAAAAGGTTATATTATTTTACGCATTCCCAAACGATTGTTGTACATATAATTTCGTTTTATCCATAAAAATGGTCAAGATGAGTCTGCTAGGCTGAAAACACGTTCTGACTCGGTTAAGAGAGCTGGGATGCATAAGTGATGCATAGCTTATTTCACTGAGTTCCTGTCTATGAACAACACGTTGAACATTCCTTGCAATACTGTGCTTTAATAATGGTATCATCAGTGAAAGTAATATATTCTTTTCGTCATCTAGTATCTAATTATAACAATCTTATTATACAAAGATAGAAGTTCGGCTAGAATGGGACAAAAACTTCTTAGGCAGGTAAAGGTATTTTTCTAATTAATAAAAAAAAAACGCTTTTTTGACAGTTTGGTATACACCTCCTATTAACCAGTCTACAATTGCCGTCTATGAAATCTTCATAATAATATAAGCTCAAATGGAAAATATCAAAATTCAGCCGTTCAATCTGCATCATCCATTTACCCACGGCTGGATTTTAATCTAAGCTTTAAGCGCTTTTATAGATATACATATGATTATTTTAGAAATTTCGCGGATTTTTGGACCTTAGAAATTTTCGCTTGCAAGCGTCCAACCTTTCCGTAAAATTTCATCGCAATCGGATGATCGGTATAATTTTTTGCAAATTTCGCGGGTTTTGGTCCATTTCCCCCCTATTACGTCAACTTAGAAACCTTAATCGGGAAGCGTTTAACCCCCAGTGTTTCAATCGGATGAACGGTTGAATTTTGCAAATTTCGCGGTTTTTGGACCAAGTCACAGACATGAGACCTGATTTCCTGATCGACATGAACATACTGTAAAAAATTGGTGAAGATCGGTTGAGCGATTTAGGCGCCCATAAGCCCATAAGGAACAAACATACAAACATACTTTCAATTTTATATATATGTATAGATGTATAGATTAAAATGGAATGATTCAATGAGCCAACTGATATACAATTTTATGGTTTATAATAATATGAATGATCGTTATAGCTGATACTTAAGCCATATGTTTCTTAAATACGCTTAAAAATCAACGTTTCTAACGATTTATACAAGTATATGGACATTTCAGGATATATGGTAATCTATAACCGTAGAACCGTAACCGAAATATAGCTATGGCCTGAGATATATGGCCCGGCCGATACCGGAAATTGTTACGATTCGATATTCTTATGGATAATGCCATCAATAGTTTGCCAGCTCTACTCAGAATGACTTAAAATTCCATTTGTTACAGTATTTCATATAATTAAAAACACTTTCGCACAGCTCATGAGCATCAAAGCAACGGCAAAGTGTTTCTATTTACATTAAATACTGTGAAGAAAGTTATTTTTTAACGTTCTGATGATGAGATGAGATCAGAATCTAATTTTTGCTCATCTTACAGAATTCAGAACTGTTCAAAGTGTTCAAAAGTCTCATCTGAGTATACCCCTTCCTAGAAAATTCGAAAACTGATTCCTATCCAACTCTCAATGCTGCGTTCTCAGTTTTCCATCACAGCTTATCACTTATGTCGATCATTGTAATTTGACTTTCACTTTTTGCGTTTATGTTAATTTTTCCCGACAACGTGTTGTTTTGATGGCTTATTAATGATCTTGACTGAAATGTGCGATCATTAGATTTTTGGTATCAAGATTCCAAGCCCGGAGCAGCAGCAGCAGCAACAACAACAATACCAGCAACAGTCGAACGCTGTCAAACATATCGCTTACACAAAGCTCAGCTCGAAAAGCTCATGTCTGCCGGGCTGGTTCTTGGCTGGAACCGGCTTCGGACCGTGGCTCCCCCGTGACGCCGGCCAGCTATGTGGCTGTGTGTGGCCCGTTAGTTTGAGATCTTTATAAGTCAATTTCATTTGCCGGGCAGGGCCAGAGTTTTGCGTGAGTTACTATTTCGATTGCTCAATTTTTGCGGTCAGGGGCATCCTGCAGGAGCCGTGCGTGGCCTCAGCGGGCACCTTAATTGCGCGCACTCTCATTCACGTTCATTCATTTGCGGCCTAAAAGGTAACTCACCCGGCCTCCACTCCTTTTGCTGCCGCTGCCGCTGCTGCTGGGGGATTCTGTTTTTGGCATTTGCAACTCATGTTAAGCATAAATAAAACAAATGCGTTTATTTTAAACATATGCCCGACTGGCAGAAGACTTTGACTTGGTTTTTATTTGTTGTTTTGCTTTGTTGTCGATTTTTTTTTGCTGTTTTGTGTTGCCAGTTGGCAGCAGACCATACCAAGTTGGGTCATTGGCGTTTAAGCCAAACCAGGCTTTTGAGGCTGATGATGAAGACATCTTCCCGTTGCTGTTGTTGTTGTTTTTGCTGCCTTGTGCTGGTTGTTGTTGCTTCGCTGTTTTTGTTGATGAGCTGCAAACAATTTATGTGAATGCGTTTCGTTGGAGTGGCCAAGCGGTTTTTATACACCTTTTGAGACATTGACTTGAGGTTTTTGTGTTTGTGTTCTAGCTGCTGCTAATAAGCAAAAACTCGAGTCTATTTAAACAAATTTGATAAATGGCGAGCAAGTTGTTAATTAGTTGGAGCAGCTGGCAACTGAGTTGGTGTATTGCAAAACGGAGTATCAGAATTTCCCCTTCGCCCCCGTTCATTTCATTTGAAACAATTAGAAATTGAAACCAGCTTTGATTGAGTTCATATAATTTGTATCTAAGCCAATTTATAAACCCTCCACAACCAATGCGGCCCTTCTACACTCCAGCATCATCATTGAAAATACAAACAACAACAAGCAAAACTTTTATTGTGGCAAAGCAATGAAAAATTTAACACGCTATAAATCACAATTTTCAACCCCCCCCCGCCACCCAAAAGGGACCAAGAGTAAAAGGAAACTGGGGGACAGATTTCTTGCCAGCAATTGTTGCATTTTATTGTAACAATCAACCCCTTGGCCATGTCCTTGCCACGCTTTGGTATGCAGCGCTTATCTGCCAGCTAACATGCGTTTCATCCCAGTGGGTGGGTGTGGGTGGTAACCATGACACAGCACTTGCCGTCATTGCCGTCTCCCGACTGTCTGACAGGTTCAAGGTCTGGGCTCGAGCTGTTGATATTTGTCGGCTGCGTGTGAAATTTAAAACCCTGATAACACCTTACAATGGCCACGCCTCCTCCCTCCTGCCGCCCCAACCCGGCCGCACGTCCGCTTTTCAGTTAATGTTTTTGGTTTAATTTCGCGCCCGTCCGCCAGCTTTTGGCATTTTGTTGACAAAATTGATTTGTTCAATTTTTCCAACAATTTAACTTAGGGCATGACTTGGTTGCCATTAGTGCCGGTACATTTGTTTTGAAGGTTGTTGGAGGCGGCCAGGCGGCAGCAGCAGCAGCAGCGGCAGGGAAAATCGGTGGGCGGGGGGCATTTTTGCACGTTTCGCCCAACGAAAACTTTCTGTCGACGTCAAGGAATTTAATCAATTTTCGATATTTTATTGATTCGCGTTAAAAGCGAATTTAATTTTAAATTATCTCAAGAAGGTTGGCTTAAACACTGTTTTCATCATTTCTCTAACTCTCTCTCTCTCTCTCTCTTTTATTCTCATTACAGGAAGAAGTAAGTAAACACAACTGGCTGGGAGAAGAAGTGGACGCAGTCTGGACTCAGTTACATGAAGTTGAAAAGGATTTGTATAATTTTCTTATGTGATGAAGCAGGGGATGGGAATAAGAAGTTAAAGGATGAAAATGAGTAAGAAAATTTAGAAAAAAAGGAGGTACATATATGTTAGGGTTTTGGAGAAGACCGAGTGAATGGGTAAGTATTAATAAGTGAACTAAGTGAGAGAACAAGTAAAGTTGGAAGGTAAAACATTCTAAATTCATGCAACTAGATTCTAGAAAGTTAAGATCTTAAGATCTTGTATAGGAAATTTTCATTCTTAGAGTACTTTTAACCAGGGTTCGTGATTCTTTTTTAAATTTCTAGAAAACAGTAAGAGCATGACTGCACAACTTTCATGTTGCTTATACTAAACCGCGGAAAGCATGGGAAATCGATAAATATAAAAAGTTTAAGCCCGTTTACATTAAAAATAAACAAGTTTTTCTAACCAAAACTAGTTTTTCGACCGATCGTTACTATGACAGATATTTATATGGTTTAATCAGAAATATAGAAAACTATCTGTGCCAAATTTCAGCTTGATAGCTTTAAGACTAAGAAATAAGTTTGCCTAGAAACGAACGAACAAAGCTCAATCGAGCTGAGGTTCTGAAAAATCAGGCCTGTTCCCTTTTTCGACTTTTCTCAGATCATGCGAAATCGAAATTGGTACCTGTTCCCGTTTCTGAAAAACGCTCATGCTAATCCGTTTCAAAAGTTTTGCCTTAGAGTCAGCGGAATGTAAAGTAAATGACAATTTTCTTGGCAACGCGTTTTTCTAATTAAGACTACTTTTCGGACGCGACTTTTGTATTGGAGCTATACCATATAGATGCCGATTTCGACCAAACTAATTTGAATCATGCAAAAGCCTAACAATCAAACATGTAAGAAACAAGAAACATATTCCATTTAAAACATAAAAGTTTTTCTCAATAGAACTTCTTTTTCGACCGATGATTCGTACTGCAGCTATATGATATAGTCATCCGATTTGAACAAAAACTTGTAGAACTGCGTGAAAGCATATCGAATAAATAAATGCCAATTTTAAGGACATTTCCAGTGACAACAAACAGGTTTTTCTTCCTAAGACTTCTTTTCAGACTCTACTTTTCTATGACAGCTATACTATATAGATGTCCGATTTCGACCAAACTTAGTTGAATTATAAGAAAGCATAGCAAACTAAGAAATACAATGTTTGGAGGCTTTTCCATAGAAAACTTAAAGGTTCTTCTCACTAAAACAAGTTTATGTTTTTCGACCGATCGTTCCTATGACAGCTATATGCTATAGTCATCCGATCCGGACGGTTTCGACAAATGTGCAGCGTATTTGTACTAAAAGACTTCGTGCAACGTTTGGTGAAAATAGCTTTCCAACTGACAGAGGAGATAACATCCGGACAACTTTATAATACCTTCTATGAAAGATCGCCCGAAAAAATAGTTTTATTGAGAAAAATTATTTGTTTTTAAATTTTTAGAGTCTTTCGGGTGACTATATCTCAGAGCTCCCATAGGAACAATCGGTCGTAAAACTTATTTTAGTATGAAAAACTGTTTTCTTTTCAATGGAAACGTCTCCAAACTTTGTGTTCATAGGTTTTCCAGGCTTGTTTATAATTCTGCCAAGTTTTATAGAAATCGGACAACTATATGGTATAGCTGTCTTACAAAAGATAGGTCTGAGAAACAGTCGTAGTTAGAAAAACTTTTTTGTTTTCAATGGTAGCATCCTGCAATGTTGTATTTGTTAGTATCACTTGCTTTTGTCCAAATCGGATGACTATATTATATAGCTTCCATACAAACGATCGGTCTGACAATGGGTCGTTGTGGGAAATAGAGGGTATAAAAACTACGGCACTTAGACCCAATTCCTCAAAAGTTCTCCTTCACCAAACCCAGTCGTATTTGTCTCTCGAAATAACTAGCGGTTAATTCATTTGGTTTTCTCAAAAGCAGTTTCCCGATATCGATAATATTCTTGACGCTGCAATGGTGTGACCAGACAGTGTCAACGAGTTAGGTATTTTAGTTAGAACTACCCAAGAATACAAAAAAAGGCCACTTTTTAACCAAAGAAGATAGCAAACGTTCCTAATATGAACTCCTATAAAGTGCACAACAGGTTGAAGAAAGAGTTTTATCACATTTCTAGGACCTAAAGCCACATTTATTAAGGTACTCTGGATATCAATCTGGTTAGCAACCATATAGAACCAATCCAAGTTAGAAAAATCCAAACCAAATCTGTTTTAGAGTACTTGGAGTTGGCCTAACCCACACCAGTAGCTAACCCCTGACTTCAAGCTTGCTCAGAGCTCTTACGACAAACACAGTCTTTTCAAAGTGTATGCCCATTATGATAAATGTTTGTCTTAAATTGCAAAATATTCTCAACATAGTGTAAAAGCCACAGGCAACTTGCGGTCATTTGGTCTCTTGCTGTAAACCAAAATATTCCCATTAGTAAAGCCTCATAATTGCTTCATTTTCATTTGAGTTTGGCAACTATTTCACAAAATGAGCGCCACTCTCGAGACTCCAACCCTTTTGGCCGGCCTCAAGAAACTTTGACTGAAACAACCCACATCAAGTGACCCCCAGTCGCCCTGCTCCTAGCAACGGAAACGATTCTCCGCGCCTGTCTACTTCCCTTGCTGTTAATTAAATCCAAGACAACTCAAGTCGAGTTCCACTTTTGCAGGGGGAGGAAAATTAGCCACAGTCAAAAGTCATTGCGTTGATTACATTTTGGAAAATGACGCGAGCAAATTTTCGAAAACTTTAATTGTTTCGGAGAGAGCAGGAGCAGGAGCAGGGGTGGGGCCGGGGCCGGGGCGGGGTGGTCTGGACGCATTTAAATGTGAATTAATTGCTGAAACGAGGAACAAACATATATGAGGCTAAGGATTTATGTATGCCCGATGAGTTGGCAGCGGCAGGTTGAGGTCCAGTCATGTTGATGCCATTAAGCGAGCCCAGGAATTTTTATGACCCGTAAGCCCCCCTCCGCTGACATGGTGTTTGTGTATATTTGCAGGTCCGCGAACGCGCAAACCCAAGAAGCCAACAACTGCCAGTGCCACGGGCAGTGGGAGCGGCAGCAGCGGCGGTGGTGGCGGCGGCAGCGGCGACAAAACGGATGCAGATGGTGGTAATGTGCCGGAGGATAAACGACCGCGCACAGCCTTCAGTGGTACACAGTTGGCGCGACTGAAGGTGAGTACATGTGGGCAGGGGAACAGGACACTCGGCCGCTAACTCTCCCCCTCCCCCCTTTGCTGCAGCACGAGTTCAATGAGAACCGCTACCTAACCGAAAAGCGTCGCCAGCAGCTCAGCGGCGAACTGGGCCTGAACGAGGCTCAAATTAAAATCTGGTTCCAGAACAAACGGGCCAAGCTGAAAAAGTCCAGTGGCACCAAAAATCCCTTGGCCCTGCAGCTAATGGCCCAGGGATTGTACAATCACTCGACGGTGCCGCTGACACGCGAGGAGGAGGAACTGCAGGAGCTGCAGGAGGCCGTGGCGGCCGCCAAGGAGCCCTCGTAGGCTCGCCAAGCTGGCACTTACTTATGCTTAATATTTATGTATACAAGTAGTGGTGTATTAGCGTGTAAGTTTAAACAATTAAGTTGTAAAATATTCTAGTCGCCGCGCGCAGCCAGAGTCGAGGGGGCAGGGTGGGGCAGAGTTCAAGCTCGGCCCTGGCTGCGTGTTTTTTTGTATAATAAATTCATAAATTCACAACTAAATAGTTTAATAAACATTTAAATTATATGCCATGCGTGGTTTTCTATCCTCTTCTGTGGAATTTTTGCATAAATGTGTTTAGGTTTCTATGGACCAGGTGGGTGGTCCTCGCCGGCTTGTTATCTCACCGCGAGCCCAGGGCGTTGGCATTAATTACTCAATTAACTGACGAGCGGGAGATCTGCGTCGATCAGGAGATGGGTGGGGCTGCCAGCAATTGCCGAGAATTACGATTCGAATTAAATTTATTATGCAAATTGAATTTGAAAAAAGCCAGCACGAATCGTAACATTATTTTTGAATTATTTGCCCTCTCCCATTCCTCTAATTTAGCCATTAAATTTGCATACAGTACACAAATATGCGAGCATGTGAGTGTGCCAACGGCTCAAATTGACACCTTGATGGCAAATGCGGCGGCGGCGTCAACGCGACGACTCCGCGGCGGCGGCGGCTCACTCTTTTTGAGCTTCGCTTGAAGTGCAACCAGGGAATCGGCGTAGGTGTTGAATGTGTCTGTCATGGTGCGAATGAAGGGGAGCCGAGGCTTGAAATAGGTACGTCGTGTAAGCCAACATTTAGTTTAAGCCCAAAATTTTGGTGGGCCCTGGATAAAGCCATCTTATTACTTGCTTATATGATAAATGAGAAAGTTTGTATGTTTCTTCATTCGTTCCACAATCGGGGCAGAAATGACTGAACGAATTTGGATGAAATTTTGATAGCCTAAAATATCTTAAAGGCGATTTAACATTTTTTAAATGGTACAAAAAAAACTCAAAAAGAATTGAAATTTTTTATTTGGCAGAAAAAAACCAAGAACTTTGTACTTGAATTAAGTACAAACGGCAGTACGGTAAGTACGGTAAGTACTTCCCTTAAAGCTCAGTAATGTCCAAAGTCAACATTCTAAAACGAATATAAGAGTGCTTCAAACAAGTACAAGATGCTCTTAGTTTAAGCCCATAAAATTTCAAATCTATTCCTAATAATAATAATAATACTCAAACGAGTTCCCTGTATTGAACCAAAGCAGGTAAAGGACCCTAAATTAACCAAAGATCAACTAAGAATTACTTTAGTTCATAAATATAACATTAGTCCATAACAAAAGTGCTAAAACCAGTTGGGAATTATAAGAACTGACTCACATAAAAATAATTCACATATTCCGTTGCTAGCATTATAAATATATTTGTAAGCCCAACCGGTTCTAGGCTGGAATTTCGACCTTAACTTTGCAGAGAACCGAACCGAACATTGCGAACTAGGAGAATATTTTTTTATGTGCTCCGACTCATATCAAGTGGAAGGAGCTAAAGATTTGCATTCGTTTATAGAGGAACATAACTCTAGTAGAGACGATAGGCTTAATAGGCGGAGTCTATCCACATAAGATGGCAAACGACGGTGTGGATCCCAGTTTAGTCCACGTAAGGCGAATCAACTCAATGAGGCCCTGATATATTGCATACTGCGGAGACCATACGCACACAGAGAAAAACAAGAAAGAAAGTCGGTCAAGCCCGACTAAAACATACTCTGTACCAACGAAATTAAACGCTCAGCATAAATTGTGATGCTGCAGTAGCAGCTGAACGCAACGCTGCGGCAGCGAACCGTCTTTGGATCATAACTCGACATCCGTTCATCCGATCTTCACTATTTATAGATAGATGAGTTATCCTGATTTCTAAATATGTCTAGAAGGTGCGAACCATCTATCTATAAAACTGTTGGAGATATGACGTTTTTTCTAAATTGCGGGGGCGGGTGGGGGCGTGACCAAAATTGAAAAAACTTGAACTGCCTGCAGATATAAGAAGTATTGTCCCATATACGTCAAACCTTTACCATCTCTCAGATCTGTGCGTTCATACGGACAGACGGACATGGCTATATCGACTCGACTATTGATGCTGATCAAGAATATATATACTTTATGTGGTCGGAGATGCTTCCTTCCCTCCTTCTGCCTGTTACATACATTTGCACGACTTTAGTGTACCCTTTTTACCCTACGAGTAACGGGTATAAAAATGTCAATATCAATTTGATCTGGGCTGATTAACTTGATATTTTGGCAAATAACATTTCGTTTAGACCAAAAAGAGAAAGGGACGTAAAGAAAATGTAAATATGGAAAGAGGCAAATAGTTTTTCATTTCGAAACTTCAACTAACGTTACGAAATATTTAAGTAGGCTCTGCGATGGAGGAGTACGATAAGACGCTATTCCATTCGTTTTAAGAAAGGTCCTGAATTCGATCCCCCGTCAAGGAGAGGTAAATTAAATAAAAATAATGGAAACAAGAAATAAAGTCGGCTCTCTTTCTTGTTTTACGACATTTCCACTACATCCTTAGCGATGCCGGACCGATATAACCTTTAAGGATGACATGACACAAATTTTTCAACAGTAAGTCTTCTGCAATTGCCCGCCGATATCTTAATACACCTGTTATCAATCTGCATTCTTTTCTTGAAAGATGATAATTGATTTGTCATCCTCTAGTGGACAATATTTTCGATATACTCTAGCCGACATTCTCTGTTTTCGAAGGGCATGCCTCTAACTTATAGAAGAATCCTGCAAATTCAACAACATAAATTTTAAACATTCTTCTAAGGATTTTAAAAATATTCAAATGTGTTATAGGAATTCAAGTTCCAAAGTGTGCGAAAAATCACTTTACAACAGAAATCATAATATTTTATGAACCACTGAACCGAACCTGAGGTTAATATATAGTATAATCAGAGCTGCAAACCCAAAAAATTTCGTGGATCTCCGGCTCGTGGGTTCGAACCAAAATTTACCAATGGTTCAGGTTCAGAATTTGGAGGTTCAAGGTTTTTGGGCCAAGGTTTTGGTTCGAACCTTGGTTCAGCCAAGCGTTATACATGTTTATATAGTAATCGACCTAAAACCGACATAAACTGTTAGGGAATTGGCTCGATTTTGGGTTGGGATGGGATTTCACAATACTTTATATAAATAGAAACACTTTCATACAGCTCATGACCATCAAAGCAATGACAATGTGTTTCTACTTATATAAAGTATTGTGACGAAATAAAAACTTCGAAGTTCTGGATACAGCCCTTAAAGTAAAATGCAATTTCGTAGTCCACATACGAAAAGTGTTTCTACAGTAATGTGGATAATTCCATTAGGATAACAGAAGAAGTCACTGGGAAATAGTTCAAATCTATAATTGTTGTTAAACCGAACCGAAATTTTGGGTTCGGAACGGGTTCAGGTTCAGCTTTTATACCTTAAGAGGTTCGGTTCAAGGTTCGGTTCACAGTAATCTGAAAGCCGGTTTGCAGCTCTGAGTATAATTGTTAATTTATGGTTTTCTGGGCAGAGCGGTAGAAAGACATGGCACTACGCTTGAAGTGGTTATGGAGTGAATGAGTTCAATGGTTCTCGAGAACGAGTGGGTTCAATATCAAAATAATAAACCAAGCAATTGCGACTAATAGGGTATATACAGCGTAAGTTTAAATAGATGTGGATATCCAATGCACAATGTGAGATTATCTCAAATCTATCTCCCTGCTGAGTTAAAAAAGTTCTGTAAAACGAAACAATATCAACTCAAGTCAGGTTTTTTCGTTCTCAAAAACTGTTCTTTAAGTAAGAGCACTGTTTTTGTTAACATTTTTGCTCATTTGAGTCATCATTTTGTACTCAGCTGTTTACTCTGCTAAAGATCAAGCTCTTCATAATCTCTTGGCAAGAGTATGGCACATAGTCATATGTAGCATGTTCAAATGCCTAACCCTCAGGTGGAATAAACTGGCATATCTAATAGATTCTATTTCAATCATGGCCTAGTTCGGGGACCACCACCGAGTAAGTGTGGCTTTAGTGATGAATCAAGCGCTAACTTTTGGCACTGTTTTATTCACATTCACCGGCACTTAAGACTGGCCCGAACCACAACAACACCAACAACAAGTTGGCCCATTAAAATTGCATTTCGCCTGCGCAAAAAATGTCTTAATTCGCGTTGAATGATTTACGGTTCGGTTTTGGGTTTCATTGTTGGTGACACTTGTATCACGTAACGTGGCATAACGTGGAGCGAAA
Organism: Lordiphosa fenestrarum; assembly: GCA_035044985.1. NCBI lineage: Eukaryota > Metazoa > Arthropoda > Insecta > Diptera > Drosophilidae > Lordiphosa > Lordiphosa fenestrarum. The sequence goes on from JAWNNO010004737.1 coordinate 2,408,642, forward strand.
CGTAACCACATAACGTATTGCAGTTCGCTGATCCGATCGCCTCGCCAGTTTGTTTTGTGTGGGAGTTTTGGCGCTTAAGTGATTTTTTATGGCACGCGCTGCGCGATACAAATAACTTCATAAAAAGTCAATTTAAGTTTAGTAATATTTTGTCGAATTTATTGTCGGGGGGAGTATTTTGTTTAAGCATAATTTTTTATGGCTCGGCCGGGCCTGGCAGTGGTCGTCGTGGAGTCCTAAGCAGCCAGCGGACGGGATGAGTCATGGCGCGAGTATATTACGTTATAAATTCAATAAATGTGACCATAAAAAGCCCATTCAAATACCTTGCCCGCGTACATTAATCCCGTAGCCGTACCCGTAACCCCTTCCCGTGCCGCTGGACACATTACAACGCCTCGACTGCCGCCACTAACTGCTGCCGCCGCTGCCGCTGCTGCCCTCCCCAAATGATTAATGTTCGGCAGGCAGTTCGCAGCCTTGGCCCCAGTCACCATTCAGATTCAGAGGAGAGTCCAAGTCGCAGTCGTCCCGTTCCCGGGAATGCGAGCCCAAGTAACCCGAAAAAAGACAATACGCATAAATCTATGGGGTTGACACTTAGTACCCGGCACCGGCACCGGCACCGGCATTGGCACCGACCCTGGTCCCACCGCCACGGACTCCAGATGGATCCATCGCGCAACGCAGCCGAGATGAGTTGTGTGGCAAAAGGCGCGAGGCATCATAAAATTGGCAACAAATTGTTTTTCACGCCGTTTTAAATACACATTTTTCGATACTTGGCCATAATGAGCGGGCCGCGCCGAGCCGGGCCGGGCTATGTGGGGCTGCAACCTGAACAAAAGGCCGACAACGACATTATTCTGACTTGACGAACTGCAGTGTCTCATTCCACGCCTGGTAACACGCTAATAAATTTGCGGCTAAGGAGATAAGCTTATAAATTTTAACTGTAATTATGCGACACAAGATTTATGAAGAGTCCGCGTCCGCGTCCGCGTTTGTCGCTTCGGCTCTCGGATTATTAATGAAACACAAAGTTACAACGAAATGCGCTCAAGTGCCCTTGGTCCGTGCCGGAGTTGGTTGGCCCAAAAACTAGGCAAAGATTTACGAGCTGGAAGGGCTTAATGAGTTTTCAGGCTTAGAGCCGGGCATGCAAATCTTCACGCGCCGCTGTCTGTTTCATTGATCCCATTGATGCATGTTTATAGGGGGCTGTGTGTGTGAGTGTGTGTGTGTGTGGGTGTGGCCCGTCTCCGTCTGACGACCACCCACGTAGCGCCAATCGCCTGCCAAGATCTGCGTATTTGACATTGCTGCGTTTAGTGCCTCATTACGCCTGCGCAAACAAACGGCTCCACAGAGCAGGGCAAGAAGAGCCACGCCACGCTGCTGCAGCTGGAGCGTGGCGTGGGAGATCAAGGCTATGTACATCACTGCGATAACTTTGGCCAAAAGGCGAAAAAAAAAACGAACTTGATGGAGTTAATGAGTTCTTTGGCCGTGCTTATTGAGCGGTGAAGCGGTGCTAAAATGGAAGATCTAGTGTGAAATTAGAGTCGCCTCATTAGGAAATGAAACGGTTGGAAGAAAGAGTGGAACAAGTGAGTTGATCCTAGTCCAACGGAAAGTATGTTATAAACGGTGGTTAAGTTTAAGCTGACTTTGGATTAACTTTGCTTAAAGACACAGCTCAAATCATACTTTAGCACAAAACTCTACCCAAGCGAGGCAGCAGCAGCTCAGCAGCATCTTATCTAGCTCTTCTTCGAAATATTATTAATATTATATTATTAATAATATAAAGTAAGCTAAGCTGAATCAGCGCTCAGTCACCTTTACTTGCTGCTGAGCTGCTGCTGCCTCAGGCAGATAGTGTTAAAAAGGCGACCAGCTGACCTGCCTTTCAAACCTGAAACCCAACTGGGCTTTCAATATCTTCGATCTAGTTGGTGTAAAGGTTTAGTTCAATTGATATTTCCCCTTAAGTATTAGAACAGAGAGTAACTAAGTTCCCATTCTACACAGAGGGAAAAAACCAAGAACATTGGACTCAAAGTGAGAACATTCGGTGTCAAAAACTAATCATGACCGGATTTTCTCACTTCAAGAACAATTTCTCACTTCGAGAACTTTTTTTTGAGAACGCAAAATCTTGATGTGAGTTGAAATGTTTAGTTTTTGAGAACATTTTAAACTCAAAAAAAAAAATTGAGGTCCAGGGGGGGTCCAGGTCCAGGACTCAGATACCAGGGCCAGCTCCAGTCCGGAACCCAAGTCCAATTCCCATTCCAAGTCTAGGTGCGATTATTCCAGCTCCAAGTCCGCAGAGACCTCCGCCTTGTACAACACCCCACCTGCCTTAGATAATTAAATTAAAGAAAGAAAAATTTTACTTATACATTTCGGTGATGAGCTGAATTGTGCTCATTTCAAGAACATTCGGAACATTTGTTCTCAAAAATTTGCGAGCACATTCTGTTCTTGTTTTGGGATGAAATAATCTTGTTTTCTGATCACGGTTTTTCCCTCTGTGTACTTAAGTCGAGTGAAAGCGTGAATTTTCAAATGGTTTCCCAGCCGCAAAGCTATTTTGAATACCATCTGAAGTTACCCCAATCTCTACCATTCAGCATATTCCAAATTGTTATCAAGCTTGTCTGCGAAATGAACTTTTTCAGCTGTGTGAATGAACACCGGTTCGGTTAAAGGTTTAGTACCCGATTCTATCCAGGAATTAGCTTGGTAAAAATAAGTAATGCTCTTCTAAGAGTGTGGAGGGGAGTGTAGTAAAGTGAGTCTTTGGATGATTTCGCTCTAGGACAATAAGTCCCAGTATAGGTAAGTCGAATCCATGAAGGAGATAACTTGCCATAGCACTTGATTTACACGGTGAAGTTCTTAAAAACGAGAAAGCTAAGCTAACTTCCCTAGCAAGTACTCGCTGAATTATTTTCAAAAAATACTCTTTTTCCCATTTTTCGACCGATCGTTCGTATGGGAGCTATATGATATAGTCATCCGATTTGGCCAACAGTTTTTAAAAATAATGTGAAAACAGGTGAAACAAACACATACAAAATTGCAAGATGCTACCATTAAAAACAAAAAAGTTTTTCAAGCTGCGACTGTTTTTCAGACCTATCTTTTGTATGACAGCTACACCATATAGTTGTCCGATTTTGATAAAACTTGGTAGAATTATAAAAAAGCATAGAAAACCCATGAACACAAAGTTTGGAGACGTTTCCATTGAAAAGAAAAAAGATTTTCTCACTAAAACTAGTTTTCCGACCGATTGTTCCTATGGGAGCTATGAGATATAGTCATCCGATCCGGTCGGTTCCGACATATTAGTAGTGTGCAGCAAAAAGAAGACTCTGTGCAAAATGTCAGCTCGATAGCTTTAAAACTGAGAGACTAGTTCGCGTAAAAGTGGGTTGCAGACCTACAGCATCCACAGAAGACGACATAAAAAGTCGTAGATTCATCAAATGGACAGTTGAATAGGTCTTGATACTCTTACTATAAGAAGCACTTTACCCCTAACTGACACCCATTTCCTAATACAAAAATTTCTATTATATATAAAGCAGGGGTGCCCATAACCTTTTGGATAATGCAATTTTTAGTCTTAAAATACTTGATTCAGTTTGTTTCTGTATATATTCGGCCTTGTTCTAAATTTCACTTTCGCTAACGACATGAAATGCAATATGAAGACCAAAAACCAGTTTTAAATTACAAATTATGTGGAAGTGGTATTGAGAACCAGGCTGAATAAGTTCATTTCGAGTCACATATTTTCAAAGAATTTTTGAATCATACTTTATTAGGAGATTTAGCCGGCTCGAGGTCAAGTTATTGTTTTGCATAACTTTAATTAGAGACACACAAATTCCACAAGGGATATCTTTCTCACATTCGTACCTAACTTTTGGAAGAGTAACTTAACAAAATTTACCATGATGAGTCTTTTGGAGCTGTTTTGATGATTACAAATTGAGGAAAGTTTAGTTAAGATAGCTTTAAAACTGACGAAGGAGATAGCATAGCAAAAGACGGACAAGGCTAAATCAACTCAGCTCGTCATGCTGATTAAGAATATATATACTTTTTGTGGCCGGAGATGCTTTCTTCTATGCGTTACAAACATCCGCAGAAGGTATACAAATGCAAGGGTACAGAAATGTATTTTAGGGCGAATTTCTATCAAACTAGAAAACACATTTTCAAGTGTACCTTCCGTTTGCCTAGTTCCTAGCTCTCCCACAACCAACTCAACCGCTTAATGAGCCCTAAATGAGCCATAGTACCCCACCCACCTTCAGATGACAACCTCATGAACCCGAAAATGTTATGCACAGTAGCCCCTGGCTTCGTGGAGGTCCAATTAATCGAGTAGCGGGTCGGACATACAAATTAAAAGTCATAAATCGATGTTGGAGTCGTTGAAAGTAACCAAGCCGGAGGAAATGTCACCAAAAATTATGAAGGTTTCACTGCCGCGGAGGAAGAAAGGCAGAGGGAGAAACCGACTTGGGCACTCATTATGCGGCTGGCATAAGCATTAGGCCAAACGGAAAGCGGTTCAGGGACCTGGCCCGGCCAACACAAAGGCCCACCGGCATGTGACAGCCTGTTGTTGTCGCTCTTGTGGTTGCCACTTGGCAATCTTAAGTCGGTCAGCGCATGCGCGCCTGCATATTAAGGAGGGGGAAGGCTCTCCACTCATTAGTATTATGCTCATATGCATACGTGCTCCTCTTGCCCAGAACACTGCCATCCCCCCCGGTTATGATGAGTGACATTTGATCTTGTTTTGTGTCAAATTAAGAGGCTGCAGCTGGCGCAAAGATCCCGCTGCTGTCGATGCCCATCCTCTGATGATCGTGCGACTTTTTTTTTGTGTTTTTGGAGGGGGGGATGCCTCGTCTGATCTTTGTGTGGCGCACACACTTAAGCCGTTGAGTGCTTGATTCCTGGTACTTTGGAGGCGCTTCATCGAGGGCCACACGTATGGCAGGATCAAAATCTGAATCTGTATCTGAGCCAGTGACTTATGCCTTGTCATGTTTTGGCACTTGAGTGCCATAGCGTGGGCCACTCCTCTGGTGTGCTGGGGGTTAATAAAAGTTGGCAGTTTTTGTATTTTGTTTTGGTCATTGATGCCCTGATGGCTCAATTGTGCCGAGGACCACAGGGTTAGTTGCCCTGAAATGTGGAGCAAACATGTGCGGCTGCTGGTTGATGCTTCTCTTCTTTTTTTTTAGGTGTTGGTTTAGGGAGATCACACAGGACCACCCTGGTGGTGTGTTTGTATGGGTTTATTTTTTGCGCATCTGTGATGAAGTGATAAGTCAGGGAATTAGACCATGTGGGTGATCCTTTGATTGAAAGGATACTGAAGATGAGTGGAATTTAAAATTTCAAGACTTGTCAACATTCACTGAGATCGTATCAGAATTCATTCCGTTTGTGACTTAACATTTAGGGTATATTATTTTCTTGGTGGCACTTAAAATAAGCAGGGACGGAAACAGTTATAACTTATATTATAAAAGTACACACTTAATAGTTATTTAAAAACTTTTATTTTATTACTCCTAAAAATACAGTTATTGAGGAATTTTATTTTTTTTCTCAGTAAATAATAATTATTAAAGAGTTTTATTTTTTGAATCGGAGAATACTAGTTATTCAAGAGTTTTATATTATTACTCACAAAATAACTGTTTTTAAAAGAGTTTTATAATAAATGTCATTTAATAACAGTTTTTTAAAGACTTATATAAAATACTCAGTTGATAATAATTATTAAAGATTTTTATTTTAAACCTCAGAAAATAAAAGTTATCGAAAGACTTTTATTATAAAATTATGTAAATAAAACTCAGTCAGAGACTTTAATTTTAGTATAACAAAATAAAAGTCTATTTGATTTAGCTTCAGCATTTCATCATCAGATAGTAGAATGGTAATTAGATTTTTAAACCATTCTTCTAAGTCCTTTATGGAGCTTAAAGAGCATTTATAAGGAAATGTCTTAGGTCAGTGTTAGCCAAGCCTACGGTTCTGTCTAATGGCTTGTGCAAAATTGAATGCATACATTCGGAAACGCACTACTTTCGCTATATAAAAAGCGATAGCACATTTCATTGTATGCTACTATGCTCAAGTCACAGTATTCTTTTAATACTGCTCCAATTATTGCAAAACTCACGTCAGTCACGATCCGTTTGCAAAGTGGCAATTTTAATTTGTTCAAAAGACAAAACCTATTGAGGTCGCACAAAAAGCGACCCATATCATAGGCTGCGTGGTTTGACAAAATTGCATGAGCCGCAGGATACACAATGTGATGCCCAGGAATATGTGCAACCAATGAATAAAGAATTATTCTTTTCTTTGCCAATTTCATAGGTTGCACAACACATCCTGTAGCATCCACGTGAAGCGTATTAATTTTCAGGTGATTTAGAAGCAATTTTATATGTTCTAAATTCCATAAAAATACCTCCACCTTAGTGGATAAGTGCTGGATATAATGAGAATATCCCATACATTTCAGCTAAATCAAATAGACTTTTATTTTGATATACTAAAATTAAAGTCTCTGACTGAGTTTTATTTACATAATTTTATAATAAAAGTCTTTCGATAACTTTTATTTTTATATAAGTTTTTAAAAAACTGTTATTAAATGACATTTATTATAAAACTCTTTTAAAAACAGTTATTTTGTGAGTAATAATATAAAACTCTTGAATAACTAGTATTCTTCGATTCAAAAAATAAAACTCTTTAATAATTATTATTTACTGAGTATTAAAATAAAAATAAAAAATAACTGTTAATGTTGACCATTACAGTAAGACTCAGCCAATAAAACTTTATTGCTAATATCGAGGACGCAAGGAAAAACTAATATTTTCGTGCATTTAGAATAATTTTAGGAAATTTGCTTTATAGTTTTATTCGTATAAGAGTTTTATGAAAATAAGTGTTATTTTCCGTCCCTGAAAATAAGCACGAAACATTTTGACATTTGAAAAAGTTCACAAAGGGTGATTTTTCAGCAACTTTCTTTTTGGCAACACTGTTTTTGGCAGCTCAGCTGTTTTTGTGTCACATATTACTGTCAAACATGTTCAGTTTGGTCTTTAATTTAACCCTGAACGAACAAAACTTGCAGATTATGGAATTTTACAATCAAAATTCATATGGAACTATTCTTGGAAACTCCTGAAGTGGAGGGAGAAGGAACTGAGGAAATAAGAATCAAAGAAAAAGAGTCTTAAGCTAGAACAAGTAAGAAAATCAGCCCAAGCCCGACTATAATATACTCTGTACCTTCCACACAAAATATTAAAGTGTGTCAAGTGCTGCCCAACGCTGTTCCATGCAGTGATGCCCAGCATAAATCTTTATTTTTTGGTAAAACTCGACTATGGCTCATCCAATATTATCCATTTCTTCTGCGTATCTTTAAATAAGACTGATAACTAAATATCAGCATAAGGTATAACCCTTCTATCTATAATATTGTGGGAGATATGGTGTTTTTATTCAAATTGCGGGGTCGTAAGGGGGCGTGGCGAATATTGAAAATAGACTTAATCTACCTGCAGGTATAAGAAGTCTATGTGTCATACAAGTGGAAGCTCTATCTCTTACCATCTTCGAGATCTGTTTGTTCGTACGGACGGACAGGGCTTTATCAACTCGGCTGTTGATGCTGATCAGGAATATATATACTGAAAGGGGTAAAAGATGCTTCATTTTGGTTGTTACACAAACTCAATATACTCTGTGTAGCTTTGGTATAGAGCATTTAAACTACTGAGCCATTTTTATCACCATTTTTTTAGCCCTAGAAATTCCGCAGTAGGTTCTGAAGTCAAGGTATGTCTAAGATTCCTTTCTAGGGTCTAGGGTTTTGGTTCGAACGGAGAGTAAGCTTCCACTTAATCCTCTTCTTTTTGGGTAGAATCTTTATTCCTTCCGATGGGGTTCAAGTCGGTTCATGGTTCTGTTTTCTACACTTCATAAAAGAGTTCTACGAAGATCTGTTTGAGCAAGGGTTGCTATTCCTCCTCCCACCTAAGAGTGGCTCTTGAAGGACTGTGCCAAAATAACTTAACAACGTTTTGAAGGTGCTACTCCTCCAATAACACTCAATTTACAATTTGAACCCACCCTCAGAACTTGAATACCGGCTTCACCTGGTTGCTGCTGCTACCGAAGTGGGGGTTAATTATGCAATAAAAATACTTCAATGCTATTTGTGACATATGAAAATGTGAAAATTTCATTACATTTTCATTTGTGTTCTACCGTTTCACATAGCTCCCGCTGCTGCTGCTGCTGCTAACGAGTCGGCGGGCAAATGCCTACACGGCGTAGTCGTTGCCATTGGAACGGAAGTATCTTGTTAACATGCAAAACAAGCCATTTGGGCAGAAACGTGCGCGAGGGAGCAGCGGGCCAGGCTGGCTGGCTGGTTGGTAGTTATGAAGGAACCTGCCAAATGAGAGAGTTTCGCCTGCTTGTTAGCTTAGCTTGGCTAACGCCCAGGAGTTAACTACTTAGCGACTGTCTTTCAATTCAATTAAGCGGCCGCAACATAAAATCTAACGATGTGGCCCAACCCTGAGATGGCATTGTCGGGGCACATTTGCAGCAGCAATTTTAATTGTATCAATGAGCAACCCAACCCGGCGACAACCCTTTTGCCATTGGCCTTAACGCGATTGGACACGCATGTCCGTGCGGATGCAATAAACACGTAACCCAAAACCTAAATAATATTTAAAGTGTGATAAAACTGTCACCAGGACAACCAGCAGATGTCACTCGAGTGCCCGATTCAAATTAAACGCCGACTCGGACTTGGGCCAAACATCTGTGACGGTGCGACGGTGACAGTGACCTGCCCACCACCAGCAGCACCAGCAGCAGCGGCAGCAAAAGCGGCAGCAATTGTCTGGCCCAGGCCAAACATCAATTAGACACACTTCAACTCCCCTGACAGTGGAACTGTCAAAACAGAAATTGATCGCGTCTGGGAATGGGACCTGGAGACGTGGATGAGCCATTGTGGCATTGTGGGTGTGTTTTGAATGCACACCTGAAACAAATCAAAACATTACTTGCATAAAATATGAACAATGAATAGGAACCGCAAGCGAATCCACAAATTGCCACAGAACTCACACACAGCACAGTGGCAAGGTCGACGGGGCACGGCCAGAGGATTCTCAGAAGTGGTGGAAGAAGGGCTTAGCAAATCATTTGTCAGTTAATAAAACACACACACACACACATCACAGTGAATTTAATTAAAGGGTAATCGGGTGTCACAGTGCACAGGGCTTTAAGTTTCTATTCTTAAAAGAGGTTCGCCCAAAAGAATATATTTTCTCAAATCCCACAAATTAGCCTAAAGTTGTAGGAAATAGCACATAAAAAAGCGGGCAAAGCTATGGTGCCCTAAATTGTAGGACAAACAATTCCTAAAGCTTTATAACATTTATTAAGGAAAATATGACCTTCCCTTCCCTCGGATTCGAACTCAGGAACCTGGCATACAGTGAATACACTTAGTCGACATCTCA